>JAKSZU010000015.1:91726858-92926858 GCA_026018925.1 Tupaia tana
GCATTTCTGTTAGTGACAAAATAGTGGGCTAAAACGTGTGTGTGTGTGTGTGTGTGTGTGTGTGTGTGTGTGTCTCTGTGTGTGTGTCCATTTATCCCCAGAGAAGATCTAATAGAGCCTTTTTTCTAAGTCTCTATCTACCTAACATAATATCTTACTGACACTGCTCAGTAAATACATGTCAAATAAATATCAATGGGTTTTCAAGTCTTCTATGTGTTCTTTTATCACTACTTCTCGATTTGGCTAAGTGAGTTTGGGAAGTGACTGAAAATGCTTTAGAAAAATCTAAGGCCCTACAAATCTCTTTGTAGCAAGGAATAAGGAACAGTTTCCAGAAAATGATGTTGTTCTTCTAAGACCCTCTAGAAAATGCAGACTGTTCATAAATCACCTCCACATGACCACTGCCTTCTGTGAGATTCAACATTATGATGCACCAAGGGGCAGTGATGTGGGACACGGTACTATATCTCCATTATGGTTTCAAAGCCATTGTACTCAGGGTGTCCTAAGAATGCCAATAAATCATTCCTGCAACTATAGGGAATGCTCGTGGGTAGAGAGCTGCTCTCTGAAATCACCATGCCCCTGAGGTTTCCTCTATGCTGGGTCTCCCTCAGCTCAAAAGTTAAGCTGATGGCCTGGTTATTTTTAGGGAGCTATGGAGCTTTTCCTGATAGTGTGTATTTTTAAGACATATGAAGAAAAAGATAGTATTATTCATATTTTTGTAAGAAAAGTTCATTGTTTTATCTATTAAGTGTGCAATTTTAAATGGTCGGCTGTATTTAATGTTTTTCTTTGTATAATTGTGATAGGAAGCTGTAGATTTCTCTCTAGTATAAGATACACCTCCATATCAAGAAGCCCTTTCTGAGCCTGTTTTAGAAAGTAATTGACTAGGTGTGAAGATGTACAATGAAACCAACTTCCAATATCTATGTCTATTTCTGAACAACTAGAAGGGAGCAGACAAATTAGAAAGGAACCTTGGCCCCATGCTTGTAGAACAAAGCAGAAACCAAACCATGTGCTTCTTGGAATTCTTATTCAATTTTGGCCTACATGACAGTATGGAATCTGGCAGCTGAAGATCTAGTTTAACCTATCTATTAATATATCTATTCTTAGAGGGACCATTTACATTTTAAAGTGATTCAAGCTCTTTGGGAATTGCAGACTCTTCATAAATCCTTAATCCTCCACTGCCCCCCTACCGATTCTGAAATGAAGGCCCCCTCTCAGTGCTCCTGTGATTTTTTTTTTTAAATATTCATTTTATTTACCTAACACAGTGCCTTACTGACAACAGATACTCAGTAAATATTTGTCAAATAAATCAATGGGATTTCAAATCTTCTCTGAGTTCTCTTATCACCAAATTTTCAAATTCTTGTTAAATGAGAGTTTAAGATGTAACCGATCATCCTTTAGAAACCTTGAGTCTCCCGACTAAGAAAGCCACATTAGAACAAACAACTGCATTTCTTTTATTATCTTATCTCTACAGCTAAAATGTCTGGCATACAGTAGATGTTAAGTAAAATGACTGATGAATCAAGTGAAACTCACTTCTGAAACACTGCTTCTAAACCAGAAAAGGATTTATGTTTCTGCCCTTGTTTATGTTATAAAACTGCCTGTCTACTTCCCAAATGCAGTAGAGATTACTTAAGGCAGCTCAATTTTCTTTCTTTCTCTCTCTCTCTTTCTTTTTTGAGAGAAATTTTTGCTATAGGTGCGTGCATTTGCTTAAGAGACAGAGAGATACTGAGAGAAAGAAAGCAAGAAATAATGCCCAGGGGAGATAGCCATGCCACCGTCTCTTCTTCTCCATTTTCCTCTAGGGATTTTGGAACACACGCACATGTGCCCAGGGTGCATTCCAAGGTGTCGGGTCTGAGATTTGAACTGTGATTGACCATGTGGGAGTCAAGTGCCTTAACCACTGTATCATCTGCTAGCCTAAGGTAGCTTAATTTCATGTCCTTTTTTATTGAAACTAATGAAAAAAAAAACACTTTGTATTTGCAAATATATTACTTTTAGACAGTAAGAGAAAGCTTGAGCTGGAAAGTCAGGAATGATTTATCCCTGGCTTCCAACTTTATTTAGATTCACGTTTTTATATAGATGGCAAATTGCTAAAAAGATAAGCCTTCCATGAACAGTCCGCAAACTTGCTTCATCTATAACTCTGACTTGAAGATAAAACAGCAAGTGGAACACGAGATTACAATGATAAATAAAATGAAAACAACAACAAAAAGGAAAGCCACATATTCTCAGTTCTTATCACTACTTTTTTTATCCAAATTGCTAAAAAATATAGTCATTATATTTACCATAAAAAAAGTAAAAAGTAAATACAACTCTGGAGGGGAAAGGCAAAAGTATGGATGATACAACAAATATTGTATTGGTAAAGCTACTTTCTTTAACTCTAATCACTGATCTTTACTAAGACTAGCAATTGCCATGTCATACCTAACAACAGTCACAACTACAGGAAACATCTGCAGTGCTACGGAAAAAGTAACAGATGATAGCTTACAAGACATGTATTTAAATATTTTATTTTATTTATTTTATTGAGAGTTTTTTGTTTTTTGTTTTGTTTTTTTTTTGTTTGTTTGTTTGTTTGTTTTTTTGCTATAGGGCGAGTGCGCTCGCCATACAGACAGAGAGAGACAGAGAGACAGAAAGCAAGAAATCACCCCCAAGGGGGGATGGCCACACCGCAATCCCTTCTCCTCCGTTCTCCTCTTGGGATCTTGGGCATGCACGCACACATGCCCCGCGTGAGTTTTAAGCCACTGGGTCGACTATGTGGGAGTTCAGCGACATAGCTATTATGCTAACTGCTGGTCCCAACACATGTGTTTAAATCTTGACCCTGGCTTTGATTCACTGTGTGACTTTAGGCGAGTCATTGCAACTCTCTGTACCATGTTTTTAACAACCAGAAAGCAAGAAGACAGCATAGACTACCTCTAAAAAACCTTCTTGTGATAAAATTTATGAGTCTATGAGTCTATTTATAAATCTATGAAGTCCTCATATAAACAAATTGTAGACATAGCTGTTACTACTACTTCTGGCAAGGTGAATTTTTATTATTTAATATAATATAAAAGAATGTGAACATATGAAAATATCCCATATTCAATAAACAACTTAAGGCAACCATCTAAGTGTCTTATTATTTATTAAGCTTGTTTCTCCTACCTTGTGCTAAGTGCTTTACATCAGAAATTATTTAATCTTCACACTCACTTTCTAATATAGGTGGTTTTGTTGTTCTTGTTTAATCTTTGAGTCTTAAGAAGGACTGAGTAATTTCCCAAGAATATATAGCCAGCAAAGGGCAGGATTTTAGCTGAGAGCTTATTCCCCATAATCATTATTCCATACGGTCTCTCATCAGGCTAGATTGTCTTTCCAAGTTAATGAATTTCATTAACCTCTGTTGGTATAAATTGGGTGCTACATGCTTTGTACAAAACATGCATCTCATTAAGACATTATTTTTTTCCATACACACATTGGAAACCCTCTTATCCAACAAAGTTGCAATAGTAGAGGATGGAATGATTAAAGTGGCAGTTAAAATGAGGATTTTTCATTTTATTTTAGCTTAAAATTCGTAAATGTGCTTTCCAATGACCAAGTTCTAATGAAGTAGAAAGGCCTTTACTTTGAGTATGTAATGTTTTTTGAGTAATCATTCTTGCACAAACCATATCCATAACTTATCCATAATTTCTGATTTCTCTTTTGGTTTCTTTCTTTCTTTCATCTCTCTCTCTCTCTCTCTCTCCCTCTCCCTCCCTCTCCCTCTCTCTCTCTCTTCCCCTCTCCCTCTCCCTTTCCCTCTCTCTCTCACACACACACAGAAATAAACAGAAAGACAGACAGGCAGGCATCCCCAACAGGGCACCCACAACATAATCCACACCTAGTCTGAGCCAGCCTAGATGACAGGCTTGTGAGTACATGGTATGCTCAGTGAGGTCCCAGGATGAGAACCCAGGACAAGTGAAGCAACTATTTACATATGAAACCCTCCAGGCTACTTAATTCTATTATATTTTGCATTACTCTCACTTTGTAGAATAATTCAGTAGTCTTACTCATACCCATGATGTACTAAATTGCATTCCCCCCAATAATTTCTTATATTGAAGCCTTGACCTACAGACAGGGTCTTTAGAGAGATAATTAGGATTAAATAAGGTCATAAGGATAGGACCGTAATCTGACAGGATGGGAGCCCTTATAAGAAGAAGAGACACCAGAGATCTCTCTCCCTCTGTACAAAGAGGAAAGACCACGTGAGGACACAAAAAGAAGACAACCATCTTCTAGCCAGGAAGAGAGGTCCCACCAGATTCTGAATGTGCTGCCACCTTGACCTGGAACCTTCCAGCCTCCAGTACCGTGAGAAATAAATGTCTGCTGTCTAAGCCACCAAGTCTGTGGAATTTCATTATGGCAGCCTGAAGAGACTAATTTACTCACTTGACATGTTTTTCACGCAACTGATCATTAAAGTTTAGCATTCAGTTAAATATTTATAGAGACAAAATTGGCTTTTTTTTAACATTCCTGCTTTGTTGTGTCACACAATATTTAATTAAATTGCTATTATGTTAGCATGTACAACTAGAAGACACATGTTTGGGAACAAATACAAGAGACCTCTGGGATATACACATGCCCCGACAGTGGGAGCAGAAATGTACCAGGGAGGTAAGACAGAGCACCGCGATCACTGAGGGCGTCAGGCGGGATGCTCCACGTTAGACCAGACAGTGAGTGCATCCAGCTCCTGGGTAAGGAGTTCATCTGCTCGTCGAATAGAGGGTGTTTCCACTTATTTCCACAGCGCTTCAGGTCAAGCCTCAGATGACAAAGATAGGCACTTAGTACCAGACACAATCCAGATGTTGTAGGGCCTAACCCTTGCATGATGTGGGATGTTCTCTTTAAGAAAAAGAGTATCAAATTATGAATATAAAATTTGGTAACAGGGCCTCAGAAGAGGCCAATCAAGAGAGGGGACCTGGAAGGTAAGCTTCACTAGCATCAAAATTTGCCCACCTCCCTATCCACCTATGGACACTTTCTTCCTGTGATAAGTTTGAGGTTCACCTGAACTGCACTCTACTGAGGTTCATTTAACCGGTCAACAAATATTTACCGAGTACCTCCTAGATACCGAGTACTATTATAGGAGCCAGGCATCAATTGGGTCATTGAAAAAGTCATGACATCTCTTTCTACGCAAAAATACCTCATGACTTTTCCGACGGCCCAATAGCAGGGAATGAACAAGACAAAGTCTTTACTCTTACAGAGTTTAACTTGAGGAAAACAACATAAAGAAATAAAAATAAATGACGCAATTTCAGGTAGAAATAAGTGAGAAGGATATATGTCAGGCACCAGGGCGTATTTTAAAAAGCAGTTGTTTTTAAAATCACTTCTTTGGTGAAAAATGAAAAGTGTCTCTGAATAAAATGTTTTCAACATCGCTAGAGTCATGCTGAGTTCTGACACATAATTTTTGAAGAGATTCTGGGCTTATGAGAATTTCTTCCTTAGAACAAGCCTTTCTGATCTCACATGCTAGTTTTGAATACTGTGCTGTGGTCTTCATGTGATAGCCATCAAAATAGGCAACTTAGGTTGAGTTTGTCACAAAGATAAGAAATAAATATTGCAGCAATGAAAGTTTTACCGGGTATCATGATTTATGAGCCTCTCGAGGGAACATGGTTCAATGAGATGTTTCTAAAAGTTATTTAAGAAAAAGCAGGACAACCTTATAAGCCATTTTATTTGCTAGAAAACTTTCTCTTGCTCAGAACATAAGCAAATTGAAAACCAACAAAGACTCAGCTAACAGCTTGGTAGGGATATGATAGCAAAAGGAGGAGTGATTTATATTTCTATAATAATTTTTACTAACCCCCTGAAATTTTAGGTTTAAGAACAGTAAGTGGGAGAGTTGAAACTTGAAGATGCTTGACAGCTTTCATAACATTTAGTTTTTTTAAAAAAGTCATGCTCTAAATGAAAGCTGTCTAAATTCTCTAAAACCAGAGATCAAGGTTACTAACAGAAAAAGCCTGTATCAAATATGCAATAGATTAACCACCACCCCCAAACAGATGGCAGGGTTCTATTTTTCATAAATATTTACTGATCAGCCAGAAGAAAGTAATTTTTTTAAATGGTCAAGTGCTAATAATAAAGTGAACATTATCATTGCCTTAGTCAAATTAAATAGTAAATAGTATCAATCCTGGTTAAAAGTTTATCATTGCTCTAGTCAAATTAAGCAGTAAATAAAAGGGAATATCAATCCTGGTTAAACAGTTTACCTCATTGGGGCAGAGAAATGAAGTGCCAGCTGCTGTTTTCATAAGAAACATCTCAAATATCAGAAGCTTTGCACCTGGCATAGAAACATAATATCCTAGTTGACTGTAAATTGATCAGATTACTGGAAGTTTTTCTTTTCTTAAAGCAGACACATGAAAGTAACCAAAAATATCAACTGTAACAATGTTGACATAATAATGAAACAAACTAGACACCACATAAAACTTGTCCGTTCTGAGTCATTAATCTGCTTAACAAGTGACTCAGTTAATGTCAACATATTGAAACAAAGAGACCAAAAAATAGCTTTCCTAAATTAATTATTTTAAGTCTAGAAATAGATCGGCAATAACTTGTGTTAGTCTAAATAAAATGATCTTACTATTCTAGAGCTGTGGTGTCTATATTAGTAATGACTAGTCACATGCGGCTACGGGATGTTTGAAATGTGCTAATCTGAAATAGGATATGATGTAAGTATAAGGTTCCTACCAGATGTTGGAGACTTAGTATGACAAAAGGAAATATCAGGCTAGCAGGTGGTATGGTGGTTAAGGCACTGGATTCCCACATGTCCAATAAGGGTTTGAGTCCTGGACCTGGTAGCTTGAAAATCATGCCGGGTGCGTGTGTGTGCATGCTCGAAATCTTAATAGGAGAATGGAGGAGAAAGGATTGTGGTATGGCCATCCCCAGAAGGGCTGATTTTTTCACTTTCCTTCTCTTTGTCTCTCTCTGGTGAGTGCAGGTGCCCTATAGCAAAAATTTTAAAAACAAACAAAAAAAAAAACAAAAAGAATTATCTACTTGTAACATTTTATTATTTTAAATGTCAACATAAATTTAAGAATGTTTATTAAACACTGAAATGATAATATAGTCACGTGTTGCTTAACAGAAGTGATACGTTCTGAGAAATGTGTTGTTAGGTGTAACCATCATTGAGTGAATGTCGCAGAGTGTACTTACTCAAACCTAATAGTACAGTTTACTATTAACTGCTTAATCACATTTATGTGGCCACAGTCAGACGTGTGTTTTATTGCTGATCAAAATGTTATACAATGATAACTATATAAGCCTATATATTGGGTTTAATAAAATATACCATTAAAATTAATTTCATGCATGACATAATACTTACACAACTAATGAAGTACAGTGTCATTTTTAATACATGAATACAATGTGTAATGATCAAATCAGGGTAATTATCATATCTAGCACCTCAAATGTTTATTATACTTTGTATTGGGAACATTCAAAATATTCTCTTATTTTAAAATATACTAGAGGTGGGTAGGATAGCAGATAGAGGTTGGGAGATGTTATTTAACAGATACAAAGTTACAGTTATGTAGAAGGAGTAAATTCTTATGTTTTAAAGCACAATAGGGTGACCACAGTTAACAATAAATTATTGTCTATTTCATGCATATTTACTTTTTTATGGGGTATTAAGTTTAAAAAAATAATGTTGGCACATATTATATTTCTGTTGGACAATGAGGGAGTAGAGTGAAGCTGAAGTGCAAAAATGAAGTGAAAATGAACTGCAAAAATGCAACTGAAATTGTCTGATTCTGTCAAAATTCCAAAATTTTTTAAGATTATTTTATTTAATTTTATTTATTAATTCCTTTATTTTAATTTGACCAGAGAGGGGGAGAGGGGAGAGAGAGAGAGAGAATGAGAAAGCAAGCTGCCAGGTCTGCTACTTGAACCATGGTAGGCCATGTGGGAGTGTCCAGCGCTCTAACCACCATGCTACCTGCTGGTCCCCCAAATTCCAAATTTTTAACAATCTTAATATTTGCAAATATCTCATCTGGATGTATGTCTTCTATGTTCCCATTACCCAATATATTCTATCATTGTTCTTACGTATGTCATAGTATACAGCAGACTCTGCACACTAAGTACTACACTGATAGTAACTATAATCACATAATTATCACATAGACAGTTAACTAGCAAAATAATTATCACATCTCCTTCAACTCTTTAGACCCAGAATTTAGTACAGAAGCACACACTGTGTACTCTCAATGAAACTTTATGGAATAAAGAAACGAACAAACATATAAACAAATAAATAAATGACACACTGGATTAAGAGAATTTTTTTTTCTTTTTTCTTTTCATTTTGACACAGGGCATGTGTGATCACCAGAGAGACAGACAGAGAGAGAAAGAGAAAGAAGGAGAAAGTGAGAAAGTACAGCAGCTGGGGGGTAGTCACGACCCAACTCCTTCCTCTCTCTTTCTCCTTCTTTCAGGGTTTTCGGCGTACATGCATGCGCCCCGAATGTTTGTCAAGTCACCAGGTCCAGGACTCAAACCACAAAGCTGGCCATGTAAGATCCACCTGCCTTAACCACTATGCCACTGGCTGGCTCCAAGGGGAATTTTTAAGAATTAACTCTAATATAACGAAGCAGGATTATTGTCCTTTTTGCCATATAAGGATTTAGTTTTATCTGAAAATGAGGTAAGATTTGGTACTAGAATGTTCAAAACCTTCTGATATGGAGCTGGAGAAGAAGCAAGACTTGTCTTACTAAGAAATTCTCAAGGACAATGATCTTAAGTCACCATTCAACTGTCATTTACTGGCCAATGTAATTGTATAAATAATTGGAAATCTAGACTTAACCAACTAATCAGTTTAAACTATTAATTGTTCATATCAAAGACCTTGTATGAGTTTCCTGGGGCTGCTATAACGCATTGCCATAAATATACTGGCTTCAAATAATGCACATTTGTGCTCTTAACAGCTGTGGAGGCTAGAGCCAAAACCAAGGTGTCAGCAGGGCCAGGCCCCTACTGGACAATCCCTCTGGATGGTCCAGGGGAAAGCCCATTCTTGCCTCTTTTGTCTCCTGAAGGCTGCGCACAATCCCTGGCTTGTGGCTACATCACTCAGATCTGCACCTCCATGGTCATCTCCTCTTCCACCTTTTTCTAATTGTCCTCTGCATCTCTCTTAAAAGGACACTGTGAAGACATTTAGGAACCACCCAGACAATCCAAGGCAATCTCTCCATCTCTCAAGATCCTTTCCTAATTCACATCTGCAAAGTCTTTGCCATAGGAGGTAATAGTTAGAGGTCCAATGATTAGGACATGATTTTGGGGGGGGGGGGTATTATTTACCCTTGTATAGACCTCAGCATGGTTTTTCAATCTGCACAAAAGCATTCACTAAAACAAAAAAAGGTCATTTTTGTGTACCACTTTGCAATCTTTATTAAGGTTGGATGAACACAATCAACTATATTATGTGCAGCAACTAAGAGGCAGCTACACACCATAACTGATCACCGTTCAGCATCTTCATGGAGAGCTGCAGGTTTCTTGTTCTTACACATTCACGTGACCAAGCTCTGCCTCATTTCCGTAGGATCTCAGAACCTGCCATATTCCAAGAGAATGTTTTCTCACGTCTCATATTACAATAACAATTTTGTCCACAAATTAGCTTATTTCCAATAAACTTATTCCCCTGGCATGTAATGAAGAGTTCTCAAGGACTTCCTGCAAGTCTAGAGTGGCCAACCAGCTGATTGTGTGTTCAAAGAATATTTGCTTCACACATGGAACCATTGTTCAGAAAATTATTTTCAACTAACCAATGCTTCTAAATTGAACTTCTATGAACTTTACACACGCATGCACACAAACTGGATGTATAAAAAGTACAAAGCAGTAAAACAGTCATCTAAATTGTTTCAGCATGTTTTAATTATATCTAAAATTTATTGAGATCATACGGACTAGAATAACATTATATGGACAGCGGATCTCCATTATTCTTCATTTTTTTCAATGTATTTGGAAAATGTGAGAGTTTGCTAGTAAAATGATATTCCCAAAGAGGGAGGGAAAGAAATATGAGACACACAAAGCTGTCTTTGTCTACTGCCATCCAGTGGTCAAATAATCATATTGCATATTACATATTAAAAAGTTAAGTAAGAACCGTTCAGAATCCTCTTAGTTTTTTGAAACATACAATAGGGGCCAACTATTGGGATGGTGGTTTGGGTGGCTGGATCCTACACGGAAAACTGCATGATTCAAGTACTAGACTCAAAGCTTTAAAAACACACTGGGTGCATATGAGTGTGTGTGCCCAAAATACCAAAAGAGGGAAGAAAGAAGAAGGGATTGTGGTGTGACCATCTTGCATGGAGGGCAGTGTGCCTTCTCATTTTTCTCTTTCTCTCTCTCTTTCCGTCTATCTCTGGAAAGTGCATTTATCCTCTGGCAAATTTTTTTTAAAAAAGAAATATGTAATAGGTTAATGTTATATATAGTTGTCCTACAGTATTGTTACACTCCAGAATTTATTCCTTCTATCCTTATATAGCTGTAACTTCACATCCAGTCCCCACCACCTTCTATCTTTCCCAGCTTGTAGTAATTACTATTCTGATCTTCCATGAGATCAACTTTCTCACCCTCTAATACACACCAAAAATATGACAAATGTTTGCGGTGATGGAAATGGTAACTACACATTGCATACAGGTTCAAAATATTACACCATACCCCATAAATATGTACAATTATTTGTCAATTAAACATAACAACTTGAAAAATAACCCCTTTTAAAAAAAAGTTAAGTCACAATGGGTGCATAACTGAGTCTACATACTTGCATTTATGGTTCAGGAATAGTTAGCATAAGATTTGAACATGCAGATGAGAAAATGAAGAAAGTAAGCTTTCTTTAAAAGTTACTTTTTGGCTTAAGTTTAATTAATATGATAATTAATAGTAATCATTAACAAGGGATTTTCCTTTGTCTTCAAATTATATTGTGTTCAACAACAGATCAAAAAATAGATTTTTAAACATCTGAACCAGATATTAGGATTAATGATTTATAGTTATAATTTGATTAAGGATAGACCCTTATAATTTGTAATCTTTTAAAAAAAGGGCAAAAACTCTAGGTCACATTAGAATGGCACTCATTGCCCCATGTTTATTCACATACATGTTTTCTCTCTTCAAACTATAAGCTTTAACAGAACTTTATTTTAACTATTTCTGTGACACAGTGCTTAGTAAAGAGCTCTGCATGGAATCAGTACTCAGTAAATATTTGTTGGATTTATGTTTATTGTAGCTGAGTTTGGTGAAAAGTAATAAACTGAAGAAGTAAAACATCATAAAGCCACAGTGGCTCTTCCTGAGTGGGTTTTCTGCATTACACTTAAACCAAACTCCAAGTAGCTCTCCATTCTAGTCCACCTTTGTTTAAAATTCACAAATGTTTAAAAATCCTTTAATTCTATGTTTAGAAGCTTTGTCAATGAAGTTTTGTTATCGTAACAAATGCATTATTTTTTATTCTATCCAATAACAACTCTCTTATCTTCTGTAAAGTAATATATGATATAAACAAACTTCTCAAGAGATAAATCTGTAACAAGAATGAAGATACATTAATCTTTCCTTAAACATCTATAGTCTTATCCATGCTGACTCCTTAAATGTTTCCCAATCCTACTTTATTTTTACTTTTTTTCTTTTGAATCCTCTTATTAAGTGGTAGACATTTCATGAAGAAACACTCTGATACCAATGCTGGCAAGACACATCAAAAAGGATCCATTTTAGTCAGTTGCAGATGGGAGATTTTTGGTTTTATTTTTGCTTTCTTGAGATAGTTGAAAATTCTCAACATTTCAGTAATATTAGTTCCACATTAATTCAACTGTCATGTTTATGCTTAAGGTGGCAGTCAAAAAGTATGTGTAATCTTGGGATTCTCAATGAGGTGTTGTGGAAACATGTAACTAATTCTTCACACCAACCCACTTTTTGTAACAGATATGAAAGCACATTGACATGTTACAAGTCCTTGAGAAATAGCAGGTATTATTATCATACACCCGTCACCGTGACTCTTACTTACTTTAGAAACATAATACATACTGATTACCTCATGTTCACCGTGCATACATTTCATGAAAATATGTGCTCTGTCTTGCTTTCCTGTCTCTAGGTTTCTCCACACAGATGTTGTGTTAGCTCCTAAAACTTAAAGTGCCTCCAAATTAGTTTTTTTTTTTTTTTTAATCTCTGTGACCTTCTATAATCTGATCATTCTCCTATATTTCCTTTTCAGTCCTAGTAGCTTCACCCAGAGCAGTTCAGGGGAGCAGTGGGGATGATTTCGAATTGTAACAGGTGAAGGAGAGGAGGGGAAGAAAAGATGGAGGGTCATGGTGAGACTGAGGAAGTTTATATGAGGAATAAGTTAACAGAAACAGTAATATAACGTGTGTGTATTGTGAAATGAGGCAAAGAAACTTGAATACACTTGCCAGCAAAGGAGATGGAGCCAATTACATGGCAAAATTCACAAACAGAAGAGTAGGCTGCTCTATGGATGTAGGTTATGGGGGTAGATGGAGGAGTCAGAAAGAGACAGAGGGATCAAGAGCACAACACACCCAAGACAGAGACTGACCACAGCAGGGGCTGACTGGTCAGAGCGCTGCTGCCTTCCTGGTCCTGACACAGCACTAAAGCTGACACCAGGTCCACACTGTTGTTATGGTGGTTTAGCAACTACGTTGTTTATTGAAGCATAAGCTTTGTGCAAGTAAACCACTTAGGAGATAACAACATACAGACATCTATCTAAGTAGACACCTATTCATCTGAAATTGCACACACTGTTGTTAATCCAAATTATTTTACCCTATATTTATGATTTTGCTTTGATTTTCTAGCCAGGAGTAGATTTTGCATTTATCTCAGTAGGTTTCATCTTGATAGGATCAGCCTATCATTTTGACACAAGAACACAAAAATTCCCTGTAAACTCTCGCCTGCAAGCCCACTGTCTTTTTGTAAATAAAGTTTCACTGTTGGGACCAGCAGTTAGCGTAATGGCTATGTCACAGGACTCCCATGTAGTCAACTGCGGTTCGCGTCCCGGACCCGGTGGCCTAAAACTCACTCCAGGTGCATGTGCGTGTGTGCCCAAAATCCTGAGAGGAGAATGGAGGAGAAGGGATTGTGGCGTGACCATCCCCCCTGGGGGGTGATTTCTCACTTTCTGTCTCTCTGTCTCTGTCTGTCTGTCTGGCAAGCACACGCGCCCTATAGCAAAAACCTCTTAAAAAAAAAAGTTTCACTGGAATACAGCCATACTCATTCATTTCTGTAATATCTATAGCTCCCTTCATGTTATAATGTTAGAGAAGAGTAGGTGCAATAGAGACCAGACAGCCTGAAGAACCTACGATATTTACTATCAGGCCCTTTACGAAAATAGTCTGCTAGCCTTACATCTAACTCAACCAACTATTTCTTTCCAGCTAAAATATTCAAGTTGGTAGATGAGTTTTCTATGTTTTCATTCAAGTTATTAAAGATTCTGATCCCAGGAGGTTCTAATCTAAAACACACACACACACACACACACACACACACACACACACACACAGAGTCCTTGTTCACTTCTCTCTCTCCCCTCTTGCTTAAAACAAACCTATCGGTTATCACTGAAAGAATGCCAGAATGCCAATAACACTTGATTATCGTCCAGGCTACAGTTGTTCTTTTCCACAAAAGTTTCATAGTAAGCACTGCCCACTTTCTGGTTGAAATCCATAAATACATGAGCTAATATCATTTTCAGTTATGAACCTGGTAAGCCTATCAGACAAATAATCTGAGGTTTCTTTTATAGCTCAAGGACATCATTTTAAAAAATCAACAGCTGTACTGGGCTGTAATACTGTAATTCCCTAGAGACACACAGAAACAGGTTGGAACTGTTTTCCCATTAGTCAGTAAGAAGCTTAAGCCAGCTGTGCTTGCTTAGGTCTTAGGAATACTTTTTAAGACCTGGCATTATAAGAGGAGGCAGGAAAACCACTAGTTGCTGCTTCTCCGTGCTATGAATGTGAATGACTCAAACCAGCCCTCCATTCTAGGACCTCTTCTTCCCATTCTGCTGTGGAATAGGAATCAGATGACAAGTGAATGGGATTACACAGGAAGTAAAGACAGATGGTCTTTCAGAGTTTCCCACATGAATCTTATGAGCTCATTTATACACTTTAAGACCCTGTCTTTACCTTTCAGTGGATTTGTTGCATATTTATTACTTCTATTACTTCATTGTATGTACCTATTTATGTTGCTTCAATGGACTTGCCATCTTCTAATTACACAAAGACCCTGAACTGTACACTTCAGATATCTCACACACACACCGAGAATATTAATTTACCCATATGAAAGCTAATGTACAGATGTCAGCATGCCAGGGTGAAGACCAGGGGAAACTACATTATTGCATGCGTCATGAATGCTTGCTAGAAATAGAAGTGTTTCATTCTTGCTCTGGAAAAGAAAAACCCTCAGAAGAAAATATTTCACCCTGTCTGTGCACCTGTGCACTTTAGTGTCCTGTGGGTGTATTCCTTATTTATGACTTCCATTTGGAGCTGAAATACAAATACAGAGGCAGAACATGTTGGCTGTAGCATTTTTCTTGGGTTCTTTTATTTTTACTAGTACATACTGTCTTCCTTTAGCTTTTTGCCCAAACCGTCTTTTTTTTTTTTGGAGAGGTTTTTGCTATAGGGCATGTGCACTCGCCAGACAGAGAGAGACAGAGAGATAGAAAGTGAGAAATCACGCCCCAGGGGGGATGGCCACGCCACAATCCCTTCTCCTCCACTCTCCTCTCGGTATTTTGGGCACGCACGCACATGCATCCGGCGTGAGTTTTAAGCCACCGGGTCCAGGACGCGAACCGCGGTTGACTACATGGGAGTCCAGCGACATAGCCATTACGCTAACTGCTGGTCCCCCCAAACAGTCTTTTAATGTAAAAAAGCTCTCTTTCAAATTGTCTTACCTCCGAAATGTGGATATCTGAAATAACTCAAAATGCTGTCAAACACTAGACAGATTACTTTGCACCATTTACGTTACCTTACTGAGGCCTCCGATACAATTAATAACATAAATTTCTGCTGTGCTGAGCTGCAGAGAGGCGTCCAGGGTGAAGGGACCTCAGGGGTACTGTGAGATATTGGACACTGGTCTTTGGAGATTTTGGACCAGGGAAGTCACTCGTGTCCTCCACTCTCATCATAACAAAGATGTAACACTCTGTGTCCATGCCCTGCACACATTGGGGTGTAGGAAGCCTGGCCCTAATCACAGCTCTGGCCTGCTGACCCATCAGGACCACTCACACTCAGCGCTCAAACACAACAGAGAACAGGCATGTCTCTCTCCAAAGTCACTCTTTTAAGTGGTTTCTCCCTCCCTCAGCATGATGGGCAAAAATCCCTAATGCAGCTTTCCAGGTCCTGTCACTAGTGGATACTTGCTTGCCTGTGTTCTCACTGCAAAACTTGGCAATGCTGTTTTCACCACTGGGAAACTCCACCCTTCTTCTTCCTTACTACACCCCCCCCCCATCTTCTTAATTCCTATTCATCCTTCATTCCTTGGTTTCAACATCACTTCCTCCTGGAAGCCTTTCCTAATCTCTCAAGTCTATATTTGGGGTTGCTTGTAATTTCCCACACCTCAGTGCATTTCCTCCATGCAAGCACCTACGATACCACGCTGTGCTTTCACACTGTAACTGCAGAATACGTGTTTTGTTTTGTTTTCTGAAGGAAAGTCTTATGATGAACTCAAATCTGGGAAACAGAAGTGTGGATTCCATGTGGAGCTCTGTCCACATGAAGGAGTAGCGAACCCGGCACATGTGCAGCCTCCTCAGCCCGTGCCCTGACCTCCAAGGGTCTGCTGGTGAACCCTGGCATGCTGCAGAATGCACCTGAAGGATCAGTGCAACATACTGGATCAACTACTAATTTGTTTATATTGTCTGCCCCACATTCTGAGACCGCAGGAACCATGTCTGTTTTATTCAGACTGTCCTAGATATGTCCTAGCATCTCGCACAGGATATGGCACCTAATCGGGATGCAAGAAATATGCATTAAATAAAGGAATAACAGTGACAGCAGGGGCCAGCAGCAGAGCTTAGGATGGACAACCACCATTTGCATGTCACCTTTCATCTTTAGAAGACTGTCCAGATCAAGCCAAGAATGACCTGGAAAGAAAGAACACTGAGAGAAGCCAGGTACCTTAGGCACTAACTCATTTCCACCCTAAAACCATCTTATTGCTTCATAAAAATCCATGTGAGCCAGCTGCTGCTGCATGGCAGTGACAAGGGTTCTGTGATGTTGACCCCTATGAGAAGGTTCCAGGTTTGCAATTGGCAGTGTCCCTGTACACACCTGTCACGGGTGCACAGCCTGTAACACAGGCTGCCTGGGGCTGGTGGTGGAATCTCTGTATGAAGACCCTGTTGGGTCTGCCTTTCTCTTTTTCTCTTATAGAAAAATTGTAAATTAAATAAATGAATAAATAAATAAAATCAATGTATTACTTGCTGACATTGCACAGACGAGTTAGAAACATCCTACACCTGTTTCTCCTAAACGACTTTCCTAGGCCCAGCTGCAGTAGCATGGGCTGGGCACGTGGGCAGCCTGAGCTTGTTTCCAGCCCACTGTAAAGCTGGGCATGGTGGTGCACACCTCTAGTTTCAACCGCATCAGTGGCTGAGGCAGGAGGACACCAGCTCAGCTCGGGGCCAGCATGAGCAATTTTGAGACCTATCTGAAAGCACTGGGCATCGTGGTGCACGCCTGCAGTTCCAGCTGTTCAGGAGATTAAGACTGAATGATCACAACATACTGGGATTCTAGTAAAAAAAAAAAAAAATTTAAACAACTAGTATTTTAAAGAAAGGAAGGAGTTTATTAAGGTGTTCAGGAACTGCTTCTTGGCACTAAATAGATCACTTCAGCAAAGAAGGTTCAGGAGTAAGTTCCAGATGAAGATGATACACATATGACTCAGCTTCAAGGACAGAGACAAAAATAAGCACGTCCTTCCAGATTCTTAGAATGCTGGACTCTGCAACCACATATGCGCAGAGCCCTGCTGATCCGTATCACTGGTCATCAGAAGTCAGTGACTGTGGGATTTGTTCCATTGTTTGACTTTATTGTTCTGAAACAATATTGTTCACCAAAAGGGAAAATTCTGTAGACAGAAATCATTGTCATTCAATGAACTCTCAGTGGTCATTACTGTAACTCAGGAGAAGTGGCATCTCTTACTATCTACACGGACACCTGGCTAAACTCACCTTTTCGTTTATTTTTTCAGGGAAAGAGAGAGAGGCGCTCTCGACAGTCTTCATACCATAATACACACCCTGTCCCAGCCAGCCAGGATCATGGACATGTGTCAGTGTGCTCAGGGTGCACAGGAAGACACCAACCGGGGACGTGAATCTGGGACCTTCCCATGTGGCCTTAGCATTACAGAGTGCTGCATTACTGCTGTGCCACCATGGCTGGCTATAAATTCACCTCTTCCAAAGAATCTCTATGAGATAATATTACACATGGTGGCAAGTCAAAGCCTTATTGCATTTAAAATACGTAATCATCTGTACTGTTTCCAAGACTATGAGGCTTTAATATTTCCAGAGTTGAATCAAAAATATAAACACAGAAGAATGTAAGATTTAGACACTAATTTGATTCTTAGCTTCAAGACATTTAAAAAATAATCTGTTTATATTGTCCTCCATTTCATTGCCTTCCCTTTACGCTCTGGTCTCCTCACTGAAGTCAGTGTGCTATCATCAATGATGACAATAGAAAGTCACATTATTTAAGAAAGGAGCTGACAACTTTAAAATCTAAGACTGCACAATGACCAAAACTGCAGTCCTAACATTAGATAATAATAATGTAACAGATGATTCCAGTACTGGTATAGTAGCCAAATTGAACAAAATTCCGAATGGCTTACAACCAACACCTGTATTTTCTGAAAGCAACAAAAGCTCAAGAATGTGAAAGGTACATCTGTATTCTTAACCTTCTAGGCAGGAAGTCCTTCTGGTCAGATTTTAAAATAAGCACATAATACTGTCAGCTAATTGCCACCTTTACACATCTACATCCACACTCTGAGCAACACCTAGTTGTGGCTAGTTAATATTACAAAAGCACCAACTGCACAAATACTAAAATAAGAACACATGGAAGCTACCACCAAATTAAGATTTTCTCTGTGCCCAGAGGCAGAAACAGGTATCAAAAGTAAATTGGTTTGAGTAAGAATGATACATAATAAAACATTTTGTATGAAAGTACACACAGTCAATAAGTACTGCAAAGTATTACATTTTAATTTTTCTTAGCTATAGAATCTCATTTCTTCCTGGAGAAAGAGAACCACTCTCCTCCACTGGGCTACTTGTAGTTATTCTGCAGGTGGAAGGGCTCTGCAGGAAACCCCTTTAGAACAAGAATACATTGCAATGAGGAGTTCTGGAAGGCCAGGAGACAAAAGCAGAGTGGCCTCCCACAATGGGCAGAAGGAGACAATCATTTAGGGACCCTAACACTATCTATTTCCATATCATTTCTTATCTGTCAGTTACCTGCAGTGATTAGGCACAGTACATCAGAAACAAGTTTTTGGTGTCAAACTGGACAGGATCCAACACACCTGAAACCTTGAACAGGACGTCCGCCTGCTTTGTTCCTTTCTTAACACCAACATGGAGTAGCATCTGACAGGGCCAGCAGGAACAAAGGGATGGCATTCAAGTGTGAAGACAGTTCCACCACCAGATAATGGTTTCGAAAACCCTATTCCAGAGTCATGTCTAATTTTCTGACCAGATTACCTGCCATTTGTAATTTGAGGGCCAGACCTCCTAAAGAATCTAAATTAATGTTTGGAAACTTCTTTTTGATATCTGCATATCTTTACACTCCACGTTTGTGGCCTCCTCAAGTTTCCATCCTGTCTTAATGTGATATTTCAATGAGCAAGGATATCTTCTTCAATGATCCCTTAGGGAAATCTGGGTCAGGAAATGGAAAATGTTTGGAATCAGAACAAGGGTTTAATTTAATAAATTATTACTTTCTCTCTGTGAGCTCAACTCCTGTCATTAAGATTTTCCAGATTAACACTACACTTTTTAAAAGACCCAAGATTCTTACTTTCACCAAAACTCTGGGGCAGTGTTTCTCAACCTTTTTTTCTGTATCAACAATATCCCTCCTTAAAGAGCCTTTTTAGATTTTTTTATTTAATCACCCTCATCCCTGTGAAATGTTAATACCACACATACTCTGTATACCTGCATATATATACTGGGCCTTTTGAGAAACAAAAACTATTGTGGTATCCAAGATCTTTTCACCCCCTAATATCCAATTTTACCTCCTTGGGAACAATATTGCCCCTATATGAGAAAGCATGATCATTTGAGAAAAAACCAGTGTCATTTGAAAATTCTCTAAACTAACAACCCATTATGAGAAGTAACATTAAAAAAAAATCCTTAAAAAATGTTATTATGTCTAACTACCTTTTATTCCTTCCTAGTTTTGTTTGTAAGATGAGATTGACATTGAGGAAAGCATTAAGAAATCTGAACTAATCAAAATATCTGTGTGCGTGAGAGAGAGAAAGAGAGAGAGAGAGAGATAGAGAGAGTGCATGGACAGTAACTGCAAAATAACTTTAGCTAAAATATGGCGAAATAAGAAATCAAAGGCAATTTTGAAAAATTTGATAAAACAAAGCATGTCCTACATAGATTAGGTAGATGTACAGAGTTTTAACAATGAAAATTAAAGTGAGATTATTCCTCTCAAAAACAAAAACAAACTTCTGAGCTGAATGACTTAGTTTTAGTCCAAATCTTGGACAATGGTTAATAGGCAATGGTTACATACTTTCCATTTTCTGTCCTTGACTTCTTGTAACTGATACTTGGGAGGTTAAGGATTAAAAAAGTTGTGGTATGAAGTCATGCAGATCATAAATGCATTCTCTTCTATGCAGCTAAAAGGGACTATAAAGCGAAAACATTAGCAATTCAAAAATATCAGTGAGGAGAAGATCTCTGCCTAGTGGAAACAGTAAAAAGTGAAAAAACTAAAAAGTTTGGTCTTGAGTCTAAATCTTTCTTTTATTAAGAAAATTCTCTGCTTTAACTAAAATGGAGGGCTTCAAAAATGTACCACTAGTATATTTTAGTAAAAACTCTGCGATCAAGTAAGGTGGCTCTAAAGCTTCCCTGGCCACACACTTACACTACTTCAGGGGACTTGAGCATTCTGAAATCTACAGTCCATTTGTCACCAGAAAATACAAAAAAGGCCTTTTTTCTCTCTCTCAAAGTTCAGGATTCTTTCAGTGAAATCCAGGTGAAGGACATACCAAGAAAGAAAAAAGATAAGGGAATAAAATGGTTAATCTAAATTTACCTAGGAAGACAGTTGAACATTGCCAGCTCAGCAGGAAGCCATTGAGAATAGCTTAGCGGTCTCCTTGTGGGATATGTTAGGGCTTTAAGCAAGTGGGAGAGGAAGATAGTGATGTAGAAAAAAACAAAAACCTTCGGGTCATTCAGGTGCATGGCAGAGACAGCTGCAAATTGCTGGGAACTTCTGTTGCAGTCGGGAATTGAAAAATAAATCAACTTCAGAGCGCAGTGGAGGCCCCAGAAAGTAAATAAACTCAACTTAAAGTCGGTGGGACCCAATGACCCAGGTGTCCTCTACAGTAAAGGAAAACAAACAAGCCTGCCTGGGACCTGGCTTAGGAGGGCTGTTCCAGGAGCTTTGCTCCTAGCGAACAATTGGAAAGCGTTCTGTGAGGGAAACTTAGCAGCAGAAGCCTGGTTCCCTGTGAAACAGACGAAACCCCAGGAGCCCTGGTCTCAGACTTTCTGCGCCATGCTGAACTTTGACCAGAAAGTAAGTTAGGGGACAGAAATGGCAGTAAACGCTGCACACTCCCTTCTCCTAAAATAAGTGCTATATAAATTGTCGCTATGTTCCTGATACAACTGCGGGACTGAAACACATCATTCTTGCCCCATTAATTAAATTACATTAAAATAAACCTCCCAGAGAACGCCACTCTTGATTTCTTCCACCTATTAAATGCCCGGTCCTTGAGTTTCAAGTCCAAAAGGTTAAGAGCTTGACCGAGAGGCGGCGCAGCCAACTTTCTCCAACTCCGAGATGAGGCATGGCATCTTGGTGTCAGAGAGCACTGGAAATCAAGTGACTTCTCTAGTGCTAGCAGCAGAGAGATAAGCCACCTGACCCCGCCTATACTCCCCTGCACGAGTCCCACATACCTCATTCCCCTTCCAGAGGACGGGGTCGTCAGGACTGGGGACAGGCAAGAGACCGCTCTCCCCACCCCGTCGCAACAATGCATTCAGCCCGGGTTCAGTCAATACTCAAGCAGGGGGTAGGAGTGGCGCAGACAGAACAATTAAAACCACAAATGTCATCTTTTTAAGTAAAAACATAAAATCCTAGTCTTACCATCTCGCCTGAGATTGGCGTGGCGCAAAGCTTTGATGGATGCGCTCTGCGGAGTTGCAGAAGTACCCCGATAGCTGCAAAAGTTTGCGCAAACTAGCGTGTAGACGAAGACGAGCCGGTGCATTTGGGATTCGCGACCTAGGGACAGCGTCGCTCCAAGAAAAAGCCGGGTTCCGCTCCCGGGACCGACGCCGCGCCGCCCTGCGCTCTGGCCCGCCGGCTCGCTCAGCGCTGGCCCGGCCGCTGTGCTAGTCGCCGAGCTCTCCCCAAACTTCCTGCATGCTGAACTTTCGGAGCGCGTGTGGGTGCCGCACTTCCTTGTGGTGCTGAGAGTTGATAAATGGTGACGGGACAAACAACAGGTTGATGTTTGTTCGCCCCCTCCGGTGGCCGGCTGCTGCAGCACAGGCTGCAGGGCACCGGCGGCGCGGCGTCCGGCCGGGCAGGCGAGCCAAGCAGCCGCGTTCCCCCGCCCAGCCGCGGCCCCTCAAGCTGCGCGCACTCAACTCCAGCGGCTAGGCGAGCGTCCCAGCGCCGCAGGCCTGGCACAAACCTGCTTCACCACTGAGCATGCCCAGTTGACAGTGGGCCAGGACTCTTTCCATCGTCCTGGGCTCTGCCCTCCTTGTTGGACCAGAGGCCGAGGTAGCTGGGAGGACGTGGGAGAGGTGGGATCCCAGTACTGCTACAGAGGCGCCTGGCACATCCGCCCAGAAGCCATCACGCTCGCGTGGATGGTGGTGGGATTTGGGCAGAATGGAGCTGGGAGTGTGCATATGACAACAACCGAAATCATACTCTACTTGATCAAGAGTTCCCTAGGAGCCCAGTGAAGAAATGCAGTCGCAAAAGAGCTAGATTTAGAGCTTTCCTTTGGCCTCCTCATGCCACCTTAGTTGAGACAAAGGTAATTTTTCAGGAGAAATCCCCCAGGGTTGTAGATGCGATGGACCCTCATCGTGTGAAGCCAAGTGCGACTCTTAATTTTTAAGGGTGTTGGGGGTTAGCCCTACTTTCCCCCTGCACAGTAGGAAGGGCTGGAGGACAGAGTAGGGCCAGGCTGAGTGAGAAAAAGAAGCTGAGCGAGAACAGGGTGCGCCTTTGCCTTCATAGTCCGCAGGAAGAGGCAGGGGCCACTCAGGCCCTTGGGACCCTCCTTCCCCTCAGTGTCCGGAAACTCAGCAGTCCAGAGAGGCTGCTTCTGGGCTCCAGGAATTAATGCGTCATCTGTCTCCCCAAAGTAGGGGACTATATTTGGAAGAGGTGTGAGTCAAGACTCACAGCTCACTTGCTTTCTCACCTTAAATTATTTGACCTCTTGACCTTTAGTTTCTTGCTTGCGAAATGAGGATAGCAAGTCTTAAATTATATGGTTTATTTAGGGTGAGAACGATAAAAAATAATTAGAGTATATTGCTGAATCCAAATCCAAATGGACATAATTTCTCAATTTCTCATTAATGAGATCTGGAAGAGAAAATTTCCTGTCTCTTTCATTCCTTCCAGCTCCTTAAAGCCTGGGATACTGGAAGTGATATTCTTCTGTAGGGAACTACAAATAGCTTGGAAAGGTAGGAAATACAGGAAAATATAGATTTGATAAGTTGAACTATCATTGATTGGGATACCCCCCTTTTATTTTGGTCTGGTCAAAGATTTATGTAGTTCATCTCTCTTGGTATTTTGGCCTAAAACAGCATTTTACAAAATGCAGATTTGTGGGTCATCAAAACAATTTCAATACCAGTATTGTTTTTAAAATAAATAGAATGAAATAGAACACCTACATATTTAATTATCATGTTTTCTAGAGATATCATCTCACAAATATTTTGTGTCAGATACACATACACATGTACACACACACACACACACACACACTGCAATGTAAAAGATGTGATGTGATCAAAAATGTTTGGAAAAAAGATTTAATCACATTGCATAAAAATATTATCTACCTCAGGACCTGCAGTTAGCGTAATGGCTATGTCGCTGGACTCCCATGTAGCCGACCGCGGTTCGAGTCCTGGACCCGGTGGCTTAAACTCACACTGGGTGTATGTGTGTGCATGCCCAAGATCCTGAGAGGAGAATGGAGGAGAAGGGATTGCGGTGTGGCCATCCCCCCTGGGGGGGGGGGGGTGATTTCTCGCTTTCTGTCTCTCTGTCGCTCTCTGTCTTTCTGGCGAGTGCATGTGTCTTATAGCAAAAACCTCTCCAAAATATATAGATATATTATCTACCTCTGGAAAAGGCACTAAGGAGAGGCCTGGGTTTGTATTCAATTGCTTATTCATTCAATAGACATTAATTATGCATTGGGTTTTCTTTTTATTCCATACCTTAGTCTAAAAATCTTGGTGATAATGTAGTAGACAAGAGAGATAAGGTTTCTTATTCCTTGGAATTTACAGTCTAATGGAAGAGAAAGACCATAAAAAAGTAAATATTTATCTATATCAGTAAGAGGGGCAGAGATAGATAGGATAGGAGTAGAAATTGATTATATATATATATATATATATATATATATATATATATATGCTTTGTGAGTGCACAGCTTTGTGAGTGCACAGTGTTAGCTTGTTAGACAGCATGACTTTAGATACTTTAATATCTTATATAAGATACTGAGACAAATAATTTTAGCATCTTGATACTTGTCAGAAACATATAAACGAGCTGCAAATCTTCTCATTTCTCCTATATTCTCATATCAGGATCTAAGTATGTGTCTTCGTCTATTGCATTGCTAACAGAAATATTGGAGACTGGATGATTTATAAACAAATAGGTTTTTAGTTGACTCATAATTATGATGGCAGGAAAATCAAAGGGCATAGGGAAGGTGACATCACAACGTAGCTGCAGAAGCAGAGAGGATGAGGGGCAGGCAAGCAGAGAGCAAACTGGAGGCAGCCACCTTCCTTCTTTAACAACAGACTCTGAAAACTAACTCATAAGAGCTGGAACCTTGTCTCTTACTAAATGGCACAAATCAATTCATGAGGTCAAAGCCTCTGGGATCCAATTACTGCCCATGAGTCCTGACCATCATTAAAAGTCGTTACACTTGGGATCTTGGGCACGCACGCACACGCGCCCAGCGTGAGATTTAAGCCATGGGGTCTGGAACGTGAACCGCGGTCGACTACGTGGGAGTCCAGCGACATAGCCATTACGCTAACTGCTGGTTCCCCGTTCTTGATTTTTAACATCAATTAATATCTGCAATAAACCATAAAGCCAAAAATTAGGCACCTGAGCTTAACCAATTATTCTGAACATGGTTTCCAATATCATCTAATAATTGGTTCTTATGAATTAGGTTGATCATATCAACTGAGGTATTATTGTACACAGAATAAGCATTCATAAAATATATTGTGAGTGTGAAAGTTGATACAAAGATTGCTTCCATTTATTTTTCACATGTATCTCACAATAACTTACCAGAACACTGAATTTGCCATATTTTAAATGTTTGTAGGTCAGTAAGAAGAACACAAGTGAACACAATGAAATCAGATTTATAAATATGATGAGTCTTCAAAAAGTTCGTGGAATGGGCCAGCAGGTGGCATGGTAGTTAAGGTGTTGGAATTCCCACATGGCTGGCCATAGTTTGAGTCCTGGACCAGGCAGCTTGTTTTCTCACTCTCCCTCTCTCTCTGTCTTTCTCTGGCAAAACTCATGTGAAAAATAATATTAACAAAAATAATAAATAAATCTTTTTAAAAAAAGTTCATGGAAAATGAATTTTTTTTTTTTATTATTATTATTTTTTTTTGCAGCAAACTAAACTTGTATTTTGATTCCATTTCTCCATAAACTTTTTGAAGTCCTTTCATACTTATTGCTATTTGGACCATTATAAAGAAACTATTATATATTTTATCCATTGCTCAATGACATTCCATATAACTAAAAAAAGCTGCATTGTTATTAGGAAAAAAGTATTTTAAAATATGAGAGTAAGTTAAATTCATGGGCATTTAGCTCAAATATTCTGGCAGTAAGCATCTGATAAAAAGGTGATGTGACACTATTAAGATGCGACCCTATTTTTATTATACTTTTCCTTACATTAATAGAATACAAGAGTAGTGTTTTCCATTACATTTTCAAATATCATTGGCATCTTTCACTACTTATAAAATGAATGAAATGTATCATGATCTTTTTTTTTCTTTTTTTTTGAGAGGTTTTTGCTATAGGGCGCGTGCACTCACCAGACAGAGACAGAGAGACAGAAAGCGAGAAATCACCCCCCAGGGGGGATGGCCACGCCACAATCCCTTCTCCTCCATTCTCCTCTTGGGATCTTGGGCATGCACGCACACGCGCCCGGTGTGAGTTCCAAGCCACCGGGTCCAGGATGCGAACTGTGGTCGACTATGTGGGAGTCCAGCGACATAGCCGTTACACTAACTGCTGGTCCCTGTATCATGATCTTTTAAAGCCTTCTCATCTCTGTAAGTGATTCACCCCAGTGCTATCTTTTTTTTTTTTTGGAGAGGTTTTTGCTATAGGGCACGTGTGCTCGCCAGTCTGACAGAGAGAGACAGAGAGACAGAAAGCAAGGAATCACCCCCCAGGGGGGATGGCCATGCCACAATCCCTTCTCCTCTGTTCTCCTCTCGGGATCTTGAGCACGCACGCATACACACCCGGCGTGAGTTTTAAGCCAGCGGGTCTGAGACTCAAACTGCGGTTGACTACGTGGGAGTCCAGCGACATAGCCATTACGCTAACTGCTGGTCCCCCCAGTTCTATTTTTTTAAAACTAAACTTCTCCCAATCTTTAAAATTCCAACTCATGCAGGACCTTTCTCTTGATGGTTGTAGTCATTTTGTGAAGCCTAACTCATTCAAGGAGGACATTTCTCTGTTGTTCACTATTAGTGCTCAGAAAAAGCAAAGCACTATTGATATCCTACTTTCTGCTTCACCGCTACACTATCAAGCTTGGTCAATATTGAACTCTGTTAGACTTCCTCTTTATAAAATGGAAATGTTTAGACCAAACAGATGGCATGGTGATTAAGGTGCTGGACTCCCACATGGTTGACCAAGGTTTGAGTCCCAGACCTCATAGCTTGAAATACCTTGGGTCTGTGTTCATTCATGCCCAAAATTCTGAGAGGAGAATGGAGGAAAAGGGATTATGGTGTGGCCCTCTCACCCTTGGGGGGAAGTGATTTCTTGTTTCTGTCTCTCTGTCTCTCTGGCAAGTGCATGCACCCTATAGCCAAAAAAAAAAAAAAAAAAAAAAAAAAAAAAAAAAATCTCTAAATAAATAAATAAAATTAAAATGTTATAGTAGACTACCTTCAAGACATCTTTCAGAATCCTGGATAATTTGTTTCAATTTAAAAGTGTCTTCACTCAAAATGTTTTACCATGTGTACTAAATATGTACCTTTATTAATCACAAATATATTTTTAATAGCTATTGTTAAAAAATAATATGGCTAGGGAACCAGCAGTTAGCGTAATGGCTATGTCGCTGGACTCCCACGTAGTCGACCGCGGTTCGCGTCTCGGACCCGGTGGCTTACAACTCACGCCGGGCGCGTGTGCGTGCGTGCCCAAGATCCCGAGAGGAGAATGGAGGAGAAGGGATTGCGGCGTGACCATCCCCCCTGGGGGGTGATTTCTCGCTTTCTGTCTCTATGTCTCTCTCTGTCTGTCTGGCGAGCGCACGCGCCCTATAGCGAAAAACCTCTCAAAAAAAAAAAAAAAATAATATGGCTATATAAAAGGATAAAAGGCTTTTCACTTTAAAAAACAATTTTTTTTGTTTGTTTTGCCATAGGGGGCAAGTGCTCACAACAGAGAGACAGAAAGAGACAGAGAGAGAGTGTGAGAAATCACCACCCCAGGGGAATGGCCATGCTGCGATCCCTTTTTCTCCATTCTCCTTTCAGGGTTTTGGGCATGCATGCACATACACCCAGCATGATTTTTAAGCCACAGTTTCCAGGGCACTAACTACAGTCAGCCATGCAGAAGTTCAGTACCTTAAACACCATGCCACCTGCTGGCCCAAATTGTAATGAACTGATATTTTAAAATTTCAATAAGTAATAGGTACTAAAATGATAGCTCAAATATTGATTTGTCATATATTACTAGTTACTTTTACTTTAAGAATATTTTCTTCTAAAGAAATAATTTGTTCATATATATAAACATCTAGACAAAGAGAATATGTTTTGGAGGTAGAAATAACTGTGAAATAGTTGAGTAAAAAGATGATATAAATTTAAAAAGATTACATCTGATATGTTAGTACAACTTAGTGAAATAATTTTGACCGTGATTTGGCTTAGAAGAAATGATTAAATTCAGTTTTCTTCAGAATTAAAGAAAAGATAATATGTGAATATTCTTGGTGCTAAAGTTTGAAATTAAATAGAAGAAAATGATAGACCATGGTAAATTTTCTGAATAGTTTCAAAGGATGTGAATGATCTACATGGTTAAGAAATATTTTATATCAGTTATGTGCAACATATATAATTAAATCATGCTGATGCATCAAATAGCACACCTTTTTTTTTTTTAAAGCATATTCAGTTATTTCTTTCATCAGTGAGAGAAACAGAGAAACAGAGCGTGATAGCACCCCTAGCAGAGGCTTGACAACAGGATTCACCTCCAGCCTTTGGCCAGCCCCAGACCATGGCAAGTGGGTGCTGGTGTATTCAGGTAGGTCACTGCACACGAACTGGGAACCTAACTTTCCCATGTAAGATCAGCACACACAGTGTCATAGTTTACCCCTGCACCACTATCTGGGCCCAGCATACCTTTTTAAATAACCCATCCCATAATTTTCAATTAACAATTCAAGTTACCTTTTTTAAACATCTTCCTATTTATTATTATTATTATTTTTTTGAGAGGTTTCTGCTATAGGGCATATGCACTTGCCAGAGAGAGAGAGAGAGAGAGAGAGAGACAGAAAGTGAGAAATCACCCACATCACAATCCCTTCTCCTTCATTTTCCTCTTGGGATCTTGGGCACGCACGCACACACGCCTGGCATGAGTTTTAAGCCACCGGGTCCAAGACGCCAACCACGGTCGACTACATGGGAGTTTAGCGACCTAGTCATTATGCTAACTTTTAGTCCCAGAAACTGAATTCTTATGGGGCTTTGTGCAAATAACAGACCAAATTGAGACTAAATGTATTTTTTTTTGCAAATAAGTTAGCTTATACCTCTCTTTAATAAAAGGGGTAATGGAGAGGGGAAAAATATTTCAGAAGAAATAGCCATTACGCTAACTGTGGTCCCAACATCTTCCAATTTTTAACTGACTCCTATGTTACATGTATGACATTTATCATTTTTTAAGGAAAAAAATTACTTATTTAATGTTTTATTTATTCATTCCATTCATTTATTTTTACCAGAGAGAAATACAGAGAGAGAGAGCGAGAAAGAAAGTGAGAAAGCAAGTCACTAGGTCCGGGATTTGAACCGTGGTCAGGCATGTGGGAGTGTCCAACAACTCAACCACCACACCACCTGCTGGCCCCTGACATTTATCTTTTTATTGCTAATATTACTAGCAGTAAAAAAAAGTTATAGAAAGAATTTTTAAGCATCTTTTCTCAAAAGCAGTATAGTCACTGTATGTAAAGAGGAAGAAAATGACTGTGAAATTAAGGCTCTTTGGGGTGCTGTAACTTACTGGTTTCCTTATCTTGTTTCCAAGCATCATTAATTTACTCTTCTTTTCAATTATTAGCAAGAGAATCCATGCCCTGAGTATTGCCTGTTTTCATCAGGCCATAACACTCAGTTCCTTCCGGTTAGGTATTCATCTTTAAAACTATCATTCCAATGGTACCTACTAAATGTTTACTATAAAAATTCCAAAAATTGGTAGTGCTCTTTCTTTTTGCTTTATAGATTGCAATACAGGCCTGTTTCTGGGTCCTAATTTGATGAAAATCATAGTGTACTCGTCAATGCAAGCATAATCTCAGGTGTTTTCAATTTACACTACTCACTATTGCTTCCGTGGTACAGATAGATAATACCCTTTATGCACATTCTGAAGTTCTACGGACTCCAGAAGATTCATGGAAAATACGTATTTTGAAAAATTATGCATGATTTTCATTTTTTACACCAATATGAAATTGTACTTTAATTCCATTTATTCATGAGCTTTTTGAAGTCTTCTTGTATGTATATGTACAACTAATCACATATTGTCTAGAATCCTCCAATGTCAAATACAATTTATCCAGCTATCATGCTGATACATTTTGAGCAGTAACTTCCAGATTTCATCATTTAAGATTGGGCATAGTTGAAACTAAAAGCTTGACCTGTGAGAAGTAATAGGTCCAGTCATTCAATCAAGTCGTCTGTTCAGTCAAGCATACCTTTTCTTTTACTTCATTGAATTACCCAGTAATTTCAGCTTAGTAGAATGAGTTCTTAAGTTTTTACTTTATCAGGTAAAAGAATCCCTGCATCTATATTTTTTCTTCAGTTCACATTTGTATTTTATTTCCATGTAGTCATTCTTGAGTTGCATTATCTAAATTTAAGATTTCAAAGATGAATATGTTGCTTATTCTGCAGGATTTCTTTCTTAATTGATCTGGGATGTCTGCCAGTCTTCTTTAGAATTCTGAGCTTTTATCTTTATAAGATTGGCTTATATCCAGTTAGTCTCACATTTCAAGTTCTCCTCTTACCTTACCATTTTTTGAATAAGAAATTGGTATACAGGTCTTTAAAGTTTTCTTTCTTTGGGTGAGGATTTTATTTCAATAGAGAAAGTCTTTTCTTGTATTTATGTACTTAGGAATTCTACATGTATTCTCCTTTTCAGTTGAAGTGATATTGAATTTATTAATAAGATAATATTCAAAATTTGAGTGGCTATTTAACTCATTAATTACCACATTCTTTTCTCTGGTCAACTAATTTAACTATTCAATATGTACTTTTTTGTTGTTGTTTTGTTTTGTTTTTGTTTTTGTTTTTGTTTTCTCTTCAAATTTATTTATTTTTTACATTAATTCACTATACATCATTACAGCTTACAAATGAATTTTCCATCCAAAATACACTGTGTATTGGCTCAATCAAGCACATCAACATACATGTTTTCAGCAAATAATTTTCCAATTCTTATGTCTTGTATACTTTGTTTTTTGTTTTGCCATCCTTGATTTCTTATCCCTCACCCTCTGCCATGTCCCACCCTCCTCCCACATTGTCTCTGGTATCCATGGTTGCTTTCTATGCTTTCCCCCCTCCCACATTTAATTGATTTGCTAATGAACTTAATTAGTATAAATATATCCAATAGCTAGCACAGCTGATATATACCTATACATGAACCCAAGTCTGACTTTAGGCATTAAACCCCAGTGAGTAGAATGAACATATTATAAAGTAGTACCCAGCTGGGGCTATATAGCTTACTGCAGTCATCAAATATGCATTTTTTTTAAGTTTCAATATGAACAATTTTAATGTTTTTTTTTTCGCCTGCAACTTTTTTTTTTAAATTACTTAACATTCATTCCCTGAGCATCATCACAATATACTAAATGTGGTTTCCCATCTAGAATAAACTGCATAGTGGCTTAATCAAGCATGTTATCATCAATAATATTCCATTTCTACTTTCATACATATGTATACGTACATATATGTTTTTTACCCCATGTTTGACCCTCTGCCCTTTCCCACTCTCTTATTACACTATCTCTGCTATATACAGTTGTCTTCCATTCCTTTTCCCCCAACATTTTGTTGATCACACAATATCATAAGTAATCTAACTACTTTCAGCAGGTAATTTCGAGAAGAGTAGTTTTGAACTGGTAATGATATTTCCTTGAAACTTAAAGCCTAGAAACAGGTTAGTATTCTGTTCAAATAGTAGGTACATGCACCTATCAACAGCTCAAGACAGGACAAAAATCCTTTAAAACTGGAAAACAAAGCTTAGGAGAAAAGCAGCAATAATTTAGTCAAGTCACAGAATGTTGTTTCATCGGTTCAGTCTCATGTACTTAATCTTTCTTCTGTTGTGGTTCGATCTTCCAGATTGAATTCTGGGATATAATATTCATCTCCAGACATTGTCCCTACAATTAAGTTGCCCATTTTCTTAGTTTTTGAACTCTTATTTCTGTGTGTCTGCATTTAATTTTACTGACATAGCACTCCCTTAAGAACTTCTTGGAGATCTGGTCTGGTGCTGGTAAATTCTTTCAGGTTTTGTTTATCTGGGAAAGTTCGTGTCTTTTCTTCCCAAATGAACGATAACCTTGCTGGGTACAGAATTCTTGGTTGAAATTGCTTTTCCCTTAATATTTTGAATATATTTTCCCATTCTCTCCTCGCTCGCATTGTTTCCAGTGAGAGGTCTGCCGTTAGTCTGATGGGATACCCTTTGTAGGTAACTTGCCTTTTTTCTCTTGCCAGTCTTAGTATCTTGTCTTTGTCTGTGGTTTTGGTCAATCTGGCTATAATGTGTCTTGGAGAAGATCTTCTTGGGTTTATTCTATTTGGGGTCCTCTGTATTTCTTGGGACTGAATGTTTGAGTGCCTCTCCAGGTTTGGAAAGTTTTCTTGCAGGATTTCATGGAATAGATTATCAATGCCCTTATGAGTCTCTTCACCCTCTGGGATGCCTATTATCCGGATGTTTGGACGTTTAATTGTATCTAGTACTTCTCGCATATTATTCTCAAATTTTTGGGCCATTCTCTCAGTCTTTATGGTGGATTTTTCTAGGCCAGCCATTTTCTCTTCTACATTAGAGATTCTATTTTCTGTATGATCTAGTCTGCTTTTAATACTTTCAAGGGAGATTTTGACTTCTTGTATTATAGCCTTCATCTCTAACAGTTCCATCTGGTTCTTTTGTAAAGTGTAAAATTCCTCTTTTAGATCTTGCATGAATTTCCTCACCTCCTGGAACTCTTCAACTCCTTTCTCCTTCCTCTTCAGCAGTTCCTTGTCTCTCTTCTCTTCCATCTCTGTTAGCTTTGCCATTACGAATGTTCTGAATTCTTTATCAGACATTTCCATGATTTTCATTGAACTGTGTGTGGATGAAGAGGAGCTATCTGTTTCCCTTGTGGGAGAGGTATTTTCCTGCTTCCCCATATTTCTTGTGGTCCTCCAGCGATTTCTAGTCATCTGGTGGATGGTCGGTTTCTTCCCAAACTTGGAGGTTCAATCACGTGGGTTTTGTATGCTGGAGGCCCAGTTAGCAGTGGGACATCTTCCTTTCTCCCAAAATGGCTAGATCTCAGGAGCCCTGGAGCTGGCTGTCTCTTGAAGAAGGGCTGTTCACGGGGGTTTTGTATGCTGGAGGCCCAGTTAGCAGTGGGACATCTTCCTTTCTCCCAAAATGGCTAGATTGCAGGAGCCCTGGAGCTGGCTCTCAATATGTACTTTCTTCCATTAAACAATTGTTTTAAAAGTTTAGGATTAAATCAAATGTTTGTGTTCTAAAACTTTGATTATCCTTTAAGACTTCTTTTCTCATGCTTAGCATATGAAAGAAAACAAATTAATAATGCAGTTTACTTATTTTTTATTTTTAAATTTTTTTTTAGGTTTTTGCTAAAGGGTGCATACACTTGCCAGAGAGATTCAGAGAGAAAGAGAGAAATGACCACTCACCCACAGCACATGGCCATGTTGCATTCCCTTCTTTTCCATTTTCCTCTTGGGATTTTGAGCATGCACACACATGCACCTGGTGTGATTTTCTTTTCTTTTATTTTTTAGAGAGAATTTTTTTTTATAGGGCGTGTATGCTCGACAGAGATACAGAAAGCGAGAAATCACTTCCCAGGAGCATGACCACACTGCAATCCCTTCTTCTCCATTCTCCTCTTGGGATTTTGAGCATGCATGCACACTGTCTGGCATAAGTTTTAAGCCACTAGGTCCAGGACTGGAGCCATGGTCGACTGCATGGGAGTCCAGCGACATAACCATTACACTATCTGCCAGTCCCTTTGGTGTGATTTTCAAGCTCTGGTCTGGAACTCAAACCATGGTTAGCTATGTAGGAGTAGAGCACCTTAACCACCACACCACCTGCTGGTCCCAACACAATTTTCATTTTTTTTTTCCAAGAGAGATTTTTGCTATAGGGTGTATGTATTCACTAGAGAGACAGAGAGAGACAGAGAGATGGAACGCAACAAATCACCCCACAGGGGGGATTACCATGCCTCAATCCCTTTTCCTCCATTCTCCTCTCAGGATTTTGGGCATTTTGGGCATGCACACACACTGAGTATGAGTTTCAAGTCGCTGGGTCCAGGACTTGAACCATGGTCAACCATGTGGGAGTTCAGCGATATAACCATTATGCCATCTGCTGGTCCTGTACAGTTTACTTTTAATAAACTAACTTGGATTAGAAATAAATGACATTATTACATATTGATTCTGACTTTTATATTTTTTCTTCTTTTGATAGCTATAATCAAATTGTTTCCTGAGTTAAGACAGCTAAATTTAAATTTTTAGATTAAATCTTTTTCATTTAAATTTTTTGAAAGTTACTTATTTATTTTTTCACATGAGAGACAGACAGACAGGCAGGCAGGCAGGCGCTCTCAATGAAATCTTAATGCCATGATCCACCTTGGGTCTCGGCTGGCCTAGGTCAAAGGAATGTGCCTAGACTGCTCAGGAAGGTCCCAGAATGCAAACCCAGGACCTTGCTCATACAGATTTAATTGTTTTACCACTGTGCCATTGCCAGATCTTGAAATGTTTAAATTTCCATACAAAGGAATGCTGTTTTGATCAATAGATAATACTAATACTAACTAACTAGTTGTATCAATGGTGTCTTTTTTTTTTTTTTTTTTTTTTTTTTTGGAGAGGTTTTTGCTATAGGGTGCGTGTGCTCGCCAGACAGACAGAGAGAGACATAGAGACAGAAAGCGAGAAATCACCCCCCAGGGGGGATGGCCATGCCGCAATCCCTTCTCCTCCGTTCTCCTCTCGGGATCTTGGGCACGCACGCACACGCACCCGGCGTGAGTTTTAAGCCACCGGGTTCGGGACGCGAACCGCGGTCGACTACGTGGGAGTCCAGCGACATAGCCATTACACTAGCTGCTGGTCCCATCAATGGTGTCTTATAAGTGATTTTCAGTATTATATACTGATTGACTAACTAAATGGTTTTTTAAAAAACATTTGTTTATTTGTATTTATTTATCCATTTATTTGTTGTGATTTTCAAGCTGCTGGATCTAAAACTCAAGCCACAGTTGGCCATATGGGAATCTAGCACCTTAACCACCACTCCACCTGCTGGCCCCTCAAAGAATTTTTAAGTGAATGTAAAGAATAATATGATGTGGTATCTCTGATAGATCAAGATATATATTTCATGATTATATATTTTATGGTTGAGCATTGGCCCCTTTCAAAGCTATGAAGAGCCACCTCTAGTTCATTTTGTTTGTCGGACATTTAAGAGGTTGGAGGGAAACTCTAAACCTTCCAGGAAGCTTCAATGACTTAGCAAGTTTATTGAATTCATGTAGAACAATTAGTGAGATGCAGTCTGAAGAATGGACTGGGCAAAGTAGAAAACAATAAAAATTTGCCAAAGAAAGGATGTGGGAAAGCATAGGACAGAAGTAGATTATTTCAAAGTAATAATGGTAAAAAGTCTTTAATTTAGTTCCATTAACTAAAGTTTCTTTTATTTACTTTTGTAAAGAATTATTTTATTTAACTTTATTTATTGACTGATTTTAATTTGAACAGAGAGGGACAGAGTGAGAGAGAGAGGGAGAGAGAGAGAAAGAGAGAGAAAGTGAGAAAGCAAGCCTCCAGGTTGGAACTCGAACCGCAGATGGCCATGTGGGAGTTCACACTTAACCACCACACTACTTGTCAGTCCCTTATTTACTTATTAAGGTTTTGCCATAGGGTACATGCACTTGCCTGAGACAGAGGGAGAGTAAGAAATCATCGCCCAGGAAAGATGGCCACACTTCAGTCACTTGTCCATTTTCCTCTTGGGATCTTGGGCACCTGCACACATGTACTTGGTGTGATTTTCAAGACACCAGGTTTGGGACTTGAATTGTGGTTGGCCATGTGAAACTCCAGTGCCTTAACCACCATGATGCAAACCTAGGGTGCAAAGCTAGGACCTCACTCATACAAATTAATTGTGTTACCACTGGGCCATTGCCAGAGCTTGAAAAGTTTAAATTTCCATAAAAAAGGTACGCTGAAACTATAGTTTCTTAAATGGGTTATTTTAACAAAACTATCTGGGTACCATTTATAAAAAAGGACATAGAGAAGCAAATATGGATACCAATGAGGCCACAAGAACAGTAAAGTATCTGTATAGAAACCATGTCTTAAAAATTGTGGACGTAAAGGCTTGAGATGAGTGGGAGCAGAGGGGGAGTTGGGATAGGAGTGACTGGTGCAGAGAGACATGAAATCATCTTCGAATACTTGAAGATTTGCAGATCTGTCATCCTGAAGAATATATAAACTATTCCTCCTCTATAATGTTTATAGAAATAATGGAATTTATTAGGCGGTACATTCCAATTAATGTTTTTTAAAAAATAATGTTGACTGTTTACAATGGAATGCATTATCTTCTAAGACAGCTTTTATGGGGCTACTGAAAGCATTATACTAGGAAGAATATAAATATCAGGAATATTAAAAATAAAATTTCTTCATTGATGGGAAGTTACTTTTCTTTTAATTGCCAGAGAGCACATTGTTTGCCAAAGAGAGAGAAAAGGTACCTGACTATGGGGAATGGTCACACCACAATCCTTTCCCCCTCTTCTCTATCCCATTAGGATTTGGGGCACACACACACACAGACACACACACACACACACACACACACATACACACAGACACACACACATGTCCACCATTTTCAAGCTACCAGCACTGGGATTCCAACACATTGGGCATGTGTGTTTGTATATTCTGGCTCCAATATACAGTGCTAAACCTCTGCACTATAGGGCTAACTTAAGGTGAAATTTATGAGAAGCTAGAAAAGTTTTTGGTTTTTTCCACTATAGGATTTTATGACTCTATGATTGTATTATTAAATAGAATATAGTTGACCTAAACCAGCCTCTATACTTGGATGATATACTTGGGTGATAAAATTTGGCCCAGAGAAGTCTCTGTGTATACTAAACTGCTACTGAGCATTAGCCGATCACAGAAGCTGACCCCTCAGCCAATCAGAGGCTGAAAATTCCAAAACATGTAGGGATGACCACCACAGATAGTCAGGTTCTTTAAGTATGTCACTTCCTTTTCTCTGGCTACAAATATAACCTGCTTATGTGGCAATATGGGGCATTCTGAACCAACTTTCTTCAGGAATGCTGCCTACTTCTAGAATCTCAAAGCCAATTAAGATCTGCAAAACTAGGGCTGGCCCCATATTGCAGTGGTTCAACCCTGTGCATTGGAAGCTGGATCCCACATGGCCAAATGCAATTCAAATTCTGGCCCAGTGACTTCATAATCCCACCACACATGTGTGCATGGTTGCCCCAAATCCTGATAAGATGGGGAAATAAGAATTGCAGCATAATAGCAACCTGTTAGGGGTGCTTCTCTCTCTATGGGCTGACCATAAGTCTTCTGGCAATTAAAAAAAAATTGCAAAACAAAATTTGCTGAAATTTTGTCTTTTAGCAAAAGACAAATGTCTTCTAATGTTCCTTAAATTATTTAATTTTGAATAATTATCCTATCATGTGCAGCACAACTGGGAAAATGGTCCTATTTCAGATCCTTTGCAAATGTTTTAGCTATTGCAAGTGTTGGCTGGAACCCATTAAGGCACAACAGCATTCTTAGTATGGTCCTAAGGCATATACAAGAATGAGTTTATACTGAGAATAGGAAAATATTCAAATTAATGATTTTTTAATCTGGCCAACATCTTAAATAGTGCTATAGCTACACATATATTTTCCACTAATGCATTAAAGTTCTGTAATTGCTTTTCTAACACAGTATTAATTTTAACAAGCTTAGGAAAGTTGCTGAATTCATTTTTGAGGCCAAACATAACTGCACAAAATGTAAAAATACAAGGCTGATACAATCTGGTATAACTATTTTGTTTGTTTTAATGTTGTTTCTAAAGTAACTTAGCCAGCATCTTGAAAGGACTGTAATAAAACAGACGAGCATTCTGTGAGTATCCAAACTAGGTATCCCAATGATTATTCTGGAATTTTTGTATGCTCCACTCTATGGAAAACATTTAAGTCCCAATTCAGAGTTGGCTTGGCCACTTTGTACATAATTCCTTTTTTTTTTTTTTTTAAGAGGTTTTTGCTATAGGGTACGTGCGCTCGCCAGACAGACAGAGACAGAGAGACAGAAAGTGAGAAATCACCTCCCAGGGGAGATGGCCACACTGCAATCCCTTTTCCTCCATTCTCCTCTTGGGATCTTGGGCACGCACGCACATGCGCCCAGTGTGAGTTTTAAGCCACAGGGTCCGGGATGCAAACTGCGGTCGACTACATGGGAGTCCAGCAACACAGTCATTACGCTAACTGCTGGTCCCGCACATAATTTTAATTAGCTTGAAGAGCTAGTTTCTTCATTAAATAGTAAACTAGGAAGTGGAGTGCAATCAATAATAAGGGAGAATTGAGAGTTGGGGAAGATATTTTTTTCTTATGTGTAGTAAAACTCTCTCTCTCTCTCTCTCTCTCTCTCTCTCTATATATATATATATATATATACACACACACACATATGTATGTATGTATGTGTTATATATATATATATATATATATATATATATATAACACATACATCTATACATATAGATGTATGTGGGTGGGTATCTATATCTATATCTATATCTATAAATATATGGACTTCAAAAAGTTCATTGAAAAAGTGTATTTTTTAAAAAAACAAACAAACAAACAATACATGAGACCATCAGGTGGTTAAGTGGTTAAGGACTCTCGTGATTAAGTGGTTAAGGACTCTCACATGGTTAAGTGCAGTTTGAGTCCTGGACCCGGCGGCTTATACTCATACTGGGCACGTGTGCGTGCGTGCCCAAGATCCCAAGAGAAGAATGGAAGAGAAGGGATTGCAGCATGGTCATCCCCCCTGGGGGTGATTTCTCACTTTCTTTCTCTCTGTCTCTCTCTGTCTTTCTGGCGAGCACAAGTGCCCTATAGCAAAGAAAAACCTCTCTAAAAAATGAAAAAAAAAAAAAAGAAGACATTTTATTAGTACTGAAACCAATATATCTAATGTGTACTCACTATAGAAAGACAGAGAATTAGGGGAAAGGGGAAAAAATTGCTTCCACTATGTGAAGTTGTCATGCTACAATCCCCTTTCTTCCATTTTTCCATTCTTTCAGGATTTGGGGCATGCATCTGATGTGTTTTTCAAGCCAGAGGAGCCAATATTCAAACCATGTTTGGCCATATGAGATCCAGCTCTTCTAGCCACTAGGCTATGGGGCAAATATTTTTTATGTTTTCATTTATGCATAGGAATGATTTTTAAAAGTATGTATGAACAAGATTAAAGAGTCCTTGAATAAGTATAACATTACTAAAGAGAACAAAACTTTGATTAGTTTGACAGATTTTTTTTTTTCTTTCTGGAGGGTACACAAAATAATGAGTTAAGAATGCATCTTGGGAACCAGCAGTTAGCGTAATGGCTATGTCGCTGGACTCCCACGTAGTCGACCGCGGTTCGCGTCTCGGACCCAGTGGCTTACAACTCACGCCGGGCGCGTGTGCGTGCGTGCCCAAGATCCTGAGAGGTGAATGGAGGAGAAGGGATTGCGGCGTGACCATCCCCCCTGGGGGGTGATTTCTCGCTTTCTGTCTCTCTGTCTCTCTCTTTCTGTCTGGCGAGCGCACGCGCCCTATAGCGAAAAACCTTTCCCCCCCCCCCAAAAAAAAAAAGAATGCATCTTAACTGTGTACAACTATATTAATTTTGGACTAGCAGATGGTATAATGGTTATATTGCTGGACTCCAATGTAGTTGACTGTGGTTTGAGATCTGGGTCACGTGGCTTAAAATTCATGCTGGGCACATGTGCGTGCATGCCCAAAATCCTGAGAGGAAAATGGAGGATAAGGGATTGCAGCATGGCCATCCCCTGCCCTCTGGGCAGGGGGTGGGGGTGGGGGTGGGGGGGGTGGTGGGTGATTCCTCGCTTTCTGTCTCTCTGTCTCTTTTCAACTCTTTGGCGAATGTATGCACCCTATAACAATAATCTCTCTAAAAAAAATATTAGCACCAAATTTCTCAAAGGAGTTTAAGAAAACTTTACTGTTTTTATATTAGACATGTGTGTTCCAACTGATCTATTATCTTTTAGAAGATAATAGAGAGCTTGAACAGATGGAAAAGTGTCTAGATAGTGAATAAAACAATTAAATTTTACCTAAAATATTTAGAATCTAATTGATTTCTTTTCCAGTATTTTTGTTGACACATCCTGACGATAATGGTGAAAACAATAAGCTAACAAAAACTCAAAACAATTACTGCCATCTTGACTGAAAATCTGATGAATGGGTTTCCTTTCTAAAATTTATGATGAGAGTTCTCTCTACACTGGGGAATTGAATGACTGAAGTTGTTCTCAGAGTTTTTAAGTTTTCCATTTACCTTTATCACTGACTGTTGATTATGTTATGGCTCAATAAATTTTATGTTCAAAAGTAGAAAAATTGTGACCCCAAGACTATATACGTTCTTCTGTTTGTGATATATAGTTCCTCTTCTATAAATTGGCAGCTCTAACCCTTTTCCTTTACATAGGGAGTTATTAAAGATGAAAATTCTACATGTATTAAGGGAGTTATGCTTCAGTGCAATATGATTATAAAATCCATCTTCATCTCTGGAGAAGGTAATGAATTAACATAAGTGCCTTCATAATCCAGTCTCTCCCCCTTCCCCCCTTTTCTAATAAAAATGCAGAGAAAACATTGTGAAGCTCAAGCTGCCTATAAAGAAAGTAGGGCTTTATAGAATATAACCTCACCAGATTTGTAGGTGATTCATGAAAGAAGACAGACATTTATTTTAAGAATCATGGGCATTAAAATATTTATTGAGGATTAGAATTTTGTTCTGTGGAGAGCTGCTACTGTCTCTTCATGAAAATTGTCTGAATTCAGTCAAGAAGAACATGATTAATTGGTAAAATATTAAATTATCATGATTTTTTTGACATTTTTCTCTAATATTTTTTCATTAACGTGAGGTAACTTATCTTTAGTCTTTGGGACTTTGTTATAAAGTAGAACAAAGGAGCCACAGTGGCACCTCTGTACATTGTGATGGTCTGTGAGAATCACCCATGTGAGAAGGTTCCCAGTTCATGTCTGGAGACCTCCCTCAGTACACGTAGGGTGCCCATGATTCAGGCTGGCTAAGGCTGGGGGCGGGTCACAGTGTGAAAACCCTGTTGGTAGCATGGGCCCTTTCTTGCTGTCTCTTGCTTATGGAGTAAATAAATGAATAAATAAAACCTATTTTTAAATAAAGAGTGTTTTTCAAAAGTAGAACAAAGATATAATAAAAAGATGTTGATGTCTTTTAAAATTTGAATAGTCTTAAAATTTTGTCTTCCCTGTATCATTCTAAGAGTTACATCTTCCCAACCAAAATTTATGAGGAAATGCTTGGCACATATGTTAGTACCTTTTCATTATGCAAATAACCTTGCCAGATTAATGAGCCAATAATTCCATTTTGAAACAATAAGTTATCCAAAATTTCTGCTGACATTGGCTGTAACTATTAACACTGGCTTACACGTAAGCCACATTTTTTTAAGTGGTGTTGGAATTTGAGGTTAGTTTAACTGCTGAGAGGTCTAGGGGAGGGGAATACATAGAATGAGAGACAGAGGGTGAAAGATTGTTTTTGAAGTCCACTGACCTAAAAACTACATAATAATTTCCCTCTGTCAAGAAAGCTTTCAGAGGAGTACAAATATAGGGTGAGTTTAAAGATACTGATGTTAAATGAGCACTGGCTTGGCAGCATGATGGTTAAGTACTATGAATAGAAAGCCAGGCCAGTCACCACTGACATGTCTAACCACCACTGGAATTCTGGTCTCAGGGCTTGAAAACCATGCCAGGTGCATGTGTATGCATGCTCCATCTCCTGACCAGATGAAAAATGGAGGAAAAAAGATTGTGGCTTGACCATACCCTGCTTGGGGGTGCTTTCTCTCTCTCTCTTTCTGTCAAGTGCATGGACCCACTGACAATTAAAAAAATAATCATTACAAAAAAGATTGCACAGCTAAATGACAGAATACGGATGGATGGATTAGGTCATCAGGAAAGTCATGAAGTATTTTTCTATGTTTTTCTATGAAAAAAAATGCATAATGAGTTTCCTGACAACCCAATATATAAAGTAAATCTTGGGAGGATAATGAGCCATAATTAGGATCTGGGAGTGTTTCCAAAATGGGACAATTACATGTGAAACAATATGATATGGTATTGGTATGAGGGTAGAATATGATTTATGTAGAAAGCCAGCTTTGAGGGTAGACTGAGGAGCACTAAATATAGTCATTAAATGTGAGCTCAGATGACTCACCCAAAGATTACTCTCCTCATCTGTAAATTGGAGAAACAGGATCATATTCGAGGTTGGTTGAAACAATATTTGCCACATAGGCGGCATTATAAAAGTGAAGGCTACCATTTTAACGGTAAAAGACATTAATAGATCAAACAATATTATAGTAAAAACCCAAGTACTACTTGGTCACATAGAACTATTTAAACATATGTTCACGGATAGGAAGAGAGATTGAACAATGTGAAGGAGGACTAGAGAAAATCATGAAGTACACTGAGTGAACTGCAAGGCCTCAGGCACTAAACATTTGTACACTAAATTATTCATCCAGTATTTACTGAATGCTTGCTTTGTGTCAGGACTGTTCTAGGTACCAGGGGTATAGCAATAAACAAAACACACAAAGAAACAGCATTCAGATATAAGTTACATAAGTAAAATATCTAGCAGGTTAGAATAAGAGCTAAGGATAGAAGATGAAGCAGAAAGAGGGATTATGAAGTACTCATTGTTAAGGATGAGAGTGTTGATATTTTAGATAGTTTGGTCAGGATAATGTTCTCTGATAAAGTCACTTTTAAGCAAAGAACTGAAGGAAGTGAGGGAGCAAACCATGCATGTATGGAGAGGTCATGGGATTATGTATTTTATGAAAAAACCTACATAAATTTCAAAATCTAGTTGCACCAAAATAAATTCATGCTTTAATTTAATTTTGAAGTCCCCTCCAATGTAAGAAAAGACCATCCTAGGCAGTGAACACGGCAGCTGTGAAGGTCCTATGTGGAGCAGTGTTCCAGGAACATGGAAGGAGCCATTGTAGCTGGAACAGAATGAGTAAGTGGGGCAGTAGTAGGAGTACTCGGGGGTCCTGCTTTGCTGTAGGGCCTTGTGGGACATACTAAGGACTTTTCTTCTGCTGAGAGTGAGATGAGAGGTCATTGGGGTTGGAAGAATGACATATTCTTCACATATTTATCAACATGATTGCAGCTGTGGTAGTTAGAATAGCTCAGACAAGTAAGTTAAGTAGGAGAAGGAAGATTACTGAGGAAGCATTAAATCATCTATATGAGAAATAGTGGTGACTTAGACCAGAGTCATGGAGTTGGGGGTGTTAAACAGCGTTCAGAATATAGCTAAAATCTTACCTAGAGATGACAGAATTTGCTAATGGATTAGATGCAGGACATGATAGAAAGGAGAGAATGAATTCTAAGGATTTTGGTCTAAACACCTGAGAAGATGGTGATTAGGTTTGGCGAGTGTATCATGATCACAATTTCGGGCATGAAAACTTTGAGATGCCTTTTGAAGAACCCTGTAGGGATGTCAAGTAGACAGTTGGATATACAAGCCAAGGGATTGATAAGATTATATAGGGAGGGATTTTTGATATAAAAGAAAAAGTGTCCAAGGACTAAGCCCTGTGTGTATCAAGGTTGAGAGGCTGGGGAGATATGGAGGAAACAACAAAGCCTACTGAGGGGTGGCCTGAAATGTGAGAGGAAAAACAGACAAGTGAATTCTCTGGAAGTCAAGTGAAGGTGTTTCATGTCAACTGTATGAATGAGAAAAAGCAAAAATGGCAGAAGAAAGAAATAGCTGAAACATGTAAGGACTTTTTTAAAAGTTGAAGAACTAAAAATATATTTGTGGAAAACAATGAAGAGAGGACAAATTTAGATGATGTCCTCACTAGGAAGAAATAACAACAACAACAACAACAACAACAAAGAACAAGGGACTTGTATTTATTTCTCAAAGTGTCCTAGTGGTAGCCAACTACATCAGAATTACTTGAGATGTTCTTGGAAATATGCAGATTCCTGAATTTAAAACATTTAATTTTAGTAATTCCCACAGATGATTCTTATACACATTATTAAGGTTTCTAAAAAAGTGAAACAGAGAAATAGATTTTCAGGAATAGCTGAAAGAGTTACATGTAAGTGTGTAACTGCAGGTGTGCAATGGGATTGGGTCAGTGGTTCAGGGCTCTCACACTCATGGTCTGTGTTTTCATCAAAGAACAGGATTAGATGATAGCCATGTAGCAAAGGAATAAATTGAATTTCTTTCAAACTTAATATCCCTTTATACCAAGTATATTAGGAAGCTTAAATTAACATTTATTTTTCCATTTCACTTGTATGCTCTGTGGGGGAGGAATTGAAAATTGAAATTTGCAAGGCCTCCTGTGGGCTTGCCTCTGCCTCTAGGGTACACTTAGTCAATGAGTGCAATGGAATCCATCATTTGCTTCTCATTATTCTGCTGATTCGGGATTTTACATGGCACACACACACACACACACATACACACACTCACAGTTTTATATACAAGCAGTAGATGTAAAAAAAACTATGATAACATTTCATGTTGGGCTTGCGGAAATCCACTCTAGTACTTCATGTTGCCTTCAGTTTTAGGTGTGTGGAAGAGCTCTGTGGGGACAGTTGGGGTCCCCAAGCGTTGAGGATCCACCAAAACTACAGTTGTGCAGAGGAGCTTTAAAAAACATAAAGTGAATAGTAAAGTGAATAGTTCTGTGAATTCTAATTAGATTTGTAAAGAATAGAAAGGATGAAGTAGGAGGACAGTGCACAAATTCAAAAGTAAGGAGCACAGAAAAAGTCCCTAATATTTATCTCATAACTTCTTTTCCCAAATACTGTCCTCAGTACTTTATATTCATCTCATTTTTATCATATCAAGTCTCGTATGTTATTTCCACCTTTATAGATGAAAAAGATAAAGTTCATTTGCCCAAGGTCAATAAATGACAAAATTGGGATTTTCATGTGAGATGATAATTTCTATGTTGTTACTGTTTTCTTTTATCATTGTATCCTTCAAGCTATTTTGGAGTTCAGTGTTACTATTGAAATTGCTGAATTGTGCTACAAGTCTTGCATAACTATCATATGTGTTACACCGCCACTCAGATGCAAGCATGTCAAGTGTTGCAGATAGTATCTGTGAAGTATACTATGTATAAATAATGATAGTCAAGTGTTGATCTAAAGAATTTTAAGGTATGAGAATAGCCTACCACTTCACAAGGGTTATTATTATTATTATTATTATTATTTCACAAATATCATTATTTAAAACTGTAAGGTATAATGTTCTTACTTGTATAGATACACTCAAAGTGGCTCACCACCTCTAGCACTTGATTTCTACCACTCACTTTAAGGGCCAGATTACTGGGTCCTCTTCGAAGGAATGGATGGGTTTTAGTTATGCTCCTGCAGGTACACTCTCTGACTGAACTTCTTTTCACACATATGGAGGCTCTGAAGGGTTTTCTAGTCTACTATAGATACAGTTTTTTAATTGATAGAGGGGGTGTGTTCTCACCAGAGAAAAGACAAGCCGACATAGATAGAAAGTTGGAGAGAGAGGAAGCACCCCCAAATGGGCCTGGTCACACAACAGCCCCTTATCTTCCATTTCTCCTTCCTGTCAGGTCTTGGGGCATACACACACATGTGCCCAGTGTGTTTTTCTGGCCACTGGGGATGGGATTTAAACCTCAGTCAGCCATGTGCATCTTGTTCCCTTTAACTACGAGGCTTGGTGGACAGCCCAACCCACTATATCCTGATTTTTAGTGATTCATTTTTTCTTCTTGGCACTTAGTTCTGTCCACAAATGGTCACATTACCAATCAATAGCTTCTTTGTCATTGCTGTTCGTCCTTCACTGGAGGCAAATTTCTTTCCTACATATTAGAAATTTTCTTCTCTATTTATTCTCTTTTCTGACAAATGCCCTTTGCCTAGAATATTGGCAATGCTGCTGTTAGGTTTAAAGAGATGTTCTGGGATACTGGGAATTAGCCAAGAAGAAAGACATTCAGGTTTAATCCAGTTCTTGCCACTTACTCATTGCTGGGTCTTTGGCAGGTCACATATCCTTTTTGGGTATTAATTTCCTCATTTTTAAAACAAGGTGCTTTGACTAAATGTCCTTTCTAGTCCCTAACCAGTGGCATTCCATAGTTCTGTGATGATTTTTTGCAAACATATATTCAGAGAGCACTGTACTTCCTTGTTTTAGTTGAAACAAGTTGTACATGCAATTTGCTAGGGGGATAACACACTTTTGCAAAAATCATAGGTTTTTGTATACATGCTTCTTAACATTTGCCAGTTTTTCTGAATATAAAAGTGATATATTGCCATTGGGAAAAAATTGGAAAGCACAGAGCATGTAAAGAAGAAAGTCAAAACCAAAGAATAATTCTCCAACCCAGTGATAATCATTGTTTACATTTCAGTGCTCATGCTTACTTTCTTTCCTTTGTGCTTTTATAAAGTTGTGGCATGCTTTTTGTATACTTCTTTTTTCTCTTAACATAATAGTTTGAATATTTCATGTTTCATGAAGAAATCTTTAACATATAATTTTATTTCTCTGTATTATTCTGTGTCATTGTAATGGAATGATCACCTCTATTATTTAGATTAATATATGAGTATGGGTGGATATACATACAATTATTTAATTATTTTATTCACATCAATTCCCAGAATTGGAATGACCAGGTCCAATATTATGAATATGTATTAAGCCTACAGATACAGTTATCTGATTTCTCCTTAGTAAGGTGGTATACTCATTTTCACTCCTACTGGGAGATCTGAGAATATTATTAGTTCCTCACTGTTCTCTCCATCAGTGTGTATTATCATGAAGTCCTTGCAATTTTAATAGGTCAAATTATTTTTATTGTATTTTTAACCTATTTATGTACCACTATTTATGATGTAAAGTTATAAATATATTCATTGCCTCAGTTGCTTCCAGACCCTACACAACCTGGACCTTCATTCTTCCCAACTACTTATACTGGGTCATCAGAAAAGTCACGATGCACGTTTGCATAGAAAAACATGTCATGACTTTTCTGACACCCAATATTACGTTGCTCTAGCCACATGAAGCTTGTTGTCTCATACTATGCAAAGTTTGTTTCCAGTTCAAGGACCTTGATCATGCTACTGGCTTTCTCTACTTGCATATATTCCTGCCTTCAAATCTTAGCAAGTCTGTTTATCATTGTATTTTGTTCTGTTCAAATGTTAACTTCTCAGAGAAGTTTCAATGTGCTCCTCCATCCAAAATTGCCTCTTCTCCCATTATTCTACAATCACCTCTCCTACTTCCTTGTAACATTTGTTTATTACCTGAAAGTATGTTGCTTATTTATGTAATTGCCTCCTGTTTGCTTTTCTACTGTCTGTCTTTTCTTTAAAATAGAAGCTTCCTGAAGTAAGAAAGTGTGACTATCTTATTAATTCCAGAATTAATCCTCCCCACTTAGATTTTGTCTAGCATATACCAAGTGCTTAGTAAATATTTGTACAATGAATTATTTGTATCTTTTCTTTACCAGTCTTTCTACATGGATGTTTCTTTTTTTTTTTTTTTCTTATTGAAAATATGTCACCAGAATAAACTAGAAATCCTATGAATCCTTTGTTTGATATATTTGTTACTCATATTTTACCTAGTTGGTTGTTTGCCTTTTGGGAAACAATTTGAGGAAGTTAACATTTGTGTAAAAGTTTTACAATTTTAGAACATCATATTTGTTAAGCTTTCCTTATATGGCTCCCTTCTATAACATTATGTTCAGACAGTCTTCTACAGCCCAATAACTGATAAATACTCACATGTTAGTTCTTCCAGTTGCTTTATTCCCTTTTTTTATTGCTTAATTCTCAAAATATAGAATTCATTTTTATGTATGTCCTTTGTCTTACCTCTCTCTATTGAATTGAGTACAATGAAATACAGAAAGAATTGTAATAAACTATAGCTGCCCCTTTTTAATAGACACATTTCCTTCTCACTGTTAGCTCCTGGAGCCAATCTGACATGTATGCAAGGGTAGTAGTTACCTATGAGATGCAACTTGAAAAAACACTACAAACTTATGTATAAGGGCCAGATGGTGGCTCAGCAGTGATGCATCTGGACCCACAAGGGAAGGTCCCAGGTTTGTGTTCCAAGGTCTCCCTATACACACCAGGCATGCACAAGTGCACTGTGATTCAGGCTGGCTGAGTCGGCAAGAGGATGGTGGTATAAGGACCTCATTGGAAGTGCCTGTCTCTCTGACTCTCTCTCTCTGTCTCTTTTTCTCATGGAAGAAATAAATAAATAAACTTTTAAAACAGATAACACCCTATTTTTAAAAAGCATAGTTGCTTTTCCTGAAAAACTATTTAAATCTTTTTTTCTATTTAATTCTGATTTAGTACACATTACTAGTTTTGCATATATGATCTGACTGGGTTCCCCCAGGAATGATGAGACTAAAATATGAATTCTACATTACAGATGAAGAACTGATGCTTTAAAAGGTTAAAAAATTCCTTTGGTTGTACAGATATAAGGTCACAGAATTCTGACATGTCTGATCTCAAAGCCAGTGATAAAAATTGCAGTTGAGACATGAGTGACTACTGTGCACAGTGTTGAACCAAGCGTGCGACATAGCTAGTTTCATTGAATACTCACAGAAACCTATTACGTCGGTTTGACAGATAAAGTAATTAAGATTTAGAGATTTGCTCTTGGTCACATAACTTCTATGTTGCACGAATTCTAATAAAAATGCTTCAAAACACCCTATTTAAATTAGAGTAGGCTAACTCTTATAATGTTGAGATCCAAAAATGCCTTTTTTAAAAGAATCATTTTATTTAACTTATTAATTTTATTTATTTACTTATTTTAATTTGACTAGAGAGTGACAGAGTAAGAGAAAGAGAAAGAAAGTGAGAAAGGAAGCCATCAGATCCAGGACTTGAACCACGGTTGGTCATTGGGAGTCCAGTGCCCTTAACCACCACAGCACCTGCTGGCTGCAGAAATCCAAAAATGTTTAATGGATTAAACTCAGTTAAGGTTTTTTTCTATTAAAACTCAATGTTTTCATTTATAAAAAATAATTTATTCTACAAAATTTCATGTTAAAAAATAATAAGACTTTTGGGGAAAATAACAGAGGCAGACCTCTCCAAACTTAAGGTATTTTGTAACCAAAACACTGAACAACAATAAAAATATTAGAAAGACATGTTTCCAACTGTATGAAATTCTGGAAAAGGCAAAACTCTGGAGACAGTAGAAATATCAGTGATTGCCAGAGGTTTGGGGAAAAGAGGCATTAATAGGCAGAGATTAGAGAGTTTTTAGGTCAGTGAAACTATTCTGTATGATACTGTACTTTTAGATATATGTCAGAATCCAAGAAAGAACTCTAATGTAAACTACAGATTTTGGATGATCATGATGTGTCAATGTAGGTTCATAAATTGTAATAGAAATACCACAATCTGTGAGCCACGAAATGGACCTTCAACTGAACACTGAATCTGCTGACACCTTGGCCTTGGACTTCTCAGCCTCCAGAACTGCAAGAAAGACACTTGTTAAACAATGCTCTCTTGCTGTGGTATTTTGTTACAGTAGGTGGGCATAGATATCATCTTCAGGAAGGTGATTTTTGAGCTGATAACTTAGTGATATAATGGAGTAAAATAAGTGACAATGAGAAAGGCTTTCCAGAAAGAATGGAAAATAAATACAAAAGCCTTGAGACTGGAAGGAAAAGGACAAATGGCAGTCATATATTTCAAGCACAGAAGCAGAGAGATGAGAAGAAAAACTGAGGCCAGCAGGTGCCATGGTGGTTAAGGTGCTAGACTCCCACATGGCCAACCATTGTTCAAGTTCCAGACCTGGTGGCTTGAAAATCATGCTGGGCATTGTGTACGCATGCCCCAAATCTCAGGGGGAGAATGGAGAAGGGAATTTGGTGTAACCACCCACCCTAGGGTTGATTTTTCACTTTTGCTCTATTTCTTGCAGGTGAGTACACATGCCCTGTGGTAAAGAAATAAAAAAAGAAACTATCCCTATAATCCAAGCTAGGAAAGATGGTGTTTTGGACAAGGTCAGTGAGAGGAGATTGGAGAGAAGGAAGACACAGGAACATCTTTTGTAGGTATTGTTATTGATGTGCATAAGAGAGCTAAAGAAAGATAAATCAAACATGAGTACTACAAGATTTTTCACATGAACAGACAAAATTGACAATAGTAGATTGCACAAGGCCCAAACATTTTAAGTGATAGTAATATTATTATCAAGTATTTATCTGTTTTCCATAAATGAGTACTTGATTAATCAGATGGTTCTTTTTCTTTTCTGAATCATTACTGTCCATCTTTTTCCTTCCATTTTTCCCTTCACCTATTCAAGATCACTGAAAGTTTATGGGGTCAAATTTTGATTTTCTTCCCCCTCATGTTACTTCTAGGGAACTATGTACACTGTGGAATAGGTAAGAAGAATATATAACAGATTAAAAGAAAAGGAGAAAAAATAATAAGCTGAGAGAACAGCCTTACAAAGACACTAATGTCAGTACCCTGACCTGTGAAATGTGAGTTCATCAAATCTCTGCACCTGAGGTTAAAAATAAAGATAGCAGTAGGCCATGGTGGTGCAGTGATAACACAACACATTACAATGCTGAGAGGTCTCAGATTCACATCCTGGGGCATTTCTGCACAAATACATACCTATATACATATGTGCTCATGCCCATGATTCTAGCTGACTGGAGGTGGGGTGGATTGCAGCATGAAGATCCTATATGGGAAGAGTGTCTCTCTTCTTCATGAAGAAATAAAAAACAAATTTTAAAAATGTATTTTAAGGGACCAGCAGTTAGCGTAATGGCTATGTCGCTGGACTCCCACGTAGTCGACCGCGGTTCGAGTCCCGGACCCGGCGGCTTAAACTCACGCCTGGCGCGTGTGCGTGCGTGCCCAGGATCCCGAGAGGAGAATGGAGGAGAAGGGATTGCGGCGTGGCCATCCCCCCTGGGGGGGTGATTTCCTGCTTTCTATCTCTCTGTCTCTCTCTGTCTGTCTGGCGAGCGCACGCGCCCTATAGCAAAAAAAAAAAAAAAAAAAAAAAACCTCTCCAAAAAAAGAAAAAAAAAATGTATTTTAAAAACAAAAATTTTTTTAAAAAAATTTAAAGGAGTAAACTGTAGTAGTTCCTGGATTTGCTCTCAATGTCTTAAAACTTGTAAATCTACTCTATAGTCTTAACAGTATTTTTTAAAAAAAAAAAACAAAAACAAAAACAAATGTTCAAAGAATAAAAAACTATAGTATTCCAGCAAAATTCTTTTTTCATCCCTTTATTTTAAAGAGGTTTTTGCCTTAGGACATGTGCCCTTGCTGGAAAAAGAGAGAAACAGTGAGTAGGAAAGTGAGAAATCACCCCCCGGCGGGATGGCCACACTGCGTACTTTTCTGCTCTATTCTCATCTGGGATCTCCAGATCTTCAGCATGCACTCACATGCACCTGGTGTGATCTTTTCAAAGCCACCAAGTCCAGAACTCAAGCTGTGGTCGGTCTTCTAGGAGGCCAGCAACATAACTGCTATACCATCTGCTGGCCTCTCACCGTTTTTTAAGAAAATAATTCTTTTCAAAAGTTTTTCTCTTTCTGGGAACCAGCAGTTAGCGTAATGGCTATGTCGCTGGACTCCCACGTAGTCGACTGCAGTTCGGGTCCCGGACCCGGTGGCTTAAAACTCACGCCGGGCATGTGTGCGTGCGTGCCCAAGATCCCGAGAGGAGAATGGAGGAGAAGGGATTGCGGCGTGACCATCCCCCCTGGGGGGTGATTTCTCGCTTTCTGTCTCTATGTCTCTCTCTGTCTGCCTGGCGAGCGCACGCGCCCTATAGTGAAAACCTCTCCAAAAAAAAAAAAAAAAAAAAAAGTTTTTCTCTTTCTTTGTTCCATGAACAAGAGAGAGAGACAGAGAGAGCACCTTTGACAGGGTCTTGATGTCATAATCCACCCCTAGCCTCAACCAGCCCGAGATTATGAGCAAGGATGTGCCCAGAGTGCCCTTAGTGGTCTTCCAGATGAAAACCCATGACCATCCCATGTGGGTCATCATTATAGAGAATTGGGTTTTACCATTGCATGCACCCTTTTTGATATCTGCATGTCATTGAAGAAGATAATTTTTTGAATATGCAAATAAGAAATACTAAGGGATAAAAACACTACTAGTTTTAGTGATTTCCCTACTGCAAATTTTCCATACTATCCTATGCTAGATAAAAGCAGAAAAGTAGCTTCAAAGGAGGGAGGAATAATAGAAGGCAACATTCGTATCCCACCAAATTTTAATTTGAAAGTGTTCTTCTTTGACTTTTGCTGTGCATCTGTTATGATGCTGTTTTGAAACAATTTCATGATATCAAGAGTTCTTCTCAAAAGGGGAACTCTTTTACACTGCTGATGGGAATGTAAATTGGTCCAACCACTGTGGAGAATAATTTGGAGATTCCTCAAAAATCTGCAAATAGATCTACCATATGATCCAGTAATCCCATTCCTTGGTATCTACCCAAAGGACAGAATAATTCCTCATTGGAAAGGTGCTTGCTCATGGATGTTTATTGCAGCACTATTCACGATTGCAAAGTCATGGAACCAACCCAAATGCCCTCGTATGGAGGAATGGATTGAAAAACTGTGGCACATATACTCTATGTAATATTACTCAGCCATAAAAACCAACAAAACTCTGGCTTTTGACAGAAAGTGAAAAAACATGGAAGATTTACTGCTGAGTGAGGCAAGCCAGGCTATGAAGGAGAAACATTGTATGTCCCCACTTAACATATACTGAATGTCTGCGCTCTGTGACTGAAACTGATTGACTAACGGCTCTACAAACACAAGAGATGGGTGTGACTGTCAGATGAGGTGTATGTGGAGGAGTGGGGCCTAACGAAGGACATTTGGAGAAGGGACACGGAGGTAGATCATTGATGGGATGAGGAAGTGTGGTGTTATCAGTTAAAGATATTTTGATCAATGGGACTGGGGAGAAATGTTCACATATTGAAATGCTCACATTGTAAGCTAAACAATGCGATTGAATGTATATACAAAAAAAGAAATAAAATTAAAAAAAAAGAAATGTTCTAGTGGTCAGATAAATAAAATTATACTTGAATATGATAGGCACAAAGGAAACAAAAGGTACTTAATTATGCAAATTAGAACTTCATTATGACCCAAAGTCTCCTCCCCATAGTGTCCTAAAGATAAAACAATCATAAAACATGCTATAATTCAATATGGCCCTTTAGGATTAATATAAAGTTCAGTATAGCAAAGCATTTAGCTAACTTCTTTGAGCAAGTTTAAATGGGGAATGAGTGAGCCCATTGTAAGCAATCATGCAGAAATATCCACAGATATATTCAGCCATAAAAATGAAAATGAAGGGACCAGCAGTTAGCGTAATGGCTATGTCGCTGGACTCCCACGTAGTCGACCGCAGTTCGAGTCCCGGACCCGGCGGCTTAAACTCACGCCGGGCGCGTGTGTGTGCGTGCCCAAGATCCCGAGAGGAGAATGGATTGCGGCGTGGCCATCCCCCCGGGGGGTGATTTCCTGCTTTCTATCTCTCTGTCTCTCTCTGTCTGTCTGGCGAGTGCACGCGCCCTATAGCAAAAACCTCTCCAAAAAAAGAAAAAAAAAATGAAAATGAAGCACATGTCTAGTCCTGATAATTGTGGCACTTAACATGCCAGAGTCAGACATTCAACTTAGATGAATATAAATTATTTATGCCTAACTCACTTAGAGTCTCCAATCTACAAGATTCATCTTTAAAACTATATAGGGAAAATAAAAACACACAACAAACATACCAGCTTCAAAGCTATACAGCTCATAATACTTTCCAATAGACTGTTATGCCTGCATTTTGCATAAGCAGCACTGATATTTTACCCTGAGGAAATTCTGTGGTCTTCCAGAATTTACTAGTAAGTAGCTAGACATGAAGCTTGGTAATTGCTGTTTATTTTGTAGAGCAAAATGTATTGTTCCATATCAAATTATAAAAACAAATGCCTCGTTTTGGGAGTAGTGATACTATTAAATCTCATGCTTCTGATAATATATAACCCCCCATAAATTAAAAAAAATTAAGTTCATATGGGTCCAGCAGGTAATGTGATGGTTAAAGCACTGGGCTCCCACATGACTGACAATGGTTTAAGTCCCGGACCTAGAAGTTTGCTTTCTCACTTCCCCCTATCTCTCTCTCTCTGTCAAATTAAAAATAATAATAATAAAATAATAATGAAGTCAAATGGATAATTCTTTTAAGAAATTAAGTCAATAAAATATCCATATTGACCATCAAAAATTATATTATGAAAATATCTAGATAACGTCTTTCTTATGATGTTATTCTCTTGCCTAAAATCCCTTTAAAATTAGAGAGAAATAGTGATGCCTGGATCTTGGGTTGCAGAATCAACAAATAACCAATGAAATAGTCACGGGGCAGCGTATGGGTACTGGGAAAAGCAATTCATTTATAACAAGTATAAAGTTGAAGATTGGAATTGATACTTCCAGAACTGCTCAATGTTAGAGGAGGCTAGCAATTTTTGCAATGATTTGTGATATACATATAAATGCTAGCCACTGAGAAACTTCTAGACAACCATTCTTTACATTCATTTTATAATGGAGAACAAATTTATATTCATGTTCTATGTGGTATACCCATCGATGGTGTAAACCTAATGCATACCATAAATACATTTTTTATAGGCATGAAAAACTACCACTTTCCTCAAGTTTTCATTGAGAATGATGTCTACCTAGGACATAAAATCATAGCAATTACTAATATTTAGAAATCATATAATACATAGATCAATCAATATCAGCATTAAAAATAAAAAGATAAATCTCTTCATAGACTCATTAGTTTGGAAAACATGATAATATATTTTGCATGTGTTGGTGTGTAAATAAATCATGCAAAGACTGTCCATGAAGTATGAGATTAAATATTTATTTGATAATGTGTATCAATCTCACTATGAGAAAATAATGTCAGGGAACTGCACTCATGAAAGTGTTGGCAGACCATCCTTAGTTGCTATCCCACAGAATACAGTACTTCATGCATGTAACTGAGCACCCACACTTGAGAATATGGAAGGAACACTTAAGGTTTGAGTTTTGTCATTTAATTTATTAACTGGGTGATGTTGATCAGGTCAGTTAACCATTTCGGGCATCAGTTTCTACTTCCATAAAATGTTGTGTCAAATAACTTGGTATAAATATATATATATATATATATATATATATATATATATATATAAGCACTTTATAAGCTATAAATCTCTACTCCAATGTTAAATGTGTTTACCTTTCTTTAGTCTGTAGATAGAGGAACAATTGTGAAAGATATTCTTTCTGTCTAGTGCAGCTCTGATGTTCTTGTGTAGACATAACCTGTAATAGATCAAATACTATAATTATACCTCTGTCTCGATATAAACTTATTTGTGACAGCATTTAATCTTGTGATGTTCAACAAAAGCAATTTACGATATATATTTTAGGTTTATTTTCCAAAGCTGATTGTTCCCACATCATCCTGTGACATACAAAACAAAGCAAAACAAAATGTAAATACAAACAAACAATAAATAGAATGATGCCTTCTTTAGTTTAGCTCCACATACTCTCAAAGGCAAAAGGGTTCCTTGCACCGATAATGGGATTGAATAAATGTGGAATATCCAGTGCCTGGGTTGGTTAGCATAGCATTAATTTTGAGCCCACGGAAACCTAGAATGTTCAAATTCATGGCTTCAATCTTGAAATTTACATATACATGTCAGAAATTATTTATAAAATGATTATGAGAACACTTTCTAGCTAATACAGAAACTATAATATTCCCATTTTAGTGCTATTTCTTGCCTTACATTTTGAATTAAATTAACCATCATCTGTTATTTTTAAACATTTCATTTGGGATATGGAACAAGACAAGTGCTAATACACCCTTTGTGCTTATACTGATACATTCAAACTATCACTTCCATAAACAGTAGAGCATCTAATGCCAGGTATGAGGAGTAAATCACCGTTTTATTTAAGATAGACTACAATGGTAGGCTATGCTTAGCTGACCATACAAAGTGTCTCTATGGACTTAAGTAAAATGCCTAGATTTTTGCAGTGAAGGCTTAGATAAAGAGAGATTGCTCTGGTCCTACCAGACTAAAAATGTTAGACCCATGACTTAAATATTCAGTTTATGGTGTCAAGACTTGCTTAGCTAGAAAAAATTATGGTCTGACTTAGCCGTGATCAGTCAGTAGGGCATATCTGTGCAGTGCTGGAGCTAGATGGGAAGGCCCTGGATTTCAGTGTCAGGTCAACCTTGTACATGTTGGGCGCATCATGATCTTGACTGAAAGGGGTTGGGGTTTTAGTGTGGCAAGACCTTACCAGGGGAGAAAGACAGAAAGAAACTTTAAAAACAAAACAAAACAAAAAAAGGAGAAGAAGGAAAAAATTATAGTCTTATAAATTAACAAAAATTGTTTCTGGTGCTAATGTAATGCGGGGTGTAAGCCTAGGGTTCATGAGTCTGCATGGTGGCTATCCACTTTGTGAGAGCTTGACATACCACTGAGCTGGGAGCTCTTCTCTCTCAGGCACAAGAGGTCAACAGGGAGCACGTTATTCCACTCTTATCAGTGTCTCCTAAGTTTCCTTTGCATGACTTGTTAGTCGCCTGGGAGTAAACCTTGAACTGAGTCCAAATTATCATTTTTATTCTCCTTGATCCCAGACGCAGACCTAGACTCCAGTCTGGTCTAATACAGTTACTTATGGTTTATTCTTCTAATGAAAGCATGACAAGAATTCCTGGAAACATTTCCTTTCCATTTCATTCCTCTCCTGCTTTCAACAGCTCTGTGTGTCAGAGGTGAATCTATTTTTTTTTTTTTTTTAGTCTGATACATATTTTCTGCTTGAGATGGATCACTAATAGAACACATTTGTTTTTCAAGACCATATTTCTCTTAAAGGTAGAAATAATTCATTTTTGTAAAATATGAGCAAGGAAACTATAAGCTGAGAAAAAATTCTAGCTGAATGCTTTATTTCATCTAGGCTTGGGTTTTCTAAAAATACACTTAAGGTTGACCTTTTGATTTTGAATAGCAGTTGTGTGGGTGGTAGAGTAATGTTTTTATTGGCATAAAAACTGACAAAATTCTGAGATATGTTTAGCTCTGTATTACTGCTTATTATTTCTGTGAGGCCCAGGTCCTCCACTGTAATAACAAAGAAGAAATCGAGTGTGGGGGGGGAATACCTTCTCTATGGTAATGTTAGAAACGGTCAGTCAATTTGACTCTCATTTTTATTCACAATCCAACATTTTTCATGCATAATCAGGAAGAAAGAGTAAAGATGTAAAAAACATAGAAACCATGATCCCAGGTTATAATGCTTCAGTGACTTCCCTTCTTGCTTATAATGAAATTAAATATCCCTAATGTGGCCCAATACACTGCACCATCTGGACACTGCCTTTCTCTCTGACAAAGTCTTCTCTCATTCTTGTCTTTTCTCTCTATGTCCTAGTCACACTGACTCTCCCTTCTTTGCAGGAATATGCCAGGCTCTTACACGCTGGGCCTTCTCACACATGGTGGTCTCTGTGGGTGAACATAATTCCTATACTCTTTACTTCATTGCCTTCCAATCTTTTTGGCTTTCTCATTGTTGCAAAGCAGAGAAGTTCTCACAGCCTCAGACTAGATTCCAATCCTTCTCTTCATTATTATCCTCTAACTTCATTTCCATCGCAGTGCTGTCACTAGTTGTATTTATTTTATCATCTTCCTGTCTACTTTATTGCATGTTTTCCCTTTCTGAGAGGTAGTACAGTATAGTGGTTAAGGTGCAGGTTACGGTTATAGCCTGATTTTACCACTTAATATCTATATGATCTTGAGCAGTTTATTTAATTCCTCTGTGAAATGGAGATAACACATTATCTCATAGAGTTGTCATGGGAATTAAAAAGTTAATATATGCAAAGTATTTAAAATAGTTTTTCATACATCATAGAATCTTAATTTTTTTAGTTATTTATTTAATTTTATGTATTTGTATTATTAAATTGCTATAGAGTTCATATACATACCAGAGGGAGACAGAGGGAGAGAGAGAGAGAGAAAGTGAGAGAGCAAGCTACCAGGTCTAGGATTTGAACTATGGTCAACCATGTGGGAGTCCAGTGCCTTAACCACCATGCACATGCTGGCTCTAATCTTAACAACTTTTAGCTAATATTATTAGATTATTGGCTACTTTGGGGGTAGGATTTCTATTATCTTGAATAGTGTCTGGTATATATTAGTACTAAATAACATGTATATATTGAATAACGATGTGAATGAATCAATGGATGGGTATGTGAGCAACAAGCAAGGTAGAAGGAGAAGTAAGGAGAACTATGCTTGACAGTCAAAACTACTGGTAACTTCTACCACTTCACTCTGTGATCTGGGATAAAAGACCTAACATCCTTTCACATGTTTTCTAACCAATAAATGATATTTGGACTAGATGACCTCTAAACATCCCCTGATGTAAATATTTTATGATTCTACACTAATCCAGTATACTTTCAGTTTAGCATTTTGTTCTCCTTAGATGCTCCCCCATTCTAACTGAGTATCAACGTAATCACCTGCAGTCTTCAGGTACTTAAGACAAAGCTCCATCTGATTAAATCCACATGCAGAACAGCCTTCTCAAAATTTCTAAAGATTAAAATATAGTGGGGCCAGCAGATGATGTGGTGATTAAGGCACTGAACTCCCCCATGGTTGACCATGGTTTGAGTCATGGACCTGGTGGCTTGAAAATCATACAAAATCCCAGGAGGAGAATGGAGGAGAAGGGATTGTAGCATGGCCATCTCACCTGGGGGAGAGTGATTTCTCACTTTTCTTTCTACTGTTTCTGTCTGTCTCTAGTGAGTGCACATGCCCTATGGCCAAAACCTTTTTAAAAAGATTAATATATAGTAAGATGATAATGCACAAAACTGATATTTTTCAAGTGATTACTATACAATGGAACTTCAAAAAGTTTGTGGAAAAATGGAGTTAAAGTACAAGTTTATTTTGGTTGCAAAATATTTTGAAATCCATATACACAGTATTTTCAGTATATGCACATTCCACGAACTTTTTGAACACCTTTCATATTTCCATTTCTATCTAGGGCCCATTGCATATATGATATCCTTTACTAAAACCTTCCTAGAGCATAGGTGTTTTTATTCCCATTTTACAGATGGCAAAATGAATAAACAACTTGTTGAGGCTAGTAAGTGAACTAAAATCTCTGGAGTCTTGTTTTTGCATGAGCAAGTGATTGAGAAAAGGAATGAACCAAGCAATGAACTAAAGCAATAAGAAAACAGCTGATGAATGTGAATTTTCAAAGAGACAGAATATTTAACTGCATTGATTTCCATGATCTATGGCCACTCAGTCTTTGCTTCATTTCAGCCATATCCATCCCTTTAAGATGATTCTTGGGACTCACATCAGATGTTCTACATCAGAATTCTAGGAGCGAATTGCTACCAACTATACTTTCAATAAAGATGTTAAATGATTCTTATATATCACATTGAGGTCATTGATCTAGTTATTCAGTTCTTACTCTATTTTCCCCTACACTTCCTTCTTCCATCCTTCCTGACCTTACTTCTCCATTTACCCAGCTTGAAGAAATATTTTATTGTATTAAAAGCTTTCTTGTCACCTTGTGCCTTCAGGATATTGTGTTTTCGTTGTTGTTGCACCCCTGTGAAATGTTGAATCATTTTCACAAGCATTGTCTTGCTCTTACACCTGATTTTATGGCTTCATCTGAAGAATCACAGGTTAGGAGGATGGGCCCCACTAATTAGCTGTGCTCCTAAGTCACCTGGATTGTCAGAAATTCTTTTTTGAATCCTTAATCTATTCTACTCCATTGTCCATAAATTTTTAATGCACAACATTTCCCTTCTCTTATGCTTCCTCCATCTTCACCACCCTCTTTTTTATCTGAAAGTGCTATGCTTGCTCATGACCCAGAAGCTCAGCTCACAGTGCTCCTTCTGTGCCTGACCCTGCCTTTACTTTCCTGGCTCACAGCTACTTAAATTTCATGTTTGCTTCAAATGTTTCCTCTGAATGAAATCTTTCCTGACCTCCTCAGGTAGACTTAACCCTGTTCTTTGAGATTCCATTAAGAATTATGTCATAGTTCTTATCATACAACTTGGGACTCTTCTGGAACTGAAAATATCCTAGCAAATATTACATTGATCCAATACGTTTTGAAAATTGGAATTGTCCTAAGCAACTTGGGATGTGTGTTTTCTCTATTTGTGTGTTTACATGACTGTCTCCTCCTATTAAGGTCCTACTTGTTGGTACCATACTTATCATTTTGTTCCTACTCCTAGCATAGGAGGTAGTTGACCGAGTGATGAATGAATTCAGATTGAGCTTTTAATGAACATCAAATGAGGAAAAGGGAATAAAGTGCAGGGGCCCAGGCCCTTTGTAGATCAGGCTGGTAGGATTTTTCTGTCCCTGTTCACCATTTTCCTGCCCTTCCCCATTGCTCTGGTACATTACTCATTCCGTTCATTCTTTATCATTTTTGTTATGTTTTGTTATTTGCTCCTAAGCTGGAGATCAGGAGTTGAAAGAGATATAACCAGCGATAGCTCTGAAATGTCAAATAAAAATGTTCCTCTCCTGAGGGTTTTCATAACATTGAGTATTTTCGTACTTTTGTTCTCCTTCACCAAATATTTCAGAAGATCAAAGATGTTTTTCTCAAAATTGCTATACCTAAACACATTTATTTCTTTCCTTGCTTTGAAGCAAAATGTCTAAAATATGCTGTGGATCTTTGGTCTTTTGACAATCATGGGAAGTTCAATGAATAATTATGAAATGACTTCAATTGCTGACTTTTCCTCTTCTCCTTTTATGTTGCCTGTCCCTCATTCACTCATCCATTTAGCATACATCTGAGTTCCCAGTGATGGCAGGAAACTGTTGTAGGCACTAGGATTCAGTGAATGATGAGACATAGAATCCCACCCTCAATTTATAATCAGTCAAGTAGTAGTCCCCGATAGTTTAGACCACTCATGGCAAAACACTGCTTCCCTCCCTCTCAGGGCTTTGTGCTTTGCAGATTTCTTCCTTCTCCCTCCTTCTCCTTCCCTATCCTATTAAAATACATACATCGCCTGGGCCATTTGCCAAGAATTTCTATGGGAACTGACACAAAAACTCATGGTAATAACTAATACTATCTGCATAGTTTAGATAAAGGCTAAGGTACCCTGACAAAAAGACTATAAAGCACAGTATAGCTGCCTGGTGATTGGGGGTGATAAGGAGTGGGACAGAAAGGAAGGATAGATAAGGAGCTCAAGAAAACTTTGGGGGTAATGGGTTTATTCCTTGCCATGATTGTGGTAATGATTTCACAGACATACACACCTAAGTCAAAACATGATAAATAGGTGCAGGTTACTGTGTGTTAATTGTGTGTGCATTGATAGCTATTAAAATATGATGGCTTAAATAAGATCGGTGTTTTTTTTTTATCTAATAAGATGAGTGTTTACTTTTCTCTCACATATAAGTTTGTTCTGTGTAGTCTGGCACGGACCCAGATTTCTTCCATTTTTTTTTTTTCATCTCCCTAGGGTGTCGTCTTCAGCTACATGGTCGATGTTGTTTTTTTGCTATACTTTCTGGCATGCTCTGTGAGAAGGAGAAAATACAAAACTCCAGAAAAAGTGAGTGATCTTCTGTCAGAGGTTATTTGGAGATTGTACTTAACCCTTCTACTCATATTACTTTCTCAAATTTAATTACATATCCTTCCTATCTACAATGGAAACAAGGAAATATGTCCAGCTGAAACGATTTGAAGGGAAGCAAGGAAGAGGATGATTTGAGGACAATTAGCAATTGGCTACAATAACTTTATTTACTGAGAACATACTCTGTGCTAGGCCCTGTGTAATCATTGTATTATATTACCTAATTTTTATATCATTTGTGTATATATATATATATATATATATATATATATATATATACACACACACACACACACACACACACACACATATATATTATATATATTGGTAGAGCGTTTAGCCTTACAGTGCATGCGCTTGCCAAAGCGGGGGAGACGCAGTGAGAGGGAAAGTGAGAAATCACCCCTGCATGGGAGATGGCCACCCTGCAATCCCCTCTCTTTCATCCTTCTCTTGGGATTCTGGGCATGCACACACATGCACCCAGCATGAGTTTCAAGTCACTGAGTCTGGGACATGAACCATGGTTGGCTATGTGAGAGTCCAGTGATATAACGGCTATGCCATCTGCTGGCCCCCTTCCCATCATTCTTATAAGAATGTTCTTAAAGCCAGTAAGAGCTATTTCTTATTGGTTCCTGTAAGAATGTTAGGTAATACAATAACATAGTAATAGTTATTACTGGTTTTATTAGGAGACACATAAACAAAATAGGGGCACACAAGTTGCACATTGCATAATCCTACAGTCATCATGCATATAGACCATGTGATGAATATTGCTTCTGGAGTTGTGTAATGAATGATCTTTACAGCTGAACCTATGACCCTGTCTAAAACTTAGCAAACTTTATAAATCTTCCCAAATCACTTACACAAGGGATAAATTACAGAGCAGGATATGAACCCAAGTATGATGGCTCCAAAACTTGTGCTTTTACTTACCACACTAAAGAGTGTGCTAGTGTATCAAGCAGTGACTGTCGTTTCATGCATTACTCCTCTCAGATAATGAATTTTCATTGGACTTTTTAGAGAAAAAGTCTACTCACAAACTAGATCAGTGGTTGACAATTTCTGCTTCTGTAAAGGACCAGATAGTAAATATCATAGGGTTACAGTGCATATGGTTCTCTGTCACAAACACTTGACGCTACCATTGTAGTGTGAAAGCATCTGTAAACAATATGAAAATGAATAAGAATGGCTATGTTCCAGTAAAATGTTATTTTCACAGACATTGGGCCTAATTTCGCTCACAGGAAGTAATTTACTGATTCCAGATTAGATAGGAATCATAAGCCAATGTAGGGTGTATGAGGGCAGGATCACATTGTGGGCATTCCTTATGCAATGCAAATAATTTTTATCACCATGTGCTGCCAGTTAGATTGACTGCTCACCCATAGGAAATAGGGAAATGAGGTACAGTGCAGTATTTTATCTGCTGCCTTGAGTCACTACTCTGTACCCAAAGAGCCTGAACTTTCAAATTTTAAACTTCATTTCTACATTTTAAACATTACCATGATAAACCTCCTGTCTTCCTGCAAATATATATTTTAAAAAATTACAAGAAATTAAAACTCCTGGGACCAGCAGTTGGAGTAATGGCTATGTCGCTGGACTCCCACATGGTCGACCGCGGTTCGCGTCCCGGACCCGGTGGCTTGAGACTCACGCCGGGCGCGTGTGCGTGCGTGCCCAGGATCCTGAGGGGAGAATGGAGGAGAGGGGATTGCGGCGTGACCATCCCCCGTGGGGGGTGATTTTTCGCTTTCTGTCTCTCTGTCTCTCTCTGTCTGTCTGGCGAGCGCACGCGCCCTGTAGCAAAAATCTCTCCAAAAAAAAAAAAGAAAAAAAAAAGAAAATAAAACTCCTAAGTGCTTGAGATAATACGAGATTTTTTTTTCTATTTTTTATTAGACATTATCTGTCCCAGCACACCCTACATTCCACAACTTCGTTCTCATCATGGCTCTGACAGACTATGCCATCTTTACTTCCTCTAGGCCACTGCTATTACAATTTCCTCAAATTAGAAGACTCCCTCTCCTCTCTACTTGGCCAGTCTCCAGCCATCTCTTAAGGCCTGGGGCAAATGGCACTTCTACTCTAAAGCTTCTATTACTGATCCTCCCTTATCCTCCAACAGCAGATTATTGTTCCCTTATCTTTGCTTCTACAGAATTTCTTACTCCATAATTAAGTTAGCTGTGCATTTGTCTGTCCTTCTAGGGAAGGGTGAACGTCTTTGACAAGTAGAACTGCAATTATTCATTTTCATCTCTCTCACATCTGTGATAGTGCCATACACATAGTGAAAACATGAAGAATGCTACCAAATAAATGAATGAATGGTTTGTTCTTAGCAACGTGCTGTGGTGTCTCAGAAACATGGATGCAGTAGTGAGTTATAAATGTTTATTAAAAAACTCCATTAATCTTAAGAATTCTAAATAAATTGCCATCTTTCATTAGAAGGAGTTGAAATTTCAAGGACAGATGAAAACTATGTAATTGTAATTTATGATATTATAATGTATTACTATTGGGTATTAGAAAGGTCATGATGCATTTTTGCATAGAACAACATAAAAAATACTTTCCCGAGCACTCAATATTATATAATTATAATATATATAATTATGTATATATTATATTTATTATATATATTAATAAGGAATATGTGAAAATGTCATTTTCTTTCTTTTCCAAATAAAAATTCCATATACAGAATAAATTTTCTTTGCTGTTTACAACCTATCCATTGGATTGATTGCTCATTCCCACTCAGAATGGAGACCAAAATCTTTAGCACAGTGATTCTCAACAATGGTGGCATATCAGTAGCACCTGGGGAGCTATTAGAAGACGTTGTGCTTGGGCCCCAACCCAAACCAGTTAAATCAGAAACTCTGGAAGGGAGACTTAAGCATCAGCTTCTCCCTAAGTAATTCCAATAAACAGCCTAGGCTGAGAACCACTTAGCCTGACCTATAGTCATGGCTCTCGCCTCCGGATGCTCCCCATGGCAAAACTTTGAATTATTTTTAATTGCCAGAGGGCACCTGCACTTGCTTAAGAGGCACAGATAAATAAAGATAGGGAAAGAGAGAAAGCAACTCTCCTTAGAGCATACTCATGCCTCAGTCTGTTTTTTTTTTCCATTTCTCCATCCTGTTAGGTTTGGGGCACAAATATGGTTGGCATGTTTTTCAAGCTGCTGGGACAAGGATTTGAACTGCACTGTTGGCCATGTGGGATGTGACTCTCTTAACCACTAGGCCACATGCTAGGCCTATAAAACTTTGAATTTCAACTCTAATGAGTTGAGAAGCAATCTTGTGTCTTATGTCTTAAAAAGATCACTAGCTGTTGTGAGGTAATGTAGACAGTAGGGAGCCAAGAGTGAAAGATAAGTGGATCAATTAGGAGGTTATTGATATAGTCCAGTGTAATCATAACAGTCAGTGATTCTTGGGAAAAAATGTCTTCTGTTTAATTCTCAGTTACCCATATAATTCAGTTAATGAGATGAACACATTTCCAGAGCATTACAGTAAATTGCAGTTTTATTGTACATATATGTCACATTTGTCAGGCCATATATTTCTTTTTAAAGAGACCTCATGCACACTAAGCATCAACGCTTTGTGTAATTATGTCTCACTTCCAAACATCTCACATGTGTAATCTGAGATAGCCACTGACTTATAAACTTTTATGGTGCATTTTAGAGCATGTAAAATTTAATATGATTTTGAATAATCACTTTCATTTAAAATTCTAGTTCTTAATATGCACACAAGTTAAAGTTTATTAAGAAGGTAAATGCCTATGAGCAGGGGGACAAAATAAAATGTTGCTGGATTTAAAAAGAAGCATTTTTACAACACGTTTCATTATGTTTCAGTGCTGTCGTGTGATTGCTTAGCACCGATGCTTCCAGCTGGTCTCCTCAGTTCTTAACGGCCTGCCAGGATGTGTCACATCTCAGTTTGTGGTTCTTCTCTGCAAACCTAAGTGAAGTGTCCTCTAAGTGAAGCAGCGCCATGGAGCATAACAGGTGTGCATGAACTTACCAAGGAAATAGCATTGAGCACCTACTTTGTGTGCTACAATGTACTAGGTTTTGTCATCGACAAAATCAGCATAATCTTGTGCTTCATGGAAAATAGAATCTGGAGGATCTATAGTCTGGTAAACTTATGCATTTAAAACACATTTATTCAACCTCTACAACACTGAAGGCATTTTCTAAGTATTTGATTGTTGGCAAAGTCATGATGTATTTTTCTGTTTTTCTATGCAAAATGCGTCATGATTTTCCCGATGACCCAATATTTGTTATCAAAGGACGTATGATAAGGGAGTGATAGAAAGTAAGTAAATCCTTGGTCTGCGAAGTCAAAAGTTTTATTTATTATAAGTTGAAGAGATCAAGTGTTATGAGAGTAAAGAGGAGGGAGAGATTATATCAACTGCAATGTTGAAGAGAACAGGAGACGATTTCATGATTGAAGGCGTTAGATATAATCCTAAAACGTGAGAAGGACTGTGCATCTAGAAGTAAGTGGACTTATGTTTCTCCTAAAGTATTTATGTGAACAAAGGCAAGGAGCTAGAAAAGCACTGAATGAAAGTAGAGCTGTGTATTACTCTAATAAAATCATGTGACTCAAAATGTGGTCTTTCTTTCTTTAGAGCTTTTTTTGCTATAGAGTGGGTGAGCTTGCTGGAGATACAGAGAGAGCCAGAGAGACAGAAAGCAAGATATCACCCTCCCCCCCAGCCCCCAGGAGAGTGGCTACATTGCAATCTCTTCTCCATTCTCCTCACAAAATTTTGGGCATACACGTGCAAGCCTCTGGTGTGAATATTATGCTGTCAGGTCTAGGACTCGAACCATGATTGGCCATGTGGGAGTCCAGCACCTCAATCAGTGCCACCTGCTGACCCCTAAAATGCAGGTTTCCTTTAAAAGCACCATGCCTTTTCTTGATAAATGAGTATATCACAACTGACAGTCCTCATGGAAAGAAAAGAGACTCACTGATTGCAAAACATCCATCCTCCAGAATGAGATACATTGAATTAAGAAAAGTGAGGTCCCCAGGTTTTCAATTGACAAGCCGGGTTTACTTCATTTTTAGTTGCAGGCCATAACCTAATTATCCTCATGCAGTGGAAGTTATTTTCCATTTTTGGATATTTGCTCATCTTTTTGTTTTGAAATACTCTTTCAATATTGCATTTATCCTTTAAGGTGAGGGAGTCTTCTGTTTGTTCCTTCGTTTTACTATCAGGTTGCTAGGAAAGTCATGATGCATTTTTGCACAGAAAAACACAAAAAAACAAGCCATGACTTTCCCAGAGACCTAGTATTTAGTTAGGATTATCAGCAGCAGTTAACTGAAGAGCTGTATCGTGCGACTCTTGATGTAGAGCTGGGGGCTGGGATGTGTTGCACCTCCAGATAGTTAAAATCCTTTTGACATTCATGATTTCACATACTTATTCTTCATCTCAGTCAGGTGAGGTAAATATTGCATTTTGTCATAGCTTGCAAAGAAGAACACTGCAGCTCAGGCTGATCAAATGTCCCCAGGAAGATCACACAATTATACTGTTATACTGGACCTCAGATATAGGTCCTGAACATCAATGCTTGTATCTCCACTTGGTTTATTTCTCAGAAGAGTTAAAACACCATTCAAAGCTTCACTTATTTGTGTCTGTCCATCTTCAGGTTTCAGTGGTGACCATGCCAGGCTTCCCTCCTGGATATAATGTGGATCTATTCTATCTGGGTTCAGCACTTTCTGAGCATCAGATTTTTTTTTTTTTTCTTTTTTTGGAGAGGTTTTTGCTATAGGGTGCATGCTCTCACCAGAAAGACAGAGAGAGACAGAGACAGAAAGCGAGAAATCATCCCCCCAGGGGGCATGGTCATGCTGCAATCCCTCCTCCTCTGTTCTCCTCTCAGGATCTTGGGCATGGACGCACACACGCCTGGTGTGAGTTTAAGCCACCGGATCTGGGACTCGAACCATGGTCGACTACATGGGAGTCCAGTGACATAGCCATTATGCTAACTACTGGTCCCTCTGATCACCAGATATAAACAGGCAGTTTTTAGGGCAATTGAAGCATTGGGAAGAAGTCAAAATTCTCATCAGACAAAAGAGATCATCAGTAAATCAACAAACTGATGGCCTGGATGGGTACAAAAAGCAATAGTCTGTCACAATTCCACCCCAGCAATCGTGTGACGCTCTGGAACAGAGCAATCTCTGCCAGGTGAAACCTGAGGTGTGAGCAGAGGCACACAATTTGCACACATGGGAACATGACATAAAGGAGTTGCTGGACAAAGGACAGTTGGTGCCAGCCCTTAGATCCCTGTAGGAAAAGGTTTCATAATTCTGTCACTTGGCTTTTCTGGGCATGAAGCAATAGTTTTCCAAATAATAGAGCTGGTTAGTACTTACAGCGAGCATTAATAAGGAACTAGCATGGGACAATAGACTTAACATTTCATAATCATATTAAGAGGACACCATGGCTTGGGATGAAGCAGAGTTCAGACTCAGGGTCAGAGGGAGAGTGTGCTTGGAAGGCCAGTCAGCAATCTCTCTGTCTGGATTCTGGCCTTATTGAGTCATGGTACCCCTGCCCAGCATACAAAGGAAAGGTATTTAGTGAGCAATTTTCTGCCATTTCCTCAGCTTCCCCTGGGCAGGATACCACATACTTGACTGCTTTAGGTGGAAAACAAATTTAAAACACCCTCATCAACGTGCTACCATTTCTAATCAATTTCTGATGAAGCGTAAGGAGCATTAAAGACAATGTAGTTAAGGAAACAAAATTTGCAAAAACAAATCAAAATAACAAATAAATAAATAAAATTTATCATTAGGGGAATTTTAAGATTCTGAGGTCACTCTAGCAAAAAACTAATTATCAGGATATCAGCTTTTCTATGGCAAAGAAAGACTCAGAGTTAATGAGGAAAATATCGGCTCATTTCTACACTGCAATTTTATATAATTGAGCCAACAACTATTTATGAGTTCAGTGAAGCCACTTGTAAATTCATGAGAAATTCAGGGCTGAAGAAAAATAAATATCTGGTTAAATATATTTTATAATTCCTAGAAAATAATATTTTATACCTGAAAATTGTTTCAGTAAAATTTTAATGAATATACAATACCAAAATATTTATACACAATACCTAAATATGGAAATGTTTTTATGTGTTTGAGGGTATAAATGAGGTTACCACATAATGTTGATATTTTCTACTAGAGAAATGGATAACAACTTAAATTAAAGCTCACTTCTCTGGATAAACCTTTTAGTTACTAACTCAAGACTATCCTGAAAGCATTCCGATATTTTTCTGTGACCACAATTATTGCGATATTATGTTTAATATGAAATAATTACTCCTTGATAGTATCTTAATAGCTTCTAGTAAAACTTCATAGATTATTAGTTTTTTATGTACAAAAATTCTGTCAATTTCTTTTCTTTATAAGAACATTCAAAGTAACTTATTATTATTATTATTTATTTTGTTCTAGAGAATATGCACTCACTGGAGAGACAGAGAGAGAGAGAAAGACAAATCACTTTCTCCTTCATACTTCTCTTGGGATTGTGGGTTTTGGGAAATGTATGCACACACTCCCAGCATGATTTTCAAGCTGCTGGGTTTGGGACTCAAACCATGAAGTCAGCCATATGCTATCCAGCGACTTTAACCTCCACACCACTGGCTGGGCCTATTTAATTTTTAATTGTCAGAGGGTATATTCACTGGCTAGAGAGAGAGACAGACAAAAAGAAGAAAAAAGCATTCCCCAATGATGTGTGGTCACACTGCAATCCCTTCTCCATCTCTTCATCCTGTTAGGATTTGGGGTACACAACCACAGACACCTGGGGTGTTTTCAAGCTGCCTGGGGACAAGATTTAAACAGTGGTCTGCTAAGAGGGATCCACCTCCCTTAACCATCAGGCATAGGGCAGATCCCATACAAGGATTTTTTTTTTTTTTTTTTTTTTTTAAGTTTTTGCCTTACAGAGCTTGCATTAGCTGGAGAAAGACAGAGAAAGAGATAGAGGGAGGGAAAGTGAGAAATCAGCCCCCATGGGGAATGGCCTTGCTGCAGTCCCTTCTCCTTCATTCTCCTCTGGGGATTTTGGGCATACATGCACACGTAGGGAGTTTATTTTCAATCTGCCAGATCTGGGATTTGAACTATAGTTGACCATGTGGCAGTCCAACACCTTAACCACCATGCCACCTGCTAGCCCCTTTACACAAGGAATCTTAACGTATTAAATTTATTCTAGAAGTATAGGAATTTAGAATTTCAGTGATATTAGAGATTGAGTTATACATTAGTGAACAAGACATATTTGGGTCTCTATAATTACAGTATAATGAGAGGCATGGAGTAAAAAAGAGAAAAATCCCAATTAGTTTTGATATCTAACTTTGAGAGAATGGAGTGGAGGTGGGTGTCAAAAATATTTTAGATCAATAGGCTAAGAATTAGACGGGGCTAGCAGGTGGTGTAGTGGTTAGGGCATTGGACTCCTCATTGGCTGACCGCAGTTTGAGTTCTAGACTTAGCAGCTTGAAACTCACTCCAGGCACATGTGCTTGTGTGCCCAAAATCCCAGGAGGAGAATGAAGGAAAAGGGTTTGTGGTGTGGCCATCCCCTCGGGAGGTGATTTCTCACTTTCCCTCTCGCTCTCTCTCTCTCTCTCAGCAAACACACAGCCCTATGGCAGAAAACTTAAGGGAAAAAAAAAAAAAAAAAAAAAAAGAAAGAAAAGAATTAGAATGCTTTATGTAGAAAAAAATATGCTATAGTTTTGGGTACCTGTATGCTAAACAGAAGAAATCTATTCATTCATTAGCAATGGCTTTACTTTTCTTACTAGTATTTCACCATTTGAAAGAGGTAGTACCCTGCTACCCTCACAAAGTCCTTACAGTCTATCTCGAGGAGCTCTAGACTACAACAGCAGTGACCTACAGGCTAATAGGAAGAAGTTGATCCACTGTTTCTTACATCTGTTCCTCCTTCCATATTCTTTTTTTTTTTTCTTTCTTTTTTTGGAGAGGGTTTTTTTTTTTTTTTTTTTTTTTTTTTTTTTTTTCTATAGGGCACGTATTCTTGCCAGAAAGATAGAGAGAGACAGAGAGACAGAAAGTGAGAAATCACCCCCCCCAGGGGGGATGGCCATGCTGCAATCCCTTCTTCTCCATTCTCCTCTCGGGATCTTAGGCATGCACGTACACGCGCCTGGCATGAGTTTAAACCGCTGGGTCTGGGACTCAAACCACAGTTGACTAAATGGGAGTCCAGCGACATAGCCATTACGCCAACTGCTGGTTCCCTCCTTCCATATTCTTTTTCTAGGTTATGACTTAGTTTCAGTTGTTATAGTAATGATATGAGGCATGTCACTATCAGTGAAACCCTCAGGAGTTATAGCCTAAACAATGGTGAACCGCTGTCTTTACACTTATTTGGGCCAGATTTTCTCTGTACACATCACTTATTGAAGAGTATTTATATATTTGAAAGTATAGCTGATGGGAATTATATACTATGCTTGATTATTATCGGATGTGGTAACCAATCCTTATGCCAGCGAAATAAATTCTACTCTCTGCTTAAGAATTCTTTTTTGGTCTTAGAGGTAAGCTAAAACAGAAGACACATGAATGTAAATAAACAGTGTGAAAGCAAATAAATAGTATAAAAGCCACAGTAATGTTTGTTCCAGCCAAGGTACTTATAATCATAATGAGAAATAGCAGAACCTATAAAGCATGCAAAGCTATTATGCTTTGCACCCTAATTATTTTTAGTTCTGCATAACTCATTAATAATGGGCAACTGGTATAAAACATTCAAATGACTCTGCTATTGTTTATATTTGAATCGTAAGCGCTAACAATCTTTGTCTTGTGATTAAACAAGATGAAATTCATTTCTAAATGCTGTTTCTTAAAAAAGTAAAATGAAAAGATCAAAGGCATATATACAAAATGAGCCCATGTAAGTATGATTCTGTCAAAGCAGTTTTTTTTCCAGGAGGGTAAGAATATATAAATAATTAGGCTGAATAAAAATCTGTAATTTCTTAAAATTATCTTTCCAGTCAAAGAAGTCAGGAAAAGATGCAAAACTAAAGGAAGGTATTTCAAATAAATTAATTAGATTTAATTCAAATTACATATTAAATATGTATTATGTGCTCAGCACTGAGCTCATGTCAACACTTCTGTGTCATTTATTTAGATGGTTTGACTTAAAAGGTTCTACTTTTTCACAGATTTATAAGGGCAAGAGAGGTACTGAGAGGCCATATTTACCAATGGAGTTCACAGAGAAGCTCAAAACAACTGAACAACTGCACTGAATACCAGGGAAATATAACAACACTAATAATGAAATCAGAACTTTTCTTAATGATACCATTTTTTCATTACTGTGAAACTACTCTGTGCATAGGGTAAAGCTATCCGGTATTTCTTCCACAAGAAAATGCAAGAACTTAAAAGAATTCAGAATCTATTTATACCACTGAGGCAACAATGACCTAATACAGACCATTTTCTTTTCCTTTCCTTTCCTTTCCTTTCCTTTCCTTTCCTTTCCTCTTCTCGTCTCGGCCCGGCCCTTTCCTTTTCTTTTCTTTTCCTTTTCTTTTCTTTTCTTTTCTTTTCTTTTCTTTTCTTTTCTTTTCTTTTCTTTTCTTTTCTTTTCTCTTCTCTTCTCTTCTCTTCTCTTCTCTTCTCTTCTCTTTTCTTTTCTTTTCTTTTCTTTTCTTGTTAATACAATCCCTCTAACCAGCATTTCAGATTCTTGGTTTAGTCTGCATTTTGTGCATTTGGGGATATTGAAAATCTTATGCAAACTCATTCCAGAGACTAGGATATACTCAAGATAGTTAAAAACCAAGAAGGAATGGACTGAAGCATAGAGCCAAGAACAGGCAAAGAAAACGGCTCATCGCAATTGCTATGAAGCTGGAGCTTAATTTTATTAGAGATCATTTATTTTGTTTGTCTGTTTTTGTAGAGGTTTTTGCCTTAGGGTGTTTGCGCTTGCGAGAGAGAGAGAGAGAGAGAGAGAGAGAGAGAGAGAGAGAGAGAGAGAGAGAAAGAGAGAGAGAGAGAGAAAGTGAGAAACCACCACCAGGGAAGATGGCCACAGGGCAATTACTTCTTTTCCATTCTCTTCCTGGGATCTTTGTCATGCATACACATGTGCCCTGCCCTGAATTTCAAGCCATTGGGTCTGGGACTTGAACTGCAGTTGGCCCGGTGGGAGTCCAGCAATGTAACCACTATGCCACCTACTGGTCCTGAGATCATGTTTTTAGTAATCAGTGAGTGAGACCTTATTTAATGGCAGTCATTGAGTTGACAGTTGGACCACTTATTGCTCCCTTTCCCTATAAAAGTCTTTTTTTGAAATTAATGGGAATACTTGCTTTTCACAAAAGAGAGAGTATATTACTTTTTGCAACTTTTCAGATATGAAAAAAAATTGATCTTTTGATATTACTGTATGCAGAGTTTCTCCTCTGAGCCTCTAGAGTTAACATAAAATGAACCAGTGTTTTTAAATAATGCATGCACATTTTCTTGTCATTTATTAATTAGTTGAACAAATATTTTGGTGCCTCTTCTAGACTAAGGACTGAGCCAGGCCTTGAAATTAGATGAGCAAGCAGACAAGCTGTCCTGATGGCATTCAAGTCAGCTCTCACAATCTGATTACATTTTCTTGTCCTAGGTCATTTGCAGTATCATGCTTACATTTTTCTCTCTAGTTATGTTAAAAATTATTTTTACATTTTTTTTGTATAATCTATTATTTTAACATTGGTGTCTGTCAACCAGGTTGCTTAAAAAAGTTTCTTTGGGAAGACATACAGGCTACTTATAAAGTGAAACTAATATGATCTGGTTGAATTTTCCAAACCTCCATGAAAAATTAAACTGAATATACCCTGAATTCTGCTCCTCACTTTATTTCTCTGGCTGATCTATAAGTTCTGCTAGAAGACAGAATTACTTACTTATGGATCAATAATAAAGTTCAAGAAAGATGGATGTTAATGAAATGGCTGAATATAAAACACTCTAGGAACTTCAATGATACTGTAAATGTGAATACAAATATCATATTTTGTAGTGAAGAATCTAAGCAAAAGGAATTGCTATAGAATGCATTTTTAGGTGATCATTATAGGCACTATATTGTCAGACAGTGCTCACAGTCGGTTACTTATTAGAAATATTCTTTCAGCATATTTTATTTCTGCTCTAAAACATAATTGATACAGAAATTTATATAGAGAAATACTATATTTGCCTTTTGTTGGGTGCCATTATAGCATCCTGACATGGATAGATCAAAAAAATAATAATAATACCTAAAGCAGTAAAGAGCACTCCATGTACAAATGAAGATATTTGGACTGAGACTGATGAAGAGATGGGCCTAACCCAATGGGGCATGGTGGAGCGACACCAAGCTATTAATCCTACTTCATTTCTTTGACACTCAATGATCTAAGCTCGGCTGTTTGTAGGACACTTTCACAGAGCTAACAGTATGAAATGACCTCAAGATCACCGAGAAACACTGTCCTCTTGTAGGTTTCCCAGAAGCAGATCCTGTGAAACTGATTTGGGTATGAATAGTTTATTTGCAAGGTGATCCAGGAGGGGAGTAGACAAGTGAATATGAGAAGGGGACAGGTCGGAAGGTTGGTGTTATCTACTGGGCTGTTCCTATGGACAAGTGGGCTCAATCCCACTGGGGAGTCATGAGAAACTATAGAAAATGCATCAGAGTTACCCAACCAAACAGTGACTCCAACTCCCCATCCATCATTGATTTGATGGCTGCTTCTAGGGACATTAATTTTCTGGCACTTTCAGCTCACTCTGCATACAGGCCAAGCATGCTCCCTCAGCCAGAAGAATATAAAGAAAGCCCTTAAGTAATTGAAGAAAGAAGGCTTCATCATTTAGAGGTGAATTCTGAGGGGGTGTGAACTGTGATGACGCACATCTGCTACGGTGGCGTATAGCTGAACTATATATGTGCAGTCAAGCATGATGGGAAAAAGATGTGTTGGAGCTATATAAACCTGGATTTAAACTTATGTGACTTTGGTAAAAGTCTTTAAAATTTTTGTAGCTCCAGCTTCTTCATTTATAAACAAAGGCAATGGTTTCCATGAAATAGTAAAGATTAAATGGGACTATCAATATACAGGTTAACACATTTAGGCACTTATTAGTGTCCAATGACTAGAAGCTCCTTCTTTATTTATTCATTTGGTAAATGTTTATTAAGTACCAACTATGTGCCAGGCCTGTGGTAGATGTTATAGACAGAGGTGAATAAAACAAAGTCCTTGATATATTTGGTCATCTGACAAGTCATGGTACATTTTTGCATTAAAAGAAAACATAGAAAAATACATCATGACTTTTCCAAGGACCCAGTAGCTAATGTTCCACAGAGAGAGAAATATAAAGTATAAACACACATAAATATTTTAACTGCTCTTATTCTTAACACCCTTTCTTGTACTCTCACTTAACAGGGAAAATAATACCTGCCTCTACCACCTTTCTTTCTTTTCTGGGTGTCTGTCCCTTTGCTGGACTTTGCCCCTATCTCTACCTAGGGTTTAATGATATCTCTTACTACTCAGAGACACTCCGAAAGTCCCCCAAACCTTACACACAGCAGCATTTGTTGGACAGTGTCCCCATGGTATAGTTCTCTCCCATTTACCTTTTATGAAAACACATACAGTGTGTTTTATTTTGTACGGAATTACTTTCAGCTTATTTGTCAGTCAGAAAAGTTTTGCAGATAAAACTAAGGCGTCAATTGAAGCATGGTTTAACTTTATATGCACTACCTTCCCCACAGGTTTTATGACTTGAGAATTTTAGGGTAGTAGTTGTAGGCATTTTGGTCAGGAAATCCTTCATGGTGACTGCTCCTATGTCTGAAGGAACAGGGAAGAGCATTTTAAAAGCTTGCTATTGGACGGGCATTTTATTTCACATAGTCCTCACAACCACCTTATGAGATGGGTATCAGTATCAATGTTATATAGATAAAGAAACTGAAGTTTAAGTAGACACTGACTTACCCATGGATACTCACCCATGAACTGTGAAGATCAGGATTTGAATGGCAATCTAACTATAAAACATGTGCATTTTTCTAGTGTGTGGTACCACCCACCAAAAGTGCCTGGTAAGACCTGGTTTAAGTTAGTTATGCAACTAAGATGATTTTAAGGCATGTCTCAAATTAGGGGACCATGGGGAAAAATGGATCCCTGAAATGAGTAACTAGAGTACTTGTTTTTTCATTGTTATTTTTCCGAGTGCGGGGAGGAAGTGCAACATTCCCTGGTTTATCACAGTTAGCCATTGTAATGCCTGAGAAAGAGCAACTTCTCTAAGATCAAAATTATTGTCCAATACAAATGCATTTGTCTGAATTTATTTAAAATAAAAACAAGAGCAAAACAACTATAGACATCTAGTAAATTTGTCTGTAAAGGTGGCATGTAGCTAGTGTTTGCTGTGTCATTTGGTAATAATTTGAAGACACCTAACTATTTGGGAGAAGATACAGAGAGTTAGTGGTGAGATGCCATTTTCCTTTCAGCAGGAGAGAGGTCATCTTAGTGAGATTTCCAGATACTGCTTCTCCACACTGTCACAGAACATGCAGGATGCTGAAACAGCAGTCAGACTTGTAAACACACCCTGCTGGGTATAGCTGAGCTGGCTTACAAAATGGCTGAGCTAAAGAACATTTTCAAAGAAATGCAGTTTTATTATCTTCAAGTACATCTGCCAACACTATAAGCAGGTAAATGGGCAAGAGAAAGAATGTAAGACATAGAGAAAGACAAAATCAAGCCAAACTATCACACTCATGTTTCAGTAACTTTGTGATCTTAACATGTTTCTTTAGCTATTTTGATCCGAGTTTTCCATAAAATTGAGATTATATTACTTACTTCATAGAGTCATTACAAACAGTAACTCGATAATATGTATATTACTTAGACATCAACCAGCTTTGGTTAAAAAGTGAAATCAAGGGACCAGCAGATGGTATAATAGTTACATCGCTGGACTCCCATATGATGAACCATGGTTTGAGTCCCAGACCTGGTGGCTTGAAATTCACACCGGGTGCTTGTGTGCATGCCCAAAATTCCAAGAGGAGAATGGAGGAGAAGAGATTGCAGCATGGCCATCTCCCCTAGGGGGTGACTTCTCACTTTCTGTCTCTCTGTCTTTCTCTCTCTCTGATGAGCACACTCACCATATAGCAAAAAATTCTCTTTCTCTCTAATAAAAGTGAGGTCAAATAATCATTTGATAGGACTTCAGGTAATGTTCAGTTTCCCTGCCAGTTGTTTTAATGACCTTTATACAGTGTCTTGCAAGTGACCATTAATTGGTCAAAGTTGCCATAGACTGTTGGTTCCAACTTTCCTAGGCTATAAAACTACCTATGGGTTCAACTACTCTGATAAACTCTCCAATTTGATGTTATTCCTGCAGTGGTCAGAAGATGATGTTATCTTTAGGAATGAGTAGAAGGAACTCTTCTCTAATTCTCTGAGTTGTTTTGTTTAAAAGTCCAATGTAGGATCTCTTGGCGCCCAAATGTCACATAAATAATATATAGTGTCCATTATTCACACTCATTTTTCCCAAATCATATTTCCTAATGTCTTCTTCTTTCTTTATTTCTTCCATGAGAGAGATAGAGATAGTGAAAGAGAGAGAGAGAGAGGCAACCCCAACAGGGTCTTCATGCTGTGACTCACCCCAGCTTTCACCAGCCCAGCTCCCAGACAGCTGTGCATACATTTGGGGTATACAAACATGCCTCAGGACCTTCCGAGACCTTCCCACAGGGTTTCCGTGCTGCAGAGTGCTGCTGTGCACTCTTTCACATCACAGGGACAGAGAGCTGCAGAGTTAGTTTTCAAAGCCAGCGTGGCTCAGACATCCAGAATTCTTGAAACACTCAACTCCACTTGCTTAGCAATGGATATGGCTTCTTGGTAAAATAGAGCACACAACCACTCTCACTACCAAAGACACACCAGTGCCTATCCAGTGTTGGCACATAACTGAGGAGCTGTAGGCTCACGGTCTGCCTCCAGCACCATAGGGGAAGTCTCACTGCAATGTCTCCATTTATTCCCCACAATCTCCAGTTCGTAGTAGCCATTGCTAGGTCCCCAGCTCCCAAGTCAGAACATTTCTTTTGCTGTGTTCTTGTTTCTAGTAGAATTTCCTGCTGCCACTCTTCAAATCAGTGTGACAATTAACCTTTCTACCACTTTGCACTGTCTTCATACCCATCCCCCCATCCTCCAGAGCTGTTATTTTTCTCTTTTTGATTTCAAAGCTTTCTCTTTGGGGGATCACATTAAGTATTAACAAATTAAATATAGACTTATGAAAGAGCATGATCTAGGACTCTTTTAACTATTCTTCCCTTTAGAAATCAAAATAAATTATGGCATAAAGTTTATCCATTTCTACTTTAAGAGAAATTCCCCCCAAAATAAGGGGAAACTTTTCTTGGGTGGAGTTAATATTGAATACACAGGTCAATTTCTAGATAAATCCCAGGCAACAGCTATGAAAACTACATACAAAATTAAAGGAGCTACATTTTAATCACTTTAGATACATTCTCTAGGCTTTGTCTTTCAAGCTCAACTTTGAGAATTTGAACTTTCCTTCTACATGGTTTCCTCTCTTAAATTTTTTATTATTTGTCCTAGAGACCTTCTTATTAAACACCACTTAGACTGATTGTTTGCATTTTGCATTCAAATCTTCTTAAATACAGCGACACTCTGATCAGCCTCATAGATCTTAACTACCCCCTGTCCTGAAGCCGACTATGAGAGTAATGATAACTATTGTTACTGTCATATATAACTATGTGCCATGAACTGTTCTCACTGTTCTCCACACGTGTCCATCGGTTTATACCAACACTTCTCACTCAACAATTCATATACCCCATCACTCATATTTGCCTTATCTCTTGCTGCCTACTTTGCAGTATAGATCATGGGATTTGGTGCCCAGGTATTGGATTTTCTGACCTCATTGTATCTGAGTTTGCTTTTCAATTAACCTTTTAGAGCAGGTGACTTGACTTTTTAGAGCTTCCTCACACGCTGACTACATCATTACGTAAGAAGTGCAAATCCACTCACAGGGAAGTATATACTTATTTTGGTCCAGTCTATCCATCACAGTATGTAGCTGATAAACAATTTTGATTGTGTGAAGCATGAACTTTGGTTCAGGATATGGCTTATCATTTTCTTTATTTTTCTCTAGAACTGGAGGAAACCATACTAACCTATAGCTCCTGATTTCTCCTCCAGTTTCCATTCACAGGGCTGAAGCCCAGCTGACCCAAATCTGGCCCCTTTTGAGGAGACTGTGATGATTGTCAGACAGAAAGCACTGATTAGAAAGAGACGATGAGAGGATACCAAGATCAGCAGGACAGCCTCAGACATAGAGGAACTTCCAATGTAATGAGGACAGAGAAGAGCAAAAGCTTCTGGGTTTCTGGGCAGGGTAAAGAGAGAAGTGTTGTTCCCCTAACCCCTGGGAGTGAAAAGAAACAGAGATATTTCAAATGATCTTTTAAGAATAGGTAGGTGGGGGAACCAGCAGTTGGTGTAATGGCTATGTCGCTGGACTCCCATGCTGCCAACCACAGTTTGAGTCCCACACACGGTGGCTTAAATGAATTCCGGGCATGTGTGTGTGTGCGCCCAAGATCCCAAGAGGAGAATGGAGGAGAAGGGATTGCGATGTGGCCATCCCCCCCAGGGGGATGATTTCTCGCTTTCTGTCTCTGGCAAGTACACGCGCCCTATAGCAAAAACCTCTAAAAAAAAAAAAAAAGAACAGGTAGGTGGGACCAGCAGATGGTGTAATGGTTACATTGCTGGACTACCCATGTAGTCGACCACAGTTCGAGTCCTGGACCTAGTAGCTTAACACTCACGCTGGGTTCGTGTGTGTGTGTGTGTGTGTGTGTGTGTGCGCGCGCGCCCCAGGACCCCGAGAGTAGACTGGAGGAGAAGGGATTGTGGTGTGGCCATCCCCCTAGAGAGTGATTTCTCACTTTCTGTCTCTGTCTCTCTCTCTCTGGCAAGTGCCCACGTTCTATATAAAAAAATCTCTCTCAAAAATAAATAAATAAATAAGAATAGGTAGGCAATAGCAGTAGTTACCACAGACAGTATGTAATACAGTAGAATTTGAAATTAAATGATGTGATATTCTATGTCTAGCTCTTGCCATAGGGAGGCACCACCATACCCAATATGTCCAGCTTTTCATCACTGGTCTCTAATTCTGTATAACGTTTCATTGGCAGAGGGAGAGAAAACATTCTTCAAAGAACAAATCAATGAAGACACAGATGCAGAGTTTAGATTATGGTCAATTTGATTGAAATGGAGGCCATATCCTTTCAAATAGCAAAAGATAAAACTAGAAGAAATTTTTGAGATGGATTATCCAGGTCTTTGAACGTATTGACGAGAAAGTTTTGAAAATAATTTGATCTGTAATTGATTCAGCAAAACTATTGAACCTCTACAAAGTATGAGGCATTAAGAATGCATTAGTGAATAAAAGAGTGTTAAACAAGTGAGCTTGGGAAACTTTATGAGAGTAATTTTATTTTAATTGATAGGAACAAAACCCAAATTTGGCCCTGCTGTGGTGGTGCAGGTGGCGGAGCCCAGCTCTATAATGCTGGGAGCATGTGGTAAAGGAGGGAGGGGGACAGGCTGGATCTGAGCCTGCACACTGAAGCCAGTGATCCTGGCTAGCTTGAAAAGCTTGTGGTGCTGTGTGGGAATTGTGGTGTGATGAGACCCTTTGAAGATGCCTGCCTGTCTCAGAAACAAAAAGTTTAATAAGTAAACAACAACAACAAAAAAGATAATAACACATTTTCTTAAAAAATTGAATGATTGAAATTCTAGAGATAGAACAGTAGCTTGAGGAGGCTAGGGCAAAGGTATTTAGGGGTGGGTAGGAATTTCTGAGTATCTGTTTGTAGACCAAGAAGTAAGAGAAACTGAGGAGGAATGAATTGAATAAGTAACAGAGTAATTCAAGGGTCAACTTTATGAAGGATATAATTTACATTTAAGATGGTACCAGTAAAGAGGCCTTAACCTTATAATATAGTAAAGCCATTCCTCTACTGAGACTGTACTGGAGAAGGTAAAGAGGGGGACCAGCAGTTAGCATAATGGCTATGTCGCTGAACTCCCATGTAGCTGACAGCGGTTTGAGTCCCGGACCCAGTGGCTTAAACTCACGCCAGGCACATGTGCATGCATGCTCAAGATCCCAAGAGGAGAATGGAGGAGAAGGAATTGTGGCATGGCCAACCCCCCTGAGGGGTGATTTCTCGCTTTCTATCTCTCTGTCTTTCTCTGTCTTTCTGGCGAGTGCACGCACCCTATAGCAAAAACCTCTTCAAAAAAAAAAAAAAAAAAAAAAAAAAAAAAAAAAAAAAAAACGAAAAAGAAAAGAAAGAAAGATTGCACTAAGATATCCTTATAGACAGAGGAGGAAAGTTGAGATCTTTATACTTATACGCTACAGTTTTCTAAATAAAAGTAGTTATTTGTTGAAACTAGGAAAGGAAGGTATTGAGTTAGATTCTGAGGAAAGTTCATGACAATTTCTCTGGAGGCTAAAATAGACATTCAGCTAGGAAATAAATTGCAGAGACTTATTCTGGGCCCAGGTTTATAACAAGAAGTAGACGTAAAATGTTCACAAAGTGTTCCATGAGCACCACATTGACTATGATGATAATTGAAAGAGAATAAAATCTTAATGACCTGTGAGCATGTGGAGCAGCACAAGGTGTCAAGGCAAGTTCAATATTTTGATCTTTCAAAGAGCTGACAGTAAGGTAAAATGACCTAAAAGTAAAAAAGAATGCAAGGTTTTATTATTCTGGAAAGTCAATGGTGTGTAATAAGAGATGGGTTTGATTTTTCTGCCTTTGAATACAGGGTGTAGATTTTACTGGATTCAGTTATGAAGTTTTACATCAATGCAATATGGTTCTGAAACCTAGGAGGCTTTTCTGCAAATGACCCAAGGGTTTTCACTATTCAGCACTACTGACCAGCTGCAAACCACCAGAGTCATCAACCTTTCAAGAAATTGCCCTGACATTAAATACTGCATCTTCTTCCCTTTCTAGTTTCCCTTCATCTCTCTTTCCTTCCTGTCTTTTTGCTGCTGCTAATACAGACAAAAATTCTTAACACATTTTAGTTATGCTGTGATCACTATTGTAGAGATTACAATGTCTAATCTTGCTAATGCCTACAAGATTATCAGAAGGTATTTATATAGCATCACTGCTTAACACTGCACAGTATCTTAAGATGGTGCTATTCATAAATCATCAAAAATCACAAAGTAAGAATTGAATGAAGAGTAGTGCATACATTAGAATACCTAAGTTTAGGGCTAGCTCTGTAGCACAGTGGTTAAGGGAATTGGATACTTCATAGGAAACTGAGTTTTCAATCCTGGCTCCTGTGGCTTAAAAATACCATGGTTTGTCTGCATGGATGTTCAAAATTCTGACATGAGGAAGAAATAGAGGAAAACAGATTTTAGCAAGACTGTGCTCCTCTGGGGAGTACTTTCTCTCTCTCTCTCTCTCTCTCTCTCTCTCTCTGGTGAGTGCATGTGGCCCCTAGCTATTAAGAAAAAAAAAGTTGATACAACTCTCAAAACCAATCCCGTATGACAACTGTAATCCTAGTAAGTTGCTATGTATTCTTCTGAGTATGATGTAAAATTAATGCTTAGTTCATATACGACCCACTTTAGAAATCATCCAGAATTTCTCATATATTCATGTCATAGTTTTCTAGCTTGGGAAGGGATGCTAACTCATTTGTTTGACATAAAGACAGAGAAGGCAGAAATAACATTTGTTACAAGTGGAACTTGATTACTAAAAGGTAGAAAAGGAAGGCATTGATGGACAATAGTTGAGGTAGTAGTGTCAACGATTACAGGAAATCAGTATCTTAGACAGTGTAAGATTACAATGTTCGCATTAAGTGGAACCATGAAGTCATGAAGTTCTCGTTAGGAACTCCTTCAGTTAGAGATAGCTAGATTTTTCTCATTTGTTGAGTTGATATTTTACTGCCCACAAAATCAATTAAACATCTCTCTATATTTGAGTGTTTCATTTAATTTGCTATAAGGCACATGACCTCACCAGAGAGAGACAAAGAAGGAAAGTGAAAAAGCACACCCTGGGGTGATAACCACGCCTCAGTGCTTTCTCTCCCATTCTCCCCTTGGGATTTTGGGCACGCATATACCTGACATATTTTTTAAGCCGCCAGGTCTAGGACTCAAACTGGTAGTTTGCCATGTGGGATCCAGATGCCTTACCTGTTATAGTCTAATCAGTGAGAAATAAGAGGACATGAGACATAGCCAAATTTATCGGCATTTTATTGATTAATATAGGTCAGTGACTGCAGGAAGACGTGTGTCTCTCAAAAACTCCGCAGCCCTGAGTGTAGAGAGAAAGGAGCTTATAAAGGCAGAAACTGCATTTGAGTTGGTGTGGCAGAAGCAGTAATCATTGAGGAGGGGGAGGTGACAAGGGGAAGGAGTGGAGAGTCCTATGGTAAGGGGTTACAGAAGCCAGATCAAGCAGGTTAATAATCTCTAGACCTTTGCTTAAAGGAATCTTAATGATCTTTATGGCTAGGGCAAGGGGTTTGGTGATCGATTATTATATCACTAAGGAACATCCAGGTAGGGAGTTTTGGGTTATTTAGTAAAGACAGTAGGAATAATTACTCTGTTTACTCTAAGCAAAAGAAGAAAGCTAGTTTTCAATAGAGAGGAGTTCAGAATGGAGATGCTCCTGCTTCTGCTTCCTAACCACCAAGCTCCTCAGCTAGCCCATAGATTTAAGTGTTTCCTTTAAATCAGTGCTCAATCTGCTTAGACTTAATTTTCTCCTTTTATAATAATTACGTTTTTATGCCTGCTTTACAATTCTAAAATGAAATTAATAAATAATAACCTATCTACAGGGAAAAATTTTAAAATCAATGTAATACTGTAAATACATTCCAGGGACACTGGTGTTTTGCTTTATTGGCATATCATCAATGGAAATGTTTCTTAAAGTATTTGAGGAGACAACACAATTATAGTTTGATTTTTTTTAAAGTCACATATAGATTCAAGTATTTGACTACTTCAGTATGTCTTCAAGTATAATCATGAAAGAGTAATTATAGTTTGAAATGGATATTACATAATATTAAATCATTCCCTTTTATTTTTACTTTGTATTTCAGTTAGAACATTTTATTGTATTTCTAAAATTTTGCATGTGGGTGGGCTATTACCTATAAATTTCATTTCAGAATAGTAAAGCAAGCCAGAAATACAGTAGTCTCAAGACAAAGCTAAGGCTGAATAATCCATTTACATGGTTATTCATAGAATTCAGTGTCTCATGGACTATTCTGCTAGATTGATCTTTGCATAGGATTACTCACAATGTGGCAGTTTGACTGCCCCAGTGTAAGTAAGAAAACAGAAAGAAGAGTGAGAAAATTAGTGAGTGAGCGAGGAAGAGAAACCCACAAAAGATAAAAAGCAGGAGTAAAAATGAAAACTAAAGACTGTCATCTAATCTTAGAAGTGATAGTCCTTCACCCTTCCTACATTTTATTTATTGTATAGATACACAATCTGCTAAATCTAGCCCGCACTCAAGGAGAGGAAATTACACAAATGTTAGAATCAGAAAATGATTATCACTGGGGTCATTTTAGGGCCTGCCTACCACATATAGCCTCTGGGTGTTCCAAGAGAAAAACAGAGAAGGATGAGATTATTTTTCATTTTCTCTGTTACCTTGCATACCTCATGATCTCTACTTTTGCTCCTTCTTTGTTGTGGTTTGAATGAGTCCTCAAAGAATTCAAGTGATAAAATTTGGCTGTGATGGGATTAAGAGGGTGAAAATTTAGTCCGACTACGGGATTAAGAGGTTGGGCTTTTGGAAAGTGATTAGGATTAAGGTCTTAAAGGTGGAGCCCACATGATTCAATTTTGGTGGATTAATAAATAGGAGAAGAGAGATACAGACATATGCTCACTTTCACTCTACCTTACCATGTGGAGACCTGTGCTTTTAAGATTCTGCAGAGAGCCCCCATCAGCAAGAATAAACTTATAAGATGTGGCCCCTTAATCTTGGACCTCCCAAACCATGAACTATTCTTTCCTTATAAATTACTAATTGTCGTATGACAGAAAAACATACTAAAACTTTCTTTCTTCCCCCACATTTCAGTTCAGTTCATATCAGCAGGCTATGTTTGAATATATCTTAGAAAGAAGTCCATCATGGGTTTCATACTTCTGGGGAACATGACCATTGGGGTAAAATATTGAAGGATATGGATCAATAAAAAGAAGCCTCGGCTGTTCTACAGTTTCTCCCTATCTCAAGATATTAATACATTCTCAGAATTATTCTTAACTACAAGTAAGAATGCAGGTGGTGAACTGGTTTCATCCAAGGCTATGTGCAGAATCAACCCTCATACATTATCTTAGGCAAGTCACAATATCTCTGACCTTGGTTTTGAATACATACACACACACACACACACACACACTACCTGGTGTATATATAAGACAAGGTAAAAGTAAACCACAGTCTGCATAAATTCCTAAAGGATTCCTTCCAGGATGGATGAAAAATAATTGTAAAGATACTTTGGAAACTGTGACCTGTTAAATCATCCTAAGGGTTTATCATATACTTGTATAATTATTTCTGTAGTGAAAGACTTACCAATTTCAAAATACTCATATAAATAAACTTGGGCAAACCCACCAATTTGTATATGGGGAATTTCCCATACTTCAAACATGTTTACAGAGATAAAACTGAATAATTCGTACATCAGTCCTGATAAGGAAGTTAATATAGAAAATTTTCAATCCAGGGACCAGCAGTTAGCGTAATGGCTATGTCGCTGGACTCCCACGTAGCTGACTGCGGTTCGAGTCCCAGACCCAGTGGCTTAAACTCACGCCGGGCGCGTGTGCGTGCATGCCCAGGATCCCAAGAGGAGAATGGAGGAGAAGGGATTGCGGCGTAGCCATCTCCCCTGGGGGGGTGATTTCTTGCTTTCTGTCTCTCTGAGTCTCTCTGTCTGTCTGGTGAGCGCACATGCCCTATAGCAAAAACCTCTCCAAAAAAAAAAAAAAAAAAAAAAAAAAGAATAATTTCAATCCAGATTAAATTTTAAAATTTTTGCTTGAATGATTTTTCATATTAGATTTCTGAGCAACAGAGGAGATAGAAGAAAAAGAAGTGAAGCTACAAAATCTGTCAATACAAATGGTCGATTTCAGTATCATAAAGAATCTGCATAGTGTTGAGTATACAACAGGCAATTAATGAATGCATTTTGTGTAAGGTAGAACATGGTTAAAGTCACAGTTATATAGCCACAGGATAGCTAATCTGAAGTTTGGGAGAAGCTACTGATTTTTTAGTTACCTGAGCACCACCAAGAAAATGAAGCAATTACACACAATAAGCTCTCAAGAGTGCCTCCAATACAGACAAATTGATGCAAATATTGCTTATTTCTCAATGTCCTTATATTTTAAATTAAAACCATTTTGAGTACTCATGCACATGATGTGCTTGGAGAACATTTAGACATTGGTCAATACTGAGCTCCTAGAAATGCAGTTATCAATAAGATTCCTGGGACAAGGGTAGGGTAGCTCTGCAAAAACCTATGTAGGTCATTTGTGAAGACTAATGAGAATAAGTTTTAACTATCTGAGCTAAAATTTTAAATGATTTTGGTGTTAAATATAAAATAAAAGTGTGATCTGCCATTTACATCTGAAAATTTATGTTTTACCAGGATGTAAGGAACAGGCAGAGAGAAACAAATTAATACTCATCAAGATACATGCTGAAAATTTGCCAGTATAATAATATAATCATGACCATCATCATCATTATGGACCATCTAATCAATAAAATAGTATATTGTTCTGGTTTATGCAAATAGGCCTATTGTCTGAAAATATTAAATACAAGATTACTTTATAGATAGATGATAAATATGGGAATCTGGTTGATAAATAGATTAATAGATGCATATTGAAGTGAGATTTAAAACAGCTGAAAGTTAAAACTGATAGGAAAAATTTTATTTTATTTTTGTTTTATTTATTTATGTGTGAGTGTGTGTGTGTGTATCTTTTTCATCACCAGAGTGTGTGTGCACTAGACATAAAGAGACAAAAAGAGGAAGAGGGAAGAAAGCACCTCCCAATAGGATATAGTCACACTCCAATCTCTTCTTCATTTCTTCATTCTGTTGGGATTTTGAGCACACATATACATGTGCCCAAAGTGTTTTTGAAGCCACCAGAATTGGAATTTGAACCATGGTTGGTCATATGGGATTCAGCTCTCTTGACCATTAGGTTACAGTGTTGTCCTACAAAATTTTAAGATTTAGGTTGTATGCTCCCACTCTTTTCTAAGACTTTTCTTTCTTAGACCATTTCCCTTAAATCTTCAATCCCTTCTTTTTATTCACATATTAAATATTAATGTTCAGCTTCAATATTTAACATTATCCACCTTCTATATAACATCTCAAATGCATTCCCATTGTTTAACTTCCATTTATATACTGAAGACACCAAAATTTCTAGATCTATTCCAGGCATCTTTCCAGACAGTATATTTTGTTGGGTATTATGACTCTTTACCCATATAAGTCATTCATTTATGTTGACTGAGCACACTTGCATCTCCTATACTGCTTTCTTAGAAATGACAGAAAGGGTGTTTTAAAATACACTTAATCCATACTAATATGGAAACACAAGAAAAACAAACCATAGATAATATTTAAGAAATTTCCGAAAGGCATGAGTCAGATGATCTGAGACTGACAGGACTAACACTACTGTAATGAATTCTTGAGAAATGTTAGAGAAGGTTCTGATGAGCCATATTTAAAGATGAAAAATACCAGAAGAAAAAAGAGTCTAGGAATGATCTATCTGGTGATAGTTTGAAAAATTCAATTCAGAGAAGGTGGTAATTTGGACCTTTTCAACTTTTTATACACATCAATTTTCCCCCAACTATGCTTGACTGAAATGGTGGGCTGCAGAAGAATTTACTACCACACAGAAACAGTGAGCATTGGCCCTGAGAGGCAGAACGAGTAACCCTAATGGCTGGAAAATTAGCTAGCAGCATGGTTCCTAGTACCAGATTCCACTCTATCACACAATAACTGGTGACAGGCTATCATAAACAGATATCTTGAAAGAGCAGAGAATCTTGGACCCAGCCCCATAATGGAGTGGTTGAGTCCACAGTATAGTCAGATCTCACATTGTCAACTGCCATTCCATTTTCAGTCCCAGCAGCTTGAAAAACATGACAGACACATGCATGTGCATGCCCCAAATCCTGATTGGATGGAGAAATGGAATAAAGGTGTTGCAGCAGGACCACACCTCATCGGGAGTGCTTTCTCTCTCTTTCTCCCTATCTAGTGAACACATTCTTTCTGGCAGTAAAAAAGCTAAAGAAAGACCAGAGAATCCCAATATTTCACCAAATTCATAAGAAAAATAAACATAAAATGGAAGCAACACATACAAAAACAGAAGAACTAGCAGCCAGAGAAAGAGTTATTAGAAGAGAAGACTATACATGAGTGGTATTAATTTCACTTACATTGCTGTGCAAACATCATCACCATATCTTTCCAGAACATTTTTGATCTTGCAAAACTAAAACTCTGAACCCATTCAACAATAACTCTCTCTTTTCCCCTCCTCCAAATCCTGACAACCATCATCCCCTTTCTGTTTCTCTGAATTTGGTTACTCTAGGAACTTCATATATGTTGAATCACACAAGATTTTGTCCTTTGTGAATGGCTTATTTCAGTCATATCATTTAGCATAATGCTGTCAAAGTTAATCCATGTTGTTAGAGAATGTGTCCAAATTTTATTATTTTCTAAAGCCTGAATAATAGTTCATTGACTGTATTTACTACACTTTTTTTATGTTTTTGGTTGCTTCCACTTTTTGGCTATTGTAAATAGTGCTGCTGTCAACATGATTTTAGAAATGTGTGTCTGAGTCCCTGTTTTCAACTCTTTGGGTTATCTACCCAGAAGCGGAATTGCTGGATCATCTGGTAATTTTATTTTTAACCTGAGGAAACTCCATACTGGTTTCAATAATGGCTTACTATTTTACAATTTTATCAGCAGTACACAAAGGTTCCAATTTCCTCCCATTATTATCAACACTTTTTCTTTTCTCTTCTCTTCTCTTCTCTTTCTCTTTCTTTCTTCTCTTCTCTTCTCTTTTCTTTTCTTGTCTCTCTCTCTCTCTCTCTCTCTCTCTCTCTCTCTCTATCATTTGATAATTGTAATCCTAACGGGTACAAAGTGTTATCTCCTTGTGGTTTTGAGTTGCATTTTCTTGATGATCAATATTGTTGAGCATCTTTTTGAATATTTATTTGGAATTTGAATTTTTTTTGAGCTGTGTCTAGTCAAGTTTTTTGCTCATTTTCAGTTGAATTCTTGTGTGTTTTGTTGTTGTTATTCAGTTGTAGGACTTCTTTATACATTCTGGTGACCACTTATCAGCTATATGACTCACAGTTATTTTCTCCCAGTCTAAGGGTTGCCTTACACTTATTTGATAGTGTCCTTAATGCACAATTTTAAAATATTGATATAGTTCAATTTATCTATTTTTCTTTTGTTGTGGAAGCAGTTTTTTCCTAAGATGAACTTAAAAGAAAAAAAAAATTCCTTTATACTAGGTTTATGAGACTCCTTCTTAGTCTTAAAAGGTAATCCAAATATTTAGACTTTGAGCACAGTTGTATATATATATGTTTTTTTTTTTTTTTTTTTTTTTTTTTTTGGAGAGGTTTTTGCTATAGGGCACATGCGCTCACCAGACAGACAGAGAAAGACAGAGAGACAGAAAGCAAGAAATCACCACCCAGGGGAGATGGCCACACCTCAATCCCTTCTCCTCCATTCTCCTCTCGGGATCTTGGGCACGCATGCACACGCACCCGGTGTGAGCTTTAAGCCACCGGGTCCAGGACGCGAACCGCGGTCACTACGTGGGAGTCCAGAGACATATCCATTATGCTAACTGCTGGTCCCAGCACAGTTGTATTTTAACATGGTCGAATTTTTATAGAGGAATTGAACATGACTTAAAATGTACCTTTTTTTTTTTTTTTCTTAAAACAAGGTTTATGTCAACCAAAAAGGAAAACTTAGAATTCTTGTGATAATTAATTCTATGTATCAAATTAACTAGGCTAAGGGATTCTAGATAGCTGACAAACACTATTTCTGGGTATGTCGATGAGAGTGTTGCTGGAAGACATTAGTATTTGAATTAATAGACTAAATATAGAAAATCAGCCTCTGCTGGCATCTCCAATGGTGATGTCATTGGGTAGACATCATCCAATCGCTTGAGTGCTTGAGTAGAATAAAGTAGAAGAAGGTCAAATTTGCTCTCTCTTCTTGAACTGCAATATTCTTCTTCTGATCTTGGACATTGGATGTACCGTGTATTTGACTTTTGTACTCTAGGACTTACCATAACTCCACTATCTCCAAGCCCCTAGAATCTCAGGCCTTTGAACTGAATATAATTTTTTGCATCACACCTTTAAATTGCTGGCATTCTAAAAAGGCAGACATCTGTGAATTTCAGAAAGTCTACGAATTTCCAACAATTTCATTAAAATAGCTTAATTTACTGAATTATTTTCATTTATATGATGGCAGTAGAAAATTGGATTGACAGATTATACTGCTGATACTTCATTTTTAGGTGAGGCAGGAGACTTCCAATCCTTACCTTTTTATTATTACTTATAGCATATAGTATAATTTCTTTAGAAATGGAAATAAAATAGGAAAACATTTGGTATTGTAATTGAATCAACTGGGAAGTACTTAAGGCTGATGTTTTCTGCTAGTAAATAAATAAAACCATAAATATTGTGTCTCCTCTTCTTATTAAAAAACTGCTCCTTAGGAAAATTATTTTTAGAAAACATTGATATGAACACTTTTATGTCATTAAGAAGCCATAAAGACAGTTATGTTTTTGCATAGAGTATACTTAAACTTATTTCTGAAAAGTAATCTCTCTTATTCTTTTTGACAAGTTGTCTTTTACCCCAAATTTAAGCAATATTGCCTATTGATGTATTCTTAGTAGTCTCTGAACACACATTGTCTCCAAGACAAAGGCATTACATTCAAATAATGTATTTTCTACTGTTAACAGCCAAAATATCATTAAGCCAGTGAAGGACTCAAGGCAAGTCATATGTACCAGTCAGAAGGTGAATGTCAAAAGGGCTTTCTCTTCCTCTTTATGTCAAAATCCATGGGTTGCAGAAGTAAATTGGGAACAGGTGGCCAGCTCAGCTTTTAGACATTTCTTTAATTTCTGTGAGTATTCTCCTCTTTCCATTTTCTTTTGTTTTATAAGGCACTTGTACATCTGATGCATTTATAGTATTATCTGAATTTTTACTTTTCCCTTCAAGACCTTTTGAACTTGAAGAGGTAGATTTCATGAGAAAATTAGCCTACTGACTTCTGAACCAATTTTTTTTTTTTTTTAAGAGAGATTTTTGCATGTGCTCACTAGAGAAACAGAGTGACAGAAAGACAGAAAGTAAGAAATCACCCCCCAGGGGGACCATGCTAATACCCTCTCCTTCATTCTCCTCTCAGGATTTTGGGCATGCACTCATCCAGTATGAGTTTCAAGCTGCTGGGTTTGGGACTCGAGCTGTACTTGGCCATGTGAAAGTTCAGTGACATAACCCTTATGCATCGGCTGGTCCCAAGGACCAAATTTTTAAAAAAGTTTATTCATTTTTTTTTTCAGTGAGAGACAGAGAGAGAGAGAGATCACAGGAGGGTCTTCACACTGTGATTTACCCCCAGTCTCAGCCAACCAAGATTATGGGCATGTGTATGTGTACCCAGAGTGCTCAAGAAGGTCTCATGACTTGAACTGAGGACCGTTCCCATGAAGATCCAGTTGAATCATCACTGTGCTTTCCCCTGAGTCAGAAATATTTGACTGAATTTATCAGCAGGAGTGAATAATTCATCAGATGTGTTATAACATCATTCTTAAAATTATTTGCTTTTGCTTTTGGTGAAGTGTATCTGTTGAAAATGACCTTCAGTAAATAAACCTTTCTTAGCATTTTATAGGAATATTTCTTGGAATCCTGTAAGTTGTATACTCCATTCTGAGACCAATCCATTTATGTGACCTTGATTAGTGTAAGATACGTTATTTAAATGTAGGAAAAGAACCAAGCTCATTTTATTTGAAACATTCGTTTCATCTGGTAATATCAATCTGAAGCAGATCTTTTCTGTTGATGAGACATAAGAATCTGTATATCTTTCATCAATAAAATATATCTAGCTATTTATCATTAACATAAATGGAATCATGCTGACTTTTGGTTTAATAACTTTTTTGTCTAATTTTTAATGACCATCTTGCTGACTCTTTCTACTTCATTCTCTTTAAAGGGTGTGGAATTAAAACATATGGCTATATTATACTAACTTATCCAAGCCCTAAGGACAAATGTTTTGATTGTTTCTATCTTGCTATTATAAAACTCCAGTGTCATGAAATACTTTGCTAAATATCCCCATCACCTGGTACATATCTATCCATATAAGGTTTTTTTTTTTTTTTTTTTTTTTTTTTTGAGAGGTTTTTGCTATAGGGTGTGTGTGCTTGCCAGAGAGAGACAGAGAGATGGAAAGCAAGAAATCACTTCCTGGGGGGATGGCCATGCCTCAATCCCTTCTCCTCCATTCTCCTCTTGGGATTTTAGGCTTGCACACACACGCACCCGGCATGAGTTTAAGCCACTGGGTCCAGGACTCAAACCACGGTCGACTGCATGGGAGTCCAGTGACATAGCCATTACACCAACTGCTGGTCCCTCTGTCTATATAAATTTTACAGAGTACATTTATAGCTTTGGCAGGGCTGAGTGGAAAGTTCTACCTATTTTCAGTTTTGATTGAATATTGTCAAATTGTTTTCCAAGTGATTTGTGTAACTTTCTAATCTGTGTCAGTATTTCAGATCAGGAAAAAGCTACATCTACCCAGTTCTGATCCAAAGATCAAATATGCAATAGTAAAGAATAAATGGCATTTTTATAGCACTTTAGCACTTATAGATGTTTTCACACATATTAATATGTTTTAGAGCTAAAAATTAATTTTTAAAAAATATTTGCCAGAAGGCATATGCATTCACTGGATAGAGACCCAGAGAGAGAGAGAGAATCAAGAAAGAACTCCTTATGGTGCATGGTCATATGCAATCACTACTTCTCTATTTCTCCCCTTTTATGGAATTTTGGGCATGCATGCACATGTGCCTGACATGTTTTTCAAGGTGTTGGTCTGTAACTAAAACCAAGTGCTTGACCCTGTGGGACCCAGCTGCCTTAACCACTACGCCACTGGCTGGCCCTAAACAAAAATCTTCTGACAAATGAGGGAAAATTTATTTTGGGATCTTTCCTTCCTTCCTTCCTTCCTTCCTTCCTTCCTTCCTTCCTTCCTTCCTTCCTTCCCTCCCTCCCTCCCTCCCTCCCTCCCTCCCTCCCCCCTTTCCTCCCCCCTCCCCCTCTTTCCTTCCTTCCTTCTTGTTTAACAACGAAAGAAACAAAATACTTTTCATTGAAATAAAGCTCTGGGTATAAATCCTGGTGCTATTTCCATCACACTACCAAATGCAAACATAAGCAGACTGAGTGGCGTGTATTTTTTTCCTGCTTTCCTACAATACCACTGCAAAACTGTTGTTAATTACTGCTTAAAAGCTGCCCAGTCCATACAGACAAAACACAAAACATTGAAGTATGATAGAATAAAGCAAGTTTCAAAGATGAACGTTTTGGAGGTTAAAATTTGGTCTTATTTTGAAACAGTGGTTACAAAATACTGTGCACAGTTTTTTTTTTAATATACAACGATATTATTTTTATTTAAATTAACTATGATTAGTATCTGAGGTAATTGGGAAATAGATCTTGCAGTGAATACATTCAACTAAAGCAATTTTGATTTCAATTAGCTGTAAAGTAACCAAAGAATAGTGTGAAGCACCTGCAGCCATGTTATCTTAAACTAAGTTTAAGAAAAATGGAACGTGAGTCCAAGCATCAGAAAGACTCCTCTTCAAAAGGTTACCTTTTTTTTTCATGAATAGAGCCATAGAATTGTCAGTGAAATTAGACTTTAGGCCTTAGCAGTTAAGGGTGTAAAAGTAATGAGAGATTGGGGCCAGCAGGTGGTGTGCTGGACTTGCACGTTGCTGACTGCAGTTCAAGTGTCTGGCCCAGTGGCTTGAATATCACACCGGATGTGTATGTGTGCATGCCGAAGAGGAGAGTGGAGGAGAAAAGGGATTGACGTATGGCCACGCCCCCCTGGGGGGATTTTCTCTTTTCCTCTCTCTGTCTCTCTCTCTCTCTCTTTCTCTCTCTCTAGCAAGTGCACACACTTTATGGCAAAAAAAAAAAAAAAAAAAAAAAAAAAAAAAAAAAGTCTTAAAAAGAAAAAAAAAAGAAAAGATAGATCAATGTACCTGGCAATGGTGTTGCTTAATGAAGTCAAGATTGTAGTCCAAAAGTCCAAAGCACTAAGGAACTGAAAGTATCTCAATGGTTACGTGCAAACATTTCCTGACACTAATAATTGAAGGTCAGCTATGGAAGTGTCTGCAACAAATAGAGGGAACTAAGGAGAGCAAGGCATGAACCAAACTCAAGAACCAATGCCATGAGACAGATACAAGGATGAAAGTGAATATAAGGCATGGCAAGACAGAAGCAAGTCCAAGACGTAGATTGGAATGGCAAGAAATGGAACAGGGAGGGCCTGCGGGTGGCCTAGTGGTTAAAGCAGCTGGGTACCATGTAGCTGACCACACAGTTCCAGTTCCAGATCCTGTGGCTTGAGAAACACACTGGGTGCATGTGCATGCATGTGTGTGCATGTGTAAAATTCCAAAAGGAGGGTGAAATGGAGAAGGGTTGAATAATGGGAAGAGCGATGGGGTTACTTTTTCACTTTTTCTTTTTCTTTCCCTTTCTTTCTCTCTCTTTCCAGTGAGCACATGCACTCTCTGACAAATTAAGAAAGACATAAGACAGGGAATCTTAGAAGAGTTTCTGGGAGAGTAAATCTAAATGTATTTAAGCTGAGCTATGTGAATTGGGTCTCATTACTTATATTTTATAAATGAGAAATTAAAACTCAAATTAAGCCTGGAAAGTAGGTCTTACCTTTATTTTCTTAAAAGCAAAACATCTTTGGACATTCATAGGAGCCACTGGGAAGGCCTCTGACATTTAACAAATTTGGGAACCAACTGCCAGGAGTGCTGGCACCATATGTTTTTGTTATTAGGTTGCATTTTTGTGTTTAGTCTCAGGATAGATTGTTTCTCTTTCACAATTCGTAAGTGAAGTCAGGGAGACATGGGCTTTTCCTTGTTGGGAGGCTGTTATTGATTCAATTTCACTGCTTCTTACAGGTTTATTCAGGCTTTCTATTTCTTCCTGATTCACTCTGAATATATTGTATGTGACCAGACATTTGTCCATCTCATCTTGGTTTTCTAGTTTGTTGACACATAGTTGCTTGTAGTATTCTCTCATGATCTTTTGTATTTCTGTGATATCTGTTGTAATGTTGCCTGTTTCATTACTGGTTTTATTTATTTTCCTTGATTAGTCTAACTAATGGTTAATCAATTTTATATCAAAAATCAGATTTTTTCAATGTTGATCGTTTTGTATATTTTTTATTCTCAATTTCATTTATGTGTACTCTAATCTTTATTATTTCTTTCCTTCTAGTTTTTGGAGGCTTTTTTCCCCTCTGGTTCTCGATTTTTCATTTCTTTGAGATGCACCATTAGGTTATTTATTTGCCATCTTTCTAATTTTTTCTTGTGAGCACTACTTACTTTAAACTTCCCTGTTAGAATTTCTTTTGCTGTGTCAAAAACATGATGGAGCTGTTTGTTCATTATCATTGGTTTCAATTAATCTCTTAATTTCTTCAGTATTAAAGTTAGTCAGGAGTAAATTCTTTAATTTCCATGTTTTAGGGTACTTTTAAAGGCTCTTTCTTGTTGATTTCACATTTAATTCCATTAATGTTAGAAAAGATGCTAGATATATTCAATAGTTTCTATACTTTTATGTTTGTAAAGGCTCTTTTGTGCCCTATTATGTAGTCAGTCTTCGAAAATGTTCCATAGTGACTGAGAAAAAGGGGTATTTTGTAGTTGTTGTGTGAATTGTTCTATAAATATCTATCAGGTCCATTTGGCTTATGGTATCATTTCGCTCTTGTGTCTATTTGTTTATTTTCTGTCTAGATGATCTGTCCACTGGTGAGAATGAAATGCTGGAATTCCCCAACCATGAATGTGTTATAGTCTCTCTTACTCTTTAGATATAGGAGTCTTTGTTTTAGGTATTTGGGTGCCCTTGCATTGGACATATAAATATTTACACCTATTATATTCTCTAGGTAAATCAATTCTTTTAATATACTATAATGTCCTTCTTTGTGTCTTTTTACAGTTTTTAATCTTGAAGTGCATTTTGTCTGGTGTATCATGACTCCAGCCTTTTTTTGGTTTCTGTTTGCATAAAATGAATTTTTCCAGCTTTTAACTTTCTTAATATTTTTAAAAGAATTATTTTGTTTGACTTTATTTATTTTAATTTTACCAGAGAGGGACAGAATGAAAAATAAGGAGAGAGAGAGAAGAGAGAGAGAGAGAGAGAGAGAGAGAGAGAGCTGTCATCCGCCAGGTCCAGGTCCAGGATTTGGACTGTGGTTGGCTATGTGTGAGTCCAGAGCGCTTAACCACCATGCCACTTGCCTACCACCAGCCTTTAACTTTCAATCTATGTATGTCTTTATCAATATAGAAGATTCCTGTATTATCTTCCCTCCATTCATACAATCTGTGTCTTTTTAAAACACAGATTTTGTGCCATAGGGCTTGTGGGCTTAACAGAGACAGAGAGAGAAGAAAAGTGAGAAATCATCTCCCAAGGAGAATGGGCACACCACAATCCCTTCTCCATATTCCTCTCAGGATTTTAGGTATCCACACATGTGTGCACAGAATGTTTTTCAGATTGCCAGGTTCAGGACTTGAACCATGGAGTCAGTCATGTGGAATCCAGCTGTTTTAACTTCCACACCACCCGTTGGCCCCAATCTGTGTTTTTTAACTGGGTAAATTAATCCATTAACATTCAATATTATTATGGATATGTATGGTGTTATTCTACCATTTTATTAGTCATTTTCTTAGTTGTTTTGTGTTATTTTATTTCTGTTTGTCTCCATTTCATTTTACTAATGTAGTTTCCCTGAAGTATTTCTTGAAGAGCTGATCTAGTGTTGGTAAATTCTTTTAGTTTTTTGTTTATGTGGTAGTGATTCTATTTCTCCTTCCTATTTGAAGGGATAATCGTGCTGTGTAAAGTATTCTCAACTGAAATATCTTTTAAAATGTGCTTTCCATTCTTTCCTTGCCTCCATTGTTTCTTTTTTCAAAAAATTTCATTTTCCATTGTTTCTTTTAAGAGGTCTGATATTAGTCTGATAGGGTAACCTTTGTAATTAATTTGACATTTCTCTCTCTTACTATTTTTAGAATATTGTCCTTGTCCTTGACTTTTGCCAGTTTGTCTATGATGAAACTTTGAGAGGATCTTCTTAAATTGAATCTATTGGGTATTGGAAAAGTCATGATGCATTTTTACATAGAAAAGCATAGAAAAATACTTCATGACTTTTCTGACAACCTAATATGGTGCTTTTTGTATATTTTGGATCTGGTTGACTGTATATGTCTCTAGATTTGAAAAATTCTCAGACAGTATTTTATGAAAGAGGTTTCCTGTACCTTTATCATAACATCTCTTTGCCTTCTGGAATACCCAGGATGTGGATATTCATCTGCTTAATGATGTCTAGAATTTCCTGTAGGTTGTCGTCTTTTTCAGTGGTTACTTTTTTCTTTCTTTTTGATGGCTTGGACTAAATCTGTGGTTTTATCTTCAAGATCAGAAATTCTGTCTTGGGACCAGCAGTTAGCCTAATGGCCATGTCACTGGACTCCCATGTAGTCGACTGTGGTTCAAGTTCCGAACCAAGATCCCTATAGGAGAATGAAGGAGAAGGGATTGCAGCGTGGCCACCCCCGCTGCAGGGTGATTTCTCTCTTTCTATCTCTCTGCCTTTCTGGCAAGAGCACGTGCCCTATAGCATATACCTCTCCAAAAAAAAAAAAAAAAAAAAAAAAAAAAAAAAGAAGAAAAAAAGAAATTCTTTCTTCTGTATGGTCTAATCTGTTGTTAGTATTTTCAAGAGAGATTTTGATTTCCTATATTGTATTCTTCATCTCCAGAAGTTCTGTTTGATTTTTTTTTTAATTAGGACTTCTATCTCTTTATGTAATTACTCCCTCATGTCACGGAATGATTTTCTCATCTCCTGGAACTTATTGTCTGTTTTCTCTTGCATCTCTGAGTTTTGTTACAATGAATATTCTGAATTCCTTTGTTTACATTTATGTAATTTGCTGTGTTTTATTCATTGTTGGTGAAGAGTTATTGTGTTCCTTTGGGGAAGGGATTTTTTTTTCATATTTCTTGTGTCTCTATGTTGATTTTTATGCATCTGATGGACTCACTTCTTAATTTTTGGAGTAAGTGCTGTAATGCTGTGGGAGGGTATGGTGGGAAGAACAACTCTAGGTCCCAGAGGTGTTAGAAAGTAGGCATATCTTTCACATCAGAGCAGGACTCAGGTAGACTGTGTATGAGACAGTTCAGGGAGATCCAGAAGGCTTGCGCTGTAGGTGGTACCATTTGGAGCAGGAAGCCATTCCCTTGAATAACACTTTGTGAAAGGGAGAGTGTGAGTCTACTCGGCCTGCCATATAGGTGGTAGTGACCAAATTCTTCAATCTCTGTTGAGGGTGCTTTCTTTTGAGTCCTGTGCTCTCTCCAGTCTGTTTATGATCAAGACTTGTTAAGATCAAGTCTTGATCATAAACAGAGCAACACCTGCTGGTGGGTTTGCAGAACAGTGCAGCTCTCTAGATGGCTTGGGGTGGGGATGAGGTTGGACGTCTGATGCTTTTTTCTGAAGCTGTGTGCTCATGCACATCCCTATGACATATGTTAGTTCTGTGCCAATTTCATCATTCTATGGGTGGGGAGTGCTGGAATTCATGGTGGAAGTCGGAGCTTCAGAGTTTCAAAGGAGAGATTTTCTCATTTTTGTTCCCAAATGGAAAGTAGAGGAAAGTCGTAGGGGGAAGTCCTCGGGGACGCTACCATCTGTAGGTGATCAGCTGTTCTTTACACTGCCAATTCACATTTGAGCAAAAGGTTCCTGCTGACTTTATCTTGCATGTAGTCAGTTGCTAAAGCTGCCCAACAGCCCTTTCTGTTGGGGCTGCACACGATGGCTAGGGCCCAGGTACCTGTGGAGAGGCCGACTCTCCTCTCAGGCAGTGGCCATGCTCCTTCTCCTAAATGTCCCCTCTCTGTTTAAGTCAGTTCCTGTAGATCTCATCCAGTGAGGTAAGCTTGACCAGGTTTTTGCCAAATTGTAGGATCCCTTTTTGCTGGCTTGTCAGGTCCAGAGTTCTCTTGATTGTGACTTCCAGAAGAGCAAAGTGGTTTGGGTTTGCCCTGCTCAAAGCGCCAAATGTGTAGGGGCCAAGGAGATCATCCTAAGTTTCACCAAAAAGCCACTGATAAACAGGCATCCACATATATTTATTATTTAATGTAAGTCTTGTTTCTTTTGGCTTCAATCCTATGTTTGACCATTCTTTTTTAATTTTAAAATTGTATTCTCTAAATTGGCATTATTGTAACACTAGACATCAAAGCAGAATTGTATAGGAAATTGGCAATAATTGTTAGAGAAATGAAGGCTAATTATTATATTCCATACTTTTAGCACAATGTTGAAAGCTCTGACAAAACAAATTAGGAGATTTTTTCATCACCACAATTTTCAACTTTGTTTTGCTTTTCTGAAAAGATAACCAGTCAAGCACAGTTAATTTAACTTGAGCAGAGTGAAAAATTGATTATTTTTAGTGATGCAATTAGGCTTAAAAAACCAACTTAAATAATGATAAGCACAGTTTAATTTGTTTACAAACCTTTAGGAACTTTGAGTTATAAACAGGATGATAATAAAATAAGGAAAATGATTTGATTGGTGGAATGTCTCATTACATTTTTGTTGTGTCATTCATTTAAAATCAAAGATGGTTTACATAAATAAGATTATTTGCTGAAATTATGACTTTCATAAGTGCTTGTTTACAATTATCCACCTTTTTTTTTTTTTTTGAGAGAGATATTTGCTATAGGGCATGTGTACTTGCTGGAGACACAAAAACACAGAGAGAAAGAGAAAAATCACCCCCAAGTAGGGGATGGCCATATTGCAATTCCTCCTCCTCTGTTCTCCTGCTGGGGTTTTGTGCATATACACACATAGGCCTGGTGTGAGTTTCAGGTCACTGGGTCTGGGACTCGAACAGTGGTCAGCCACATGGGAGTCCAGTGCCTCAACCACTTTATCACCTGTTAGCCCCATCCACCTATTAATTTGATACACTTAAGATGACTCATTCATTGAATTGAAAATAAATATGCCTTCTTTTAAAAATATCTATATACCCCAAACAAAAATATGGTGCATAGTACATTGAAATCAGGAATGTTCAAATTCTATTAATAGCATAATTAGCAACCATAAATAAAGAGCAAAGATTGAACATGGGATAATGACATTTGAGCTTGAAAATGATTTTTCCTGAAGATTTTTCAGTTTTTTAAAGAGAGAGAGAAAGACAGAGAGAGAAGATAGGCACCTTTAACAGGATCTCACACTGTGAGCTTCCCTCATATTTTCCCAGCAGGCCAGGATTACAAGCATACATGTGCATGCTTACTGCGGACAAGGCAGTTCTCTTACACATGGACCTAGGGTCAGAAGGGACCATGCCATCTCTATGTCATTCCACTTGTCCTTCAGTAAAGGTAAGTCATGGTACTCTGGCACTTCAGTCTTAAATGATACGAGGAAAAGCAAAATATTAACCATTTTAAAATAAGATTATTTAATTATCTACATCCCCCAAGATTTCCTGGATTTTTCAAGTTACAGATTCTTAAGTTTTAAAAAGTTTTCCTATACAACCCTATATACTTCCTGACCTTGGCATTGTTCCTTCTGCTTGGAATTTTTTTCCCTCATCTTTTCACATGATTGGCTCATTCTTTTCCTATGATTTTTGGTTCAAATATCTTCTCCCTTACAGGCCTTTCCTGATTATACCATCCCAAAGGGCTCCCACCAATCAATCTCTCTTGAGATTGATGAACTTATTACATTTTGTCCTCTCACTTACTATAATCTATCACATACATTGGGTCATCAGAAAAGTCATGATGCCTTTTTGCATAGAAAAACACAGAATAATACGTCATAACTTTCCAGATAACCCAACAGTTTCATTAGTTCAAAATTAATAGAGTTAGGAAATGAACTTTTGAACATGATGACTTAAAATTATAGTTTATAAGTAAACCTCCCATCCCTCAAAAGAAACAAATAAAAAACATACACACTGTTATTTGTTATTTGACTATCTTCTATGGGTTCATGACATTTATTAAAAAAAATATATATATATATATATATATATATATAGTCAAATTATGAATATACTGTGATGCACAGAAAATTATACCAAACAGTTGGAAGATGCAGAAAGCAGCACTTTAATTTCAGATGAGCAGTTCAGAGGGAAAGAAATTGGTGAGAGCCGATTCAGGCACTGAGGCACAATGGCGGGACTGTGGCATCTTCAGTGCCCTGAATCATGAGCAGATTTGTCTCCCTTGTATTTAGGCACTCTGAAATTTGGAGAGAATTGTGAATCTTATTCTATTTTTTAAAGTATTCTTATTTTAATAGGCCAAAGTCCTTCATATAAATAAGGAAAATCTGAGAGAGAGTTTAGAATTAAGTAATCTGCTACTATGTACCATACTGAAGCCATTTGAACCATAATTTTACTACAGTGATGGTGTTTTATTTATCCTGGATTCATGAAGAACTAGCAGTGTGTATATGATCATTTTTATGCTACCTCTGTCCATAGCAGGCTTACTAATGGAAGCTTTGACTATTACCTGGTCCCTACATTCCTAAAGGAGTGTTTAGCATTTTGCATCTGACTAGCAATAAATTCTTGATTTCAGTTTCTTTTAACATTCTAATTAATATTAGGCCTTTGACAACACATGTTATTAAAAGAAGCCTGAATTAACTACTAATTTTAAATGGTAGAAAATATTTGCAGCAATTAATCCATGGAGGTTTTCAACCATTTACACAAATTCTTTCTTTCATATATAATGGAAATGTTTCAAAAAAGTAACAGTAGCAACCTATCTTTTCCAGAATTATTAAATATTAGGTATAGACTTTAGAACCAGTTATTTGTTTCAAATAAGTTATCTAAAAAGTTGTAGATAATATATATTTATACTAAGTCAGTTCCATTGAACCACAATTAGTCACTCTTCAAAATCAAATGATTATTTACTGAGGACTATATTGTTCTGAAAAAGCCACTGAAGCAAATTGGACAATCTGGCTGATGATTAAATAAGATAGTTTGTTTAGTGAAAAATCTATTCCTTCGTATAGCTCTATGGATTTTATATTCAATGTGCTTTAGCATTTATAATACTGCTTTGCTATGCCTTTGTGGAAAACAATGTTGATTCTCTCATTCAAGAGTCTGAAATACTTATTGATTTGTCTGAAATAGATGACTAAAGTGGAAAATTAGACTGTCATGACTCAAAATGTAAATTTCAGGTTTTTCACATTACGGTCTAGTGAACTGTCCTCTGTAATGCACTGTAATCAAAAGACATGATGAACTTTGGTGTCAGACCAGAGATCAAGTACTAGCTGTGTCACTCCTGTTTTCTTTATGAACATCGTTAAGTGACTTTGCTTTTGCTGAGCTTCAGTTTCATTGTTTATACAATAACACCAACAACCTAAAAAAGGTAAGGGCTAGCTAGGAGGCATGGTGGTTAATGCACTAGGATCCTACATGACCAGGTGAACAGTTCAAGTCCTGGACCTGGTGGGATGAGAAATGCTTGGGGTGTGTGTACATGCAGGCTCATAATCTTGAGAGGAAAATGGACGAGAAGGGATGGCAGTGAGGCGATCCCTCCTGGGGGCTGATCTCTCAATTTCTTTCTCTCTCTCTCTGCATGTGACAAAAAAAAGAAAACAAACAAACAAACAAAAAAAACTTTTAAGAAGCTTAAAAGAGAATAATACCTAGCATGAAGGTTATATCGCAGTGTAAGAGGTGGCATATTTAAGGCAGTCAGGAATGTTTCCTAACCCTACTCTTCTTTAGAATTAATTCCAGGATTGACTCATCTAATGGTATACTACATATAATTTTAGACAGGGAGAGAATTTTTATCTATGCTATGTCACTAACCCAGTCTTTAGTCTAGAGCAAGTACATTCTAGATTTCAACTGCTTAATGTGTCATAAACAAGCCAAGCCTCTCACCTCCACATATATCCTGCAATGCCCTCTCTCATCAGTAGAGGGTGCTGGAAGGACACTGGAGGAGGCAGGGACTCCTGGTTGGGCAGGTGGAGGGGTTTGCTAGCTGACTCTCTCAGGGCAGAGAACAATACCAGCCAGTTGAACACTTCCTAGACCCCAGAGGGCCTGTTCCCAGTGAGGAGTCTACCATTCAGCACCTCCACAAATGCCCCTCAATCCAGTGTCTACCATCTGTACCTCTTCAATACTGCCTGGCCTCTTGATCTTGGAGAGCTTTTCCAGATTGGTCACTCTCTTGGCTGTTCTGCCTAGAGCTATTGACTGCTCCTTGAATTGTTGTTCTTGTGTACTTTAGAGTACTTTAGAGTTTGGAGTTGTATCCCTCCCCACCCCCACCCCCCACCCGCCCCCAGGAAGTGGGTAATCCTCTTACATTGTTAATATTTCTTTTCATTTATATTTTTTGAGAGAGATTTTTGCTATAGGGTACATGCACTTGCTGGAGAGACAGAGAAAGACAGAGGGATGAAAACTGAGAATCACCCCGCCCCAGAGGGGATGACCACACTGCAATCCCGTCTCCTCAATTCTCCTCTTGGGATTTTGGATATACATGTACACATGCTCAGTGTGTTTTAAGCTGCTGGGTCAAGGACTTGAACCATCATCAGCCATGTGGGTGTCCGGCGATATAAACATTCCACCATCTGCTTGTCCCAATATTTCTATTAAACCTTGCCTGTTTAAATTATAACTCATAGCTAAAACACTTAGCAAATATAAAAACACTTTTTAAATATTACATCACATCTCTCTCTCTTTATATTATGTATATATGTAACATAAGTTCAGATAGTCAAGGAGACCTGAGTTTGATCTGGATGTTCCCCTTCCTTGACTGAGGATTTTCTTTTCTCTGCTCATTCATACAACCACTTGGTGTCAGAGAAGACAGTAAAAATAAGTCTGTCTGATTCCTAGCCCATATTGTTTTTTAACAAAATGAAAATAAAATAACTTATGGAAAGCTTTCTGTAGATAGAAGAAGTCTAAATAAGCACAAATGACAAATTAAAAAATACCAAGAGAGAGACTTCTAAGAGGCACAAGTAGCTCAGAGAACGCAAGGTGATTTTAAGTTGGGAAAATCAAGAAAAGCTTCAAAGAACTGATGATGGCCTTTGAGATGAACCTTGAAGGATGAATAAACTTTGATAGATGGAATTTGGAAGCAGAAAAAAAATAAATGAGACAAAGAAGGCATATCTAAGCCATGTTTAGAGAATTGGAAATAGTGCTATTTATTTGAAATTTACATTGGGTATCAGGAAGAGAAGAAAAGACCACAGGTAAATTGGAGAACTGGAGTCTAAGTATAGTTTGATAAATTTATATGTAGGGATGTAACATGGCTAAATTTGTTCTTTAAGTAGGACTAACAATGGTATCACTATATGGGAACATTGAGTAAGTGCCTTAAGTATGAGGTGAGAGGTCTCTGTGTGTGTAATAGTGGGATTGGGACTAGAATGTGGAATAACTCTCTAATAAATATAACAGAAGAAAAATTCATGAGACTTGGGACAGATTTTATGCCGGATTTTGAGGTACATAATTAAGATCACACAGAACATCATTAACAGAGAGTAAAAGGAACATTTATTAGAGGAATTGAGGATATTGAGAGGATATAATAAAATTTGTGTGCAACACATTGAGTATGAAATAGCCATAGAGATTCCTACAGGGGGTTGGAAATGTGTATCTTGGGCTTAGAAAGGGTAAATAAGGATAGAGAAAGGTGTGTAGGATTCTTCAGCACAGGAAAATTGACTCAAATCACCACAGAAGACTGGAATTATCAAAGAAGAACTTAAAAAAAAAGGAGGAAATAGGGGGGTATTTGACTTTGGAAAATTACATGTTTAGGAATTTAGAAGGGGAAGTAAAGTTAGAGAGAACAGCGATATCAACAGTCTTGAAATAGGAGGCAAGGACAGTTCAGTGTTAAAGAAGCTGAGAAAAGAGGAGGATTTATGTTGAGATTTGGAACCAGCTGTTCCATTTGGTAATATTTGAAAATGGGAGTTTTACAATTGTGGAGGTAGAAACCAGATTGCAAGGGATTAAGTTTTTATTGGGTGGTTAAGGAATCAAAGGCTGGGAAAAGAGCCTGATCTTTCAAGAATTCTGAGAATGAAATGTCCTGGAGAACTGGGGCAAAATCTTGCATAATTTGTAACATCAAGGCAAAATACTTTTAAGACAAGAGTGATCTGGATGTATTCAAAGACAAACAGGTACTTGGTAATAAATATTTTGCTATATAAAAGGACTGATGTAAGAGTTTAGATGAGGGATAGAGTGTGGCTTTAGGATTCAAAATTAAGACGTTTTATATGGAGGGAAAAGTCAGCTCTTTTTCTAAAGACTTTTGCTTAATTAAGGAGCAGAGTAATTTGGGTCCACCTTGGCAAATTTATGTTAAAATGCACATCAAGTATAGACAACAGTCTGTGTCTTAAGCAGAGGTTACATTGTTCAGGTGGCTAAAATTTAGAGGTACCTTAAAAACAATCGCCTGATTCTCAGAAATTTTACAGCAGAGAATATTCTTTAGGAAATCAGATTATAGAAATGGTATAGTCATCTTAGCTAGAGGGCACTTAACAAAAATCCTTTCTATTTTTTTTTTTTTTAATGCCTCATGGGCCAATTCTTTGCTAAGTACATCTTCAAAGTGCTTAAAAAGACAGCCTCAGTGGATGTAGAAATTGGTGTTTTACGCAATACAATGTTTTCCTCATCACTCGAGCATCATGTAATTTAGCAAAAATATCAAAAATTCCTGCTCCACCATGCAAAACATGATGAATGTGGTGTTTTTTTAAGGTGTGTGGTGTGGCCCTGGTATTATGGCTGACCACACACATTTACACTAATCAGAGAAACACCCATGATTATAATTTCAGAGAGACCTACAATAACAGCCAATTTCTTGCAGTTTCCTTCAAGTTATTAAAATGACACTAATTATTGGTAACTGATGAAAGAGAAAATTTTTGCATTTATAGAAATTTCTGGAATTCACAGCAGTTGCTCTCCTACCTAGTAAAGTCTATGGGTTAATTAGAGGTATGTGTTAACTAGAGGAATTTGTGTTCTCTTAAGGACTTAGCCTTGATCAGAGGAGGTGTGTGTGTGTGTGTGTAAAATATTTACTCTATTAAAAAAATGACATAGTTTATTTTGGCCCATGATTCTCATTTCTCCAAATGGTTCTCCATGGAGGCACACAAGGTTGGCCTGTATAGCTGGAGGAAGGTGCTGGGAAAATTTCAGAGAGAATCCCAATGTTTATTTCATCACTACTTTTTTCAGGAAATCACTCATTAGACAGGCGTGTCGTCATTCACCAATGTCAATTTCAGTTTTGCTTTCACATGGCAGTATTTGGGTGATGTTTCTAGGAAATTGGACGAAAACTAACAATAAAGGGCGCAGGTCAGATCTAAGTCCACAGAAGTAGGAGAAATTGCCAGGACATCATGTGGACAACTGGATCAGTGCCCCTGTTGCATGTGCATTATTGCTGTACAGATGTGACTCCTCTAATTCAGGATACTTTATCTTCTTACAGATCCTGCACAGATACCATTATTGGTCCACCTCTTATTTACTTGTTGGGTGTTGTCAACTGAATCTTTATAAGAATCTTTTTAAACTGTCAAGTCTTTTTTGCCTTATATATTTTTAAAGAATTATTTATTTTTTTTTAAGGAATTATTCACTTAATTTTTATTTATCATTATTATTATTTTTTTAGTTTGCTACAGGACACCAAAGAGAAAAGAGAGAGAGAGAGAGAAAGTGAGAAATAAGCCACCAGGTCTGGAACTCGAACCTTGGTCAGCCATGTGGGAGTCCAGTGCCCCAACCACCATGCCACCTGCTGGCCACTTGATTTTAGTTATTATCTATTTATTTTTATTGGCTCGTGTGCTCACCAGAAAGAAATGGGGGCAGGGGGGAAGAGAGGAATGAGAAAGGTGCCAGGTCTGGGACTCAAACTGCTGTAGGCCATATGGAAGTCCAGTGACTTAACTACCATACCACTGGCTGACCCCTTTAGCTTTTTTTTTTTTTTTTTTTTTTTTTTTTTTTGAGAGGTTTTTGCTATAAGGCTCATGCACTCACCAGAAAGATAGAAGAAAGAGACAGACAGATAGAAAGCGAAAAATCACCCGCCGTGGGGGATGGCCATGGTGCAATCCCTTCTCCTCCATTCTCCTCTCGGGATCTTGGGCACACACACACGTGCCCAACCTGAGTTTAAGCCACTGAGTCCAGGACTCAAACCACAGTTGATTACACGGGAGTTCAGCGACATAGCCATTACGCTAACTGCTGGTCCCCCCTTTAGCTTATTTTTAAAGCCTAAAGAGTTTTCTTAATTTTGATCTTTAATCAAAGAGAGTTTTATTTTGCAGTTCTTTGTCCTGATCTATAGATGGACTTCTTAAAAAATTCTACTCTAGGAGAATTCAAAATTTTGATTTAAAGGACCTAGAACTTAGGAGGGGGTTCAATGACATATTATGGGGATCAGACCATGGCAATAAAATAAAGTATATTGTCTGTCTAACTCTATGTGTTGGTGCTACCATAGTATACATTTCAGGCTCCTCTCTCATTTCTGCTGCCTTTAGTGTCTGAATTTATTTTCATGATCACCTCATGTCAGTACGATGACATGGTTACTTCCATTTTTATCACTATTTATGTAGAAAGAAAACATTTTAAAACTACATAGAGGCTGGCAGGTGGTGATTAAAATGCTGGACTCCCACATAGCTGACTGTGGTTCAAGTCCTGGACCTGGTTGCTTGCTTTTTCACTTTTCCTCCCAATGTTTCTCTCTGGTCATATTAAAAAATAATTATAATAATAATAAATTAAATAAAATTAAATAATTTAAAAAAAACCCTACATAGTGGGACCAGCAGTTGGCATAATGGCTGTGTCACTGGACTCCCATGTAGTTGACTGCGGTTTGAGTTCCAGACCCAGTGGCTTAAACTCACGCCAGGTATGTTTGCATGCATGCCCAAGATCCCGAGAGAAGAATGAAAGGGAAGGGATTGTAGTGTGGCCATCCCCCCTGGGGGGTGACTTCTTAGTTTCTGTCTCTCTTGCCTCTCTCTGTCTTTCTGGTAAGCATATGTGCCCTATAGCAAAACCTCTCCCCCCCAAAAAAAAAAATAAAAACAAACAAACAAACAAACAAATCTACATGGAAGAAGGAATGGTTTTGTATTAGGAAAACTATGCTTTCCCAGAAATTTCCTCCACCTTTCTCAGCAGCTCGATGGTGTCATATGGCTACTCCCCTATACAAGAGAGGCTAGAAGTGCTGGATTTCAGATGATCATATTGTTATTCCAAACCAAATCACAGTACTTTTAATAAGGAAGGAATGAGGGGTAGTGAACAATATATGGTGAGTACCTTTCATAAGAACATTCCTCCCGGGAACCAGCAGTTAGCGTAATGGCTATGTTGCTGAACTCCCACATAGTCGACCGCGGTTCGCGTCCTGGACCTGGTGGCTTGAAACTCACGCCGGGCGCGTGTGCATGCGTGCCCAAGATCCCGAGAGGAGAATGGAGAAGGGATTGCGGCGTGACCATGCCCCCTGGGGGGTGATTTCTTGCTTTCTGTCTCTGTCTCTCTCTGTCTGTCTGGCGAGCGCACATGCCCTATAGTGAAAACCTCTCCAAAAAAAAAATTAAATAAATAAATAAAGAAAGAACATTCCTCCCAAAAAAGTCCTAAGGTTGATTAACAGGTAAAACTAAGTTTCATAAGAACACAGGAGATTTAATTGAATAAAAACGAATCAGAAGTTTTGATTATATTAGCTTTACTATATAGGGCGACTAACTGGATTAGACCCATCAAAAAGATACGAAAACATAGTGATATTTATTTGTTAACCTAATTCATGGTTTATCACCTTTCTGTAGTATGTTTTGGTCCCGAGCCCCAGGGACTTTCCAGCCAAAACTAAATTCTCTTGTCCTTGAACAGAATTTCCTCTGAATTCTTACTCATTTCCTTGACTTTTGAAAACAGTAGTTTTCAGTAGTGACATTTGAAATGTAGAAGTGCTTTTATCTGATTTAATTGGGATCAGAAGCTGATCTATTGTTTAAAATTATATTTAAAATAAGAAATCATAAACATACATGATTTCATAAAGACTTTTCTTTTATGATTTCTTATTTACATTTCATTGTTGTGTATCTTTATAACATAGAATATGGTTTTTAAAAGCATGTGTGCAGTGCATGACAATCAAATCAATGATATTATCATATATATTATTTTCAAAAGAGAATTTTACATTCTTGTTTCTATTAAATGTTTTTCCCTGAGTTCCTTCTTCCTACCTCCTACTATACACCCCCTTCCTGTACAGTCTCTGGTATCTACTCTTGCCCTCTCAATATTACATCTTCAAATCTTTTCATTTCTGCCATAGAGTACAGATATCCAGTGTATATTTGAGTGGGGATATACAATGTCTTTAACAGTCTGGATTATTTCATGTTGCATTAAATCTTCTACATTTATTCGCTTTGTATTGAATGACAGAATCTTGTTGTTATGTCTGAGTACGATTCCATTGTATATATGTGCCATATCTTTCTATTTCAACGATCATTTCTTTTTCTTTTTTTTTTTTTTTTTTGAGAGGTTTTTGCTATAGGGCACGTGCGCTCGCCAGGCAGACAGAGACAGACAGAGAGACAGAAAGCGAGAAATCACCCCCCAGAGGGGATGGCCACGCTGCAATCCCTTCTCCTCCATTCTCCTCTCAGGATCTTGGGCTCGCACGCACACGTGCCTGGTGTGAGTTTAAGCCACCAGGTCCAGGACTCGAACCGCAGTTGACTACATGGGAGTCCAGCGACATAGCCATTACGCTAACTGCTGGTCCCTCAATGATCATTTCTAATGGCCAGTGATAGTTAACATCTTTTACATATTTATTGGCTATCTGTAAGATATTTGGAGAAATGTCATTCAAATCCTTTTTCCAGTTTTTAATTTTTTTATTATTGGTTTTGTATATAAATATGGACATAAATATAAATATAATTTCATGTCTGTTGGCTGTACTAATATAAATTTTGATTTGTGTTTTTTGAAAAAACTCATTTAATCTTATCTTTTATTTTTTCTTGCTTTTTTTTTGGGGGGGGGAGAGATTTTTGCTATAGGGCACGTGCACATGCCAGAAAGACAGAGAGAGACAGAGAGATAGAAAGCAAGAAATCACCCCCCAAGGGGGATGGCCACACCACAATCCCTTCTCCTCCATTCTCCTCTTGGGATCTTGGGCACGTAAGCACACGCGCCCAGCATGAGTTTAAAAAGAATATTTTGTGTTAAATCACACCTGATGACCCTGCTTACATTTGATTGTTATACGAACATCAAATCGCATAAAGTTCTAAACACTCATTGTCATGCAATAAATATCAGTAGATCAGCACCATTCTGCAGACTTAAATTTGAGTAGCACTGCTTTATATCATATTTAAAAAGATTATCTAGAATAACAAGTAAAACTGAGCTAAAGTAGTAAGAAAACACAACTGGTCAGTGTAGGAAGGAGCTTAAAGGTCCATCTCTCAATGGCAGGGGAGGCAAGGAACTTGGAGCCACATTTCAGTCAACATTGCGCACATTCCAGCAACAATTACTTACATGTCTCCTATGTGAAAAATAAATATGCTTGCCAAGATTTTTATCCCATTATAGAATCAGGTTCGAAGTTTGCAGCCTCATCAAATCAGTCAGTCTAGTTGTGGGTGAGGACACTCTAGTTCATATGAACAGAAAGGAAGTAGTACGCTGCCTTTAACACACCCAAGATAGATAAGGTATAACAGAATAACTACAAAAGATATTCTTAATCAAGAAGTGAAGAGCGAAAGGCATATTTCAGTCCTGTTCCCTGGGAATTATGAAACCTAACAGGGCATGTTATCAAGCTCTCCTGTTTGAGGGGGAGGAAAGGCTTCTTTACTTAGAAACCATTTCTCAATTTATGCTCCATGGGGATAGTGCCCTGAGAATTGTCCTGCTTAACTCTTCATCCCTTTTCCTTTGTTCTCAGTTCTGAACCCTGAATTGTTCTTCCTTTGGCAAGGGAAACTACCCATGTTTGCATTTGAGAAGCTTTCTCAGTTTGCCACCAGTGTAAAGAAAGTTGAAGGCAGATTCAGTTAACTGTTCTGCAAAAGGAATTCCCCCAAATGTTTGTGACTGAAAACAACAAATACGTATTATCATAGAATTTCCGTGCGTTGAGATCTGAAAATGGCTTAACAAGGTGACTGTGTTCCGGATCTCTCATGCTGTAATCAGGGTATGTGTAGGGGCTGTAGTCATTTGAAAGTCTGAATAGGGGTGAAATTTCTGCTTCCAAGATAGCCCATGCATATGTCTACTGCCAGAAGCCCAGCACACCACTGGCTCCTGAAAAAAGTAGCATTTTCATGACACACAGGCTTGTTTATCAGCTATTTAAATGTCCTCAGGAAATGGCAGCTAACTATGCTTAGATGGAAAATAATGAAAGAAAGTAAGGAGGAAGTCTAAATGTTCTATGTACCCCAATTGGTTTATTGTGTAGTAAAATACACAATAAGAATCTGTGTAGGGGCTAGCCAGTGTCGTGATGGTTATGGGAGCTGGACTCCCACATGGCCAACCACGGTTTGAGTCCTGGACCTGGTGGCTTGCTTTCTCACTCTCCCTTTCTCTCTCTCTCGCTCTGTCCCTCTCTGGTCAAATTTAAGTAAATAAATAAATAAATAAATAAATTTAAATAAAATAATTCTTAACAACAGAAAAAAAGAATTTGTGTATATATGTTAAAACCTGTATAGATGCTCTGCAGCCTCTTTCTATTTGAACAGCTTTACTTCGAGCATATATAAATTCCTTTAAACTTCTTTTGGAATTCCTATGAATCTAATCAGGGTTCACTTTGTGCCTCCACAGCTGTATTTATAATTATTTTGTTTGGATGACATGTGAAGTCATTGTGCTACAATGCCATTATGACTTTAGAGGTCTAGTAGACACCACTGTTAATTTTTCTGAGGTCTTAAGATTTAGTCACAGGCTTTCCTTGTTCTTTACTTTGAGAAAATTTTTTATTTGAGAGCATTTTTCCTTCTGAGGAGACTAGGAATGACAATTATATTAACTTTGCACCATAGCAAATCCTGAGCCCTTCTGCTTATGAACTGAAAATTTCTTTAACTCATTGACCTCTTTCAGTATGGTATAAATAAGGAAAGCCAACTGTCACTTTCAATATTGTGTCTAGTCAGTTCTACAAGTTTACTGGATAGCTTTCAAGTTTCTGCAGGGGACAGTTTGCCAAATGTTCCTCTGCTCCAAAATACAAGTTGTTCTTTTCCAATTTCCAACAGCAGTTTCCTCACTGCACTTTCAGCTGCCATTAAGTGTCTCCTTAACCATCCTTCTAGACTGTGTTTTCCCAGCATCAATGCCTCATATTATAACATGACAGTATGACATTCTTATGACAATATCCTACTTCTAGGTATTAAAATGGTGCCCTTTCTCCCATACAGTAAATTCAGAAGGGGAATCAAATTGTAGAAATCATAAAGGTTCCTTTCTCTATTACTTTTAATGATCCACTAGGAAGTTTTTCCCCCCTTACAAGGTCTAATTCCTATAATAAATCCCTTACCCTGTAATACTTACACTGATTCTGTTTCCCTGACTTAAAATGATTGATATAGAAAGTTTTGAAATAGAGAAAGCTGATCTGAATTACTTTGCCTTATCAAAAGATCTTGACAGATAAGATGACCACAAAGATCAGATATATACAGCTTTTTTTCTCCTCTTAGAGATAAAGAATAAAGGGTCTATTGCATTAACACATTTATAGTGTTAATAGTGTTGAAGTGTTTTATAATGTTTAAGCATAAATTTCTTTATAGAATGAAAAAAATCTGTTTCACTTTTCTTGTTATTATAGAAATAATTTGAGATCGAGGATGAATTTTGTTTTTGAATGGTAACCAAAAATAAATTATACTTGTCTGCAAGGTTGTTAGGAAATTAAAAATCTGTTTAGAAAGATACTTGAGTTAAGCATTATGAAAAATGAAAGGCAGAGGTTCTGGACTGGGTTAAGGAGAAATAGCTATTGAACACTGTATAAGGAACAAAGAGAATTTTGTAGTTGGTTTGGAGGAACTGCTGATGAGAGATGACAGGGAAGAAAAGAGTGTGGAGATGAGAGAAAATGAGTTGCACGACAGGAGAGACTTGGAAAAAAGTTTATAAGCACTTCTTGGAAGTCAAAATAAACATGAGACGTAAATCACGGAAATGAACAAAAAATCATGAAGGAAATCAAACCTGAAGTGTTCACTAGGTCGCAAGTTTACTCTCCACAGTAGCTACTATGAGATTTTGAAAATAAGAGATAGTTGATAATGTTTGCCAAATAAATTGATGAATTAAAAACAATCTCTATATTGTTTAAAATACTAAGCAAAATAACTTTTAATAGTCAAAGTATTAATAGTAATTCTTCATTATTGCCCTTTAAAACATATTGTGTTGAATTATTTATTTAAACTGTCCATGTGACATAATTCTTTACTCCTCTATAGAACTTTGGTTTATTTAAATAATTATTCCCACATAAATAATGTAGAAGTGATTTAGTGAACAATTGGTTATCTACCTTTCGTGACGTGGCAACATGTCTCTCTCTTGCTCTGAGACATTATCTTAGTGAAATGTATGTAGGAAAATATCACGTTTTTTTAAGAATATTTTCTTTCCTTCCTTCCTTCCTTCCTTTCTTTCTTTCTTTCTTTCTTTATTTAAATTTGACCAGAGAGGGACAGAGTGAGAGAGATGAAAAGTGAGAAAGCAAGCCTCCAAATCCAGGACTCTAACTGTGGTTGGCTATGTAGGAGTCCAGTGTCCTTAACCACCACACCACCTGCCGGGACTGGAAAATACCATGTTTAACATGAATACATTGTGTGAGGAATTATGGTCAAAAATTATGTCAGTGTTTAAGAGTACACAACTTTGAGATTAATTGTGACATTTTGTATCTAATCTAATATGAGCTTTTCATAACTATGAGCATGGGAGGATAAAGACTTTGGCTTTACAATAAAGAAAAAATAATTTCTCAGATTTCCATAATCTCCTATTCTGGAGATGAGCGCCACAGCTCCAAACTTTAGTTTTTTATCTCTAGAGTTCTTCTTTGTAGTTGTGTATTGCTTCTCAACACACTTGTACTCTTTCCTTCTTTAGGAGAAACAGATTAAGCTTAAATTAATTTTGCAGGATTTATAACCCTCCTTTAATTATTATTGAATTTAAAGTAAAATAGTTGTATCTTCAAAGGCAACTCAACACTTAAATTACTTGGTGATTTCAGGTTACCACCTAATGAACTAACTTTGATTGACATAAAAATTGAAAAAAAATGACAAGTAAATGTTGCACAGTTACATTGGTAGGTTTTATAAAGTCTGTGTGACTAATTTGTCAAGACCATTACACACAATTTGAGTAGCTTATTTTAAATTAAAAGAAGAATTTGACAATCAAATGCTTTTCAAAATTGCCATGAGTTTTAGAGAGTAGCTGGTACTGGGATTCTGTGCACTGTATTGAACAAGGTGCAATATAGAAGAAAATACTCATTACCTTCATAGAAACAGCAAGTCTCACGCATTTAGTAGAGAAGCTGGAAGAAAGTGAAGTAAGGACTCCCACTGGGAAATCAATGCTAGCAAACATTAATTCACACCTGTTAACTAGAGTGAATTGGCCTGGAGACAGCTCCAGGTGTGCTTTTTCTCTCAGCTTGAAGTAATTGAACTAGATTGTTTTGTGTCCTTAAGTAGTTTGAGGTTAAATTGACCAATTGAAAATCATTTTATTTTTTCATTTTTTCTCTTTATTTTGGAAAATCTGCATATTTTCAATAACGAAATATAATACTTTTTTCCCAAAAAGATATTTAAATATGAGAAATGAATGGTTACTTGTGGCATTGATGGAGCTATTTTGTTGACAGAAAATGAACGTGAACAACTAAAACTGTCTCCACCAGAGCATATTTGATTACATCAGAGTCAGAGTTCTGAATTGTGGGGTGATGAAAATTAATTTGCATCATCTTCATTACCATTTGACCTAATGCAGTACCATCTGAGTAGTAACTATGATAGTTAAGGATGTTAATTACTTTTTTTTGTTTGTTTCAAGTGATCATTAAAGTACTACTAAAACATAGGGAGATATTTGATAATGTCTGTTTGAGATGGAGTTAAAGATGATATGGCACTGGAATAGAGAAGGAAATAGGAGATGTAGAGAAGAATCTAGAATAGCGTAAAACCAGCATGCAAAGTAAATGACCACAAATAGCAGAGGTGACTTAATATATTGTTACTGATTAAACTCTTATTTGATTTGAAGCTTAAAACTAAATATTTGATTAAGGTAAATAAGTAAATAAATGAATGAATGAATGATGGTCTTGCTAATATGATATAAAGTCTGCTTTTAATTATCCAAATGGCAAATGTTGGTGAATGAGTGATTTTTAATATTTTATTTAGGTTAACAAATTATTTTGGATAATTACACTTTGGAACCTGACTTGTTCAGTTAAACTGGCTATGTTTCTAGAGGAAGATGAGTGTTAAAACTGAACTAGTATAGCTAGATTTTTATAGCTGAACTATAAATTTATGTAAAACTATGTAAAATCTCCTAATGATTTATTTTCTGTAATTGGACCCTGACTTTTCAATCTTGATTTTTCACCCTTTTTCATTTCTCATTCTACTGTTAATGTGCTTTTATTACATGCAACATGCTTAGGAAATTATCAGTAGAAATAGTTTGAGATCTAGGATGGACTTTGGTTTTGAATGGTTCTCAGGGGCATCCATATCCATACTCTGGGATCATCTTAATTCAATTCTGGAATTAAAATAATTTAAAGTCGAACATCAGTTTCCTCCATAGGCTGTTAACAAATAAAATTTGACGAATTACAAATTTTAGAAAGTGTCTTTGAACAATGATTCATCAGTCAGGCAGCTCCAGAGTTCTGACAAGAGGACATAACAGAAAAAGAAAAAAAAAAAAAAAAAAAAAAGGAAAGAAAGAAAGAAAGAAAAAACCTTTTATAAGGTGAATGTGGAAGTAAGGCAAAAAACATATTTGATTAGTTAAAGTGGAACAATAATTTTTGTTTAAGTAAAAACTTTAAACAAAGTAAAGTTAGCAGTTTATTTGAGCAAAGAACAGTTCAGAATCAGGCAACATTCAAAACTCAAGAGACTCAGAGAGCTCCTCTTGAGCAGTGTGTGCTGTGGGCTTCTACGAGTTGACTACAGAGACACAAGTAAAGCAATTATCTGATAGGCTATGTATTTGCCTTATTTGGGCATGGTCTGATGGAAAGTCCCTAGTTATCTAACTAGTAACTAATTGGCTGTTTGTGATGGGTTGAGCTTAAGTTTCCTTTCCGTTGTTGACATAAATCTGGTTTTAGTTTGTTCATACAGAAACCCAAGGTGCTAGAGCCATGTCAGCCTAATAGCCTCTTAATTATTCAAATACCTTATTTGTATCATTTCACTGGGAAGCTTCTAGTTAGAGGTTAGCTGATGGTATCTGACTGGTTAGGGTTAAGTTTCACTTTCCTAGAACATGACAAAATAGCTGAGTTGGGTTTCAAGTAGCACTAGAGCTGTCTTATCTAATGACCTCTTGATTAAATATTTTAAAAGATTTTCTACTTCCATTTTAACCTTACTCTGTGGGTTTAACCTTTCTGGGTTCCAAACAGTAGTGTTCACTAGTACTCACTACTAGATGTGACCTGACTCTACTTCTGGTCCCCAGCTCTTCAAGGATGTCAGCCTCTTAGCCTTTCAGCCAGTTTCTCTAGAAAAGGCAAACCTCATAGTTTATTTACATTTCTGGACCTTTATCCTCCAAATATTGGCTAAGTAATTCATGCATGATCTTATTAGTTCCTTGAAGCTTTCCCATAAATGAGTTGAAAAAAAATTTTAAGCTTTAATAGTTGCTCTCAGTCAGAAGTTTAATATAAATTATCTAGCCCATTAACTAGAAACAGAAGTCTCATCTACTTGATTAGATATCTTCGTGTGTTACATTTTTCCATTTCTTTTGTTTTGGTTCTAGGTAGAGTAAGAGTATGAACTCTGAATCCAGATTGCCTGTGTTGTTGCCCTGAATACACTACAGTATTCATTAGCTATGACATAGCCTAAGTTTCTTAAATGTCTATGCCTCCTTTACTTCATGAGCTTGTTTTGAGGATTAAATAAATTAATACAAATTAAGCCCTGAGATGATTGCCTAGCACATTTTAAGCACATGTAATTATTAGTTATTATTATTTGGTACATGTGTGTATTAAATCAAGACTGACTTAGTCAATGAGTCCAATGAAGTGAGTAAGTAAGCTTATTTTAGTTTCATTATTTGAGGTACCTAGAGAAGAGTACATTTTCAAGTTTTATTAATTCATTTGTTAATTCTATGCAACACCAAGAATTTCTGCATGCTAATGATACAGGTTCTACGTTCTTTTAATTCTCCTAAGGAACTGAATGTATTACAAGTAAGTTTTTTATTTGTTCCAACTATCTTTTCCCATGGCTATCGCACCTTGCTTGCAGGGGTCTATGGATTTGGTACCACTTCCTGAATGGTAAATGCTGAAGATGAAAGACAGACCTTGAAGATTTCGATATTTTCTTTATGTGTCTGCTTTCTGCATTAGCAATTTCTCGGAGGAAAAAGAAACCAACAAATCCCACCCTGTGTAGTCTTCATTTTTTTTTCTTTCACAAAGGCACTGAATATTTCTGATTTGAGCTAAGACTCATCATTTCTGTCTGTAATGAAGAAAAGTCCTGTGCTTTATTCTACTAATAATAAGTAGGAGAAGCAGAGGTAGCTATATCAGAATATAAACATGTTTCAATGTTGGCGGGGATGTGGTGAAAAGGGAACCCTCCTACACTGTTGGTGGGAATGTAAACTAGTTCAACCACTGTGGAGAACAATATGGAGGTTCCTCAAAGATCTTCAAATAGAACTACCATTTGATCCAGCAATCCCACTTCTGGGTATCTATCCAAAGGACAGGAAAACGCTCAGTCGGAAAAGTGCTTGCACATCAATGTTTATTGCAGCATTATTCACAATTGCCAAGACATGGAACTGACCTAAATGTCCACAAACTGATGAATGGATTGGAAAAGTGTGGTATATATACTCTATGGAATACTACTCAGCCATAAAAAATAACAAGACCCTGGCATTTGATAGAAAGTGGTCAGATATGAAGGATCTATTGCTGAGTGAAGTAAGCCAGGCTATGAAAGAAAGATATTGTATGTAACCACTCAATATATACCGACTGTCCGTACTCTATGGTAAAGAGCAAAAAATTGGAGGACATAAAAGCAGTGAAGGTACTTAATGAGAATGGGACAGTGTGGAATGGGGGAGGTGAAGAGAATAGTATAGAGAAAGATAGCAAGAGAACAATAGAGAAGCAGGACGTTAGTGAGAAACAGATATGGTTTATTAACTGTAGATAATGACATGTATAGTATTCTCAACTGGATTGGTCTGAGAAGTATTTCATGATGGGCAAGGTCTTTTTACAAGCAAAATGAGAAATAGTGATTGACTGTTTTAAAAAAAAAAATAATAATAATAATAATAATGATTGGGGAAAACATAGAAAAGATATTGAATACTGAAGCGGGGAGAATAATGTCTCTGTATTGACTGACATGCATGGCATTCCCTTTTGAAAAAGCAATGTAATACACTGTAAAGTTATATGTAATCCAATGTAATATAAAGAAGATTATGATGATAAAGAATATAAACATGTTTCAAAGTGTGGTTTAATGGGTCATAAATAACAAAAAATAGAGATTGGTATCAATTTTTCTTTTTTGTTTTCTAATAGATATTGTATAGACGTCGCAATGAAAATATAATTAGCTTGGTTAAGTTTTTATTTACAAATATAACTGAGACTAAATTTTGCACAACAGTTGTTTGTTTAGTTTTTGCTATAGAATGTGTGTAGTTGCAGAGAGAGTAAAAGAGAAAGTGAGAACTCTACCCGCAAGTGGGATGGCCACTCCACAATCCCGTCTCTTCCATTCTCCTCTAGGGACTCTGGGCACACAGGCACATATCCTTGGTGTGATTTTCAAGCCACCAGTCTGGGACTCAAACTGCAGAGTAAGCTATGTGTGATACAACACCTTAACCCACATGTCACCTGATGGCCTACACAATAGTTTTATACCGAATACACTTCTTCCAAGTACATAGAAATTATCATTCATGAATAGCCCATCTAAAAATGTCTATCTTTTAAACAAGATACCATTTAAATATTTGTCAAAATAAAAATAAAGCCCAGTATGTCTCTTATGTAGATTCGTAGGTTATCTGCCCCCAAACTACTAGGCTTTATTTCAAATTCTGTATGAAATATATCTCTTGAGGAATGCTATCCTGAATAATAATTAAATGAATGGAAAATATTTTTGCCATGGATATGGAAAATATTAAAGAGTAAAGACATATGTGAAATGACAAAGAAATGAATGATCTGACATTTTCTTCAGGGTATAACCTCTGCCAATCTTTCCTATACTGAGTTGGATTTGCAGTAGCATGCATGTGGAATAGCAATATTGAAAAATGCCATTTTGAACAATAGGTACTATTCAGGTAATTTCAACTTTATGTCTTTACAAATGAAGAGAACGCATTTTATTTTTCGTGAAATTGGCATTAGTGAGATAAGAGTAAAAAAACTTCATTTTCCCCCTAAAATCTTTACTTTTTCCTTTTTGTAAACGTTTAACATAGGAAGTGGTTAATTAAGGACTGTTTTTCATCTGAAGTGTCTGACAACCTGTTGTGACAACCAGTATTCTTCCAGTTAAATGTGACAGACACAGAACTAGGAAAAAAGCAGCAGTGTTTTGCTGCTTCTTCTTTTGCTTTGTTTTCCTTTTTGCTCACTCAAGGCTGCAGGGAAATCACAGATGTAGCTGTGCTGGGGAGGTCACTGGGAAGAGGGTGTGGAAACCTCCATAATACTCTCAATTTCTTATCCTCCACTCTTTCTCCAGAAGTTAATGTTTCTCCCTCCTTAACTGGCATCCACGTATGGCAAATTGGACCTTGGGAGCCAAGCCTCCTACTCTCGCCTCTAAGCAGACCCAGACCACTGCCTTCCTTTGTCTCATAGTTCAAAATTGAAGGGAAATGCCATTTCACTCAGCCTGCAGCAAGGACTTAGCCCTAGGCAGTCAGTGCTTCCTAGGAGGAAGGTATCCTCCTCTCCTGCCCGGCCACTCTAGGAGAATAAGTCTGTTGTCCTCATCCAGGGTTTCCTGGTCCTTCATTTATTTAAATTAACCATATTAAATGTACATGCATTTCTTTTCATTACCTACCTCTTGTATATTTTTACACGTCTTCATGTTCTCAATTTCACAACAAATGCCAAAGAGCTTTGTGTGTGTTTGGACACTTTGTTTTTCAAGGGACAATGTGGTGATGTATCTTTATTAGGTCATCAAAAACTTGGAGCAATGCTAAATATAGAACTTGACTTGAATCTCACATCTTTAACTCCAGGATGGGAAGCTGCCAGACTTAATTATGAAGTGTCTGTGTGCTCCTGTACTTCCTACTCTCAGAGGAACTCTCTAGACTTTGCTCATTGTTTTAGGCAGTGCTGTGAAACTTTTACGTCATAAATATCAACTGAAGTCTTGTTAGAAGTACAGATTCACTAGCTCTAGCTCAGAGCCACTGGGAAAAAAAAAATCTGTATTTTTATGATCAGACAATTCTTCAGAACATGGCAGAAGATACATAAGACATTTTAGGGGAAATTTTAGATTTGTGGCCTCATTACCTCATCATTTTCTCCCTTAATGAGAAAGTCTTCTATACCCGTATATACAAAGCAATGAAGGCCTGAAGTAGACTAAGGCAATGAATTACTTTCTGGTTGTTTCGCTATTTATTTATTCTCTTACTTAAAAGTATTTTTTCCAGAATAATCAACATTATATTTAGTTTTTAAAATTTTTTACCAGTAACTTTGTTAATAAAAAATAATATTCTTGGGGCCACTAGACTCCCACAGGCTGATGACAGTTTAAGACCCAGACCTGGTGGCTTGTTTTCTCACTTTCCTTCTCTCTCTGTTCCTTTCTGGTCAAATTTAAATAGATAAATAAAGTTAAATAAAGTAATTCTTTCTTTTTTTTTTTTTTTTTGGAGAGGTTTTTGTTATAGGGCATGTGTGCTCACCAGAAAGAGAGAGAGAGAGACAGAGAGAGACAGAAAGCAAGAAATCACCTCCTGGGGGGATGGCCACACTACAATCCCTTCTCCTCCATTTTCCTCTTGGGCACACACACACACATGCCTGGAGTGAGTTTAAGCCACCGGGTCTGGGACTCAAACCACGGTCCACTACATAGGAATCCAGTGATGTAGCCATTACATCTGCTGGTCCCCTAAATAAAGTAATTCTAAAAAAATTAAAAATAGCCTTTTGAAAAAGCAATGTAATACACTGTAAAGTTATATGTAATCCAATGTAATATAAAGAAGATTATGATGACAATAATAAATAAATAAATAAAAATAATATATAAAAAAATAAAAAAAGGTAAAAAAATTGTATTCTCTTTATCTGTTTATGGAAATGTTCCCTAAATATACCAAAATAAGTATATGAATGTTATAAAATATTTTTGTTTAGATATTTCTCTCTTTTTTTTTTTTTTTTTTTTTGAGAGATTTTCGCTATAGGGCCCGTGCGCTCGCCAGACAGACAGAGAGAAACATTAGAGACAGAAAGCGAGAAATCACCCTCCGGGGGGATGGTCACGCCGCAATCCCTTCTCCTCCATTCTCCTCTCGGGATCTTGGGCACGCACGCACACGCGCCCGGCGTGAGTTGTAAGCCACCGGGTCCGAGACGCGAACCGCGGTCGACTACGTGGGAGTCCAGCGACAGAGCCATTATGCTAATTGCTGGTTCCATTTCTCTCTTTTTTTTGAGAGATTGTTTTGCACTCACCAGAAAGATAGACAGAAAGCGAGAAATCACTCTAAAGGGGGATGGCTGTACTGCAATCCCTTCTCCTCCATTCTCCTCTCAGGATTTTGGGCACACATGCACATGTGACTGGAGTACTTTAAGCTGCTGGGTCCAGCCATTGAGCCACTGTGTATTATGTGGGAGTCCAGTGATGTTGCCATTATGCCATCCTCTGGTCCCTACATATTTAACATGTAATAAGTTATTTGACTTTTCTAAAACCCTAAAAGATTATTGGCGTTAGTACCATCTGCTTTCAACCCATGAGAAAACTTAGAAGAATTAAGTTACAGTTTAGGTGGACCACAGAGCCAAGGCCAAGCATAAAGCTTCCTTATCTACTCCCTGGTCTCCCCATCAACACCATGCTGCTTCCCTCTGATGCCCAAGGTAGCAGATACACTGATAATCTTCAATTCACTTTATCCATTCATAAAGTAAAAGTGATATACATTTTAGAGTTGTTGGTGAGATGAAATGTGACAGCAAATTTGACAAATTTAAAAAATGTACAGCTGTGTGAAAAGTAGGTGGTATAATAACATGCTTGAGGAAGGTAAAGACCTTCTCTTTCCATAGTTTATCATGACACTTGTTCTATTCATTTTTAAAAATTTAGCTTTTATATTCAATCACTGTGTATCATTATGGCATACCAAAAGAATTTTCCCATAATGATCTATTCATTTTTAATATATCGAAAGCTAATGACTTACGAAACTATAAGGTAGTTAACAAATTAAGATACAATACGATTTATGGAACTATGTGTATATTGAGTTATTGTAAAAGTCATGACACATTTTTGTATAGAAAAACAGAAAAAATACATGATGAATTTTCTTACAACCCAATATATCTCAAAGAACTAGGAGACCAAAAGAACTAAGATACGAAAACTTCTCTTCCATGAGAGAGACAGACAGACAGACAGACAGACACACACACACACAACTCCAACAGGATCTTTATGCCATGATCCATACCCCCAACCTTAGCCATTCAGACTTATAGGCTAGCATGCTTTCCCTATTTAGGGAAGTAAAGGATATAGACTAGACTAATTTTTCATGTATATTTTGATACTAAAGACAAATTCTATTAATTTTTCCACCTATATAATCTACTTTTCAAAGATTTTTCTCCAGTAGAAAAAAATGCATTTAGAATATAATGCTTAATTTATCTTTTAATCCATTGTACAATATATGGATCATATATGTATTATATATTTGGGAACTTCGGAATGTTCATGGAAAATGGAATTAAAGTATGAGCTTATTCTGGTGAAACTTTTTTTAAATCTATGCATAAATTTTTTTATAATATGCATTTTCCATGAACCTTTTGAAGACTCCCTCATATACCTTGTCCATCAGAGCTTATTGGAATGAACTAATTAGTTGCAACACAGGGAAATTTAATTCCAGTTTCAGACTAGGAAATTTGACCTGTAATTTAGTTAACTCGAGAACAAGTATAAAAATGTTGGACAGATCACAGATCACCTATTTCCATTTTGACTTTCACAGTCTTATGGGTGTTATTTCTGGTTGGCTTACACTGGACCAGATAATCTTTTCCAGGACTGCCTAATGAGTCCATACATTTTAATGGAAATCACCCAGCTGTCCCTTGAGATAGAAACTGGAATAAGTGGGACGTTATATTAATTAGAAGGTAGAGAAGAAACTATAGAATTTGGAAAATATTCTTCATCTATAGTAAGAAATGGCAGGGGACCAGCAGTTAGCATAATGGCTATGTCGCTGGACTCTCACGTAGTCGACCGCGGTTCGCGTCCTGGACCCGGTGGCTTAAACTCACACTGGGCAAGTGTGCGTGCGTGCCCAAGATCCCGAGAGGAGAATGGAGGAGAAGGGATTGCAGCGTGGCTATCCCCCCTGGGGGTGATTTCTCGTTTTCTGTCTCTCTGTCTCTGTCTTCCTGGTGAGCGCACGCGCCCTATAGCAAAAACCTCTCCAAAAAGAAAAAAAAAAAATGGCTAGCAATTCCATATTCCTATTTTCCTCATTTAAAAAAAAAGTTTATATCTTCAGAAAAAAAGAGAGAGATAGAGATAGAGACAACATCCCCATCAGGATCTTGATATTCTAATCCATCCCCAGCCTCAGCCAGCCCTGGATCATGGGCACACATGTGCCTGGCATACTCAGGGAGGGCTCTGGATATCTCTGGATACCTAGCCTACTCATGTTGGTGGGTTAGTCTCACAGAGTGATGTACAATATTTTCATTGTTGTACATGCATCTAGGTCCTCATGGATTATTTTCAACAAACATATTGCCATTTGGTTAAAGATACTCCCTAATAAATAATTTATTTTTATACATACATTCTTCTAGTCCATGGAATTTAAATTTTATTTCTTAAAATGCCTCAGAATTCTTTTTTTTTTTTTTTTTTTTTGAGAGGTTTTTGCTATTAGGGCGCTTGCGCTTGCCAGACAGAGAGAGAGAGACAGAGAGATAGAAAGTGAGAAATCACCCCACAGAGGGGATGGCCACGCCGCAATCCCTTCTCCTCTGAGAATTCTCCTCTCAGGATCTTGGGCACGCACACACACGTGCCCGGTGTGAGTTTAAGCCACCGGGTCTGGGACTCGAACCATGGTCGACTACATGGGAGTCCAGTGACACAGCCATTATGCTAAATGCTGGTCCCCTTCAGAATTCTTTTAAAAGATGTAGTTCAAATCAAAGAGACAAAACGAGAATGGGAGGATTATGAACCTCATCTGGCAATACTTGTATGATGATCTCAGAAGAGGTGGTCTTCAACCCCATTACCTGAGTTCTCATACTAATTCATTAATTGATTAAATGACTATTGAAGCATGACATTCTCTAGCAAATAATTTCTTGTACTGATGAATTTTAGAAGTTACTCGTCTCTACTCCTTGTGAATATTGCCATAACACAACAATGTGCAATTATCATGCATTTATATATCTTCCTTGCTATAAGAAAACATCATGAAGTAGAGACTACTCTTATAGTAGTCTACAAGACTTGCAGCTTGTTCCTTTTTGTACACATAATACATAGGCTACATAGGAAAATTCTTTTTTTTTTTTCTGTTTTTTAGGATTTTGCCATAGGGCACATGGCCTTGCCTTAGAAAGACAGAGAAACTGACAGTGAGAAAGAATGTGATAAATCACCCCCCAGGGGGGATGGCAATGCCTCAATACCTTCACTTCCATTCTTCTCTTGGGATTTTAGGCACACCTGCACATGCAGTCATTGTGATTCTTAAGCCACCTGGTCTGGGACTCATACCGAGGTCGGTTAACCACAATGCCATCTGCTGGCCCAGTTCTTAGTATTTAAAAAATGATCAATGAATGGTGATATGGGTTGTTGGATGAAAAGTTTTTGGAGTTATTTAACATAAAGAACTTTGCATTGATTTGTCAGTTTGCATTGATAGGAATCTAATTTTGTTTAAAATTTTTCATTTGGAAAATGTTGTACACAAATTTTCCCTTATATTCAGACCTCAGGGTTTTAGATAGAGATAGAACATAAATTATTCTGATAATACTATATACTTTTATCTTTAACAGTCACTATTATCTAATCATGATTGTCTCAGAAGTAGCATATAATTTCTCCACTGAGAACTTTCCTACTTCACATAAAATATTTTTTTCATGTGTAGTTTCCTGTATTTGAGAGATAATGTTAGATGGTTAAACAGAGAAAGGGGAATTTTTCTATTCAAATTCTTCTCTGTAACAAATGCTTAAGCAATGAAGAGGGGAAAAATGATCTGACACCAAAATTTACAGTACAATATTTAAAAACTCTTGCCTTTTGGTTTCTAGAAGCATTTGATAAGTTTTTAAAAACATGGATAGAGTTAAAGTTAAGTATAGAGTTATTTTTCTTTTCTAAGAGCTTAAGTGAACTGGATAAAGAGTGAGAAAAATCCTAGAGGCAAGATACCCAAAATGATCACTAGCCTAAAGAGAGAAGCTGACATCGAGCTTGACAGCCACCTGAAGACACACACTACTGCCTGGGCACCTTTAGCTATACTTAGTAACCTAAGGCAGTGACAGCAAGCACTCTGGGCCAGATTTTCTAGTCAGAAACTACACAAAAGTTTGTTTCCTAAAGCTGTGAAAGCAATCTTAGAGAAGTGGTAGACTTAGAAAAGAAAAATGAAAACACACTAAAAATGGAAATAGCAAAGAAATATATGTGGCCTTGGCACTCACTGATAGACTAAAAAGTATCATGTTAGGTTTTTATTCACAGGCTCATCTGTACACAGAGTTGAGACTAAAAGGATCATAGGAAAAAAGGAAAAACTAACCTGAGACTAATACCAGTTTATTGGAGTTTTGTATGGAAGTGATAATAATACTTTTAATGTTGGGCATATGCTTTCATTTGTTTTGGATAAATATCTTGAAGTAGAAAGGCTAGAACATATAGTATATGATTATGATATGCTCAGTGTATGCTTAATTTTATTAGAAATTGCTAAGTAATTTTCCTAAAGTGGTTGTGTAATTTGATATTCCCACCAGTGGTGTACGAGAGTTACAGTTGTCACATCCTTGCCAAAATGTGGTATAATCAGTATTTTCAGTCTATCAGGCATTTCTTATTGTGACTTTAATCTGCACTCCTCTAATGACTGATAATGCTGAGCATCTTTGAGTACTTGCAATTTCTATATATTTTTCGATAAAGTATTTCTTCATGAAATCTTTTGCCATTTTTTTTTCAGTCTCAGCCCTTGTGTAGGCCAAGATTTTTATTAAAAAAAACTTTATTTATCAAAGAATTATTTATTTTATTTTATTTATTTTTATTTTAAAATTTGGGCATATATGGATTCACCAGAGACAGAGAAAGAAAGAGAGAGAGAGAGAGGGAAAAAGAGAAAGCAAGCCACCAGGTCTGAAACTTTACCCATGCTTGGCCATGTAGGAGTCCAGTGCCACGCCACCTGCTGGCCCCCAATAAACTGTATTTTTTAAGTGATGTTTTAAGTTTACAGAGGAATTGAGAGGAAGGTACAGAAATTTCTCATATGCCCCTAGTGACGATACTTGTATGGCTTCCCCCATTACCGATATCCTCGACCAGAGTGATACATTTGTTACAACTGATGAACCTACAGGGACACATCATAATCACCCAAAGTCTGTAGTTTACATCAAGATTCACTCTTTGTTGTACATTCTATAGATCTGAAGAAACATAGAATGATATGGATTCACTAACATAGTATCATACAGAGTTATTGCACTTGCGTAAAAATCCTCTGTGCTCCACCTATTTATCCCTTCCTGCATCCAACCTCTCAAAACCACTGATGTTTTTACTCTTTCCATAATTTTGCCTTTTCTAGAGTGTCTTACAGCTGAAATTATACAATATGGAGAGTTTTCGATTTGGTGTCTTTCACCTGGTAATATGCACGTAAGTTCCTCCCCATTTCCCCCCAGGGGTTGGCCACACTGCAGTCCCTTCTCTATTCTCTTCTCAGGATTTTTGGCACACACACATACATGCTCCCAGCATGAGATTCAAGCTGCCCAGTCCAGGACTCAAACTGCAGTTAGCCACATGGGAGTCCAGCGCCCCAACCACTATACCACCTGCTGGCCCCTATTATTATTATTTAATTTGATGAGAGAGAGAGAGAGAGAGAAAGAGAGAGAGAGAGAGAGAGAGAGAGAGAGAGAGAGAGAGAGAGAGAGAGAGAGAAAGATAGAAAGAATGCAAAAATGAGAAAGCAAGTTGCCAGGTCTGGGACTCTAGCTGTGGCCGGCCATGTGGGAGTCTCTCACCTTAACCACCATACCACCAGCTGGCCCATAATGCATCTTTTAAAAATTACCTCACTTCTATCTTTGGACTTTCTCATTTTTTAAAAAACAGGATATTGAGTTAGGTTCACTCAGTCAAGTAATTTACTTGAGAATAACCTCAATATTTTCATTGCTGACTTCAAACTGGTAGGGTGGACAGACAGTAGCTTTTCTTTTTGGGGGGGAAGGTGTTAGCCATAGGGCGTGTGCGCTTGCCAGACAGACAGAGACAAAGAGACAGAAAGTGAGAAGTCACCCCCTTAAGAGAGATGGCCACGCCACAATCCCTTCTCCTCCATTCTCCTCTCTGGATCTTGAGCACGCACGCACACGCGTCCGGCGTTGAGTTTTAAGCCACCGGGTCCAGGACTCGAACCACAGTCGACCACATGGGAGTCCAGCGACATAGCCATTACGCTAACTGCTGGTCCCAACAGTAGCATTTTTGTAAGTCCTTTTCTCAAGAAACTTCTGTGATCTTTACTAAATGCTTGAATTGTTTCATAAAGCCTCTTCTCTCTGTTCGAACTCAAATGTTTCCCTCATGTAAAGAAACAAACTTCTGCAGTATCTTATAGTGCCTTTTAGTCTTTCCTGTTAGTTATTTCTTGCCCTATCTTCATTGAGTCTTGCTTTAAGCACATATATATATATATATTTAGTGTTTGGCTAAACACTCAAGGAAACATCCAATGAAGATTCTAGAACTCATTTTCTGTATAGATCTCTTCTCTCTGGTACTTTTGCCAAATAAATAACAGCTGCTCAAAGAGCCCAACACAGAGATTTGTCTGTTAAACTAATTGAGACTGCTATATTGATGAGACCAATGTATTAAATGAGAACTGCCTTTCCTGAACTTTAGACTAGAATGTGACCATAGGTGCAAAGCAGGAGTTACTGTGCAACTGACTTTGTATTTTCTCCCTTTTTGGAAGGATTACCATTTTGTACGTCATGCTGTTAAAATGAAAATATTTACTTTATATACTTGGTCCAGTTTGGGAGTTATTTATAGTTAAGGTGACAGTTACTTCATCATGGCTAATAGTAGCAAAAGTGCAAAGCAAGTTTTAAAACAGTTAACTTGTTCACAGATTGTGTCTTGAACCACTTTGCCTGAGTCATCTTGCACTTCCAGTCTCATTAATTTTTAGTATTTATTTTCCCTTCTTTTTAGCTTCTTTTGAATTCTAAGGTAGCATTTTATATAGATATGATTTTTTTCCTCCATTTTTCTTTAATCGAGATGCACCCTTCAGCTCTGTTCCCAACAGCTACTCTGAATAAATGTTTTGTTTGCTTAGACAATTTGTGCAGATTTACACAGATGTCACCTGTTCAGGTTTGGGCCTAGATAATAATAGACAACATGGTAATATTAAGTACAATTGTCTAGTTTCTTATTGTTTTTGAAAGATAGTTGTCCTTGCTGCCCTTCCTTTCTAGATAAAGCCTTGTCATGGTTAAGAGATAATAAGCAGTCCAACTTGGGAATAGTCTTAAGAACTAACTGGTAATTAAACCTATTTATAGTGTTTGTGTGGCAGGGGTAGGAAAGAGGAAAGAGTGGGCTGGAGTTAGTCATAGGATAAGCTTGACATGAATTGGTTGGAATTTGTAAACCAATGAGTTGCTGGAGTAATCAGTGATCTTTAAAATTTGTAGGTATGCATGGAGTTAATATTAGCCCAGTTTGTCTGTGATACTGTTTTTGAACGCATGAATTTGACTGGACTTGTACTGAGAGAGTTTGCTCTTAGCCTGCAAAGTGCATCCTGATGTAGTTTGCTGTACTTTATTCCTTTTCCGAATCAGGATACTTGTTGCAAGTTCACTTACCCATTCCCCACAGCCATTTTCATTTTATCCACATGCAAGAATTACTGACTGTATCCTTGGTATTGCATAATGAAATTTAATCCCAACACTCAGAAAGAAATGAAGTATAACCAAATTCTGAATCTTAAGAAAATGTCTTCATGATTAATAATATTAATTTTCTGAAAGCAATTCAGAATTATATTCTCAGCTCCAGACGTTTATTGAATGGATGAATGAATGCAATTTTATAAAGGTTATGAGACAAGAGACAGAAATTGATAATGTGCATAATCTTTTATCCTTGTAGACATAATTAAGAGAAACATATTTTATAAGCCTGAAATATACAATGTAAGAAACAATATATAATTAAGCTAACTTAGTTTCTTATGTTAGAGTATTGAAGGCACTTTGGGAATGATTTTTTTTTTTTATTATAAATGTGATGAAATAGAAAAAGAGCAAGAAACTGGAGATCTATATAGGTACTGGTCATAATCCTAAATTCTATTGTTAGTAGTGAGACTTTGAAGAAGTTATGATCTTCCATAGCCTCAGTTACTTCATCTGAAACATGGAAAAATTATTATGAAAAGAAGAGAACTAAATAATTAACTACATATTTTAGCCATATCATAGCTGCCCATAAAATGTTACTCAGATTTTTCTTTATTTTTCATCATTGCAGTCAGTATATTAGAGTAATATTATTCTTGTTAATTGAAATTATTTATTGGTTTCTCTAAATGCAGATCCTGGTATAAAAAGCTAAAATTTTGAAGACAGATAGAGAAAGAGTAAAAAGAAGGAGAAGAGAGAGAGACAAAGAGTTCTGTATAGATAAAAGAGAGAGAAAGAGAAGTAGAGAGAGTAAAAGAGTTCTGTACAGATAAAACTTCTTCCAAAATTTAAGCTACATCTTATGTTCCAGCTTTTTATCTGGGTAGAAATAAAAATTATTTGGGAGATAAAATAGATTGGATTGTCTTTGTGTGTGTGTGTGTGTGTGTGTGTGTGTGTGTGTGATACACATATATTGAATTTATTCAACTATTGGGCTGTTGGAAAAGTCATGATGCATTTTGGCATAGAAAGGCATAGAAAAATATGACTTTTCTGACCACCTGATATGATTTGCCAGTCATCTACCAAGTACTAAGTGCTAGGCAAAGAGTTAATAATATAAAAAGGAACTGGGAAGAAATAATCTCTTCCCTCATAAAGCTTATAGCCTGGCAACATAGATACTATGATTCCTGAAGATTCATGTTACCAAAAAGAGGAGCTGGGGCTATGAACCCCTAACCTTATTGGAAGGGGGAACTGAGGATCTGTTATGGAAGGGATATATAAATTGAGACTTAAGCATTTGTAGAATATTTTCAAGGCACAAGTAGGCTGAGAGGTATTGTGGGCATGCTTGGAGGAGTCATCATCTCTGTAAAGGCTATGAGAACAGGGAGACCATGGTTTGTATAGAGACTGAAACAAGCTAGTGTGAACGCAGCTCTTAGTTTGTCAAAGAGAGGCTGCACAGGAGGCATAAAAGAGGCTTGTGGAAGCTCTGGGCTCCATACTGTAGGTTCTTGGGGCCAGCAGGTGGCGTGGTGCTTAAGAGCGCTGGACTCTCACAAGGCCTAATGCAGTTCGAGTCCCTGACCTGGAGGCTTGTTTTCTTACTTTCTCTCCCCACTCTCTCTCGCTGGTCAAATTAAAATAAATATAGAAAAGTTAAAAAATAATTCTTTAAAAAATAATAAATAGGTTCTTATCAATACTAAAGGCTAGATTAAATATTTTGGACTTGAGGATCATCAGGAAATGACTAAAAGATTTAATCAGAAATGGGACTGATTTCTGTTTCAAAATAATCTTTTTCACTGCAGTGAGAACAACAGATTTGCAGTGAGACAGTGTTTATATGGGGCGGGGGGGGGGGGGGAAGGAAATTGGTAGGTTCATGAAAGAAATGGTGGCCATGCCTTTCCTAAAGATGGAATCAGTGGAGATGAAGAGGCCTGGATAAATTAGAGAGGTAGCTAAAAGTTAGCATCAGCCAGATTTTTCCCAACAGACTAACTACTTCATAAGTCTTCCAAACTTTCAATATCCTCTTTCTTACTTGGATAAATTTTTATGTGGGATTTAAGTTAAAATTCAAGTGCTACCTGAATTTTAGCAATTTCCCTCCAACAGGATGAGTTAGTAGTTTACTAGTATGGTACCTGGCAAATGCATTCTTTAAAGCAATTGATTTTCAACCCTGAATATGTATTAAAATCATCTGGGGAACTTTAAAACACTTCCAATGCCTGCCTTCTACCCTAGACAGACTCTTAAAGAGCAGAGGTGAGCAAGGATAGTGTCTAACAACTCCCCAATTGTTCTAATGTGTTTTAGGGGTGGGAACCAGCACTTAAAAGCATTAACCACACTAGTATTTTTAGCTGTCCTCACCATTAGGCTGTAAGTTCACTGTGGGATAGGATTGTTGATTCATTTTCCATCCTGAGGGCTCAGCAAGCAATGATACATATTAATATATTGCTATGTATTTAAACAAATAACAGGACGCAAATTGAATTACTTTTAGCCAGTCAGGGCTTCTCTGCTCATGAATAAGAGTAGGAATAAGTCAGGAAATTTTTGAGGAGTCTGCACTTGTAACTTGCTCCACTAAGATGGAAACCAACATTTAAAAATCATATTGGAAATAAAGGTATCAAAGTATGTAATAGTTGCCAAATGTCAATGCTGTTGCTGATGATTTTGTTTCTGCCCAAGGATTTTCTTTTCTGACCTAGAGAGAATGACAAACTTTAAAACAAAAATACATATGTTCTAATGAATGTGCACTGCTCTATAGCACACAGCTAATTGTCTGCTTTGGCCCTGAAGTCCAGTTTGTTCGCAGACATAGAGATAATCCTCTAGACTTGGAGAACAGGAAAAGCACATGGCCAACCTCTGTGGTGCAGTTGGTACATATGAGACTGCTGAGCTAAAAGCTGCGTGTCAGTTTGAGTCCTTGACTTGGTCAGAAAACACACGTACCCAGGATCTGGGTGGGCTGGAGGACTGGAGGAAGAAGATCATGCATGATCAAGCTCTGTGGAGAATGATTATGTCTTTCTCCCTCTTTCTCTCTCTCTCATGAGCTTGGTCATAAATGAAAAATTTTAAAAAGGAAAGGAAAGACATAGTAAAGGTAATGGAAACTAATTTCTTTTTTTCACCTGTGCCCACTTCATCTAGTTTTAGGGGACAAGCCAAGCCTGACTTCTCTGAAAGCCTTCTTATATTACTGGTTTGAATTACCATTCCAGCTTTTCTACTTTTCTATTAACACAGTTCGTGGGAATGATTTCTGCTGGCTTACAATATAGCACCTGTTCGGTTTTTAAAGAACTCATTTGATCCCATCATAAAGTGACTACCCAATTTAACATGAAGCAGAATCAGCTTAATGAAGGCCAGGACAAGGCCTGGAGGGATCCTTTCTGTGCTGACTATAAAATCCGGCCCCATAGGGAAGTGTCTGAACATCTGTACAGGTTGGTACTGAATTGAATCAGTGCTGTCATTATTTTCTCTCACGGTAACACAAAGCATGCTCTTAGAAAATGATAGTTCTATTATGGAAGAAATAAAAAACCAAATTAGAGATCTTAGCTATACTGACCTCCCTTTCTCCAAGGCAGAATCTATGCAGGGACTACTAAAGCAGGGGCTGAGTGTCGGACAAGGCCAAGTTGGACTGCACCCAGCGGAAGATGATGGCGGTGGCCACTATGTCAGGAGCAGATGAAATGGAGTTAGAGAGAGGGGTGGGGAAAATGACAGATCTGAGGCCGAATCTGAGACAGAAGACAGGCAGCCAAATCAGAAGGCAGGCCTTAAGAGAAGGCCCAAGGCAAGGATTCCTAGCAGTAAATCCCTAGCACCTCTGCAACCGCCAGTCAGAGGAATACTGCTTTTATTGACTTTTAAAAATTTAATGACCCAGGGCCAGCTGGTAGTGTGGAGGTTAAAGTGCCTGATTCCCTTGTGGCTGACTGTGGTTCAAGTCCCGAGCCTAGCAGCTTGAAAATCACACCAAGTGCATGTGTGTGCTGGCCCAGAATCATAAGGAGAGAATGGAGAAGAAATTGCAGCGTGGCTATCCCCCCAGCCCCCTAGGGGTGATTGCTCATTGTTCATTTTCCCTCTCTCTGTCTCTCTCTCTGGTGAGCTCATGTGCCTTACAGCAAAAACAGAGAAACAAACTCAAAATGACCCCCCCCCCCCCAAATACACATTCACACCCCCACACCCACCCATGGGTCTGGGTCTTCTAGGTCTCATATTTCATTAAAAAACAAACAAACAAACAAACAAACACTGTTAACATTGCCTTCCTTGGAAGATTAGATTACATTAGATTAGACCACCTCTTCAAGACTTTGTAGTGTGGCAGTTGTGCACTAAATCTTACTTTTGAGTTCTAAATTAGATTGCTATTATCACATAACAAATTACCACAAAGTTAGTGGCTTAAAAGCATGTATATGTATTATCTCTCAGTGTCTGTGGGTCAGAAGTCTCTTCTTTGTTTAGTTGGGTCCTCTGCTTAGGGTCTCACGGGTGCAATTAAGCTACCCATTGTACTTTATTCTCCTCCAGAGGTTTTCTTGTGGAATCATCTACTTCCAAGCTCATTCAAGTTGGGAGAATTTAGTTCTTTCTGGTTGTAGGACTGAAGTGTTTAGCTTCTTTGTCCTAAAGTTCCTCTGACCCAAGGTCTTCTTTATAGGCAGTTCATACAAGTTGGGCATTTGCTCTTTCAGCCAGAAGAGAAATCTTTACTGCTTCCACTCTGCCTGATTTCTTTTAAGCACTCACCTGATTAGGTCAGGTCTGTCCAAAATAATCTCCCCAAGTAAGAGTCAACTCATAGGAAACTGTTATTACCTGAAGAAATCCCTTCAGAGAAGTACCTTGAAGATACATTCACCAAGAGCTGAGAATGTTGGATCCATTTTACAACTCCTTTTGTTATAGTTCCATTGTAATATCCAACCCTTCACTTATCTTTGCCTCATTTTCTCACTTACTTTAAATATGTTCATCTTATAGTGTATGAATCTTTTTTTTTTTTTTTTTTTTTTTTTTTTTGGAGAGGTTTTCTTTCTATTGGGCATGTGAACTCACCAGAAAGACAGAGAGAGACAGAAAGCGAGAAATCACCCCCTGGGGGGAATGGCCATGTCGCAATCCCTTCTCCTCCATTCTCCTCTTGGGCACACATGCACATACACCCAGCATGAGTTTAAGCTACTGGGTCATGGCCTCAAAGCATAGTCAAGTACATGGAAGTCCAGCCACATAGCCATTACGCCAGCTGCTGGTCCCATAGTGTATGAATCTTTTAAAGCTACCTCAATCCTATTTTTCAAACAGGAAAGGTTGCAAATTATTATACTGTACTAATGCATTCTTTACATAAATATTTACTGAATATCAACTTTAGGAAGACCTGAGTCTATACAGTTTCAGGAAGGCCAAAAGGAAAAAAAAACCATAAAAACCTTGAGGTCCAAGAGCTTAAAACGTCATGGGTAGAGAAGAAAATTGTGAACAGTTGCATGAACATCTGACTGCACAAATACAGAAGTTTATGCCAAGTATTAGAGGAGTTCGTTTCTTACAACTGCAATCAGGAAAGTCTTCCTGTAAATATCAGCCTTTAAATTGGACCTGAAGGGACAGATAGCATAGTAGATAATCGAGAATAAGATATAGGAAAATTACTGTCCTAGGAAAAAAGGACAAACGTGTAAATGCAGAGAAATGGAGAGAAAATCTGGAAGATATAAGGCAAGATATGATTTCTACTTGATCTCTGTGGGCCTGAATAGAAGCAGAATAAAGACAAATCTAGATTAAGGTTGGCCTCAGATGGTAATTTAAGGATTTCATGTATTGCTATTATGTTTGAATATAAATCAAGTTACCAAACATTTTTGGAAAGCTGTAAGACAAGTGTTGGTTGTAGGTAGTATGTATGGGACATAGAAGAGCCTGTAGACATGAAACTAAGTCGTAGGCATCAGTATCAATCAGCAGCTAGGTGTTCTGGTTGCTTTTGTTATGTAATACATCAACCCAAAATGTAATGACCCCATACAACACTTATTTTACAGTTTATGTGAATCAGAAATTTGAGAAGGGTTTGGCTGAGTGGTGCAGGTTGGGGTCTCTCTTATGTTGCCATCAGCGACTGGCAGGAGCTGAATAGCAGGAAGCTGGTGCAACTGGGTATCTCTTCCCACCCCCTCCTTGTCTCTCCCCCATAGCCTCTGAGATTTAGCATGTAGTTTGCATTTACAGGGTAGTTTGTGCTGCCCTAAGGAATGGCAGCTTCAAGGCAGTTTATTGTCCACACTGTAGTTCGGGACTTCAGCATAAGAATTTTAATGAATAAAATGTAATCTGTCATATTTTCTAAACTGGCCTAAGATGTCATCTAGTGTCATTTTTGGTGCATCCTATTAGCGATGACCTCCATATCTTTCTAGATTCAAGAAGTAGGAAATAAGATGGAAGGGGTGCGGTAAAATTATAAAAGAGCACAAGGAGCCCAGCCTCTGTGGCATGGTTGGCTGTGTACTGGATTATGGAACTGGAAGCCACAAAAGAACCATGATTTGAGTCCCCTGTCCAATTGACCCAAAAGCATGTGAGGTGTGTGCATTTGTGAACATCATCCTGAGAAGTTGGAGGACTGGAGGAAGAGGACTGTGGAGTAAACCAGCCCTGTGGAGGATGTCTCTCTCTCTCTCTCTCATGAGTGCATGCACACTGTATCATGAACAACAAACACAGGGAATGGGAGATGACATTGCTATTATCTCTGGGCAATGCAATTGACTGCAAGAGGGAAGTCATGGTTGACACTGAAACATGAACTCTACTATTAAAAAATGTATGCATATTTAATTGATAAAAATAGGAAGGGTATGATAAGGGCCACTTTTGTGTGTGTAACTTTTTTTTTTTCTTTTTTGGCCAGGTTTATACATTCACTAGAAAGAGAAAGAGAAAGCAACCCCTCCATCCCCTCTCCTGTATTCCTCCTCCTTCCTTTCTGTATTTAAAGCACACACTTACATGGGCCCAGCATGTGTTTTAAGCCCCCAGGACCGAGATTTGAACCATGGTTGGCCACATGAGATCCACCTCCTTTACACACTGTGTTATTTGGTGGCTCATTAAGGGCCACTTTTTTTTTTTTCTTTCTAGAGGATGTGTACATGCACACCAGAGAGAAGAGAGAAAGCATTCCCCACCCCAACACCCCCCCCCCCCCCCAGTGGGCCTGGACATGCCCCAATCCTTTTTCTCTCCATTTCTTCATTTTGTCACAGTCCTGGGCATGTACACACATGTTTTATTAAGCCACCAACCAGGATTTGAACTGGTTGGCCAAATGGGATTCAACTTTCTCTGCACAGTACTAATCGTTGTACTATGGGGCAAGTCCAAGGATCTCAATATTTTTTTGAGCATGTATTTTTATAATATTTTGTTTGTTTAAATGCACAATTCCTCCAGTATAATGAGACATACTCAGGTTTCTGTGTCTGGGAACTAAAACAACATTTAATGAATGGGGACCAGCAGATGCAGCAGATGGTGTAATGGTTACGTTGCAGGACTGTCATGTAGTCAATTGTGGTTTGAATCCTGAACCCGAAGGCTTAAAACTCACACTGGGCACCTGTGTGTGTGCCCAAAATCCTGAGGAAAATGGAGAAGAAGGGATTGCAAGGGACTGTGGCATGGCTTTGCCCCCTGGGGGATGACTTCTCGCTTTCTGACTCTTTGTCTCTCTGGTGGGTATGTGTGCCCTATAGCAAAAAATATCTCTGTTAAAAAAAAAAAAAAAAAAGAGGGACCAGCAGTTAGTGTAATGGCTATGTTGGACTCCCACATAGTCGACCGCAGTTCGAGTCCCAGACCTGGTGGCTTAAACTCACGCCGGGCGTGTGTGCGTGTGTGCCCAAGATCCTGAGAGGAGAATGGAGGAGAAGGGATTGCGGCGTGGCCATCCCTCCTGGGGGGGTGATTTCTCGCTTTCTGTCTCTCTGTCTCTTTCTGTCTGTCTGGTGAGTGCACGCGCCCTGTAGCAAAAACCTCTCCAAAAAAAAGAAAAAGAAAAAGAAAAAAATGTTTAATGAATAAAATAAATTCTGTAACAAGCTGTCACTTTGGAATATTAAGATGAAAACATCTATTGTGTCACTGGAAAAGTCATGATGCATTTTTGCATAGAAAAAAATAAAAATATGTCATGACTTTCTGATGAACCAATATAATAATATTTAGAAACAAGATTCTAAAATTTAGTAAAAGTGCCAGGATTATAGATATGCCCTATGATTATAGAATGCTTTGTGAAGAATTCCTATAGAAGGTGTCCTTGAACTTGCATGAGAAGGTCATTTCTCTTGTGTGGGTCTTCATTGATATAGGGATATTTGACACAGTTATCTGCATGAATGTGATACAATTAGTCGTCATTTTTGTCTGGTTATAAAGATCTCTTTGCTCTAGTTCATTTACTCTTTTTTTTTTTCTTCTTTTTTTTTTTTTCATCCAGAATCACAGGAATCCATGAGGCTATGTTATTGTCTAACAAAAGGCCATATACAGGCTTAGACCCACCTCCCCTCTTTAGTCACCCTTTGAGGAAAGGAGGTGGCCATCACATTGCTGCTACCATACAAAGCAGATTTTGGAACCAGGAACAAGATTTATTTTGAGTACTGGCACTGTTACATATTACCTATGTAACCTTGGCCTAGTTATTTCATCTTTATGAGCCTGTGTTCTCATTTGTAAAGTTGAGAAAATAATACCTGGTAGACATTATAGGAGACTATGAATATAAAATGTAGCACTGTATTTGGTACAAAGATGTTAAACAATAAATAAAAGTTCACTTTTCTGTCACAGTCTGATAATGGGAATGAATGGGAGAAAATGAGTGCAAAATGTTTGATCTGAATATTTGAGCCATTGAAACAATGGTATTATGTCAACTGAGAGTTAAGTCATAAGTTGTGAAGTTTCACCTATAGTGATACAAAGGAAATTCCCACATTTTACATGGAAATATTAGATTTGTTGTGTAGTAACTACCCCAGTGAAATATTAAATAACTTTTAAAAAAATTAGGTAAGCATTTTGTTTCACTGAAGTTAATGCAGATTTTGCAAAATACCTGATATAATTTTCGTCCTATAATTATTTTGATTCTCCAAAATTAAAAGTAGTGGGTTTCATTTGTTTGTTTAGTTTGTTGTTGTTGTTGTTGTTGTTTTAGTTTTTGCATAGAAGGAATATGCTCACTAGAGTGAGACAGAGAAAGAGAGAGGAAAAGTGAGAAGTCACTCCCTTTTGGAGATGGCCCTACTGCAATCCTTCCTCCTCCAGTCTTCTCTAGGAAATTTGGGCATACACTCACATGTACCCAATCTGTTTTCAAGCTGCTGAGTTTGGGACTCAAACCACTCAGTCAGGCATATGTAATAACCTCCATGCCACCTGCTGTCCCTAATGCAGTGGTTTACTAAGGGCTTCCCTTGGATTTTGACTCATCTTAAGGTATGTAATTCCTCATGATAAATGTTATGTGCAGAGATTATATCACCTTCTCTTTTTAATGCTAACGGGTGTAGGAAGCTCATTGCATTTAATACCTTTGATTGGTATAGATTATCTTCAACAGTATAAAATTTGTTTCCCTGAATTTTCATAGATATAAGTTCTTAGAAAGCACATTTCAATAAAAAAAGTTCATGCCTTCTGCCAGTAAGCAATCTCAGAATATTATTTTGAAGCCTCTAGGTCTTTGTTTACTCATTTAAAAAAATTCTTTAAGTATTTAATCTTTAAAAATGTATGCTTTCTATTTTTCTAAGACCCTCATTTACCAGGAAAACCAGCTTACAAGCAATAACATTTTCTTCCCATGTAGACTCACAAAAGGGATGGCAATGCCCCTCCTGATCATGCCTGAAGAATGCCTCTACTGCAGTTTCCCAAAGGCTTATTTCCTTTGGCATGCTGGACTGGCAAATGCCTTGTGCCCTTCTCTCTGCTCCTGTTTCCCAGCTCCTTGGACCTGACTCATAAATCTTTCACCCCTCACTCAAACTCAGTTCATTTCTAGCCAGATCTTCTGACTCCATCCTACCCTGTCTTGTTGAGGAAAACAACTGAATAGATAGCATGAAAACAAAGCATAAAACTATAAGCTAACAAAGGTGACAAATACCATAAACATTACAAATGAAATAATTACTGAACTAGTTAACTATATTACAATTTAATATAGTTTTCATAAATCATGTGGCTTGATATTTTTTGAATGACCATTGACAAGGATATTATATTATTTTCTATAGGTAATAAGGAATTTGGTCTTTCCTCTAACAAGGTTGATTGAAATATGGTTTTTATATGAAAAGTTTAAGAATGTATCTTTCCTCTTCAAAGATCATTATTAGTAACATGAATTTTTAGAATTATTACCAAGGTTTTTTTTTTCTTTTTTTTTGGAGAGGTTTTTGCTATAGGGCGCATGCGCTCGCCAGACAGAGACATAGAGACAGAAAGTGAGAAATCACCCCCCGGGGGTATGGTCACGCTGCAATCCCTTCTCCTCTATTCTCCTCTCGGAATCTTGGGCACGCACGCACAAACGCCCGGCGTGAGTTTTAAGCCACCAGGTCTGGGACGCGAACCACGGTCGACTACGTGGGAGTCCAGCGACACAGCCATTTTGCTAACTGCTGGTTACCTGAATTATTACCAAGTTTTGAAAACCTCTATTCAGGTATGGTTTCTGTCCCCTTTATCTTTGGGTCAGAATTCCAAGTAAACTAGCTTATAGGTGGTAAGAGCATTCCAGGAAGCTGAGCCTACATGTGGCCACCAACAACTTCATGAAAGTAACCAGCAAACACGTAATTGTGTCACTAATTCCCTTTTAAAGGTGTACCTAACTTAGTCTTAACAAGGTCACAAAATTACCCACAGACATTCTAGAGCCATTGAATGCAAGTGAAGGTATGATAAAAGGGAAGAGGCATTAGTAGTACCTAATAGTAGTAGCATCTGCAAAAATGTCTTACTTTGGCAAGTTTTACACACTACATGGCAATGTGAATACCTCGCTAAAGCTCTTCCAGGGCTTTGAAACAATCATGCAAGTGAGGGGTCTTCACTACCTTTGTTCCCACACTTCAGCTTCATCTAGGCAGCTGCTGATCTCTGAAGTCTCCTACGAGGACAAGAACTACTCCCAGAAGCTCAGAACAGAGCCTAGAGCTTTGGTAGCTTTTGCCGTTGTCATTCCTAGTATTTAGCCTAATTAGTTCCACATCTCAGCCAGCTGCTTGGGGTCGCGGGGGGGGGTGGGGGTCGGTCTCACCACATACTCACAGATTCCCACAACTCCAAAATGAAATAATGGTCAAACTGACACATAGCAGCAGTTCCCGAGATATCTCCTTCCTTCTTATGATGTTGTGCTCACTAATTTCTAAGTCCTACCTTGTCTGTGTTGTTATGGAGTTTGCCATTCTGAAGTCTCCCAGGTAGGTTCTGGTTTCTAGTTTCTTTCTAATGTTATGTTTTTCACTTGTTTCAAATTGGAGACTGCCTATATGCTGAAGTTGCAAAACTTTTAGATTAAAGGTAATTTTAGTACTTCCTGAGCTATGTGACTAGCAATTTCCTCCACATACGAACAAAGGGCATATTATTAAAAATATATACTATATATATATTATACAACATAAATCTGTATGCAGTCACACAGGAGTTGTAAACCAGCATACTGCTCCCCATAAACATGCCTTGGAAGCTATTATTAATCAATTATGGCTCTTTTTCCCAGGTTTAAAAGTCTAGCTTTGCAAAATTATATATTAAGTAACATTTTGATAATGTTTTATATTCCACAGAATTTTTGAACAGTTTAAATGATTTTACCTTAATAATTTCATTTCATAGTATGAATCTTGGTTAATATTATATAAAACCTAATACTAATTTGAGCCCTCATACATGCCTGATGAGAAAATAATATTTAGAAAAGTAAAATAATAAGTACACAATTAGTGACTAAATCTCTAAAAATAGTGTTCTTTACCTGGCTATTGAAGTCAGGATTCCAACCCAGATTTTACTAATTCTGGACACATTGTCTCAGTCTGTTATTGGTTTGCTAAACAGAAATACCTGAGACTGGGGTGACTTACACAGAAGAGTTCATGTTATTGCATTTCTGAAAACACCTAATCTATATTGTCTTTTAGAAAGTTAAAACTTTTACTGCAGTCCTATCATTTAATATAAAAATTATATGACTATCTAATTGAATTTGTAAAAGTCAGTTCTCTTCCTGCTTTGACCATGTCACACCAATGCTTCAGAGCCCCCTTACAGATTTATATTTTTTAAAATTGTTTCTTAATTTAGAACAATTCCCAGCAATTTCTCTTTCCTAAACTTCTAAGAACTTAGAGTTTCATTCACCTGGTTATAACTTGCTACTCGATTAGAAAACTTTCTTTTTCTATGACAGTTTATTGTAGTTTAACTATCACCATCCCCATCATCCACACCATTATTATTAACATCTATTGAGGCTTTTCTAAGTGCTTCATATGTGTTAAACTGCTAAAGCTTTACAACACTTTTTTGAGATAGATAGAAGTGCTACTTAAGATATTTAACAACTTGTACATCATGGACATTGGCTGAGCTGAATAGATGCCGGCCATAAACCTCCATTAGAGCCATACTAATGAGCACCGTATAATATCAGCCAGAGGGTCCTTACTGTTATTAGTTTGATAATAGTTTTATACATATATTCATTCCTTGAAAAAAGTGAGGAGTGCCAAGTTTGTGACCAAAGGCTCTGAAAATAAAAAGATAAATGAGAAAAGCATGGTCCTTGCTCCCCTGAAGTTGGGAGTACAGAAGTAATAGCTACCACACTATTTTTATCTTATTTCCAGACTTGGTATAATGACGACTGAATAAGAGACTATAAAAAATAGCTGTGATTGTTGGTAATGATGATAATGGCATCGTTAGCAGTTAGGCAGGTTCTAAAGCAGCCACTTTCTTTCTTAATAAGTTTTTTGAAAGGGTACATCTGACCCTAATACCTCTGTAGATCTCAAAAAATAAATAGGAAAGAATAGTAAAAAGAAGGACCCAGTGGTATGACTTGTTTTCTGTGTAAGTTGCTAACCTGATGAATTAGCAGAGAAAGGGAAATTGCATTAGAAGAACATAAAACCTTATTTTTCCAAATGGATTCTACTTGCCACCACATTATTAGATAAGAATACCTGTTGGGAAGCAGTCATGTTTTTCAGCCTCTATTCATATTTGTAAAGATAATGAAGCTGTGTCAAATATTTATGTAAGCCCATTAGCTCATTTTTGAAATACTGCCATAAATAATCATTAAATATTAAGGGCATCTTCATTCTGATCCAAACAGAAGTGCTTTAAGTATTAATTAGTTATTCAGTACCTAGTTAAACTAAATTAAAAATACATTTCAAATTAAAACCTAGCAGTACTAAAAATATTGCAGAAGAAAAATATTGTTATGGAAGTAGGACAGTGAACTGTTTTCCAGAACAGGGGTTTCTAGGTGACAGGTGCACATTACATATTTCTGGCACATTTTAATTTATTTTTTCCTTTAATAAACATCTTTTCATTATGAAGACACTGTTGTATTAGGCTTAATGCTTGGTGCCTTTATTTTTTTTATAGGCTTTTGTCATAGGTTGCATGCATCCACAGGAGAGAGACAAAAGAGAGAGAGAGAAAGAGAGAGAGAAAGAAAATGAGAAATCACCCTCTGGGGGGGATGTGCACACTGCAATCCCTTCTCTTCCATTCATTTCTTGAAATTTGGGGGCATACATACTCATGCACCCCATGTGTTTTTCAAGTTGCAGTGTCTGGGACTCAAACCATTCAGTTAGCCATATGGGATCCAATGCCTTAACCACCATGCCATCTGTTGGCCCAATGCTGGGTACTTCTAATCATAAGTCTTTGTTTTTACCTTCTCCCCAAAATACTCACTGTTCAGGACAGTAGTGACAGATCTATCTTAGCTTCAATTTATGAACATGATTATATCATCACAGAGTATGTTATACTTAAGGAAGTTTTTCTGCTCTTCTTTCCATTTGAAAAAGAAAGCCTCTATCCCAGCCCTAAGGGTGAAGATTTCATGAGATTTTGGAGTCAGAAGCTCTTAATTCAAGTCTATAATTTTGCTACTTGTTAGCTCTTGAACAAAATACTCCCTTATACATCAATTTCTTTAACTCTCATGTGGAAAAAGTTGTGCAGTCTACTTACTGACATCTCAGAGGTGTGATGCTAAAATGACATGTAATATAATTACAGGAAATAAAAAGCCAGATAAATGTATAACATTTTAAAAACAACATATTTTATTATGTACAATGCTTACATGTTATTTAATCATCTATCATCTCATTTAATTTTCATATCATTTTGAAGTAGGTGTTATCAGTCTCACTCTAAAGAAGATGGAAACTGAAGCTCACAGAAATGAACAGATTTGCCCAAGTATAGCAGTAGAGCAAAGACTTGAACAAAGTTTTTAATCCCTAAATGAGTTTTGCTGCCCTATGAATGTATTGTTACCAAAGCATTTATGTCATGTTAGTGGACAAGAAACCTCACAAATGGCAGGAAGCAGAGGTTGTACCTGTGATGTTTATTTATTTATTTGGAGAGATTTTTGCTATAGGGCACATGTGCTTGCTGGAGAGACAGAGAGAGAGACATAAAGCTAGAAATCATCTCCCGTGGGGAATGGCCATACCATAATCCCTTCTCCTCCATTCTCCTCTCGGGATTCTGGGTATGTATGCACATGTGCGTGGCCTGAGTTTCAAGTCACCAGGTCCGGGACTTGAACTGTGATTGACAATGTGGGAGTCTACCTCCTTAACCACTATATCACCTATTAGCCCTGCACCTGAAATATTTAGAGAAGCCTAGGCATCTGTTCTGCTTTAAGGAAACTGAATTTATGAAAATTATAAGTTATGGAAAAATGTTAATTAGAGTTTGATAATATTTTTAAACTCAGAGGACTTTCTAAAGTGACATCCCCAGAGGCATTTAAAAGGCTATTTCATCTTATATATATAAAATTACATACATCTGTAAACCTGGCTGCCATATTCTGCTTCTTTGTTCATACCATGAGGTTGTGATAGATGAGCTGTGTACTAGTTTATCTATACCTTTCCTGAGTGGGGAAGACATTTTTCTCCAAACAAATCATAGGTATTATGTTAGCAAACCTGGATATAGGACAATAATACTAATATGTAAATGTGGTTGCATTACTTATCTATTGTTGCTATGAACAGTTATGACACACATAATGCTTAAAACCATACGGGTTCACCTTAGTGTTCTCGAAGTTAGAAATCCAGAATCAATTTTACTAGTCTAAAGACATGGTGTTAGCAAGGCTGGTTCCTCCTGGAGGTTCCAGGGAAGAATCTGGTCTTTTTTCCCCATCTTCTAGAGACCACGTACATTCATTGGCCCATGCCTCCTTCCTCACCTTCAAGCCAGCATAACAACTACAAATGTCTTTTTTTCTCATTGCGTTTGTTGTCATTTTGCCTTCTCTACCTTTGATCTTTTAATCTCAATATTATAAGAACCCTTGTGATTACAGTATTTGGTTTACCTTGAAAATCCAGGATATTCTCCTTGTCTCAAGATCCTTAATCCTGGTCAGCCTATAGCTCTGTGGTGAAGGGAGTTAGATCCCACATGCTGGTAACAGTTTGAGTCTTGGCCCTGGCAGCATGAATATATGCCAGGTGTGTGTGCATACATGCCCCAAATCTCAACTGGATGGAGAAATGGAGGAGAAGGGATTGGGGTGTGACCATACTCCATGGGGGAGGGGGAGTTCTCTCTCTTTCTCTTTGGCAAGCACATATGCCCTCTGGCAAATTAAAAAAAAATCCTTAATAACAGTTGTAAAGTTCTTTTTGCCATATAGGGTAATATATTTATTTATTATTTTTGACAGAGTTTATTGCTATAGGACATGTGTGCTCACCAGAGAGAGAGATAGAGACAGAAAGTGAGAAATCACCCCCAAGGGGGAATGACCACACTGCGATCCCTTTTTCTCCATTCTCCTCCCAGGATCTTGGGCACACATGCACACATGCCCCGTGTGAGTTTCAACCTGCCAGGTCCAGGACTCAAACCACAGTTGACTACATGGGAGTCCAGCAACACAACCATTATGCCATCTGTTGGACCCATAGGGTAATATATTTATAGATTCTGGTGTTAGGATATGGACTTTCTTTTATTGGGGGAGATGGCATTATATAGCCCACCATAGTAGTTGATATTTTTATTTTGGAATTGCTTTCAAGATCTTTTCATTAGTGTATAGAATTCACATTTCTATCAGATTACAATGTCGGCTGTCATAACGGTTACTCATGTATATTTTTCCTACTAGTGGAGACAGAATTCAAGGTTAAGGCTCTCTGAAGGCAAAAGGCTAGTCTCCGTCTCACTGGTTCAATTTTTAAAAAAATCTATTTTAGCTACTTTATTTAGACACAACATAGACACTGATGTGTTCAGTATAGTCATATAAACATGAACCATGTTCTCTTAATGAGTTCTGTACTTATTAAATTGATCTTTTCTAGATATGCAGTGAAAGTAGATTTTCCATTCTTTACCACATATATCAATCATCTTAGAATTAGTGATAAAAAATAATCACTATAATAAGCAACATATATATTTTTAAAATTATGATCAAAATACACTAGACTCTTCAAGCCTCCATCATAATAAAAATTAAAGACGCATTCCAATTTTTAATTTATTTGTATTTAAATAAGACAAAGAAATGGAACTTAATATTTTGGTGACATTATGACTTCACAATTGTTCAGTGCTTTACATATTAAAATATTTCCTTGTCCTTTATTTTATTTCATCCTCAAGTGTAGCCTACCTTTACAGTTATGGGCAAAGTTGTTTCAAATAGGAAAAAAGACATAAGCATAACTTGATTATCAAAGTGCATTGAGAACATGTTTCCTCATGGAATTTGTATTTACAGTATGTATACATTTTTGAGGTCTTAATTTTACAATGCATGGTTTTTCCAGCTTGTTCCTTTATTTATGGCAGTAACAAAGTTATTAGGACTTCTAATATGACGATACTTGTCTCTGCACGCTAGCTGGAGAGAGTGGTAAGGTAGGTACATTATGTGGAATCCTACTGACTTAAAGAGAAGATGCCCCTGAATTGGAGAGTGACATTATCTTGGATTTTTTCTAGTAAAACCTCAGATACACACATTTCCCAATTCATGTTGTTTCCCCTAGGACTTCAACCATGATTGTATGTGCAGTTATCCCTCACAAATGCTAGGCTAGTTTATCTGTATTACTCCTTTCCCACTGTAAATTCAACATCATCAATCTCAAACACTCTTTTTTTTTTTTTTTTTTTTGGAGAGGTTTTTCACTATAGGGCGCGTGCGCTCTCCAGACAGACAGAGAGAGACATAGAGACAGAAAGCGAGAAATCACCCCCTAGGGGGGATGGTCACGCCGCAATCCCTTCTCCTCCATTCTCCTCTCGGGATCTTGGGCACGCACGCACACGCGCCCGGCGTGAGTTGTAAGCCACCGGGTCCGAGACGCGAACCGCGGTCGACTACGTGGGAGTCCAGCGACATAGCCATTACGCTAACTGCTGGTTCCCTCAAACAGACTCTTATTACTGGCAAACAATTTATTTTGTTCTAGTCAGTGGTCTTCACTTTGATTACAAAAAAAATCTCTACAACTCCCTTCCAAATAATGACCTTTGGTCAGCAGATAATTTCTTCAAATATAGAAGTCAATAGATGCAAACTTTCTACAATGAACTCAGGCACAGCTGCTTACCATCCATGTTTGTCCCTCCTCTTGTGAAGCATGCTTCCTCATTTATAGACAATGTTATATTTTATCTCTCTCTTACATAGTTATCATATTTCCATGATTTCCTTGTCCTTTATTATTTGAATAATTCAAGTCATAATCAGTTTTAAAATTAAATAAATAAAACAAGGGCCAGCCTGTGACATGGTAGTTAAATGAGCTAGATCCCACATGGCTGATTGCATGGTTCCAGTCCTAGACCCATGAGAGATGCTCACATGGGTGAGCATCCCCCAAATCCCGATGGGATGAAAAAATGGAGGAGAAGGGATTGTGGCATAACCACGCCACATTGTGGAATGCTTCCTCCCTCTCGATTTCTCTGTCTGTCTCTCATTAGCACATGTCCCTTCTGGCAAATTAAAAAATGATTAAAAAAAAAAAAGGAAACAGAATGGAGATTCAAAACATGTGCTCAAAAGTCAGAAAATCTGGCTTTGAATCCAAGCTATGCAATTGGGGAATTGGTTTGATCTTAATTTTCCAAGCCAATCTGTGCCTCTCTTTTCTCGTCTATAAAATTATATTTCTGTAGTGTATTTCATAAGAAGGTTGAAAGGAATTAAATGAAATTATATAAAGTGCTTATAATAGTGTCTGACATGTAGTTAACATTTAATAAGTTAGTTTTTATTATCCGGAATATATTCAATAGTCAGTAAATGTTTTTTGATGTGCTGTTGTTATTCTCTTGACCTACATGCCCTGACACCATCAGAGTAATCGGGAAGTAAAAGTTTATTCCTGCTTCCCTGTAAGGAAGTCATAATTTCTTTGGGATATAGTCCCTGAAAGATCTGACAGGTCACTATAGTCTCATCCCTTGCCACCCCATGGACTTGGTTTCTCTGCTCCCAAAACACTGAAGGTGATTGAAGCTGATTGTTTTAACATTTCTGAAGCATTTGAATAGAAGCAGAAGGACTCTCTAATGGCATGCAAGCTATTATCTGCATATTGCTGTTATTAGCATCAGCAGCTCTGCTGTCAGGGTCCTCCCCTGTTGAAAGCCATTCTTTCCTCTCAAAATGCCTGTGGTTAAAGTTAGGCTGATTTCAACTTCTGATAAGCACCTTCCCTCAAAAAGTGCTTTTATTATTATTTTTTTTTTTAAGAAAAGAAGAAGGAAAAAAAATGATGATCCTTTAAGGAAATACATGTTTTCTTAAAGATTTCTGGCTTTTGTTGTTGCTCTTATACCTGATACACTTCTCTATCACTTATTTGCCTGGTTTTCAATGTTATGCTTATTCCTCAAGACTCAGTTTAGGTGTGAACTCCTCCCTAGAACTCTCCTCTCTCCCAATGACAGTGGGATAGCCTGCTTAAACACCTTGTGTTTAGTTCTTTCAAAGCACGTGTCATAGCATTTTGCCCTCTGGAGGTTCCCCTGACTAGGCTTTAAGAACAGTGAAGAAAAACAAACAAACAAACAAACAAAAATCCTAGGCTTTTCTCATCTCTACACCCTATGTTTCTAGAATAGTGTGTGACACTGTTCTAATTCCAAAAGGCTAAGGGTAGAGAAGAAACTAAACAGAATAGGAATTCTCCCATTGCAAAGTTTCCACGTTCCTGCTCCTAACTGGCCTGTTTCTGGCAGAGTCCCAGTGACCACCAAGCATCCTCACCATATTACTGGGTTGTCAGAAAAGTCAAGCAAAATGCAAAATGCATCATGACTTCTCCAACGACCCAATAGACCCCCATTAGGCCACTCAATGGAATTTTCGAAGGTTACTTCTGATTTCTAGAACTTAGAAGTAGTAAAATGTGTATGTTCCCAATAGAGCAAATGTTTTCTTTCTAGTGTAATAATCTCACTTTGCGGTTAGCCACTAGGGATTTTAGGCTGTTATGTGAATTCTTCATTCTCTTTTTTTCCTGCTTAAGGGCTCATAAAGACACCTATTTGCTGGGAAAAATGAAATTGGGTAGAGTATAATTGCTTTTTCATTCTGCTAGATTCTCTCTAGGACCTTAAAACAGATCTATAATATTAACCTGAGGTTAATATTAACCTGAGAAGGAAAGCAATTATTCTGATAGTTCCAACAAAAACGTGTAGCAGAAAACAAAGCCAGCTTTGAATTTTGATAACCCAAATTCTACTGGAGAGTCAAAAATAAGCAATAAGGAGGTGAAATTTCATAAACGTATTTTTGTTATTTCTACCTACTTGAAGCAATTAAGAAAATCTAGTCTGCCTGGCTGGTGGCATGATGGTTAAGGCAACTGGATCCCAACTCAGTTGACTGCCCGGACCTGAGATCTTCAGAAACATGTTAGGCACATGTGTGTGAATGCCCAAAGGAGGAAGTTGAGAAGAGATTGTGGCATAACTGTCCCCACAGGAGGGTATGCTCTCTCACTTTGTCTTTCTCTATCTTGTTCTTTCTCTCTTTCTTTCAGCAAGAACATGTGCCCTTTAGCAAATTAGAAAAAAAAGAAAAGAAAAGATCTTATCCTAAGAATATCTGAAGGATCAAATTATTGTTGGAAAGCCAAAAATGTCTCTTCCCTTTTCTCTTTTCCACTCATAAAACGTTTCCTAAGGAATGTTTCTCCTTCCTCCTTTATGCACCTCCTCCTCCCTCCTCCTCTTTTTTCTTCATCCTCTTCCTTCTTCATGTTTTTTTCCTTTAAATATAAAGACCTCCAAGAAATCCACCCAATGCTCTATAAACTAATAAAATATTAACATGAGATTTGAAACTATAACAGATAATTACGTATCCATCTACTTTATATAACTATTCCTACTGCTACCAATTACATAGTATGGCTACCATAGTTGAGCAATTCTGATTTTCACAGATACCACTGGGGACATATGTGTTAGACACACACACAACACACACGCACACATTTAGATTTTGGTCATGGGGATGTGAGTTTGCAAGAGGCGGGGGTGGGTGGGGAGAGACAGTGAGAAGGAACGTTGAGAAATCATCCCCTAGGGGGATGGCCACACCTCAATCCCTTCTCCTCCATTCTCCTGGGTTTTGAGCACACATGTACACATGTACGGCATGATTTTCAAACTACCAGATCTGGGGTCTGGGACTCGAACTGCAATCAGTCATGTGGGAGTCCAGTGCATTAACCACTACACCACCTGCTGGCCCAGTATGTGTATATTTTAACTTAAACTGATGATGACGTAGTGAAGGAAGCCTTCTTTTGCAGTTGCTCTCTTTTGGGTCCGAGAGCTGTGTTAAAGAAACTCAGGGTAAGAAAACTGCAATGGAGCTTCAAGGATACAGGAATGAAATATTTCTTACACCTTGATTCAAATAAACAAGAGCCTAGTACATGTCACTCTGAGCGTGTACCTGTTAAATATGAGCTCATCCTTCATTGACAGTGAACTCTTCACCTTCTCAAAGGCAGCTGGTTGAAAACTTTCCTACCATGGTTTTGCTTGTTCTAGTTTCTTGTTTCTTTATTCTTTTCACCAGGAAGCATTTATTTTGAACTAAAGTAAAACATTAGTTGTAATTAAAAGTGAATTTTAAGTTTTACATTAATCATTCTTTGAATATCATTGGGTTGAGTCTAACATTACTCACAATATGTCATTTTATTTTAGGGATTCTTTTTAATCCAACCATTGGTGAAAATATATTTATTTATTTATTTCTTGTTAAGGGAAGAGGGTATAGTTTAGCATTAAATAGACTAACAAATAGTTTACATAACAATTTTTGTATGTATGATGATAAAAATGGATATAATTTTAATATGTAATATGTTCTGTTAATCTATTTTAAATAATCTAAAATTAATTTTCAATATATCATTAAATAATACTTTTTATTGTATATCAGGCTTTTGATTTAAAAAAACTAAAGTTATTATAATTTATTATTAAGCACATAAACAGAATGGTGTATTAGAAAGAAGATATGCTTGAGCGCAGATACCTGGGTGTTAATTTAGTTCTTTTATGTGACCTGTAATAAGTAACTTAGCTTTCAGTCTTATTTTTCTTAATATAAATTGGAAGTAATACCAAACATGCTTTATCCTATTTCACAAAGCTGTGATACCAACCACATGTAATCATATGTGATAAAAGCATGTTTGTGTATGGTTATTATTGCTTCAGATAATAAAGATAAAATATAAGAGTTATCTCTTTGGTTTAAAGAATTGCAGTTATATTTCCAGGAAACAAAGTTAAGCCAAATTTGCAGCATGATAAGCATGAAGCATGCCCTGCATGACAAGCCTCCTGTCATTCTAGATTATAATCAATGGTTGACTCAATTTAATGTAGCATACTCAGGGATAAATTATCTGTGCTTTTTTAATTTTTAAAGTTTATGTATGTATGTATTTATTTATTTATTGAGAGAGACAGAGAGAGAGGAAGAGAATGGCACCCTCAACACGGTCTTCATCCTGCATTCCACCCCTCAAGTTAGCTACCTTAGACCTTGGGCATGTATGGATGTAGCATGTGCAGGGGGGACCCAGGACATGAACCAGGGACCTTCCCTTCTGTGTCCAATCCAGCAAACACAGAACCATCATCTGGCCCTTTCTTCTTGTTTTCTTCTTTTTTTTTTTTCTCACCCTTTCCAGGTTTTTGCCACAGGGTGTGTGCGCTTTCTGGAAAGAGAGAGAGAGAGAGAGAGAGAGAGAGAGAGAGAGAGAGAGAGAGAGAGAGGAATCAACCCCGGGGCCGGTGTCCATGCCACAGTCCCATCTCCTCCATTCTCCTCTCAGGATTCTGGGAACACACACATGCGTGATGTGATTCTGAAGCCACCAGCTATGGGCTGGAACTGTAGTGAGCCATGTGGGAATCCAGTGCCTTAAAGACCATACCACCACTACCACACCACCTACCGTTCCCCCTTCTGCTTGTCTTTATACCAACGCTAAAGAGATGAAATCCCTTTTCTTAATAAGTTAATAACATAGCTGCTGCTTGGAGATGGTTTATTTTCATAAAATAATAAGGAAATAATATAAGAACATAAAAATGTAATAATAATTGTATAATAACTGGTCTAAAATCAAACAGCCTCGTGATTTAGTCACTGCTTGAACTATATAGTACAATAAAAGTCATCCAGCAAATAGGGATAATTGAAAAGCACCTCAAAGCTTTATTAAAAGTCTCTTGTAAAATGTCAAAAGGGATTCAATTAACGACCTTTACCAAAGTTATGAAAAAGTTTTTATTATCCATCTCTTAATTTCCCACAGAATCCGTAATTTACCTCTCTTAAGCTTTCTCCTTTACTCTCTGACTTGCAAACCTCTATCCCTGATAGGAAACCCAGAGTTCGCATCTGTAATTTTTCGTCACTAATTCTTACATTTTTATTATGAATATCCATTTCACATGGTATTATTATTATTATTAATTTTAGTTGAGATTTTTGCTATAGTGCATGTACACTCACCAGAGTGACAGAGAGAGACAGAAAGCAAGAAATCACTCCCCAAGGAGGGATGGCCATGCCACAATCCCTTCTCCTCTTGGGATTTTAGGCACACATGCACACACACCCTGTGTGAGTTTTAAGTTGCTGGGTTCAGGTTTTGAAGCCCGGTTAACCACATGGGAGTCCAGTGCCTTAACCACTATGCCACCTGCTGACTTCTATGATTTTCTAAATATTTTCTTTGTCCCATACTCACTCTCTATATGACTGGTTCTTTCTGAATCAAACTAATGGTGAACATACAAATGTTCTCAAGGTCCTCATGGATTCCTGAGGTTTTGTACCTCTTTAATGATGGAATTAACTTACAGAATATCTCAGCCAAAGTTGCTGCATTATATTTTCTCCCTAAATTGCCATGAGTCACTGTGATTAACCTCCTGTCTGATAAATTTGGAATTGCCTTGATACAAGTATAAGAATAAATGAGGACACAATCAGATTTAATCAAGTTCTAAGGTCTTCCTAAATAATTTTTTATGTGAATGGTGATAAATTATTCTGAAAGCTGAAAATGAAAACCAGTGTATGGAGTCATGTTTACTACCTAAGGGAGGTAACTTTGTCCAGTTCTGTGTAAAGCCCTATAAGAAAAACTACAGATTAGTTCTTTTCCCATTGGTATTTCTTTTTTAATTTGCTTCATAAAAACTTAAACATTATGTTTGTAATAAAAGTATGCTATATTTACATAGTAAAACCTAGAAAACAATTTGGCTTAATCCCACAAATGTAATAAAACAAGAAAAATATTTCTTTTTTTCCACTTACTTTCCTACATGGACCAGACCTAAATTACCTTACCTACTTAATACATTCAATATTCAAAATTACTTCTACTTCTACCTTTTTTTTTTTTTTAAGGTTTTTTGCCATAGGTCATGTGCATTTGTTGGAGAGAGACAGTGAGAGGGAAAGGGAAAGGAAAATATCACTCCTGAGCTGTATGGCCATCTTGTAATCCCCTGTCTACCATTTTCCTCTAGGGATTTTGTGTGTGCACACACATGTTCCTGGCATGATTTTCAAGCTGGTCCAGAACTTGAACTGCAGTAGGCCATGTCAGAGTCCAGCACCCTAACCACCACGTCACCTGCTGGCTCCAACTTATACCTTCTTTTAAAAATGTGTTTTATGAGGGCACACAGGTGTCTTAAAGTAAAATGCAACACTCCATGTGACTGACCTGTTGAAGAAGTTCTGAGATCATGGCTGGAGACCTTGAGTCTGCCAGGGATGCCTGTGCCCATGATCTGAGGCTGAAGATGGGAGTAGATTATGGCATCAAGACCCTGTTCAGATTGCCCTTCTCTCTGTCTCTGCCTCCCTTATTCACTCTTAAAAGAAATAAATGAACTTTAAAAAATGTCTTTTCACGTGTCAGGACATAAAATTAAAACTCAAATGCTGTAAATATTTGATGTTAAGAAATAGAATTGCACACTTTCTGATGCCAGGAATGGAAGTAAAATGCATATAAGAATTTTCGAAAAAAATTTCTTTATGTATGAAGAACATTAACACTATTCATAATCTGCATTCAGTTTTTGTGGTGTACTGTTAAGTAATGCATAGTCTCAATCTAATTAAATGTGAACATCCAACAAACCCCAATTAAGAGAACTTTTATAAAATAATGACCAGTATTCTTCAAAAGCTTCAAAATTATGAAAGGCAAGGAAAGAATGAAGGACTGTCACAGGTTCAGAAGACTGAGGATACATGTTTATGTCACATAGAGGATTCTGGATTAGATTCAGCAGCAGAAAAAGAAGACTAGTGGAAAAGCTGGTGAACTATAAATAAAGCCTGTAGTTTGGCTCATAGTAATATACTGATGCTAATTTCTTCGTGTTGGCAGTTGTGCTGTGGCTATGTAAAGTATTACCACTAGGGAAGTTCGCATCACTATTTGAGCTTATCTGTAATACTTCTGTAACTCTGAAATGATTTTCTAAAACATTTTAAAGAAGGAAAATATTCATAATCTTTACATTACTACTTTTTCCAAAAGAAAATACATAGCCTGAATAATTATAATGTAGTAGTACAGTTATCCGAAGGTAATACAAATGTGCTATTAAGTACATAACAAAGTGATTCAGAAAAATGCCTTAGTGATTAGGAGAAAAACTAAATGAAAAATGTGAGAGGCATCATTACATTTCATAGTGCCAAAAAGGAGTAAGGGGCATCCCTCTGCTGAGATTCTGCTCAGCATTTCTTAAGGTTTTAATTTATAGATCAGTCCATGGCTTTGAACAAGGCATTATGCAGTTAGATGAGATTTGATTGAGGGAATAACCAATAGGACATACTGAAAAGAAACAAAGCTAGAAGGAGGTCTCATAAAGAAGGCACCTATAGGAATGACATGGGAGATCCAAGTAGAAAAGGCGCTAATCCCTTGGAGAGAGAGCATATCCAGTTAACATGTTCCAAAGTTTTCTATTTGACCATATAGACCTTGGCATTTGATCTTTATTTCTCTTTAGATGCTACATTTTTGTTTTCCTTTTATATGTTTATTAACTAAAAAAATGAAACCTAATATGTTATGCAAAAAGAAGAGATACTACATTAAACTCCAAAGAAAAATGTTAAAATAGGAGTGCTATTCAGAACAACAATAAGTTGTACACAACCATCTTGTGTACTGGTGCCAACATCACGTGACCCGTCTCTTTCATGAATTCTTGAGCCAAAGGAGCACAGCCAAAAAAGGGTACTCTGAAAATGATCCTGGGATCGTGACATTTGGATCCTGGTTTCTAAGACTTCAGATGCCTTTGCGAGGTTCTATTGCATAATTTTTGTATGACTGGAAAGCGGCCACTTGAAATGACAAAAGGCTTTTCTTTATAGTTTATTGCAAATCTGGGCTATAGTTGTGCCTACAATCCTAGAGAAGAAATGAAGCTAGAACTTAAAAAAAAAAAAAAATCTAATTCCAGAGAAAGGTGAGACAAGTTGCCAGTCTGTAATATAGTTTGGAATAATAAACAGATTTGGAGAAAAGATGTCCAAAGGGAGAACAGGGCATCTATCTTTGTAGATAGAATCTTCCATCTTTACCCTAGGTGGAAGGAGATTTTATTTGAGTACATATTATCAACCATAGAATAAAAGAGAGTACAAGTTCATGAAAAATGGAATTAAAGTATGAATATATTTTATTTTTAAAAAAGAATTTTGAATTCCATGCGTTTTTTTAATCAATACACATTTTCCATGAACTTTTTGAGGACTTCTCATATTTTCCTGAGTGATGAACTCATCTATTAAGAAAAATGCAGGGACCAGCAGTTAGCATAATGGCTATGTCACTGGACTCCCATGTAGTCAACCATGGTTCGAGTCCCAGACCCGGTGGCTTAAACTCATGCTAGGCACGTGTGCGTGCATGCCCAAATCCCAAGAGGAGAACGGAGGAGAAGGGATTGCAGCGTGGCCATCTCCCTGGGGGGTGATTTCTCACTTTCTGTCTCTCTCTGGCGAGCACATGTGCCCTATAGTAAAAACCTCCCCCCCCCCCCAAAAAAAAAAAAGAAAAAATGCAACTATTTATGAATCCAAAATATCTGGATGGAACAGGAATGAAACCAAGATTACTTCCCTGGATGATACATTAATGGCATCTCAATGATTCCACAAAGTGTGGGGAGTAAATAGAATTGACTGGGAGAGAGAGATGGAGACAGTGCAGGTCCCTTGCTAAAAGAGATGTTTCTTTTTTAACCCACTTTACCTGTGCATTTAAACTGTTCTTTCAGTGGAGGAAGGGGCAGAAAGATCTACTATTAAAAAGAACCAGCAGCCTTAATTGTTGACACTTGCAGAAATACAAAAGTGAGGACTTAGACTGGGGACTCTACTACTATCAAATAAAGAACCAGGCTTATCTTGTGCCACTTCCTCCCTTCCTTTTCTTCTTGCTGTAGGGTTTGGATTGCAATAGAACAGTGTCCACCCAGCGAAAGCCTTGGATTGATGCTCAAATTTGTAAGATGTAGATTTTGATATTCTGTGAAAGGAAAGGGGAAATAATGTAGGGGGAAAGGCATTTCTCTTTGAGAGAAGAGTTTTTCACATACACTGAGGTAAAGATTCAATTTAAGAGCTGAATGGGTTGAGGATGGTAGATGTTTACTTGAACTTAGAGAAGCTAAATTAGAAATCAAATAATCATTCTCAGAGGGACTTCCTACTATGGAGGTCCCAAGTCCTCAAGTATTATCTTTTTGAAATTCAAAACGTCCACATATATTAGATTCTTTATTTTTTCTTTCTCCTTTATGGCAAATCTCCTTCAGAAAATAAATTTTGCCTATACGTCCTCGGCCTGGGGGAAACAGGATGTCTCTTCTATGTACTCTTGAACTCTCTGTATGAAGAGAGTCTAACTACATTATAGATTGAAGCAAGGAGAACTGTTGATGATGAAGCAGGAGTCGATAAACAGGCTATGTTGCTCAGGAAAGGGAAGCTACAGGATACATACAAAGACCAGGTATTCCTGCTTGCTCAGTAAACTATTGCTGTGGTCCTCTCAAAGGAAGAGAGAGCAGACATCTGTTTTACACTTGTTCTTTATGTTTTTCTGAGAAATTTTACATGTATTTAAAGATTTATTCAGGGTTATTTCTCTGGTTGCAAAGAGCCAATCTTAAAAGGCATTGTGGAGCTTGCCTTCCTAGCTATCTGAAAGATTCCATGCTTTGAATATTTGTACATATGAGTGTATGTTAAGTATTTGAAATAGCATTTGCTGAATATATTTGGTGGCTGTGGAAGTGGTCAGGAGGGTCCGTGTGTGTAAAGTGAGGTTGGAGGAGAATTTATTAAATACATATATGTATTTACATTATGTGCTAGTGTGTGCATGTGTGTGTGTTTGTGTGTGTGTGTGTACTTAGCCACATGTCTCTAGATTTCAGTACTGGTTAATAAAAAAGTTACTTAATTTCATTCAACCATTGATAAAAGGTATGTAGGGCAAATTGCAATAATGAGTTGACTTCTATGTTTATTCAGTTCTAAACTAAGAAATATCCAAGTGGTCTTGTCCAGGGGAAGGATTGCTGTAGGTTAAAAATTTCATAAAATCTGATTCTGATATGAATGTTTTAGATTCTGAAACTCCTACAGATAATGAGGGCCAAAGCTATGTCTTGTATCTTTCTTTTATATTCCCCTTTCATAACCAAAATATTGAGCATATAATAGGCCCACATTTAATTAATAGGTTGCCCAAGCAAACAGTAGAGAAATATCGTATAGACAGAAGATTGAAATGTTCAATATTTTTTTTTTTTTTTGAGAGAGGTTTTTGCTATAGGGTACGTGTGCTCGCCAGACAGACACAGACAGAGAGACAGAAAGTAAGAAATCACCACCCGGGGGGATGGCCACACCGCAATCCCTTCTCCTCCGCTCTCCTCTCAGGATCTTGGGCATGCACGCACATGCGCCCGGTGTGAGTTTTAAGCCACCGGGTCTGGGATGCGAACCGCGGTTGACTACATGGGAGTCCAGCGACACAGCCATTACGCTAACTGCTGGTCCCAAAATGTTCAATATTTTGCCATTGATGGATGGTGACTTTAAAAGAGAGTTTAAATAATATTTCTTAGAAAATCTAGGTTTACTAGTAACTGGTTACATTAATTTGTTTATATATAAAATTAAAATTGAGCTACTAAAATCAGTACAACTCATGTTCAGTTTGGTCTTAAAGTTTGTATCTTCTGACAAGCAATAGAAAAACTGGAGTCCAAATTAATTATAAAAATACATTAGATATTTATAATTTAATTTTTTGAGAGGTTTTTGCTATAGGGCACATGAGCTCATCAGAAAGAGAGAAAGAAAGCAAGAAATCACCCCCTGGGGGGATGGCCATGCCACAATCCCTTCTCCTCCATTCTCCTTTCAGGATCTTGGGCACGCATGCTTATGCACCCTGCATGAATTTAAGCCACCGGGTCTGGGACTCGAACCACAGTCGACTACATGCGAGTCCAGCAACATAGCCATTACACTAACTGCTGGTCCCTATAATTTAATTTTAATGGAGGGATTAGTGGTATCTGAAGAAGATTGGACTACTACTTATTTCCTCACTAGTGTTTTTCATAAATCAGAGCTTGGTCTTTAGAGGCACACAGCCTACATTTGAATTCTGGCTCTACAACTTTATGTAACTGAAAACTTTTCTAACCTCTCTGTGCCTCAGTTTCCACTCTACCAATTGGCATATTAATTTCATCCACTCTGAAGTTAGTTGTAAGGATTGGATGGATTTATCCATGCATGTACCAAGTGAATAGAGAAGAGTCTGGCACAGATTTAGTGCTCAATGTTATTTCTGAGTGGCCACAAGATGGTGTAGTGATAAAACATTGCAATCTGTAGGCAGATTCCAAACATGGGAAGGTTACTGGTTTGTGTATGGAATCTTCCCTGTTTTTCCTAGGCATGAGTGTGCCCATGATCCAGGATTGGCTTAAACTGGGGTATATCATGATGTCAAGATCTTATTGAGGGTGCTATATGTGCCCCTAATCTCATTAATGAAATAAATTAATAAACTTCAAAAATGTTATTTGTGAATAGGATTGTTCTCATTACCAGTGGCTCCTCCAACAAATTATTACAAACTTAGATGCATAAAACAAGACAACTTGGAGCCAGCAAGTGACATGGTGGTGAAGGTGCTAGACTCCCACATGGCTAAATATGGTTTGAGTCCCAGGCTGACAGCTTGAATCATGCTGGGCATATGTGCATGCGTGCCCAAGATCCCAAGAGGAGAATGGAGGAGAAGGGTTTGCAGCAGGATTCTCTGGTGTGTGCAAGCACCCTATGGCAAACACCTAAAACAAACAAAACAACAAAAAAGACCACTTTATTATCATACAGGTCTGTAGGTTAGGAATTTGGTAAAGGTCTCACTAGGCTAAAATTAAGATATCATCAGGTTGCATTCCTTTCTATAGACTTTGTAGGAGGATTTGTTTCTTTGTTCATTCTAGTTGTTGGCAGAATTGAGTTGTGGTTTTAGGACCTAGATTTCTGTGTTCTTGTTGGCTGTAAGCAGAAGGTTGATTCCAGCTTCTAGAAGTTACTGCTTTCCTTGGCAGAATTGAGTTGTGGTTTTAGGACCTAGATCTCTGTGTTCTTGTTGGCTGTAAGCAGAAGGTTGACTCCAGCTTCTAGAAGTTACTGCTTTCCTTGGCTCTTTTCCTCTGTCTTCAAAGGCAACAAAGAAGGCCAAGGTCTCGTCATGTGGCATCTTTTTGATCCTTTGTTTCTTAAGGTTGTATATCCCAGCCAGGAAAAGTTCTTCACCTTTAGGTTTCATGTAATTAGACTCTACTTTGATCATATTGAAACACTGTGTTAGCTATACAGTCTTCTCTAAGACTTATTTTTTCTTTCAAAATAGAGAAAAAATTTTATGTTATTCGGTGTATTTAAAAATATTTGTATTACATACACATAGCCCAAACTGTCTTTCACTGGTTAAATAATATTACTTATGATGACCTAATATTTTACCTGTGCTTAACATGCACCAAAAACTTCAATTATATAATTTCATTTAATCCCCATGACAACACTTAGGAAGTAGGTACTATAATTATTAGGAAACAGATAAAAATTAATATAGTAAAAATAGGTTTGGAAATCTAATACAGGCTGTATTATTTCACAATGTGTCATCTTACTCACCACATTGCATTAGCAAGACAGATGTCACTATTAATGCAAGGCACAATGTTACAATAAATCCAAAGGCAATGTTCTATTTAGAAGAAGATCATGGGAACTAAGTGAACGGTCTAAGAATATGGCACATATCTTAGTCCAGCATTGTGTTTCTAAACAGAAATACCAAAAACTGGGTGATCTACAAATAGAGGTGTCTTTGACTCTTGATTCTGGTGGTTGGAACGTCCAAGAGCATGGGGCTGATGTCTGGCCAGACTCGTGATACATCATAACATGGTTGACAGATGCAGACTGAAGACAGGAGGGTGTAAATAGAAGGGTGTAAATAGAGAGTATAACTTCTGGGTTCCCATATTTTATAGCAACCTTCTTTCCCAGAATTTAAACCCTTCCCATGAGAGTGAGAACTCTCTGCCTCTTGTGAGACACAGAGCTAATCCATTCATCAGTGTGATACTCCCACTATCTACTAGGTCTCACTTCTTAAAATAGTACCACTTTCCAACACCATTACATGGAGGACCAAATTCCAACACATGAACCTTTGGGGGACAAACCTAGATATAGGAATCATTGCTTCTCCGCACATACCCTTTTCCCAGAGAACCCTTCTCTCTCTGAAACCTCAGCTGATTTGTTTGTACATCTCCTTGTCCCCATCTGTAATCAGACCCCACAGTAATAATTAGGCTAGATATAGAACCTGACCCAAAATAATCTATCCATGAAGTAGTCTGAATCAATTATATTTTATCATGTTTTTATTTAAGACAGGGTCTTGCTATGTCACCATCTACTCGCCTCTGCTATCACATCCGGCTCTTTCAGACAGGGTCTTGCTCTATTGCCCAGTTCAGCCTCAAAATTATAATCCCTTTGCCTCAGTCTCCCCAAATCTCTGAAATTATAGGCACATGCTACTGATTACGAACCTATCTTGTGGTCCCAGCCTGTAGGACACAGTGTCTTAGCAGTGTGCACCACGATAAGCTGGACTTATATCACTTGAGACTCTGAACTGAGTTCTTTGGGGACAGAATCACACGAAGGGTCACCAGACAAAGAACCTAGGGCAAGGACCCATACAAACGAGACTTAAAGTGGTATCATCTGGAAAAGGCATTTGAAGTCATTTTCTTCTCCAGACAAAAAGTGACTGGAAAAGACAAATACAAAGGAGTCTTAAGATAAGCCAGAGAATAAAGATTCCTAGAGAAGTGAAGAGTGAGAAAAGTAAGCCTTCACAGAAGGATAATAATAATGCTGGGTGAATGGGCAACCTGACTTATTGAAATTGCCTAGTAGTTAGGAAGAATGATTCATTGAGCTGCCATTGTGTGATTAAAATATCTTGTGAAGTTTTCAAATTCCCTTTGCTTTGATTTTATATTTGCTGAGCAACCTTCTGATCTTAATTTGCTTTCCCACAGAGGCTTCCCTAACAGGTGGTGAAAGTACTTTCTGGCTGACAGGAACATTTCTCACAGTGAATTAATAAATTGGCACTGTGATGTATAAATCAGTATCTCCTGAGCTAGGTCAGGATGAATCATCAGACTTGATCCCCTAGGTTGACTAATGGATAAGGACTCTGAACCCCCTGAATAGAATGGCCATATTCAATTCAACAGCCCTGGAAGCTGGGGTTAGCAACCAGGCACATTAGGTTACTGATTACTTAAAAATGTTTGGTGGGTACTTCCTACATACCAGACATTGTTCTTGTTGCTAGGCACTTTGCAGTAAGCAAAGTAGCAGTGCACCTTGCTTTCAGAGAGCCTACAGTTTACAAACTTCCAAAAGTACATATATATTTTGGCCCATTGTATTGCGTCTAGTCACAAAAATACCTGAAACTGAATAATTTATAAGTCTAGAGGGTTATTTAGCTCACCGTTTTAGAGGTGGGGGTCTGAGGGCCACAACTGGTGAGGATCTTTGGTATAGTTTGGGAAATGATCTGTCCCCCAAAAGTTCATGTTTTGAAATTTGGCCCCCAGCATTTTGGAAGATGGTGAGATCTTTTCATTTTTTTTTTTGGGGGGGGGGGAGATTTTTTGCTATAGGGCACATGCACTCGCCAGACAGAGAGAGAGACACACACAAAGCAAGAAATCACTCTGCAGGGGGGATGGCCATGCCGCAATCCCTTCTCCTCCATTCTCCTCTTGGGATCTTGGGCATGTATGCACACGCTCCCGGCATGAATTTAAGCCACCGGGTCTAGGACTCGAACCATAGTTGACTACCTGAGAGTCCAGTGACATAGCCATTACACCAACTGCTGGTCCCTTCACTGCATTTTTAATTTGGAGAGTATTTTTTAAAAGATTCATTCATGGGACCAACAGTTAGCATAATGGCTGTGTTGCTGGACTCCCATGTAGTTGACCGCAGTTCAAGTCCTGGACCCGGTGACTTAAACTCATGCCAGGTGCATGTGCATGTGTGCCCAAGATCCTGAGAGGAGAATGAAGGAGAAGGGATTGCAGTGTGGCCATCCCTCCTGGGGGGTGATTTCTCACTTTCTGTCTCTCTGTCTCTGTCTTTCTGGCAAGCGCATGTGCCTTATAGCAAAAACCTCTTCAAAAAAAGAAAAAAAAAAGATTCATTCAATTATTCATTACTATTATTTTTAACTTTCTAGAGAGTGTGTGTGATCACGCTGTAAAGCGAGAGAGAGAAAGTGATACAGCAAACCACCAGGTCCAGGACTTGAACTATGGTCAGCCATATGGGAGTCCAGCACCTGAACCCCTACGCCTGCTGGCCCCTGTATTTGTTCTTTTGAGGCATCTTGTTGAATGTACTGTACCTGCCCACATTGAAGGTGCATCTTCTATACCTAGTCTACTGAGACTCACTTGTTAATCTTGTCTAGTAACACTCCCACAGACACACCCCGAATAATGCTTTATCAGGTTTCTAGGTATTCCTTAGCTCAATCAAGTTGACACCAAAAACTAACCATCAGAAACACATTTTCACTATTCTGGGCACTGAGAAAACAAGGACATAAATGAACAAGTAGAAAATACAGGTAAAGTGAGTATCACGTGAAAAGAAAAACAATGGGATTCTATAAATATTTATGTAAGAATTTCCCTCCATGACTTGCCAGCAGCAGAAATCTGGGTGCATCCCTACCACATGCATTAAATGCTGATGAGGACAATGAGGCAAGTTCTGAAATGTTTTGCTCAAAGCATACAGAACTCTGGGCAAATGCTTTGCCCTTAAGTCACAGCAACCCTGCAACCCATATGCTTTAAGCTTCTGTAGTGTGTTTACTGCTGTTGGAACAGATGGGTTAGAAGATGCAAATGTAGTTTCCTATTTTAAGGCGTGAGTGCCTGTGCATATATATACATGCAACACATGTATGCGCAGATACACACACACACATGCACACACACACACACGCACACACACACACATACACACATACACACACACATACCCCAAATCACCATGTGGGGTTGCCTATTGATCTTTGAAACATCAAGATACTAAAATTCTATCTGTTACTTTAGGTGTAAGACATAGTAACTTAATTTTTGATGGAAACTAGTATCATGTTCAAAAATTATTTCAACTTCTGGTTTGATTTAGAGCCTGGATTTACAAATTTACCACAACCTGAATGTCATAAATAGCCTGAAAACTTTCTCCCTAGAAGGTATTCTGCTTCTATTTGGTGATACAGTATAATTCTATTTTTACTGCCATCTTTCTAAAGCACATGCACTAGGCTAGTTGATGGTAAATTGAAATCATGTCAATCTCTAAGATGACCACAGCCTGGGTGTGATTTGTTGGCTCTTCTTTGCCAAGTCAGGCAAAAAAGACTGACTTAATGAGTCCTGGAGGCATCAGACAGCAACTTTGTTGGACTAGTGTAGTTGTGCTAAGGGAATATGATATTTTGGCAATTTTGATCGTTTTTGGCTATGTCTAAGGTCCATGACAATATGGCAGCTGTGATAAAACTGGATATTATATCTTCATAAAGTCATTGGCTTGACTAATGTGAATTCTTGCCATGGCATTATAAGCATCCACTTATTACTACTGTCTTCCAGCCAATCTCATGGAATTAGGAAAATGATTTCTGTCATTTTGGCTTACATTGATAGTCTCGGATTTTGTTTGCCAAGGGGGTATTCCACAAGAATATTGTGGAAAACAAATTCCTATGGTTGGGACAACTCCAGAGCTTGGATTAATCTCTCTACATAAATCAATACTGGGCGTAAATACATGGCAACTAGTTGCTATACATGTAGTAGTTAATGAATAGCCTGGATTAGGCTTACTTGGACCCTCCTTGCTATTGTGTTCAAGAGTTTACAGATGAAATTTACAGATCAATGTGAGTTCAGGAAATATCAAGTGCTTTAATTAGAAGATACTCCAATAAGCTATCTTCAAAGACGTAAGAACATAAAGGACATTTACTACCATTTTGTACCATCCCTGCCTATCTCATCACTTTTGTAGTTGGAAAAATAAAGGCCCAAGATTCTGTATGTTCCAAATCAGTTTATTTTCCTCTGTATTGTTCTTCCCTCTTGCATTTGCTGCTTTCTCTCTGACCACTCTTTCACTTGAAGGACATATGGAGTGGTAGAAAACTATTTTAGAATGAGATTTGCACCTTCGTGACATTGAGTGAAATCGAAAAATCAGAAGGAAAATGTGCTCATGCTCTTAGTTTGTTATAAATGACTCCAGTCTTGAATTCAGTTATTCAGCAAATATAAATGGAAATTATACTGCTAATAGAAACAATGAAAGAATGAAACCACTAACTTACTTGCCACTAAATTGTGCTGCACTCATACATATGTGCGGTCTCAGCCACCTAGTCCATAATTGCTATATATAAGCAGGTTCTGCTCCAGTTTGGGCTAGGAACACTTGGTACTTGCCCTTAAGAAGTTCATGGGCTTAAGGAGATAAGACATATACATAGGTAATCATGAGACTAAGAGGTACAAATACGCATGAGTTCAAAGAAGTTAGAGAGTAGCAAGGGAACTGGAGATGGTGGGTGTGGCAGTGGTACCATCTGAAATGCGCTCTTTTTTTTTTTTTTTTCTTAGAGATTTTTGCTATAGTGTGTGTGTACTTGCTTTAGAGGCAGAGAGAAACAGAGAGACAGAAAGCAAGAAATAACCTCCCAGGGGGATGACCACGATGCAATTCCTCGTTCTCCATTCTCCTCTTGGGATCATGGGCACACATGGACATGCACCCAGCATGAGTTTTAAGCCTATGGGTCTGAGACTCAAACAACAGTCAATTATGTGGGAGTCTAGTGATGTAACCACTATGCTATCTACAGGCCCCCTGACATAAGCTCTTAAGGGCAGGTAGAGTCTTAACATATAATTGGAAAGAGAAAACTCTCTATAGGGGATATAATTATGTATAAAGTTCTAAATTTTGAACATCATAGAAAGCACTGTCCCATACTATTGGGAACAGAAGACCTAGACAAGAAAGTAATGGAATTGTAACAAGCTAGTTCATATGATTAACACATAAATATTGAGTACTCTATAATCTGATGGCATTGTTAAATACTCTGGGATATAGCAACAAACACAATAAAATCTCTGTCTTCATGAAGCTTACATTCTAGTAGGAGAGTCCTCCGCATGGTACCCATTACCTCTGCTTCCTGGAATTTATGAACTGTGTAATTACCCTCCTCTTGAATGTGAGTTTGAATTCAGTTATTTAGCAAATATAATCAGAAATTGAGCTAGTGATTTGCTTCCAAAGACAAACTATGGAAAAAGTGATAGGATACCACTTCAGTGATTAGGTTAGCAAACACTGTGACCTGCATTTGCTCTTTCATTCCCTTCCTTGCTCACTATGAAGGAAGCCAGCTGCCATGTGGCGAGGTGCTCTATGGATAGGCTCATCTGGCAAGAAGCTGTCTAGTGAGGACCTGAGATCAGCTAGCAATCATATTAATGAGGTTAGAAGTGGCTTCTCTCCTGACTAGGCCCAGAGATGGTTGTAGCTCTGGCTGGAACCTTGTGGCCTTAAGAGAACCCTGAGCCAGAGACAATCAAACCATGTTTCTCATTCCTACTCTAGAGAACTGCAAGAAAATAAATGTTTGCTACTTTTAGTTGCTGGAGCAAACATAGGCAGTTGGACTTAGGCAGAGGCTGGGCTTTTGCCAAGTTAATATAGCAGAAGAGAAGAACAAGGTAGGAAATCTAAATTACATAAGGACAGAAGCAACAACAGGAGAAGAACAAAGGCTAATAAAAAATGGTACCAATCAATGAATTGTAGTTCCTCGTGAAAAAATGAGAGCCACAGACTTGGTTTGGTGATGTTAGGTGGAGAAAGCAGGAGATCTATAAGATAGTATTTGGTGAGTGAGATGCATGAAATTGAGAGACAAGTAGCTATGGGACCAATAACCCAGACCGAGTCTGCTCTAGAGCCAAAAAGCCCAGTTTTCACAAAGTTTTCCTCTCTCAAGGATACATCCAAACCCAGATTTCCGTAAAACCAGTCTGATAGTAAAAGGCATGGCAGTGCAAGTGGTCAGAAGAATATGTACAGCTATTACGGTGGCAAAACTCCTTTTTTTTTTTTTTTTGACAAAATCTTTGTTAATTTGCATCATGTTTTACCTATCTCATTATCTGAGACAGATTCTTCCTTAATAGTTACTCTCTGAATAAGGCAGAGATAGATTTCTTTCTTGGAGCACATGCAGCTTGTCTCTCTTGTCAGGTGTTCAAACATCATTTGCCAGCTGGTGATGAGACAAAGAAAACAGCACCGCCTGGGTGTGCAATGACACCTTTTACCTGTAGGCTGTATGTTCAACCTAATCAGTAGACTTGTACATTCTTAGGATCATGCACTCCCTTATCAACTCTAACAGCAGGTAGATCTACCTCATTATACCAATGGTTGCTCTTAGCTGTGTAAATTGAGCCCTATATTTAATACCCATGGGAAAGTATCATTAAAAGGAAACTTGACATCTACCCTCTGTTAAAAAAATTTTAAAAAGAACTGCATTTGGCAAGTGGGTGTGCTGTGGTATAATTTATAACTTTAATTCTAACATTAGCATTTGAGGATAATATTTAGAAAATCATAGAGTTAGGAGAAAACTTACATAATTTCTCTCCTGACTTCTTAATCCACAAGATAAAGGCATCTCTTGTTGTCTAATCTCAGAAGCTCAGTAATTTTAGATATTGTTTTTGAGATAAGGTTTTTAGAGGAAAAAGAGTCTCTGATTTTTTATTCTATTTTTTTGAACTCAAAAAGTAAACACACAGGGAAATGTAATTTTCTTCTCTGTCCACTCTATTCAAATTAGGGACCACATAGATTCAAATGGTAAGGGATAGCTATATTTAACTGAAGTAACCTAAAGTAATGTTTTTAGTTTTTAATATTAATCCGTGTTAGGTAGTTGAAAGTTCATAAATAATGATGTTTTTAATTTGCCAAGGGATTTTGAAAAAGACTGAGACAATAGGAATAAAATAAAAAGGATCATTAAAAATATTAGACATAATCCATGTTTTTGAAAAACTAAACCATGTTCTATGGAGACATACAACAATACAAAAAAAAAAAGAGTAAATGGATTCCTGCCATGTTATGGTGGCATGGCAATAGCTGAATATTCTAGAATGCTGGAAGCCATATGGAAAATCAAGGTGGTTCAGTTCCTGGGCTGACTTGCACATACTGGACAAATGTGCCCATCCATGTTCCTGGATGGCTGTAAAGTATAGTGGAAAGGGTATTATGGTGAGAGACCCTGTTGAGAGGATATTTGTCTTTCTTTCTCATGAAATAAACAAATTAAAACTTAGGAAAATATATTAGATATGATCTAGCTCTCCAATGCAGTAGAACATCTAGCTAGCTTGAGTGTGAAGGTTCCAAAGGTCTTGAATAAAACTGCTTCTACTGTCCTACTCCTTGGAATATTTGTAAAGAATAACAAATCCACATATATAGTGCCAGCTGATCTTTGATATAGAGCCAAGAATATCCATTGGGAAAAAGATAATCTCTACAATAAATGGTCTGGGAAAACTGAACATTCATATGCATAGGAATTAAGCTTGATTTGTATCTCTAATTATATATAAAATCAACTCCAAATGGATTAAAGACTTGATTGGGTATAAACTTTGAAAACAATGAAACTATTAGAAGAAAATTCAGGAGAAACACTTTAGGATTTTGATATAGGGAAGGAGTTCATGAATAAAACCTCAAAAGCAAAGGGAAGAAAAGGAAAAGAAGACAAATGAGATTAAATTAAGATAAACATCTCCTGCATAGCAATGAAAATAATGAGCAGAGTGAAAAGATGACCCAAATAATGGGAGAAAATATTTGTATACTATATATCTGACAAGGGATTAATTACGAGACTATATGAGAAATTCAAACAGCTCAGGAGTGAAAAAATAAGTAGACTAATTTAAAAATAGGCAAATAACCTGAATAAGCAGTTCTGAAAAGAAGACAAATGGTCAACAAACATCTGAAAAAAAATACTCAACAGTGTTAATCACCAGGGAAATGCAAATATAAATCACAATGAGATATCATCACACTTGAGTTAGAATGGGTAATATAAAAAAGATAAAAATCATGAAGCTAGCAAGGAGGCAGAGAAAGAGACACCTTTATGCAGTTTTGGTGGGAATATTAATTAGAACAGTCATGGAAAACAATATGGAGGTTCTTGGAAAAAAACTACAAATAAAATTGCTATATGTTCTAGCAATGCCACTACTAGTTATATATCTAGAGGAAAGGAAATCAATACATTGTAAAGATATCTGCTTCCCACTATTCACTGCACCACTATTCATAATAGCCAAGGTATGGACTCAACCTGTTATCTATCTACAAATCAAGAAAATTTAATAAACACAAATGCAATACACACAACAATGGAATACTATTCAGCCATTAAAAGGATGCCTTCCTGTTATTAGGAGTTAAATGAGAGAGGTTGGAGGACATTGTGCTAACTGAAATAAGCCAAACACACAAAAAGAAATACCATGTTTTCCCTTCTATGTGGAAATTTTAAAAAATGTCCTCCTAGAAGTAGAGAGGTGAAAAAAAGACCACTAGAGGAAGAATGGTGGAGTAAGGGTTACAGAGGGAAGCTGATCAAATGAAGCAAAATTACACATAGATAAGAGGACTAGTATCTAGTATTATAAAATACAGTAGGAAGAATATAGTTAACACACTCTACTGTGTATTTTAGCGTAACTTTGAAAAGGGGGTTTTGGTTGTCTTCAATATTAAATTACAAATGGTTGAGATGATGAATATCTTATTGCCCTAATTTGAGTATTACAAATTGTAATAGAAAAATTATATGGAAAAACCACATTTGACCCCAACAAATATGTACTATTATTATATATCCACAAAAAAATAATTATAAGTAAAAACCTCTGTCAAAGAACTGTTAGTCTTCTGTAGCCTATAATTCCTTAACGTGTTCAGCAGTAAAATCTGATGCTCTACAAGTAAATACCACATGGGAAGTTTCCCAATTCAAGTCTAGAACCCTCTCTGAATAGGCCAGGGTCACACTCATCTATGATCTGGGGATGGGCGAAGGCTGAGAGTGCATCGTTAGGACCTGGTTGGGGGGTTCTCTCTCTTTCACTGTCTCTCAGAAGAGTCAAGAGATATAATAGAAAGAATGAGATGGAAAAAGAGAGAGAAACAAGGCAATTGTAGCCATCATGACCTGGTTATCATGAAAGCCCAAGAACTCTAATTTTCAGTGTCTGAAAGAAGAGACAGGAAAAGTACCAATGCTGTTTAAATATTGCAGTAACCTTTAACTATTCCAATCAATTGGAATATATTTAATTATATTTCATTTATTCTTTTTTTTCTTTTAGGAGGGTAATTCAGGAATTTCTTTTATTTAGGCTGGATTCAAGAACTTATTATTATTATTATTATTTTACCAATAATGACAGAAAATAATTGCCAATCATTGAATATGACTAGGAGAAAAAACTAGAATAACATCAGGAAATAAGGGTAATTTAGATCTGAATACATAAAAAGAAGTTATTTCTGGGGTAATGAATAATGAGAAACAGATATTTTGTAGGATGTTATGGAAGGAACAAATCCTAGGGCAAACTATAATAATCAAAATTAAAAGGAACTTTGATTAATTCTAGGTAGAGATTGAAAATCTGCAGATACTGCTTTTAGCCTTGTCTAATGGCAGAGACTAATCTCAGTGTAATCATCTTGGTTAAAAGAAGCAGAGAAGAAAAAGTCAGTAGAAATTGAATACAGTACAGTTACCATTATTGTTACTATGAATATGACTGCCTCCAGTGAGCAAAACACATTTAAATATTTTACATGCATTAGTTATTTAAACAAAAGAAGAGACAATAAACTTCAAGTCAAGAAAGACTAAACATTACTCAGCTTTGTAGTATAGCCAATCAGCACAGCTCCTGAAGCATGGAAAACACTAAATAAATGTTCTTAAACCAAACTAAAGAATACAGACACTAGATTAAATTCATCATAGTCCAGACACTGTAGTTTGAGTGCTTTATCTCCATACATGAATTTTAGAATAAAGATCTTTTCTTAGGGGCCAGCAAATAAAGAGCGGTTACGTGGCTGCACTCCCACATGGCCAACCACAGTTTGAGTCCCAGACCTGGTGGCTTCAAAATCACTCTGGATGTGTGTACATGTGTGCTTAAGATCCCAGGAGAAGAATGGAGGAGAAGGGATTAGGGTGTGGCCATCCCCCATGGGAGGTGATTTCTCACTTTCCCTCTTACTGTATCTGTCTCTCACCTGTGCATGCGCGAGTGCATGCATCCTAAGACAAAAAACCTTTACCAAAAAATAAAAGAAAGAAAGAAAATGATATGTAATGATCTGGCCTATGGAAATATTTTCTAATCATTGGATATATAAAATATAAGTGAAAAGTCGAAAGGTTTAATTCTCATTGTTGACTACTTATAATGGAAATGTTATACTTTGGGTCATGTATTTGATACCGCTGTGTCTACAATTATAAATGGGACATACTTGTTAATAGAACTTTTGTGAAAAAAAATATCAGAGTTATGTTTGTAGGACATGAATTTGTGGCAATTTTGTGACTATCTAGTGTGACTTTTATCTATCCGAACACCTCCAATTGTATCTTATTATATCTGACACACATTTTACTGACAAAAAAGGCATGCAAAATTACCATTAATACAATTAAATTATCTGAAGAATAAAGAGCCCGAGTAACAAAACGGCACACACTAATCAATAAATTAATGTATGCAGTGTAAGAGTAATTTGATTACATATTATGTAGTTCAATAGAACCTAGAGGCAATTTAGAATGTTTTTGGATTACTCTTGTGTATGCCTTCATTTCAGATTAATTTTCTAAATTATCAATAATTAAAAACAAATGGCAACTATACCAGAGAAACAGCTGAATTATCTATCTTTTCATTTTCTCTAAAGAAAATGAGAGCACAATATAATTGCCGTGGGAAGAGAAGAGATTAAAAAGTATTCAGCTACAGTGAATAAAGAGTATGACAGAGGATAATCTGGCAGCTACTTGATAAAAGTATTATGGTTTTTTTTTTTAATTTAAAATAATTTATTTGTCAGCTTTTACAAGTAGGAAATATATCATCTTTTCTAAATGGAATTTTTGCTTATACCTCATTTTGTAGTTGTAATTTTTTTTTTTTTGAGAGGTTTTTGCTATAGGGTGTATGTGATTGCCAGAAAGACAGAGAGGGACAGAGAGACAGAAAGTGAGAAATCACCCCCCAGAAGGGACGGCCATGCCAAAATCGCTTCTCCTCCATTCTCCTTTCGGGATCTTAGGCACACAAGTACACGTGCCCGGCGTGAGTTCAAGCCACTGGGTCTGGGAATCAAACTGCTGTCAACTACATGGGAGTCCAGCGACATAGCCATTACGCTAACTGCTGGTCCCTATAGTTGTGATTTTGTTAATATTTGCTAAAACTCTACCCCAATTGGATAACTTTTCAGCCCCATAAAAATCTGTATATGTAGGGAACCAGCAGTTAGCGTAATGGCTATGTCGCTGGACTCCCACGTAGTCGACCGCGGTTCGTGTCCCGGACCCGGTGGCTTAAACTCACGCCGGGTGCGTGTGCGTGCGTGCCCAAGATCCCGAGAGGAGAATGGAGGAGAAGGGATTGCGGCGTGACCATCCCCCCTGGGGGGTGATTTCTCGCTTTCTGTCTCTATGTCTCTCTCTATCTGGCTGGCGAGCGCACGTGCCCTATAGCGAAAAAACCTCTCCAAAAAAAAAAAAAAAAAAAAAAAAAAAAAATCTGTATATGTATACTATACAGCTCTGGTAGACTTTAAATTTTAGTGTGGTATCTCCTTATATGTTTTTAAATACAGCTCTTACTTTAGATGCTCTGGATAAAGGTTTTATGTTCTCTTTTCCTTAGGTGATTATATAGGGGATAGTATAATATAATCTCTATTTACAAGGAAGTCAGGGAAGAAAAGAATTATGTGGTAGAAAAATAAAACTGAATAAACAAGAGATCCTGTGCCTTATTAAACTGAATAACTATTAGATGAATTGATCACATGTGATGTAATTTACAAAACAGCAAAAACAGAAATTTGTGACTCAATGTCCAGCTTTATTTTTCTGCTTACCATGAATCATGCTATCTTCAGATAACCAAGATGCTATTTAGCACCTCTGTATCCTTTGGAAAGGTAGGTTTTCCTAGAACCAGTCTTCTCTCCTCCCTGCTCCATGGTTTCTCTGTATTGGCAACCTTGTCTTTGTGCCAGTTGTCTCAGTTTCCTTCACACCACTCAGTTACAGACCTGTCCCTTTGTGAACCTCTACAAATATCCATTCATTCTGTAAATTTAATGAATCACTTCAGAAAAAGTTACTGAACAGCTGTAATGCTAGATCCATCTTCATGACTGTTGAAAAATGGAACTTCTTTGATAGGTTATAAAGTAGGAACATAGCTCATTGAAAAATTAAGGAAGCCTACTGTTACGAAGTCTTACTGCCAAAGTCTACTTTTGCTTATCACATAGGAGGAATTTGGCTTGTTTTACTTAAGGATACCGTTTTGGAATCACGGCTTCGCTGACATGCTTCCTTTGGGCCTCGAGGAAAGTAGCCCAAAATGCTCATACATATTAGCCTTGCCTGTTTCTCACCTGGTATTGGTCTACCCAGCATTGCTCTCTTGAGTAGCAACTTGACTTGAAGCACTGATTGTTTCAGATGGAGATGCGACTGAAAACAGATCTTGCTTTTTTATGCAGAGCAGTGGAAGGCTTCTTCCTGCTGTGAGATCAGCAGATAGGCAGTGCTTTAAAGAGGTTACTGGGTGGAAGTCCATACATTTCCTGCTCAGCTGAGAAATTTAGTATCTTTTTTTTAAAAAGTGAAATTTGATGGTGATACTCGTCTATCTTCCAAAATACATGGTAGGTACTCCACAATGTTTATTTTAATGTAATCTTTTTCTGTGTAAAAATGGACGTGGAGATATGTGGGGCTATGGAGAAACAGAGGAAGAGGGTTTGTGACAGGCCTAGGCTCTTTAACTCTGGAAATGTATACTGTATCAGAACCAAAATAATCTGTTAGTGAGTGAGGACAATATATAATCTTAAACAGTTTCTGATGAACCACTTGTTAGGGTCCAAAGAAGAAAACATGTCAAGAGTTGAATATACTGAAACTACTAAAAAGCGCATCTTGTGTGAATAAAAATCATCTATGGAGTAGAGTGATTCTCTCTCTGCCTGTGGCACTCAGTTCCTTCTGTGTGGTCGCTGAGGAGAACCTGCCACTGTGCTGACCGTTCTCTGCCGGACACGGTGTCTATGAAGGCAGGAGAGGCGAGGTCTTCAGAAGAAGATTCCTCATGGCTCCTGCGAACTAGTTATTTCAGGGTGCATGAGAAATGAAGATTTTTCTACTGATAATTCAGACTCTAGGGAACAAGCTAGCCTGATTCAACTTCAAGAATTAGAAAGTAACACACCATCCATCACATGACTAGAAATCACTGCAGGACCACAAGAAATATGGAAAAAGCAAGAAAATAACTCTCCTCCAAGGGAAAAGAATAACTCCTCTTCATATACAAGCAGTTCAATGGAAGTCATGGAGATGTCTGATAAAGAATTTAGAACATTCATAATGGCGAAGCTATCAGAGATAGAAGAGGAGAGAGACAATGAGCTGCTAAAGAGAAAGGAGAAAGAAGTTGATGAGTTCCAGAGGTGAGGAAATTCTTGCAAGATCTAAAAGAGGAATTACACACTTTAAAAAAGAATCAAATGGAACTGTTAGAGATGAAGGCTATAATACAGGAAGTCAAAATCTCCCTTCAAAGTATTAAAAGCAAACTAGATCATACAGAAAATAGAATCTCAGATGTAAAAGAGAAAATTGCTGGCCTAGAAAAATCCACCACGAAGACTGAGAAAATGGCCCCAAAATTTGAGAATAATATAAGAGAAGTACTAGATACCATCAAACGTCCAAACATCTGGATAGTTGGCATTCCAGAAGGTGAAGAGACCCATAAGGGCATCGATAATCTATTCCATGAAATCCTGCAAGAAAACTTTCCAAGCCTAGAGAGGCACTCAAAGATCCAGTCCCAAGAAATACAAAACACCTCAAATAGAATCAACCCAAGAAGATCTTCTCCAAGACACATTATAGCCAGGTTGACCAAAACCAAAGACAAAGACAAGATACTAAGATTGGCAAGAGAAAAACATCAAGTTACCTACAAAGGATATTCCATCAGGCTAACAGCAGACCTCTTGTCGGAAACAATGTGAGCGAGGAAAGAATGGGAAAATATATTCAAAGTGTTAAGAGAAAAGCAATTTCAGCCAAGAATATGGTACCCGGCAAGATTATCTTTCATGTGGGAAGAAAAGACAAGAACATTCTCAGATAAACAAAACCTGAAAGAACTTACCAGCACCAGACCAGATCTCCAAGAAGTTCTCAAGGGTGTGCTATATCAGGAAAATTAAATACAGACACACAGAAATAAGAGGTCAAAAACTAAGAAAGTGGTCAATTTAATTGTAGGAACAATTCTGGAGTTGAATATTATATTCCAGAATTTAATCGAGAAAATTGAACCACAATAGAAAATAAAGTACATGAGACTGTTAGGTTCATGCCCCTACCATTTGAACAGAATCCTAACCTGTTTCCTGGCTTTAAGCAAAGTTGCTTAGCATTTTTTTTATTTAAGTTAAAACTGGTTTTCTTAATAGTACCAAGTGAACTTACTATTGAAAGTAGTTAGATTATTTAAGAAATTGTGTGATCAATACAATGTGGGTGGGAAAGGAATGGAAGACAATTGTAGACACCAGAGGTAGTGTGAGAAGAGGGCAGGAAAGGACAGAGGGTCAGAAAGAGGGGTAAAAAATATTCTAAAAACTATAAATGGAAAATTTTTTATAATAATATGCATGATTAAGTCACTATGCAGTATATCCTGGATGGGAAATCACATTTTGTATGCTGTGATGATGCTTAGGGAAAGAATGTAAATTAAGTTTAAAAAGTTTCAGAAAAAAAATATCTATTTGATGACTGCAGTAAGATATATAGCCCCAGCTAGGTGCTACTATATATAGGATGCCTAAAGTTAGACTTGTGTTCATGGAAATGTATATATCAGCTGTGTTTGCTATGAAAATATTTAGATTAATTAACATCTTTAGTAATTCAATCAAATGTGGGGGAAAACAGTATAGAAAACAAACATTGATACCAGAGACAGTGTGGGAGGAAGTGGGAGATGGCAGAGGGTAAGAGATAGGGAATCAAGGATGGGGAAAAAAAAGCAAAACATACAGGAAACAAGAAATGGAAAATTATTTGTTGACAATAACATGTATGTTGATGTGCTTGATTGAGACAATATACAGTGTACTCTGGATGGAAAATCTCATTTTGTATGCTGTAATGATGTACAGTGAATGAATGTAAATAAATAAATTTAAATTAAAAAATATCATCTATGGAGTAGAATAGTTATAATCATAATTTTTAACCAGATATAACAAAAATTATTACTTGGGGAGTATTGCTTAATACTCTTGTTTTTTTTATTTATTTATTTTTTAAAATACCTTAGTTTATTTAAAGGAAATGTAACATCGCAGGTACTGCCATTATACTGGGTTGTCAGAAAAGTCATGATGCATTTTTGCACAGAAAAACATAGAAAAATATGTTACGAATTTTCTGATGACCCAATATTTTGCTTATCTGGAACTAGGAATTTATGTGGGTGATATACAGCTGTTTGCTTATCATTTATGTAAGTAGGATAATTTCTCCAAATAACTCTTGCTAGTTATTAACAATCGAGCATTAATTGGGGGAGGAAGCACCACTGAAGCAGGTGAGAAAAGAACCAGAAGTTCTCATTGGCTTATGTAGACTTTGTGCTCTTTTGTCAGTAATCAATTTATTGAGTGTGCCTTTAAATCAACATTGAATAGTGTTTATTGTGTCCTCTTGTCCATTCACCTCTCCCATCTCAATCTACATGGATTGAATGGGTGTTGGGGACTTTGATAAGGGGAACTATCATTGAGCCAGCAGAAACGAGAATGATTCCTACTTTCTAAAGTCAATATATCTTAGTGTATTAAGAAAGAGATCACAACAGATTCTCTGCTCTTATAAAGGACATGATTTAGTCTCTAGATCCAACCTTACACTTGAGCTATTCCTCCTGATTAAATTTCTTTTCTTTAGTATCATCTGTCTTTGGCTTTGACTACCCTAATGGGAGGGGAAAAGCCATTTGATTTTGACTTCTGCCTTGGCCTGTTTTTATCTAATACCCCTGATTTCCTCTATCCTGAAAGCTGATGTTTCTAGAACATGCTAACTTGTTTTCTGGCCTTGGATTTGATGAGCTGGCTTTCTTTTCTACAATCCCAGGGAGAAAACAAAACAAAACAAACTTTAGCAAGGACTGTTTCATTTTCTCACACTTTCTGGAGTTTTAAAAGTTTTGTTAAGGTGATAAGAAATGGAAAGATTTTGATTCAGAATTCAGGGAAAACATGGCTTTGGGAGCACTACTAGTATATAGACAGAATGAACATGAATCCTCAGCTGAAAGATAGATAGAAACTTAGAGCACATTTTGTCAGTCTTGATCATTGCCAGGTAGAGAGCAAATACTGAGTAGGTACTGAGCTTGCACGGTTAGAGTCCTTCCATATGCTAACCCACAGCACATGTGCACACTGCTCAGGTTTGGAAGATTACCACAGGCTTCACCCAATGTTTCCAACCTGTAGATGAGTCCTAACAGTTGATCTTGCAACATTATCTGGACAACCTGTAAGAGTAACTCCTATTCTTACCCAATTCTGACTTATCTAGGATGCTCTAATCTCCCTGAAGTCATCTCACCCCCTTCCCTGGTAGTCTATGGACTTTGGGAGCCTCTAGAGCAAACCCAGGGTGTTCACAATTATGAAAAGAATGAACGCTTCCCTTGTTCTCTCCCCTTTTCCACTCAAGCATCTTCTCTGTTGTGGGAACCCTGATTGTTTTAGGCACAGTTAGAGACTTCCTCTCCTTAGGTTTCGGGATTCATTGTGCATGCCTGCATGTGTCTCCAGCCACATTGTACAGCTATTCTTCATTTATGCATGTGTGTCTACTCCCAACACACTACAGAAGTGAGCACTTCATTCATCTCTGTATCCCCAAGGCCTTTTGGGCCTAGTTGCCTTGTGAATTCCAGGTCCTCAATAATATTTGTTGAATGAATTATTTATAACAATGTTCTGAACTTGTATAACATTTTCCCCAAAGCTTCTAAGGTAGATACTTAACTCATTTAGTAATACTGCTATCCTCTAAAGACATTTTTACATTAAAATGTGGAGGTCACTGAAATTGTTTTCAAAAAACAGTTTAGTTCCTATCCCATGTTTGGAATTTGATCTTTTAGTGCTCCTTCTTTGTTGGTGCTCGTTTTCAGTGCAGAAAACATTTACCTACAGAGGTTGAGAGAAGCTCATAGAAAAACATCTTTGTCTTTTGGAATTATTCACTAGAACATTCTCAATCAAACTTTTATGGCTACAATACTTTTTCAACTGTAATCATACTTGATCATTGTTACTGTAGTTATATGAACAAAATGATTGACACAGATAGTAGCATTTTGTATCTATTTCTGCAACAGAAGTCTATGATTTTTATATGGTAGAGTACGTTATCTGAACTTGGTTTAAAATGAGCTCTGATATCCTTTGCTTAGCTTTCTGAATACTTTCAACTTTCAGTTATAACTTTTCTGGTTCTGAACTTTTGCACACTTGAAAATGGAGTTTGCAATATTAACTACAATAACTATTGCTATACTATTTGCTATAGTGACTGAAAGAAAACCAGGATCTTGAACAACTGTCTGAACTTGCACTATTTCCAAGGGCAAATTCTTCTAAGTTATTGTATTGATTTAATTTGTATTCAAATTACTCGGGATTTTGGCCATGTATTTTCACTTCAGTGATTTGCTATCAAGTGGGGGAATAAATAGATGACATGTACAGACTCAAGCATGGAGCTGAATATTAAAATATTTACTGGTTTTAATAGATTCATATTAAAAACAATGTGAAAAAATTATGAGAATAAATGGGGGTTGAACATTATTTCTTAAATCATAGAAAATTGCATGGCTTGTAAATTTTTCTTATGAAGTTTACTTTATTTAGCATAAGAATTCATGTGTTAAACTTATGCAAATTTTATCCTGTTCAGTTTCAATTATTATTTTTTTAATTGGAAAGTAATTGTGATGAAGTTATCATTTAAATCAGAAGTAGTTTGTTTTGATGCATATTAACCACAGAATGCAATAACTATCATTAAATGTTCATTTTATAATCAGTAATATATATTTAATTTGCAATATATTATTCTAACCATCTGAATGCTTAAAATATAAATAGCAAAACTTCTCATTATGTTTTTTTGGCATTCTTGTCAATAGTTAAACCTACCTTGGGACCTATGGAAAATTTTAACAGTAATATTCACACTGTCATCAGTTGCTACACTGTGGCAGATTGTGCTCATATAGCAATTGCTTTTAGTTTTCCTGGGTTAAGAGAATACAAGTTTCCTAGAGTAAATACACATAGATTGTACATGGATTCAGGGGATTATATTAATTCTAAGGTAAACTTTGTCTATAGTGGGCTATGTGCTCGTAAGTGAAATGGACAATGGGTTGATCCTTTTAGGAACTAATTTCATTTTGCTAGTGTTGAGGCAACATACTGGAGCAAAACATCTCTATTTTATAGTGTGGCAGATGGCAACAAGCACAGTGCTAACTGTTTAACAGGTGTTCAAATATTTTATAAATGAATAAAGGGAGGAAACATGACTAAATGAAGTATCAGAGTGGCACAGTAGAAATAAATTGGGACCCTGACTTGGTAGTGAAGAGGTGAAAATCAAACTCTACTTTCTGTCTCTTCAAAGAGATTATAACTCAAATAAAAGATGGAAAATAAAGGTATGAAATAATTAACAGGTAAAGAAACTAAATAAAATCTCCAACAGTAAGTATCACCTACTTGGAACTAACTTTGTGTCTGAAATCACATATTTAATTACCAGAGACCTCTTTGTGATAACCACCAATACTGTCATTTTGCTGTAATTGGGACGTCTTAAATGCTTTTTTCCCTTGGTTTACATTGTATTTTAGTTCAGTCTAGAATCATATCCAGGTCTGGTAGATGGGCACACTCTTAGAATAGTGCTTGCCTTCTTATAACACTTGGATCAAAATTTTATAATTTGACTTGTTAATGATACTAACATACTCCTGAAAGAATGCTGCTTTTGAGTTCAATCCATTCCCTGATCCTTTTGACTACTTCAAAATTGGAGGTAAATATTAATCATCTCTCTGTTCTGAGAACAGACTCAGCAGTTATTCAGGTGAACAACGGGGACGTGAATGTTTCAGGAAATAACTGTATGCAAAGATGCATGAGGACAGTGCAGGCTCAACGATACACAGAATTGTGAGCATAGTATAGTTTAACAGGGCACTTTAATCTCAGATATTTTCTTTCTTCCTTCCTTCCTTCCTTCCTTCCTTCCTTCCTTCCTTCCTTCCTTCCTTCTTTCCTTCCTTCCTTCCTTTCTACTAATTGCTAGAGGATATTCACACTCACTGAGAGAGACAGAGAAGGAGAGAGCACTCTCCCCCTTTAGGTGCGATAATGCTATGATTCCTTTTCCTTTATTTTTCCATTCTGTCAGGTTTTGGGGCATGCATGCACACATATGCCTGGTGTGTTTTTCAAGCTATAGGGACTAAGATTCAAACTATGGCTGACTATGTGGAATCCAACTCTCTTAATCACTGGGCTACAGTACTGGTCCCATCTCAGATTTTTTTAAGTTGAACTCAGTTTTTCTAAAATTAAGAAAATAAAGCTTAAGAAACACAAATACTAGTTTCATTATTTTATGGATTCCTTAAAATTCTCAGAATTATAATATAAATGATCATTCTGAAATCGTTCCTAAATCATTGAGCAACAATGATACTTCAAAAAGAAAATAAGTTCTTGGCATTTGTGTATAGATGTGTAAAATTTTTCTCCATCACATTGAATCACGTTATATTCAGATAGAATAAGTAATTTATAATACTTGGGAAACTAACTTGGGCAACAGATGCAAAGCTTTGGTAAATATATATACAATATAAGTTACACATATTTAAATGCTAGAACGGAATTGCTTGGAATGGAAAAAAAAATTCTTCAGAAGAAAGTGCTTATCAGCTTTCTGAAGGTAATTAACATCTTCCATCTAACACACACACTCTGCTGTTTATTCAATGTCATTTGGCTTTTGCATTTAATTTTTATGACAATTCTATACTGATGGGACGACTCTTCCTTTGAAGATGAAGAAATTGAAGCTCAGTGTGTTTGGATATAAAGTGCTTGATTACAGAATTAATAAGCGCAGGGCATGGTTTGAAACCCAGATTTTACTTACTTCCTAGTTCATACTCTTACAACTGGGTGATGTCAAAATAATTTTTAGATGTAGTTCTATAAAATACCACAAAATTCACTAGGTATTTTTTTAAAAACTCCAAAATTATGTTACATTTATGTTAACTTATGGCAATTCCCTCTGCTATCAAATCTATATTTAAAAGAGAAATATATTTGTAGTAAAAAGGAACATTTTATTTTTAAATTTTTATTTATTTATTTTATTGAGAGAGAAAGAGTTATCCTCAACATGGTCTCACACCACCATCCTCCCCACAGCATTTCTAACAACCTGCACCAATACGTTTGTACCTAGCCTTCACAGACAGACTGAGGAACCAAACCCTGATCTTCCATATGGCTTCAGCATCATGGAGTGCTATGCTACTGTGTCACAGCAGACAGCCTTCAATAATATAGAATATGATTTACATTTCACAGAGGCAGCAAAATAGGAAACATGGTTTAATTGAAACAAATACCTTCCTTTTCTATTAACTATTTATAAGAGAACAATACTTTGGGCGAAATCCATTAAACTAGAAGAAACTTGTGAATATATGAGAATGAGTAAAAGTGACTCTAGAAAGGCACCATCCTGAGCAAAAGGATATGGGAACATGTGGTAGAGTGAGGTAGAAGATGGTGTAACTGAAATGTTGGATGGGCTAAGTATTCATAAGGGCTGTGGATTTTCTGCTGGAGGGCAAGCTTTGTTTAAAAGGTGTACTTACAAATTATTGGACTATGTTCATATTATAGTTTAATTTTTAGAAAACAAAAAATAGGTATTGAAAATCATGTAGAATGGGGCAGCAGGTGGTATAGTGGTTAAGGTGCCAGATTTCCACATGACTGTTGTCTGTTTAAGTCTCAGACCTGGTGGCTTGAAAATCATGCCAGGAGCACGTGTATGCTTGCCTAAAATTCCAGGAGGAGAATGGAGAAGGGCTTGCAGTGTGGCCATCACCCAGGGAGGTGATTTCTCACTTTCTGTCTCACTCTCTCTCTTAAGCAAATCCATGAACCCTATGGCAAAAACATTAAAAAACATCACATAGAAGATAAGACTTTCATAACTGTCCTGGCACAAAAAAACTCCAGAGAGGTTATTTACATTTTGTTTGCATGTCAAGAATCAAGCTACGCAGAGCCCAGCTGTAGTGGCACAGGTGGAACTGAACTGATCTGCAGTGTTTCAAATGACATGACCCACCACAGGTTCAGATCCTGAATTGACCTGAAACATGCCAGGCGTGTGTGCCTAAGATCCTGACTAGCTGAGAGGTCGTGGGAAGGTGATTACAGCATGATGAGACCTGTCAAAGGCAACCCCTATCTCATGCTTTCTTGTGATTATGCAAAAAATTAATAAAGGGGGCCAGCAGATGGCATAGCGGTGACATTGCTGGACTCCCATGTGGTTGACTGCGATTTGAGTCCTGGACCAGATGGCTTCAAAATCATACGGGGCACATGTGTATGCATGCCCAAGATCTTGGGAGGAGAATGGAGTAGAAAGGATTGTGGCAAGGCTATCCCCCCTGGGGGTGATTTCTTACTTTCCTTCTTACTACCTCTGTCTCCCTCTTCGGTGAGTGCACATGCCCTAAGGCAAAAACCTCTTTTAAAAATTAATAAAATAAATTTCTTCTTTAAAAAGGAAAAGGGAACCAGCGGTTAGCGTAATGGCTATGTCGCTGAACTCCCACGTAGTCGACTGCGGTTCGCGTCCCGGACCCGGTGGCTTAAAACTCACGCCGGGCGCATGTGCGTGCGTGCCCAAGATCCCGAGAGGAGAATGGAGGAGAAGGGACTACGGCGTGACCATCCCCCCTGGGGGGTGATTTCTCGCTTTCTGTCTTTATGTCTCTTTCTGTCTGTCTGTCTGGCGAGCGCACGCGCCCTATAGCGCAAACCTCTCCAAAAAAAAAAAAAGAAAAAAGGAAAAAAAAGTTCCTGCTATTTAGATGACTGAATGGAGCTGGTAGGAGTGGGAAAAAGAACCAACACTTTAGTATGAACTTTTCTCATTCAGGAAAAGTGAGTTTTTAATGTAACTTGTGTCCTATCTCTCCCTCATACTATTCATTACTTCTTGCCTAGATTAAATATTCTCCAAGATGAGTTGATTTTCTAAAGAAAACCTCCGATCATGGAAGTCTTCTTTCTGGTTAAGAAATTTCAGTGATTTCCATTGTATATTGAACAAAAGTAAGGAGGGAGATTAGATTTACTGAACTTCAATACACTTAACATAATCCCATTTAACCTTTAAAAAAAAAAAAAAACTCTATAAAGCAGATAACATTGTCTCCATGGAAGAGAAACTTGAGCTGCAATAGGTGAGCAACTTGACAGGGTCATATCTCCCTGATGGGAACCTCGTGAAGGCAGATAATTTTTCTGTCTTGCTCACATAGTGTCTCTAGCTGCATCCGTGTTGGGCAGGTTCTCATGATACATTTGTTGAATGAATGAATTACATAAGGATGAGTTTATACTCTTTCTTTTAGACCATCCTCTAATAGAACATGAATTTCATATTCTGACTTAGCAATCATTTCCTTACTGCCTGCAATGTCTGCGTGAACAAAAATATAAGCAAGATTGGGATTATATTTTACTATTTTTTCCTGAAGATCCTCTGACATCTGGCCCAAGCTAACGGTTTACTTAAACCAGGGATGGATTTTGTTCAACAGTCTTTTGCTGAAGGTCAAGGAATTCCAAAATGTGTTTCCTGCAACATATATAATTGTTTGTTCTGCTGTATTTAAATTGATATGATGAATTAATAGCACATATGAAGCAATCAGAATTCAAAATCTCAGGACCAGCAGATGGCACGGTGATTACATCACTGGGCTCCCACATGGCTGACCGCAGTTTGAGTTGTGGACCTGGGGACTTCAAAATCATGCCAGGCACATGTGTGTGTGTGTGTGTGTGTGTGTTCCTAAGATCCTAAGAGGAGAATGGAGGAAAAGGGCATGTGGTATGGCCATGTCTCCTGGAAGATGATTTCTTACTTTCTCTCTCACCGTGTCTATCGCTCTTTCCTTCTGGTGAATGCATACACCCTAAGGTTTAAAAAAACAAATGAACAAAATAAAAAACTAAAAATTTTTAAAGATTAAAATAATTCAATCTCTCTAATTTCATAATTGGCCCCTGTTCCTTAGTATTTGTTCTATCTACAGCTAAGTGACTGACAATTATAGAAGTAATTCATATTTAGGGACTAGCAAATGACATAATGGTTATGTTGTTGAACTCCCACATGGCCAACCATAGCTCAAGTCCCGGATCTGGAGGCTTGAAACCCATACTGGGTGGCCTGTGTATACATACCCAAAACCCTGACAGGAGAATGGAGGAGAAGGGATTGTGACATGGCCACATCCCTGGGGGTGATTTCTAGCTTTCTGTCTCTGTCTCTTTCTGTCTCTTTGGTAAGTGCATTCACCCCATAGAAAAAATCTTTCTCTCTCTAAAAAAAAGAAGTAATTCATATTTATTAAATCTGAATGAAGTATTCTATTTAACATATAAGAATAATAACTATATTTTGTACTTATTTCACATTACAATAGCACATAAACACACAAACTGGTGTAAGCACTTGTTCCCTAGGGGAACCAACGTGATTGATATTTGGTACACATATAACCCAGCTAGAAGGAACAAAGTGACTAGGTATACGAGCAGGTGGCTTCTCAAATACCTGTGCACATAGGAGGTGCCAGGAGGTCTTGTTAAAATGCATATTCTGGTTCAGTAGGTTTGAGGTGGTGGCCTGGAATTCTGCATTTTTAGCCAGGTTTCAATTGTGGCAGCTGCTGTTGGTCCTTGAATCTCAGTTTTAGTAGTCTATTAACCATAGCCTTTCACTATGTTATAAATATCAGTAATTGTGTTTGAAGATAAAGAAGAGTTAGTTTGTTAAATGCAGGTTTGTTTAAGGACATTTTCCACATATACTTACATGCTTTTTATTATGACCTGAATGTGTCCCCCCAAATGTCTATATTGAAATCCTAAATTCCCAGATTATGGTATTAGGCGATCTTTCCTTTGGAAAGTGATTGGATTTTGGAGGAAGAGCCCTGATGGCTGGGGTTAGTTTCTTGCCTTTACAATCACACCCTTCTAGAAGAACTAGTTAGCCCCTTCCATCATGTGAGGACACAAGAAAAAGGCATCTGCTATGAAACAGAATGCAGAACCTGACTGAACACCAAATCTTGTGGATGCCTCCACCTTGAATTTCCCAGACTCCAGAATTGTGAGAATATATTTGCCATTGTTTAGTAACTACCCTAAGATGTTGTGTTATATGAGCCCAAATGGGTCAAGATACTAGGTAAGCAACTACAGAACAGAAATTGAGTTAATCTCTCTCACATTTTCTCTTACTGTAGTCTATTATACTACAAAGTATGTGGCAAATTAATCAATTGTAACCATAAAACTCATCAATGTTATCAGTAAATATACAACCCAAGAATTGGTGTTAGGTAATAGTCTATAAAAGTAGCTTGGGTTCAGCACTTGAAAGTCCAAGGTGACAGGATTGTTTTAAAGAATCAGATTTGGGGGAGCCAGCAGGTGGTATGATGGTTAAATGTGCTGGACTTCAATTGGCCGACTGTGGTTTGAGTCTCATATCTGGCGGCTTGCTTTCTCACTTTCCCTCTCTCTCTCTCTTCCTTCTCACTCTGGCCCTCTCCGGTCAAATTAAAATAAATAAAGATAAATAAAATAATTATTTTAAAAAGTATTAGATTTGGAACTAAGAATAAAATAACATATGAAGAAAAATCTTGATATGAACAAAATAAATAACTGTGGGTTCATTTTATTCTCTGGATTATAGCATCTTCTGGTATCTTTTTTAACTAATACAATAGTTATCTTCTTAACGAGTGTTTGAGATTTTCCAGCAAACAGATGTAAGCACTGAAAGATGTTAATACTGTTTTGAAACAGGCAATACATCTTGAAGGATCCATTAATTTATGAGGGAAGAATGTGAAATGAGTAGCAAACATCATATCTAGAATCATGTGAACAGATTTTAGGATTCTAATCAAACACAATGGTATAATATACTCTTAATGAAGTATAATAATGCCAATAATTACTATCATATTTGTGAAGCAGAATGGTGTAGTGGAAAGAATAACAACCAATGAAGTTAAAGGTCTGAATATCAGTGCTGCATGATTTCCATTATTTGCTTTTTAAAATTAAAATCTAATTTTTTATTATCTTTTTTCCTTTCTCCTTAACATAACTGTAACATTACAGAAAATTTCATTGAATCTTCCTATAAAATCTCCAGGATCGGGTAGGTGACACAAGTATAAAGGGTTAATCTCATGACAGATAAGTCAAGTTGGGAGTATTGAGAAAGGACAGAAAGGGACACTTCACCTTCTCCAGGTCCAAGGGTAAAAGGAGGCATTCTTTGGCCATGCAAATCCAGAATAAAGGAAACTTAACCACTAATTCAGTCTCAGAATTTTAACGGTGTGGAGAGCAAGAAGTCAGTATTGGAGAGACCTTAAGGAAGCAGGAACATCAGGTGACAGATCAGGTTTAATGAATGTGTGGAGATTGAGAATGTAGGGGATCTCGCTGACTAGAGGATCCAAAGAAAGGGATTCTGTGTATTTATATCAGTTTTTGGGGTTTAAAAAGGGCTATAAAGGGGACCAACAGCTGGCATGGCAATTAAGGTACTGGATCCCATGTGGCCACCTCCATGGTTCAAGTCCTGGATCTGAAGGCCTGAAAAACATGCTGGGCACATATACACATGAACGTGCACATCCAAAATCCCAAGAGGAGAATAAAGGAGAAGGGGGATGATTTTTCACTTTTTCTATTTCTCTGTCTCTCTCCAGTGAGTGCACATGCCCTGTGGCAAGAACTTAAAAAAATCATATGAATTTGGCAGTATGGAAAGGACAGATGATTCAAATTTGCAGTTTTACTTAGTAGTGGGAATGGAAGACTGGTTGGAAGTGAATGAGGAGAGACTGAGAAGTGAAAAAGGGATACAATGACCGTGGCCAACACTTGGAAATCTGTCATTCAAGGTGCAGAGAAATAAGTCATTGGCTTAGAGGAGCTGTGAGGTACTACTATACTTACTGTTATCATGATTTAAATGGTAGAAAAGAGGATTTGCTTACAGCTTAGTAAAAATTACCTTGACAAATGATTTTCCAAAGAAGAGCATCAAGCAACTTGAACTGCATTTTTGGAATAAATGTGTATTACAGTATTTATGATATTATAGAAGCAAACAAGTCCCATACAGTTTTTAAATTTTGCTATATTTGCTAAAATGTCTGTCATTTTGTATCCATATCCCTGAAAAGCCTATAGAATCTAATTTCACTTGTTAACCTATTAGACTTTTCAGAACTGGAGTGGTTTTATATAGTTATATTATTAGCACTTGGAATAGCAGTACATATTAGATAACCAATATTTATTTTTTGAATTACAGAACAAGCATAGTTTCATTAGTAAGAAATCTGTAGTTCTGCAATACCTTCAGCTTTAGGGTAATTTCTGAGAATTACATCTCATTTTATTTTACCCCAAGGAATTATACATACCTACTAGATGCATGAAATTCTTCTAAGAATTCAGTGAAGATATTTAAAAACTTTTATTAACATAAGTTCCATGGAATAGGATTTTTCATTTAAAAAAATATCAAAATTAAAGTCCTATGGCTTGTATGCATATCAAAATATTTCTGTTTTTTAGATTCTGGTTAGATGTTAATAAATATAAATGGATACAAGAATTACTTTGCTCATTTGTAACTCATTCATTCACATAAAGATGTGACCTAGAAAAACAATGAATTAATTTTTTTTGAGATTTTCCCTATAGGGCACACGTACTTGCCAGAGAGACAGAGAGACAAAAAGCAAGAAATCACACACACACACACCCCAGAGGAGATGGCCACACCTCAATCTCTTCTCCTTCATTTTCCTCTAAGGATTTTGGGGACACATGCACAAGTGTCCCGCATGAGTTCCAAGCCATTGAGTCAGGGAGTTGAACCGCCGTTAGCCACGTGGGAATCCTGAACCTTAATCACTATGCCACCTAATGACCCCACAATGAACTATTTTTTTTTTTTTTAACCATGCAACAAAGTCTTTTATTATATATGGAATTTTCAAATTACTTCTTCAATCTCTCCATACATAGGCAAAATTAAGTGTGCTGCTACTGTAACTTGCAAACTTGATTATTGCCTATAGAAAGGAAAATTATCCCCAAAACATGCTTAACCAGGAGGCCAATTCATCTGCCAACCACCTAGAACATGGAGATGAACATGATAGACAGATTGTCTCCCATCTGAACCTTCACTCACCACCATTCGATAACCCTTTTTCAGGCCCAGATCAGCAGCACATTTCTTGCCAATAATCATTAAGTGATCAAGAAGACTTTCATCATCATCTTCTGCTTCAGAAATCTGGGATATATGTTTCTTGGGTATCATCAGAAAATGTGTTGGTGCTTGAGGGGAAATGTCATGGAAAGCAAGACACTGGTCATCTTCAAAAATGATTTTGGCAGGGATTTCCTTGCGGATGATCTTCCCGAAGATGGTGTCGCCACCAGGCTGGGTGACCTGAATCTTGGGGATCTCATCTGCCATCCCAGCTTCTCTCCCACAGAGTGGCCGGGGGAAAAGTCACAAAGAGGAAAGAAACGGGGGGACCACAATGAACTAATTTTGAAATAATAAAAACAAAATCACTTTGTGACCAAAGATACAACACGTAAGGAAGCAGAGAATTATTCTCATTTCCATACTATTACTCCTTATGACAAGGAATATAAAACTTGTGAAAAAGGGATACTGAAAGCTGCTATAAAGGGATATTTAGATATTATATTTATAATATCATCTGGAATCTCAAATACTTTCCATAGTATTAGGATTTTTATTTACCCATGGAAGTACAGATGTTAAAAATAAATCCAGACTTGAATTTACATAATGAAAATAATGTGAAAATCCCAAATATAAGGAAAAAGTTCAACATTAACCTTCTTTTGAAAATATTTTATTCATTAACTTTGTCTTCTAATCATGATAAATACTTACAGTTGAATTTCAATGAATTTGTCCCTTCATTGAGTGTTGACTATCCTGATGTACAAATAAAAGGTTTTTACTGCTTTTGGAATAAAGGCTGTGATTACATATAATTAGATGAATCAATTAAATTAAATGGCCAACATATTTTTTATAACATTGAGTCCACAATTACCTAATTTTATGTAGACAACAGAACATTGGCTAGCTGATATTATTAAACATAAATTAAGGCAGTTATCTCACATGGGGCTCCGCTGCAATAATTTTATTATGTTAGGCATGGAGTTTGCTATACTTCATATATTAGAATATAAATTGAATATGTCATGGCTGCAGAGGTCTCAGTGAAAAAAAATACAGGGGTCTCGATAAAAGGGATACTGGTCCTAATTAATTCTTTACTCATCTCAAAGAAAGTAATTCTAGAGTCCAGTAATTCTTTATCTATGAAGTGTGACAGTGTAAGAAGTTTTGTTTTTTTGTTTGCTGTAGGGTATGTGTGCTCACCAGAGAGAGACAGGGAGAAAATGAGAAAGCACCCCCAGGAAGGATGTCCATGCCACAATCCCTTCTGCTCCATTCTTCAGGATTTTAGGCAAGCACATATGCCCAACACATTTTCCAAGCCACTGGGTCTGGGACTCTAACAGCTTAGTTGGCCATCTGGGATCCAGCCACCTTAAACACTACACCACTGGCTGGCCCAAGAATTTTTATTGGCTGAAATGTTTATAAAGTACATTTTTACTAAACATGTAAAATGTTAAGTGGATAATATTTCAGTATTTTGTATGCATTCCTCTGCATAAACCAAAACAATTTTCAAAATTAAAGGGTCTTCTGTTTCTGTCTATAAAGCAGCATCACTGTGGGCCATAGTCTCTCACCACACACAACGTAAGAAGTAGGAAACCTGTAGAAAATAATTTTTTTCAGATATTGGACAACTAGAGCATGAGTATATCTCATAAGAAAGGAAAAGACAAGGCTAGCCTTTCTACATGGCAATTATTTATAAACCATTCCAAGGTAATTAGTAGCAGAGGTACATGTCCAGAAATAAGGAAGATGCATAGAGGAAGAATTTTAGAAACATGGACCTAGGTCCCTTTGACCCTCTGGATAATACCAATTTATACACTTAGGTAAGATGAAATTCATGAATCGGGACAAAGCAAAGCTGTCGGCAGACCACCAATTACCAAGAGCTAAGCAAAAACTATTCCCAAAATTCATAGGTGGCTTAGACTCATTAAAGTTCCCACCAACTAGAATAAGGAGACCTCACTAAAGACACACATGAGCTTTAAAGAGACCCCAGCCCCAAATCCTGAGAGGAGAATGGAGAAGAAGGGGTTGCAGTGTAGCCATCCACTCTGGGGAGTGAATTCTTGCTTTCTATCTCTCTGTTTTCCTCTATCTTTCCAGTGAGTGCATGTGCCCTATAGCAAAAATCTCATAAATAAATAGATAGAAGATAGATAGATAGATCTCAGAAAGGTCATGCCCAATGAGATTAAATCCTCTTGGGAAAAGAAATATTCCAGAACTACTTGTAGCAAATCTTAAAACGGGCCTTAAAGGGATAGAGTAGATCAACAAATTACTTAAGTGTCTGCCATGTCAATATTCAACATTTTAAAACAAAAACAACAAAATAAAGCATTCAAGTACATGAAAGCCTCACTATCCATCCAGTAAATCAAATACTAGAAATTTACATGGCAGAAAGTGTAATCTGTAACTAGGAAATACATCACACAATAGAAACAAACTATAAGTGATAGAGATGATGGATTTAATAAAGATATTAAAATATCTCTTTGAAATATTGAACTGTTGGAAAAGTCATGATGCATTTTTGCATAGAAAAACAAAAAATATATCACAACTTTTCCAACAACCCAATACATATGCTCAAGGATTTAAAATAAATCATGTAGAAAATGAGAATTAAAATATTTCCAACACAAAGAAATGATAAGTGAGGTAAAGGATATACCCTGATTTGATCATTACACATTATATACATGTATTGAAAAATTACACCCTGCCCCATCAATTTGTACAGTTATATCAGTTAAAAATCAAACAAACCAAGGAGACATTCTAGAAAAGTACAATATCTGAAATGAAAATATCACTGAATGAGAGTAATAGCAAATTAGACAATGCAAAAAGAACAATGACTTAAATGTATAACAATAGAAAGTATAAAATGAAACAGAGAAGAAAGACTGAACAAAGTTGAGCAGAAAGCTTTGGTGACCTGTGTAAAAATGTCAAGCTACCAGGCATATGTTTAACTGGAGTTCTAGAGAAAGGAAAGTATTAAAAAGTTTAAAGAAATAGTGCACCAAGATTTTCAAAATCATAAACCAAAAGGTCTAGAAGTTCAGTGAACTCCAAACAAGTGCACATGTACATATTCAACTCACGAAACCATATCACAATCAAATTGATGACAATCAGTGATAAATATAATGGTTTAGATAGATCTAGAAAAAAAGATACATGTGTAAGCCAAAGGCAATGAAATAAGTGCATATACAGAAAAAAAGGCCAACCTAAAATTTATCAATATTTTTAAAAATTAAAAAAATGAATGGTAAAGATAATTATCATTGAAGCATACTGAGACAGGCAATAGAAATAATTAGTAGAACTATAAACAAATTCTTTGAAAAGAATTATCTTCAAATGTTTGTTAATTATTAATTGACCAACTATAAAGGTCAATTCTATTAGGTTGTTGGGAAAGTCATGATGTATTTTTCTATGCAAAAATGCATCATAACTTTCCTGATGACCTAATATTTCATTAATCTATGTATTTCTTTTCTTTCTTTTTTTTTTTTTTTTTTTTTTTTTTTTTTTTTTTTTTTTTTGCTATAGGGCATGTGTACTCGCCAGAAAGACAGAGAGAGACAGAAAGCGAAAAATCACTCCCAGAGGGTATAGCCATGCTGCAATCCCTTCTCCTCCATTCTCCTCTCAGGATCTTGGGCACGCACGCACACGCACCCGGCCTGAGTTTAAGCCACTGGGTCTGGGACTCGAACCGCAGTCAACTACATGGGAGTCCAGCAACATAGCCATTACACTAACTGCTGGTCCCTATATGTCTTTTCTTATCTCACTGTCATTTTGTATTGATTATCATAGCTTTCTAGTTAAGTTTTGAAATATGACAGTATTGGTTGACTAACTTTGTTCTTCTATTTTAAGGTTGCGCTTACTATTCTGGGTTCCTTGAACTTCCATACGAATTTCAGAATCACTTGTCAATTTTCAAAAAACATTTTAAAAAGTCTGAGATTTTGATAGGGAATATGTTGGATTTGTAGATTGATTTGGGGAGTACAATGCCATTTAAACAATATTAAGTCTTCTTTTTTTTGAGAGGTTTTTGTTATAGGGTGCGTGCACTCGCCAGAGGGACAGAAAGTGAGAAATCATCCCCCAGGGGGGAAGGCCACACCGCAATCCTTTCTCCTTCATTCTCCTCTCGGGATCTTGGGCACGCACGCACACGCGCCTGGCGTGAGTTTATGCCACCGGGTCTGGGACTCGAACCGCGGCCGACTAAATGAGAGTCCAGTGACATAGCCATTACACCAAATGCTGGTCCCTGCAATATTAAGTCTTCTTGATCATAGGATGTCTTCACATATCTTTAAATCATCTTTCTTTCAATATTTAATTCAATAATATTTAGTTTTAGTGTATAAGCCTTTTAAGTTTCATAAAATTTTGTAAGTACTTTCATAATGTTATTGCAAATAGAGTTGTTTTAAATTTCCATTTAGAATTTTCATAGCTCATGTAGAAACATGAATGATTTTTGCATACTGATCTTGTATACTGCAAATTTTCTAAACTTGTTAATTCTAAATTTTTAGTGAATTTCCTAGAAATTACTACATATAAGATCATGCTATTTGGACATAGGTATACTTTAAGCCTTTTTTCCAATCCAGATAGATGCCTTTTATTGATTTTTCTTGCCTCACTGCCCTGGATTGAACTTCCAGTACAATGTTGAATAGTTTATTGAGTCGATTATTTTGTCATGGTTCTGATCTTACAGAAAAAACATCCAACTTCACTATTGTGTTGTTTTCTATGGGATTTTCTATAGATGCTCTTTAGCAGGTTGAAATTTTTCCAATCATTTTAATTCTAAGGTATTTTTTTTTAAGTTTATTCATTTCTTCCATGAGTGAGCGAACATGACCAACAGGATCTCAATGATGTGATACACCCTCAGCCTTCAGCCAGTCCCCAGATCATGGGTAAGCATATGCCCATTGTACTCAGGGAGGTCACTGGAATTGAATCAGGAACATTTCCATGTAGGATTTCCTTGTAGAATGTCACACTTTAATGCAACACCACCATCTGGCTCTTTAAGGGTGTTTATTTGTTTTTTAATGATAAAAGTATATTTTAGTGTTTTAATGTTTTTTTCTAGGTCTATTGAGATGATCATATAGTAGTCCTTTTTCCTACTAAAATAATGCACTGATTGTCATTGTAAAGTCAATCTCACATTCCTGGGTCAGTCCTGTATGGTGATAGTGTATAATCCCTTTTATTTGCTGTTATATTTGATTTGCCTAGCTTTTTGTTGAATATTTTGGCATCAATAATCACAAGAAAGCTGTGGGGGTTTTTTGCTTTTTTTTGTTGTTGTTATTTGATTTCTTATGATGACATTGGTTTTGATATCAGTATAACACTGGACTCATTTCATAGAATGAGTTAGGAAGTGTTTCCTATCTTATATTTTGCATAAGTTTGTGAAGAATTGATGTTAATTTTTCTCTGAGTATTTGGTAGACTTTTTCCAATGAGGCCAGTTGGGCCTAGACCTTCTTCGTAGGGAAGTTTCAAAATTACTAGTTACAAAATTAACTCAATTTAAAAATTATAAGTCCACTAAACTTTTCTATTATATCTTATGTGTCTTTTGATTAAAGTTCTTCTATGTAATTTCCACTTTACCTAAATTATATAGCTGGTTGGCATATCGTTGCTCATAGTATTTCATTATGATCCTTTTATTTCTATAAAGTTGGTGATAATGACCCTTTCATTAATAATTTTAGCCTTTCCTCTTCTTTTCTGTATTTCTCCTTGTTTATTGATTAGTCTAGTTAAAAGTTCATCACTTTTGTAGATCCATCAAAATAACAAATTTTGTCATGGTGATTTTTCTGTATTTTTTAAAATTTTGTATTTCATTATTTTTTTCTTTTAAAACTTTATGATGAGCTTTGTTCTACTTTGAGTTTAGTTCAGTCTTCTTTTTCTAGCTCTTAGGATATAAAATTGAGTTATCTATTTATTTATTTATTTTTGGAGAGGTTTTTGCTATAGGGTGCATGCACTTGCCAGAAAGACAGAGAGAGACAGAGAGATAGAAAGCAAGAAATCACTCCCCAGGGATGATGGCCACACCGCAATCCCTTCTCCTTCATTCTCCTCTCAGGATCTTGGGCATGCACGCACACGCACCTGGTGTGAGTTTAAACCACTGGGTCTGTGACTTGAACCGCGGTCAGCTACATGGCAGTTCAGCGACATAGCCATTACATTAACAGCTGGTCCCAGATTCATTGTTTTTTTTATTTACCAAAAATTTGTGAATTTCTCAATTTCTCTTCTTTCAGTTATTTTAAATTTTATTCTATTTAAGTTAATGAACATATTTTATATAATGTTAACCTTTAAATATTTTTTTCTTGAAAATTATTTTAACTTACTCTACTCTTTCCATACACACTTGAAAGGTATGTCTTCTGCTATTGTTGTAGTGGTCTATAATTATCTATTCATTCTAAATATTTTATAGTATTAAATCTTTTATTTTCTTGTCTTATCCCTCATGGTTCTATTACTCATTGAACAAGGAGTACTAAAGCCTCCAAATATTATTTTTAAATTGTTGATTTTTCCTACAATTCTGTCAGTTTTTACTTCATGTATTTTTAGATTTCTTCTTAGTAATATATGTGTATAATTGTTATATTTTTTTGCATTGATTTTTTTCATTATGAAATATTTCACTTCATTTCTAATGACATTTATGTTCTCCAATTTATTTTCTGTGATCTTTGTGCAGTAATTCCATCTGTATGACTTTCATTTGCTGATATATATCCTTTTATCCTTTTACTTTAATTCTACTTATATATCTTTGATAGAAAGTATGCTTTGTGTGGACAGCGCATCTTTGAATTTTTTGTTTTTAATCCAATATAATGATCTTCCTCATTTGTTTGGTAGGTTGGGTCTTCTCATACTTAATGCTATTATTGAGGTTATTGGGTTTACATTTGCATTTGCTTTGTTTTCTATATATCTAATACTTTTGTTTTAGGTTCTTCATTTTAACTGTTTTCTTATTCTCTTCCTTTTATTATTATTTTTTATGTTACATTTAATCACATATATCTTTATAGTGTATAACATTTCTTTTTCCAGCACAATTACCATGCATATCAGTCAAGACAAAGAAATTACTATCCACATCATCATCAAAAGATTTTCATTTTTTAGATTATTATTATTAATAGTTATTCTCATTATTATTTTTAAACATTCAATCACTATATATCATTTGACTTGTAAAGAAAATTTACCCAACATGAAATATTTTTCAGAGCAAGTTAGGTAAGAATACACGTTATCATCAACAGGTAATAAACCATTTATGTGTCCTACAAATGTCATGGGTTGTTGTCTCAGTCTTTTGATACTTTTGTCCAGGTCAGAGGTTTTGTCTTCTATATTCAAGATTCTGTGTGATCTAGTCTATTTTTAATACTTACGAGGGAGGTTTTACTTTCCTGTATCATATCATTCATACCTAACAATTCCGTTTGATTCTTATTTATGATGTCTATTTCTTTCAAATCATGAAAAGACTTGCTCATTGTCTCTTTTCTCTTGCATCTCATTTAGTTTGGTCAATACAAATATTCCGAATTGTTTGTCTGACTTTTCCACAACTTCCATTGTGTTGTCTGTGGGTGACGCAGAATTGATGTTTCCCTTGGGGGAGAGACATTTTGTTGGTTGCTCATATTTCTTGTGCCTCTGTGATTGTTCCTAGTCATCTGGTAATCTATATTGTTTCTTCCTAAATAATTCAAGGTATCACCAAATGTTCAGAGGTGTGCAGGAGTGGGAAATTTGCAATCTCTCTTCTGCTCTGCCTCCCTATTGCTCTCCAGCACCCTGCACTATTGCCACTGTTCCTGGGTGACCCAAATTCCTTCCTCTTTCTAAAGAACAGGTGCTCCTGAAACTGAACTGCTGAGCTTCAACTCAGTAACAAAGAAGAGATCACATGGTGCTTGCGAGCTATATCCAAAACTCTAAAGTCCTGAGAGTTCAAAGGCGAGTGGGGCGGAGGATGAGCCATGGTTCCTGGCTGTTAAACCCTGCAGCCACAGGCAGCCTGACATCCAGCAAGTCCCTTCACTTAAGCAGGTGTCTGGATGGGTCAGGGAGGGCGCACAAGTTCATCTCAAAGTCCCAAGAAACAAACTTGAGATTCTTTTTATTCTTTAGTGAATATTTTCTCTTCCAACATTATAATTTCTTTAAGAACTATTTGGTATAATTTTAATGGTTAGTGGCTGATCTAGGTCTTTACCTATCAGAATTGACTTCAGGCTTAGCTTCAGTTAAAATATGGAGAGACATAAAACACTGCTGATAGTCTGTCCCTGCTGTGTTATAACCATAACTCTCTTGGGGCCAGTAGATAGCATAGTGGTTACATCCCTGGACTCCCACATGGCCAACTGTGGTTCAAATCTTGGATCCTGTGGCTTGAAACTCACAGCAGGTGCATGTGAGTGTGGGCCTAAGTGACCCCAGGAGAAGAACAGAGGAGAGGGATTGCAGTATGGCCAGACTCCAGGGGGGTGATTTATCACTTTCTCTCTCACTGTCTCTGTCTCTATCCAGTGAGCACGCAAGTGCCCTAAGGAAAAAAAATTCAAAAAATAAATGGCCCCCCAATGGGCAACTGGCATGAGAAGGAGCCTGGTATTCTTGGTTGCACCTCCCGGAGCAGAGTGTATGAGGTGAGCATCCCTTCACATAGGTGGTATCACTAAGGAAGCTGGTCCTGGCTCTAATGCCGTAGATTCTTACTGTGCCTTCTCAGATTTAGGAGATGTTTTTGAATAAATGGTTGTCCATTTCCTTAACGTTTCTTTGGACAATTTCCAAAAAATTTAGATGATTGTTTGTTTCATAATTCTCATAGTTGTATTATTATTTTTCTTGGGAAAATTCTAGCAAACTCTATACTGCTAGCAGCTAATTGATTTATTATTTCTCAAAGGTTATAAAATTGTTCAATGAGGAAAAGATTGGTTGGTAAAAACTAAGAGCAATTGAATATTTTAAATAGAAAAGAATTATCCTCAACCATTAATTCACATAATATAAAAATATTAACTTGAAAGAAATCTTAAGTCTAAGTATAAAATCTAAAGTCATAAATAACTGAGAAGAATGCTTAGAAAATAATTGTGAACTTGTGTTAGGCAGCAATTAGTTAGATGAGTTCCCAGAAATGAACCATAAAGGGAAAAAAGTTGCTAAGTTGTACTGTATCAAAAGTGAAATCTCCTGTTATGAACCTGAGCGATGGTGTAGCTATTACATTCCTGGACTCCCACATGAGCAACTGCGCTTCAAGTTCTGGCCCCCCTGGCTTGAAACTCACATCAGACACATGTGCATGCATGCCCAACATCTCCTGAGGAGAATGGAGGAGAAGGGATTGAGGTGTGGCCATCCCCCTGTGAGGGTGATTTCTCACTTTTCCTCTCACTGTCTTTGTCTCTCTCTAGTGAGTGCATGCACCCTAAGGCAAAAACTTCTTGGAAAAAAAAAAAAAAGAAAGAAAAACATGAAAAATGGGCCAACATGTGAGGTGGTGGTTAAGGTGCTAGATTCCCACATGATTTCTCACTTTCTCTCTCACTATCTCTTTCTCTCTCTGTCTCTCTCTGGAGAGCACACACTCCCTATGGCAAAAAACTTAGAAGAAAAAAAAAAAAAAGAAAGAAAAAGAAATGCAAAGTCATAGACCAGGAAAATTCTTTGTAAAACATATCTGATAGAAGATTTGTATCCAGATTTTATTTAAGAGTTCTTTAATTTAATAAAAAAAGTCAGTAAATCAATGAAAATGAGTTCAAAATAAATAAACACATTATAAAGGACACTCTCTCACTCATTGATATAAGATATATGAATGCCCAATAAGCTTGTTATAAAGTTGTTAACCTTCATTAGTTATCAAAGAAATGCAAATAAAACCCACAATGAGATGCCACAACACTCATAATAAAGCCCTTAAATGGACTGACAATGTTATAGAGGATGTGAAACAACTGGAATTTTTAGAGCTATAACCTTTTGGGAAGGAAGTTGACAATTTCTTGTGAAGTTAAATAAACACATTGTGGTCTTATGACACTATTTCTAAATATTTACCTTCCTCCCACCAAAAGAAAAATATTTGTCTACACAAATATTTGTATGTGAATGTTAACTGTAGCTTTATTCCTAATAGCCCAAACTGGAAATTGTCCAAATGTCCAGCAACAAGTGAGTGGATAAACAAATTGTTGTATATATTTATTCAATTAACTACTACTTATTCAGTGATAAATAAACACATGCAACAACATTAATGAATCTCAAAATAATTATTCAGAGACATAGAAGTTGTCACAAAAGGATACATATTGTGTGATTCCACCCATGTTCCATTCTGAAATAGCAAAACTGTGGTGACACTTGTTAAAGACAATTAGATAGACTTAAAGATAAGTGAGTATATGGAGTTTTGCTGTAGGGGCATGAGATTGGGCAGAACTCCAAAGATAAGGAAAAGATACAAGCCTAAGACCAGGGTGGGAATCAGTGCATAGAAAATTACAGAGGAAACATGGAGGAGTAAGGGAGATTCTGTTAAACCAACCTGACAGAATTATTGCTGAAGGAAGATCAGAATGACATGAAATTGGAGGCAGAGATAAGGAATTTGATTATATAAGAGTAGGAGTTCTTCTAAACTGGACTTAATAGGCCAAATACAGAGAGCCCCAGGTTGAGGCCTATGCAAAAAAGGGACTCAGAGAAGACTTACTGAAGACTGTTGGAGAGTCTTTGTCAATGGTAATGTTCCTTATCTTGCGTTTGGAGTAAGTTACGTGGGTATGTTTGTCAAAACTTACTGAAGTATGTACTTAAAATGAAAGAAGTTTTAATATAAATTATTCCTTAATAAATTGATTTAAAAAGTGATTATATTGGGTGGTCAGAAAAGTCATGATGTGTTTTTTATGAAAAAAAGTGTCATGACTTTTCTGAGGATCTATCACATTCCTATTAAAATAACAGGAATATGGGACCAGCAGATGGTATAATGGTTGCATTACTGGACTCCCATGTAGTGAACCACATGGATTCAAGCCCAGGACTGGGCAGCTTAAAACTCAGGCCAGGCATATGTGCGTGTGTGCCCACAATACTGAGAGGAGAACGGAGGAGAAAAGATTGTGGCATGGCCACCCTCCTGGTGGGGTGATTTCTTGCTTTCTGTCTATCTCTGTTTATCCAGTAAGCACATGTGCACTATAGCAAAAAAAAAAGAAAAAAAACCTCTTAAATAAATAAATAAATAAATAAATAACAAGAATACTACAAACTATTAATATTTCAATGTACTGAAATTCAAAGCATTCTCAACAAAATATTGCAAATAGTATTTATAAAACAAAATAAGCAAGAAAAGTGAAAATGTGTTTGGGACACACTAGAGAAACAGCAACCCACTTTTTATTCAAAGTTCCATTTATTTTCATAACTAAAAATAAAAATTGAATAAGCCATTACTCCTTCGAGTATCTCATGAACATTGGGGAAAAAAGTTAGTATATGAATTAGAATGCGTCTTATATGCAATAGGTTATTATAGAAAAAATTCTTAAGCCTCTTTAGAGTTCTGTAAACTTAATTCATGGTTCAATAGTAATATTCCCTTGTGACATAGACTTTTATTTTCATAATGATGATAAATATCTCCAGGTTTATTATGTTTTTCATTATTATATTGCTTTTATTTTCATTTCAAACCTCTCTAGGATACCAAATAATTTGAAACACACTTTTTTCTAAATTGCATAATTAATATGTTTTACATGCAAATTTGTGGAAATGCAGGAACTAAATGTACATTGCCACTAGAGGATTTCATTATTTTTTCCCCTCTAAATGTTAAAATAAATAAATTTTGAGTAAGCCATTTATTCTTTAATAGTAGTTCTGGTTGTCTTCCATTCCTTAATATAATATCCAGATGTGGCAAAAAATAGTTTTTAGATTACTTGTTCTTTCTGGCTTATGTAGGAGAAACATCTGGAAAATAATCATTTGCTCTTTCTAAGAAGGAATAAAAGGCAAGCTAAAGCATAAACACAGAACTGAGAATACAGCTTTGAGACTGGGTTCCAATCCCAGTACCACCATTTTTTTTGGTTGTGTTTTTGTACAAAGCTAAACCTCAACTCTCTGATTTGCAAAATAAAGCTGATATTTACCTAATGTGATTGTTTTGTGAATAAAATTAGTTGATGCATTGAAAGCTTGTTTCTTCCTGCCTAGAAAACTGAAAGTATTCTGAAATGAGAACTTAGTTTCTCTTTGTCATGTCCACTTGCTTTCACTGATGGCATGCTGGCTAAAAACTCTAACGCATTTACAAGTGTATTTAATTGTTACTATTGTGAATTCACTCTATCTGGAATTCAAAGTGTATGCAATTGTAACATGTTTTTATGAAGTGACTCCTCAAATACTGTTGCTAATTTCCTGATTCCCAAAATAAAGGTAAAATCACATTAAAAAAATAACTTTCTTTTGTATTATGCCTCTCTCTAATTATAGATTATTGTCCCTATCTACTATTCCTCCTTGATTTTAAAACTAGAAGTGCAGTTGTCTCTTTAAGGACGCCTTAGACTAAGGCACTGTCAACATAAAGAGTAGGAGTGGGAGCGGGTTTAGTGATATTTGGGAATGCACTGCACTGTTTGAACCTTTGAATAACCTTGATCTGGAAGGCTCAAGGAGATGTATGAAAGAGCACCTTTGGTAAATTTGAGGATTTGACTGTGCTTTTGTTTTGTTTTGTTCTTGCTTCAATATCTGGATATTATTTCACACTGGACTATTAACTTCCATGGGAAAAGGAGCATGCATGCCTGTTTAAATTCATTCTGGTAAACCCAACACTCTACTAATACTTAGCATAAACTTGTCTCAATAAGTATCCATTTAATAAATTTATTTATAATTATATGTTTCATTCTGCTTTAGAAGTTATTAACCTGCCATTTTCTTTCTGCAAAAATTTGAATGTCACAATTATACTTTAACAAATCTGTCCTTCCTCTGGGCTGTGAAGCCAGTGGTAAGGCTTTATTCATCTTTGTACTTCCAGAACTACTACATGACCTGTAAGAAGCCAATGCTCTATATATAGTCACTGAACTGATACACACACACACACACACACACACACACATTTTCATATACACATATTTGTATATATTGTATGTGTATATGCATGTATGTTTGTATATGTTTGATATATGCATGTGTATATATATATATATGCATGTATTTGAAATATATATATTTCTATACACCATGGTCCTAAGAAGTAGCTGCTATTCAAATCCCATTTTATGGATTAAGACACTAAGGTTCAGAACAGAAATGGGCTGTTCTGCTAATTTCTTTCTTTGATATATATACACACACACACATACACGTAAAGATGTATATGCAAATATATGCATATACTGATTCACAAAATAAAGGTAAAATCATATAAAAATCTTTCTTCTGAAACATTTTTTAGAAGAAAAATGTGCAGATACATGTATAGGTATATATGTATGTATGTATGTGTGTGTGAGAGTCCAGTGACATAACCACTACACCATTTGCTGGCTGCTTTCCTTGCTTTATTTTAAAATTTTGCCACCCACATATGCATTGCTAAGTACTTGACCTTCATACAGTAAAAAAATAAAAAAAATCTTTAAAGTTAGCAACAGAAGATCTAATTAGAAAATGGACACAATATGTGAAGAGACATTTCACTGAAAAAGATAAACAGATGGAAACTAAGCTCCTGAAAAGATTTTCAACATTAAGGAATTGCAAATTAAGAACCTTTTGAAATTTTATTGCACAACTCTTAGAACAGCTAAAATAAAAATTATGACAAGCAAATTCTTGTGTGGATGCTGAGAAATGCAATCTCTTATACCTTGCTGGTCTGAATATAAAATGGGACAGACACTTTTCAAAACAGTGTGTCAATTTCTTAAACATTGAATATACTCTTCCCATACAACTCAGCAATTATGGTAAATGAAAACTTATGACCACAGAAAAACCTGTACGTGATTTTTTTTTTTTTTTTTTTTTTGGAGACATTTTCGCTATAGGGCGCGTAAGCTCGCCAGACAGACAGAGAGAGACATAGAGACAGAAAGTGAGAAATCACCCCCCCAGGGGGGATGGTCACGCCACAATCCCTTCTCCTCCATTCTCCTCTCGGGATCTTGGGCACGCACGCACACACGCCCAGCGTGAGTTTTAAGCCACCAGGTCCGGGATGCTGTCGACAACGAACCACGGTCGACTACGTGGGAATCCAGCGACATAGCCATTAAGCTAACTGCTGGTTCCCTGTATGTGATTTTTCACAGTGACTTTATTTGTTATAGCTAAACATCAGCAACAACCTATATGTCCTTTAGTGTGTAAATAGTTATGTGAACTCTGGTATGTCTATACCATATACTACTACTCAGAAATAAAAAGGAATGAACTATTGAAATTTTCAACAACTTGAATCAATCTCAAAGGTATTACACTGGGTGAAAAAGTTGGTCTCTAAAGCTCACATACTATTTATATTATGTTTGCAAAATTAGGAAATAGTAATGATAAAGAATAGGTTAGTATTTGAGAGATCAGGGATAGTAGGAGGGATAGGGTGAATATGACTCTAAAGAGGTAGTGAAAAGGGAGATCCTTGCAGTGATGCAATTGTTCTGTATCCTGATTATGGTGGTGGCTGTACAACTGTAAGTGCCAGGGAAATACACAAACATCATACTAGTGTCATTTTTCTTAGCCGTGATATTGTATTAGAGTAACATAAGATGTAACCATCAGGGGAACTTGGGAGAAATGTATATGTCACCTCTCTGTACTACCTTTGTGATCTCCTATGAATCTGTAATTATTTGAACACAAAAAGTTGTTTTAAAAAACCTCTGGTTCATTCAGGTAAAAATAGACGACAACACAAGAACAGATAGAAGATGAAAGACTGCAAATCAAAACTCAAGGCTTTATTCAAAATAGATCAATACTTATATTAAATATAAATTAAGTAAGCAACCCATTCAAAAACAAAGATTCTCAGACTATTTTTTTCAAAAGGCCAAGATCTGTTTTTTTTTTTTAAATAAAACCTATATTTTTATTATAAAGACACGAACTAATTGAAAGTAAAAGGATTTCTATCGATTACATTTTGCTTCAGCACAGAGAACATATTTTAGTCTTTCTTGTCTTACAGCTTTGGTAGAGATTAATTTATACTGCATTTGTATTTCAGAATATGTTTATATTTAATTTTTAATTTTTGAGGATATTTTCACTGGTAGAATTCTAATGTTCTTTTCTTCTATTTCAAACATCAAATATGACTTTCTATTAACTTCTTGATTTTACTGTTTTTAGTAAGAAGTCTATTGAAATTTTTACCATTGGTTTTGTGTATGTAACATTTCCACTCAGCTGCCCTCAAGAATTTCTCTTTACTTTCATTTTAACATTCTACGTATAATTAATCTAGCTTTTCTTTGTATTTATTTTGCTTGGAGTTATCCAATTCTTTGATGCTTGGTATTGTTTTAAATTAAATTTGGAAATGTTTGGACATTTATTGCATCCATTCTCAGTCACCTTTCTATTTTCTGGGACAATAAATACACATATATTAGACAAAACTTGTGCCAAGATTTCAGATCTTCTTTTCTGTTTTGTTGTTGTTTTGTTCTGTTTCACTTTTACTTTTGGTGTTAGTTTGCATAATTTCTATGACTTGTTTTTGTTTTGTTTTGTTTTTATTGTCAGAGGGCACATGTGCTCATCAGAGGAGAGGATAAGGAGAGAAAGCCCTCCTAACCCATGTTCATTAACTCTTTGTATGTGTCCAATGTGCTGATTATTCTATCATAGACTTTTGTTACTTCCAACATTGTGTTTTCCATCTCCAACAGTTCCATTTACCTCCCTTTGATTGTGTGCATCTCTGATAAAGTTTGCTACTTACTTGTGCTTGTTATTCACTTTTTCCATTAACTCCTTTCACATATTAACCTTAGTTATTTAACACATCTGTATTACTATTTCAACAATTAAACTATCCTTGGGGATGATTTAATGACTACTTTATCTCTTGATGACAGGCCAATTTTTTTTTTTGTTTTTGTCTTCTAGTTTTTGATTGAATGCAGGACATTGCATAATTGAGGCTGAAATCAATAGCATCTTTTCCTGGAAAAGTACAGGGCTCTTCTTCTGCCACACCATTATTTGGCAAAGTTGAGTCAGTATTTTCACTGAATTTGAGCTGAATTTGTCTTGTTGCTACTTTAACTACCTTAAGCACATTACAGACATCAGATACCTGCAGTGGTGAATTGCTGCTGTCCGTGCATGGCAGGAGGTTTGGGATGCTGACGGGTTGTTCTTAGTGTTCCTGTTGCACTTTTAGATTTCATCACATTCTTCAGACCTGTGCCATGTTCCCAGTTCTCGCCATGATATATTGCTATTTCTTCATACTGGATTGGAGTCTCATAGTGGGGATAGAGGTTGTTCTTGGTTATTCTGCTTTTGCCTTAGTCTTAGGGGGGCTCTTTATGTGTAATATAGGGAGATACTTTTTCAGCATTTCTGACTTTTCTTGAATGTAGGAAACTTCTCTCCCCCCTCATTTAGTCCAGAGTACAGAAAGCAGACAAATTTCCTGTCCCTCCTAAGTGTATCCAATAAGTACTTTGTATCTTGTAATGTCTAGGAAGTCTAGGGTAGGTAAGATTCCTGTTTCTCCTCTAGTGGGAACAGAAATATGTCTTGTATCAGTCAGGACCCTAGGAATGAGATTCCTGTCCCAAAGTCAGCAGCAGGTGACTGTGTCAGTGCATAGTCCCTCTCCCAGCATCAGTCACCTTCTCCTTGAAATCAGCAGTCTTGCGAATACAAGAGCGCCTTAGTCCATTATTGAGTTGCTAACAGAAATAACTGAGCCTGGGTGATTTTATAAAGGAGATGGAGGTTTATTTACAAACTCGTGATTGTGGTGGCTATAAAGTTCAAAGACTTGAGTCTACAGCATACCAATGAGGTACACATGGTGAGCATGTGCAGAGAGACAGCGAATAGCTTTCTCTCTCTTTTTTCTTTTCCTTCCTTCCTACCTGTTCTGTTTTGTTTTGCTACAGGACATGAGTGCTTGCCAGAGAGAGAGAAAGAGAGGGAAAGTGAAAAATCCTCTCTTGAAGGGGGATGGGTATGCTGCAATCCTTTCTCTTCCATTCTTTTTTTGGGATTTGGAGCACACATGCCCAGTGTGTTTTCCAAGCCACCAGTCTGGGACTCAAATGCAAAGTTAGCCATGTGAGAGTCACACCACTGGCTCAACCACTCCCTGTCTCTCTATTTTTTAGAGAGGTTTTTGGGTTTCTTTTTGTTGTTTGTTTTGCTGTAGGGTGCATGTACTCATGGGAGGCACAGAGAGAGACAGCAAGAAAGTGAGAAATCATCCCCTGGGAGGGTGGCCATGTTGCAATCGCTTCTCAATTCCTCTTGGAATTATGAGCACACATGCACACATACTCAGTGTGAGTTTCAAGCCTTTGGGTCTGGGACTCAAACCACTGTAGGACATATGGAGTCCAGTGCCTTAACCACTTTGTCACCTGGTGGCCCCTCTCTCTTTCTCTTTTATAACTACCAGGTCTTATGAGAACTAACCTCTTCTCAGGAAATCTAAAACTTGCTGGCCCTTCTGAGACATTATTAACCTAGTCACCATAGTGTTGGCTTCATGATGTTCTCCTTGTGAACAAATCATTGCCTACTAGCCTCATTACCTCTAACTATCAAGTTCCAAAATAATGAAACTTTGGGGAACAAACCATGGTTCAAATCATAACAGAGACATACTTGCTTTTTCTCTGGAGTCAGTAGCTTTTATCTCATAGCAGAGGAAGGTCCAGAATAAGGACGTATTTGATGCCTATTTTCTCAGTGGTAGCTGACTACCACTTTGTACTCAGGTGGATTCAGAGTACAGAGGGGCTTCTGTTCAGTCTACTGATCTGTCCTCAAAATTGGCTGACCCTACAAAAATGGTCCCTAGAAAAGGTCTGCTAATTAGGTCTGTTGCCCTGCTCCCAATTACTCTCATGGACACTTGGTAGAGCACCCATGGAGAGGTGTGAATGATGGGCGTGAATCTTCTGTGTCTGGGGCTCCGAGGAATCCTAAACAGTGGTCATAAGAATTTATATTCAGAATTTAAGCATTCGTTAAACTTTCAGCGTTTTTCTTCTTACCTGCTGCTATGGTGACCATTTCCTTCTATGCTTTGCCAAAGTGTAGTAGTCTGTATCCTATTCTCCTCCATGATCTTGCCACTTCTTGGATTTCAGTTTTCAGGTCACCTTGAGATCTCAGCTCTCTGACGTGCTCTAAAAAATTATGATTTGGGCAAGTTATCAGTCTTGTTCTCATTGATATCCTAAGTAATGTTCTTTTGCAGTTTTAAAAATCTTAAGTAAAATAGAACACAGCTCTTACAGTTAGGATGGCTGTACATATAAATTACAACATACATCAGAAAAAAGAACATTTTGGTCTCTGAATATGAGTTTTGTTTTTTGAAATGACCATATGTCATCTCACCAGTTCATTTTTTTTCTATATAAAACAAGCTTTTTTACTCATGCTGCTGTTTCTAATTTCTACAGGGCAATTTTTTTTTGGGGGGGGGAGACTTTGGCTGAAAAGAAAGAAAGTTGTGGGACCAGCAGTTAGCATAATGGCTATGTCGCTGGACTCCCATGTAGTCGACCGCCGTTTGAATCCCGGACCCGGTGGCTTAAACTCACGCCGGGCGCATGTGCGTACGTGCCCTAGATCCCGAGAGAGGAATGGAGGAGAAGGGATTGTGGTGTGGCCATACCCCCCAGGGGAGGGGGGGTGATTTCTCGCTTTCTGTCTCTCTTTCTCTGTCTGGTGAGTGCACGCGCACTATAGCAAAAACCTCTCCAAAAAAAAAAAAAAAAAGAAAGAAAGAAAAGAAAGGGAGTTGTAAACTCTTTCCATGAGCTACAGTGGCCTTCAACACTGGCGGATCAGGTGAATACAGGAATCTGGAGGCATATGAACCATTTTTGTTCACAAAGTTTGTTCTAAAACTAATAATGGAACGAGTAATGGCAGCTTTGTGTGATTTTGATTTTTAAACATATTTAATTGAAAATATTTGTTATTTAGGAAAATTATGTTTTGATCCATCTTTTAGGTTTCTATAATTTCAACTGATGGGTAGTCCCACTAAAAATAAAAACAGAATTTTTGTAGCTATTTTATTTGACTCTATATTTCTCTCTTATTTTTAAGGCACTTAGCTCTAACTAGAAATATGAATAAAAAAACCACTGAAATATCATGATTATCATTAGTGGCTGTCTGATCTTTATAAAATCATTTAGCCTGTCTCAGTTTTAATTTATTTATTAATGAAATGGTCTAATTTTACTTACACTTATATTTTTCAATTGCCAGAGGGCACATTTATTTGTTAGAGAGGGAACAAGATAGATTCAGAGAGAGAGAGAGAGAGAGAGACTATCTCTCCCTCAGTAGAGCATGGTCATGTCACAACCCCTTCTCCATTTCCCCATTCTGCTGGTATTTGAAACATATGTGTAAGTTCCTGGCATGTTTTTTCAGTCACTGAAGCCAAGATTCAAACTATAGTCAGCCATTGTGGGATCCTTTTCCTTTGACCACTAGGCCATGGGACCAAACCTTCTAACAATCTTAACAGAAAAATTGCAATGAAAAAAAGTACCTGTAAATGATCAATAAATATGTGTGTTATTATTGCCTAGTCCTTTTTTCTTAGTGAAGATTGATCTGGCCTTCACATGTTTTATAAACATCTGAGTTTGATTAGGTGATTTGACTGATAAGCTGTTATGTTTTTTCATGTTTGATACTTTGAACATGTATATTGTATCTTTGCATTTACTCAAATGATTCCTGATTCTTAGTTTTAAAAAAGATTTTTGCTATTAGGGCATGTGTACTCACTGGAAAGACAGAGAGAGACAGAAAGTAAGAAATCACACCCTCCCACCCCAGGGGCGGCGGAGAATGACCATGCTGCAATCCCTTCTCCATTCTCTGGTTGGGATTTAGGGCATGTACACACATACTCCCAGCATGAGTTTCAAGCAGTTGGTCTAAGACTTGAACCATAGTCAGCCACATGGAAATCCAGCCCCTTAACCACTACACCACCTGCTGATTCCTACTTCTGGATTATTAATTGAAGGTATACAACTTTATCATTTGAGAAAGTCTGAACAAATTATGCTTAGGTTTAATTTATATTTGGTGTTTCTATCATTAGCTCAAATCTATGGAGTTTTATGAATGAAAATGTTAATAGAGGATTCATTAATTAAGGTTATCTTAATATCCCTTTTTATTAAAATTTGGTTGATAATATTAAGACCTAGTAGTTTATTGCAGTCACTGGTATCTGACTGTGAGAGAGAATTAAATTTTCTGTTTACATTTCTTTTGTTTTTTCTTTCTTTTTTATTTTTTGAGAGGTTTTTGTTATAGGGCGTGTGCGCTCACCAGACAGACACAGATAGACAGAGAGACAGAAAGTGAGAAATCACCCCCCGGGGGATAGCCACACCGCAATCCCTTCTCCTCCGTTCTCCTCTCGGGATCTTGGGCATGCACGCACATGCGTCCAGCGTGAGTTTTAAGCTACCGGGTCTAGGACGCGAACCGCGGTTGACTACATGGGAGTCCAGCAACATAGCCATTATGCTAACTGCTGGTCCCTGTTTACATTTCTTAAAGCTCCAATTTAGATACATTCAGTGCTTTCACACAATATCAATTATAATTGGGGTCAAATGTATATGTTAGCTAACCCCTCTTCATGTAATCATAAATAGCACTTTTATTAATAAATGTGCCAATCGTTCTTTTGTGTTTTATAATGTAATAAATGCATTCCTTCCACTATCCAGTTCTGTGTCAGATTAGTAATTTTTTTTTCTTTGGATCAAATATACTTGTGACTAATTTAGGGGACAGAAATATACACAGGCTTTGAAGTGAGACCTTGAATTTACCCACCTATTTTTATGACACTAGAGAAAATTATCTCTAAGCCTGAGTTTATTTAGTGTTAAAACTGATACAATAATAACAACTTTGTAGAGGTTCTGTGAAGATTGAAAGAGACCATGCATGTCAAGCTACTTGGATATTGGATATCACTATGCAATTGTGCAAGAAATGGCACCAGAGATGATGACGTTACTTTTACTTTTGCTCCTATTATATTCTTTAGATTCTAAGTTTCTAGAAGGCAAGAGTGGTACACGAGACTGTCTGGACTGCTTCCAACACAATGCCATTCATTCAATATATTCTTTTGTTGTTCCCCCTGCCTCTTTCCAATCAGCGCCGTCAGCCCTAGTTTATAAACTCTTACAGGAATGGAACCACATCGATTTATCTTGCTCAATAAATCCACATCACTCTAGCAAATATTTCTTGATTATGCTGCTGATTCAGCTGTCTCATTTCCCCTAATCCAGTTGAGAATATTCTGGCATGTCCTCTTTTTGAACACACTTTAATTCAAAATGAAAGAAAGACCATTACTGGTTCAATTAGCTTGAACCTAACATAACCCCTGAGCTTAATTTTTGGATTAACACTGGCACTTCTGCCATTTTTTTCTTTCCTTGGCTCCTTCTGCTATGTATGATTTCAAGACAACGACGACTCCCTTTGGACTTTTGGCTGAAGGCACTTGTCACTTCCAATTCATTATTTCCTTGATATTTGCTCACTGCAGAGCATCTGTCTCCACACAAATAGCTTTGGAAGAAAACGTGCATCTCAGTAATAGCAAGACAAATATGATGCCTGATTATAAGTTTAGAAAAATAAAACTATAGGAGGGTTATTTTAAGGTTTTCAAAATCTTTCAAATCTTCATTTATGCTGCTATTTGAGTTTCCATCAGGTATATTGCGTATGACATAAGCTTGTGGAACCACATTAGTCAAGTCAAGTCGTCTGCTCTGCACATGTTTTATTTAATATTGCCAGCCTGTGTCATGTGGTCTGACTAAAGGTAATATTATTAAACTGTAAAGTTGCATGTCTTTAACTATACAAAGGCTAGGATTCCTTATTGGGGAAATGAATAAAAGTAGCTACTGACACTTATTTACTAATATTTTTGGCTCATGACACATTTTGCTAAATTTTGTTTGTATATTGTTATTAAAAAAAAGTTGTTCAAGGGATCAACAGATGGCATAAATTTTGTTTGTATTTTTTATCAAAAAAATAAGTTGTTTAAGGGATCAACCAATAGTTATGTTCCTGGACTCCCACGTAGTTGACCACGGTTGAAATCCTAGACCTGATGGCTTAAATTCACGCCAGGTTCATGTGCATGTGTGCCCAAGATACTGAGAGGAGAATGGAGAAGGGATTGTGGCGTCGTCATCCCATTGGGGGGTGATTTTTCACTTTCTGTCTCTGTCTCTGTCTCTCCAATGAGCATATATGCCCTATCACAGTCTCTGTCTCTCCAATGAGCATATATGCCCTATCGCAAAAATCTCTCTTAAAAAAAATAATAAGTTGTTTAGAACTTCTGTTGACTCTGTCAAGCAGGTTACTAGTTAAATGCTCACAATCCAAAAGCTACTATCTTTCATATCAGTTAATCCCGTGTAAGATAAAATTCTAAACTATTGAACAAATTTTTGCTATCCATGGTGCTCAGAATAATTTAGAGTAGCATGTTACAGTAGAGAGAATAATGAATTTAGAGCCAGAAGTCTAAACACTGTTGATGGAATGAATATGTGACTTGACTTAGGTCAGTACTTCTTGGGCCTGTGAGATACCTACTTTCCCTGGATGATGGGATCCTTGAATGTCTATGTGAAATACTTGATTTAAAAGTGTTTAACACACAGCAAGTTAGTTTTCTTGTGACCTCCCAATGAAAAATTTCATTGTTGTTGTTTTTCTCTTTGCAATTAGACCTTCCCTTTTTCCTTTTCTTTTTTAATTTTTGCTAGGAATTCCTTGTGCTTTACTTTTAAGAAAATAGCACTCAGGACCAGCAGATGACATAACAATTACGTTATTGGATTCCCATGTCTGTCATTCATGTCCCAGACCTGGCACCTTAAATCTCATGCTGAGTGCATGTGCGTGTGTGCCCAGGATCCTGAGAGCAGAATGGAGGAGAAGATATTTTGGCATGGCCTTCTCCACGGGGGATGATTTCTTACTTTCTGTTTATCTGTTTCTCCTTGTCTCTCCAGCAAGCACATGCACCCTATAGCAAAAATCTCTCTCTCTCAAAGAAAAAGAATAAAATGGCACTTTATATCATCTGACAAACATAGAAAAATATGTCATGACTCTTTCAACAAACCAATATGTGCATATATCTGTGTGTATATGTATGTATACACTATGTACACATTTTTGTCAGATGATATTGAATACCATTTTCTCAAATGTAAAGTGCAAAGAATAACACACACACACACACGTATATACACATATACATATATATTTTAGCTTGCTATAGGGTGTGTATGCTTACCAAAGAAAGTCCTAGAGAGAAGGAAAGTGAAAAATCACTCCTCAGGAGAGACAGCCATACTGCAATCTTTTCTCCATTCTACTCTTTTGACTTTGGGAATGCTTGCACATGTACCCAGTGTGTATTTCAAGCAAATGGGTCTAGTATTTGAACCATGCAGTTGGCCACGTGGGATCCAGTTGTCTTAACTACCATAATAGCAATTGACTCTTCATAAATAGTTTGAGAAAGTTGAGAGTACCTTATTTTATTTTATTTTTTATTTATATTTTTTATTATTATTCATACCTTTTTGTGCTAGCCACCTGGATACAGCAAAATCATACAATAGAGTCAACACTATACTCAGAAAGGACCCTAGCAGTAAATGGCATCTGAATGTTCCTAAGTTTCATTGTGATAAAGGTTAATTCAATATAGCTGTCAGGCGAAAAGAAGGGAAAACTATAAACAATGGCAATACAATAAAGATAAAACTTCACTTGAAGCTATTACTTTGAAATGAAAATAGAAACAAGAGATTTACCTTCAGAAAGATGCATACTGCAAAACTGTTTTCCACATTACAAAACAAAACAAACAAAAAATACATGGCTATAAAATGAGAAATTCAATTTATCAGTTTAATATTCATAGTGAAAATGTCCAGAAATCTGGAGATGATTGCATTTGTCACTTTCTTCCACGTTTCAAAATAGCTGCATGTCTGGAAGGATGTGGAGCAATTAGTGATGATGGAAAAGCATTTTTCCACTTTGCATCAATACACTTGGATTTCCTTGAGAAGACATACGAATGAAGACGTACAATCAGTGGCCTTTCCCCTCCGAAGCCTGGTAGGCATAAACAACATGGTTCTAAGGGCAGAAAGTAGTCAGGAAGTCTGGACATCTTTGACCCTGTCATCCCATAGCTTAGCATGCATGAGTTGAGTTGTGGTGTTTCACTTGTTTTTATATGGGAAAGCTGTTAGTGAAGCTCGAACCCTGGGTCTTCTGAAGTCCTCAGCTTCTTTACACTATACATTATGTAGAAGATTAAGTCAGTCACATCTTCCCACTTGAAGTGTTGTTTTTTTTTTTCTCCCTTTTGAACAAGCACTTCTAAAGAGATTTAAGTTTCTCAGCTTTTCTATTGCCTTCGACTAGAGCTTTATACTAAATCTCTAGTGGCTTTTGGGTGGGTGAACATAAAATGACTTTCACCCTCTGGAACTTTCTAGTGGTGAAAGGGCATTGGAACAGAAGTTGAAAGATATTGGATAATGTGTACAATTTTCTAAAGCTGGGATCTTACACAAGTAATCATGATTTTTCCCAAACTTCCATTTCCTTTTTTCTTTCTTTGTTTCTTTTTTTTTCTTTATTTTTTCTTTATTTTTTTTTGTAAAACAAATGAATAGGACAACATGTATCTTAGACTAATTTAATTTGGTAAATATTTATTAAACACATTTCAAAGATAAAAATGCTCCTGGAATTCTATAGTCAAGGGTATTAACAATTTCCTACTATTATATGAAATGTAGCTTTAGTTTGGTGGGGAATCTCACTATTCCAACTGTTAGCGGAAAATAATCAAACTCTGTAAAATACTGAAAGCGGTTTCTTCTAAGCCAAATATGTATAACCACATCTAGCTTGCAGCATGGATAAACATAATACAGATAGCCCCAAACATGCTCACCAAGGTCTTCCAATGCTCAGACAGACTTTAAAGCCAAAAACCACATGTGGTAGGGGAGGAGGAAGAGGTTATTAACTATTATCCTTGGCTACCAGGATCAATAACAACAGTGGTGTATGTACATCGAAGGTTGGACAGGCATCCTCTGGGCAAATACCCTTATAGAATTAGTCCTTCTATCAGCTTGCAATGGTCTTTGTGAAGGCTGTGTTTCTAGTAGAGTTCTCTAAATGATAGTTCTTGTTCTCAGGCATGCTAGTGTGATAAAACACCTTCTCTACGGCCTTCAAGCACTGATTTAGCCAGGGTTTTAGCACAAGCTGACACAAATGGCTCCACTTTATTCCTGAAAAAATTTCACATACCATATAACATCATTATTTGCCTTCTATGATTTATTTTCTATAGATTCTTTCTCATCTGACCTGACTGCTTCATCCTGAGTATCTAAATTCCACTCATGTCAAAAACAGCTCAAGTCTAAACCTAGTCCATAAGTCTCTCTTATTTTTGCCTATTCTCATCTGTGAAATTTGATTGAATTTACTTAATTCTTTTTTAGTTGTTTAAGGTGTGTTAGTTTTGTTTCCTGAATTAGCTTATAAATTCCTGTAGGTCATAAATTATATTCTGAATCTCTATTGCAGACACATTGAACTTACCAAAGGGTTAACCACACACTAGATAACTAATAAAAACCAATTCTAATTAGGTAATAACTTTTTGCCTTTAGCACTTCAAATGCTACAATGGCTAAATAAGCTATTGTTTCCCAAAATAATGCAATTGATGAACATTACTATTTTATCTTAAGTAAATCAAGCATATTTTATCTCATTTATAAATTTATAAAGCAAAAGTTACTGTGGTTTTTTTCTATGCTTATGTTATGTTCTGAATGCTTGTGTCCCCCAAAGTTCATATGTTGAAATCTTAATCTCCAAGATAATATTACTAAGGGTGGAGACTTCGAAAGGTGGTTAGGTCACCAGGGCAGAGCCCACCTGATTGGGACTGGTGCCCTTATAAAACAGACCCTAGAGAGATCCTCATCCTTCTCCATCAGTCGAAGGCACATGCAATCTATGATCATACCAGATACCAAATCTCCTATTGCCTTGATCTTAGACTTCTCAGACTCCAGAATGGCAAAAAAAAAAAAAAAAAAAAAAAAATACATTTCTGTTTTTTTATGAGCTACCCAGTTTGCAGTATTTTACTATTGTAGCCTGAGTTGACTAAGACAACTTCCTACAGAGGGCATGCAATAATTAACCAGACATTCTTCTGTTATTACACCCAAGTAAAAGTTGAAAGGTGTTAACACTAGAAGGGCTTATAAATAAAAATATTTGTATACCATTATGTTTTTTCCCCTAAGGAGAAATTACTTACAGTATGAACTCTAAGGAGAAATGTACACTTTGAGTAATATTTATTTTGAATTAAAAAGCCCATTCTTTAGGAAAGTGTTTCAGAAAGTTGTGCAAAGAATGTAAGAAAATCCCTTCTATGGTTAACAAGAAAGGCAGGTAAAAAGAACTTCTGAAAAATATGGAAGATATGAAAGAAATTCTCTTAAAATCTAAAATTTAAAAACTGGTGTAAATTGACACTAAGTAGTTCTGCTATGGAAAGGCAACTCAGAACAGAGAGTTATGGGATGCAGAAGGAACTTGGTCACCCCTAAAATAAAAGCTTTGCTACCTGTCCCTCATCCCAAGGTAAGTTATAGATGTATGTATTTACCTGGAAGATATGCACATACCTGACAAACCTCTCATACCCAGAGTGGACAAATTCTGGCAACAGCTGTCTTCAGAGGATATCATGTAAATGTCTTATTCAACAAGCATGATTGTACAGCTTTGACTCTAGATTGTGAGTCCTAGTGTATACTGGATGTCGGGAAAGTCATGATGTATTTTTTTTTCCTACGTAAAAGTGCTTCATGACATTCCTGACTCCCCAATATACTAATTAATACATTCACTCATTTATCAATGCATTTATATCTTGCCTTATTTCAAAATTTTGTGGTGGCCATGTCAGGAAAACTGTTCTTTATTTTTAGCTATGCTACAAACAAGTGCCTTTGAAAAACGTAGTCAACCTTTCTTGGACTCATTTTACTCATCTAAAAATGAAGGAATTAATCCAAATAATCTTTGCGATCACTTCTTGCATTTCTTTACGCAATGCCCTGATTTCCTTAATATGCTTAATAGGAATCACCAGGAAAGACTTGTTACGAATAAAACTTCATGAGGAAAGAAGGCTATATAAATGAAAAGCAATAATAATATAAATGTAAAATAATAACCTCCACATTCTGGCACTCTGCTACTAGCGATAACATTGGTAGGAAGGTGATTTACAGAAGCACAACATCCCTGATGAAGGCAATAATGAGAGTAACTTAGAAGAAGCAGAGCTAAGATGCACGGCATGAATAAGAAATAATTAAGTGGTAGCAGGCCATTTAGAAGTCAAAGCTACAAGAAAACAATGAACTTACAATTTCTAAGGATAGGGACCACAATACACATATGGTGCATAATAACCAAATCAAGGATGAAGAGGTAGTCCTTGTCTTCACCATTGAATACTGCAAAATGTACAGTTGATAATATTACAATTCTAGTAGTTTTAAGTATATATTGAAATATCAGCAACATGTTTATGCAACTGTAGTGTACAGTTCAGTGAACTAGTCCATGTGTTTACATACATTTTTGTGTGTGGGTTATATTCTTTCTACCCTCCAACTCCAGATAAAGCTCCTTTCATTGGGAGGTGGGGAACAAAATTTGATAAGCATTGGAATTCTAGAGATCTCATGGCAAATACAGTCATCTTCATTTTCTGCAAGATCCATATTTGCAAATTTGCCTACTTGTACTTGTGTAAGTGTGTTTACGTGTAAATATAAATGTACATAAATAGTGAGAATCAGCTGTGCTGAGCTGGCAATTGCTGGTTGCCTAGCCTATCTGAAACTACCTTCTAAATCTGCAAAATGGCCACAGTTGCACTTACCTCTTAGTTTTACTGTAACAATAAAACATAATTCCATTTGGAAAGCTCATGTCATTAGTTGACACTGAGCCCAGCTGAGAATTCACTTCCTCACTTCTGGAATCCCCTTGCACTGCCTCCTTGTACTGGTAGTTTTTAACTCTGCATTAGTATACTCTAAATAATTGTGGCCAGTAACATTTGTTATCTTTGTTGAAACCTCTGAAGTCTCACACATTTACAGAACTTTCAGTCTTCCTTGTCAGACACTGTGAAAGCTATGAAAGTAATAATAAAAATTAATAAAAGTAATGCAATATAAATGTTGGATTTAGGAAAATATCCTGAGAACCTTCCTTAATGATAACTTGGTTAATATTTTTTTGTTTGTTTATGGTTCAAATTCTGTCTTTTTTCCTCTTATATTTGCCTAGAATGACTCATTTCTATGGGGGAAATTCTGAACTTTAATTTTAATAGGAGCAGTTCTGGCTGATGCGTAATAGATGTATGCATGAGAGCGGATAAGGGGAAATAATGACTTAGAGCTTAACAAATACCCGAAGATGAAACTAGAGCTAAAGCGAAGAACAAAGAGCAATTTCTTAGCCACCATTCCTTAGAGAATGGATTAGTGAAGTACTAGCTTCTGGTTGAACTCTTAATAGAAGCTAATTTCAGGAAATCTAAGCAAGAGATATTTCAGGTTGAAGAGACTGGGGGATAATTTAGTGAGTGGCATAAAGGAGATAGGAGAAGATAGAATTCCATCTACTCAGAAATTTTTTTTTGTCTTCTAAGATACTTATAAAAAAAAAATCTGTTCTCAAAAAGTGACACAGAGCAGGAATATCAGATGAGAGGGAACTGAGGGATTCTTCCAAAGCTTTGTCTTCTCGTGAATTAAACTAAAACTGCATGTGTGTTCAATGTGTAATTGTATGAGAATCATGTGTTTGTGAAACATTTTTTAAATGATGCTTTTTTCTAATCTTTTTCCTTCCTCTTACACTGAGGTATCTCCAAATCCCATGCTCACCCCACATCTGCATTCTTTATCCCTTGTTAATTGACAGCTTTCCTGGATGTAGTCAGTCCTGTCATCCTGAGTGAGCCAAGGAGCACCTCCTTCCTGGGGGCTCAATTTGTGGTGCCTTGGGTCCAACTTAATGGATCTGTAGACTTGGGTACTCTCTCAAGGCATGTTTACAGTACCAAAAAAACTATTGAAACTTCAGTCTTCATCTAGCATTTCTAAACATTTCATTTCTATGTCCTTCAGTTAAAAATATTAAGCTGAAGAGACAAAACGTAGATCAATAAAGGTTTGCTCTGCTGGACAAAAGAAAAAAAATAATAATAAGTGACCCAGGACAGTGGGTCAAATGGCCACACATGCATGACACTATTTTCTTCTAGAGCTAGCAATTTTCCTGAAGTAAATGTTAAAGTATATTTTTCCCTAGAGAAAAATATAGATCTAGAAATTTAACAATGGTCTAAGACAGAGCATACACACAGTGAATTTGAACTCAACACTAATATACATGTTGGAGGTGATATTCTTTTGTACATTTATAACTTTGCAGGTATTAAATAGACCACATACGAAAAGAAAATGTCTTCTTTCCTTCACTTTATATACAGATACAAAAATATGAGTTGCAAAATACATTTGGTTGAGATTTCTTTATTGCAAACTATGAAAGGAATGAGTTTTATCTTTGATCAGCCAAAACATTAACCTCTAATGAGACAGCTAATTTAGATAGATTATGCAAATGGAAAAAATAAGATTTTAAACTTGAAGAAAATTGAATGATTTGGTGGATGTGAGACAGTGTATTCATCGATGGGAAACTGTGTGTCTTGATCACATGTGATGTAGAGGTATTTGCATATGCACAGGTACAGAGCAAAGGTAAGAACTAAATTCCAGAGTAATGGGATGGAGAACACTTGGAATCATGATGGTAATGAAAGGGAGTGATATAGCCAGATGCATCAAGAAACTGCAAAGTTTAACCTGGAAGAGAAGTATACAACGATGAATTGTTAACTACAGAATATATTTCTAAGAACTGTTACTTTTCTTTTCTTCTTTTATGGTGAAATGGTACCAACTGTGCCATTTGAAATTCTGATCAGATCACAGTAGACATTGGTAAGTCTTTGGTTTGGGAACCCCTTGGGTTCGACCATTTGCTGGTACATCTGTCCTTTCACTGGATGGAAAGTACTTGTAGGGGAATTGGGAATTCAGGTTGTTTAATATGGCCTAAGAGCAAAGCACATACACAGTGCTTTCCCAGTTTTAGGATTATTTGTTTTTTATCGGTCAGACAGAAGGATTTTTAATATATAATTCTGTTGTAAACTTGGTGTCAGGCAGAACAGAAAAGGTATAAAAGCTATAGAAGACAGAGCTCTTACTCCCAAAAAGTTTATTATGACAACTGGGTGTTACATAGTTAAGGATAAATGAACTTAACACCCTGAAATTCGAGTAAAATTGTATTAAATGCCTACTTAAGCTTTCATACAATTCTCTACTATTTTTTTTTTTTTTAATTCCTGGGTATTTTTGATACACCTAGTAGCTTCTGGCTTAAATTTCCAACTTTTACAAAATGCTTACTTAATATATGTTTTTGATGTTTTATTATGGCCCATCATTTGTTCATCATATGCTGAACAAAATTCACAAGAGGTAGTACTTGAGTTTATAGAGATTAACTGATAGTCATAGTGTCATCACAGATGCATAGAACAGATGAATTAAAATGGAATATTAGATGCTTCTAGGGAAGGATAGTGAAGTGAACCATTTCATTTATCTCTTTTTAAAATCACACTAAATGACAGTAGTGGGGATTTTCTTTTTAAATGCATAAACTCATAGTAAAGAGAGAACAGAGAAAAAGTGGTAGCAATATTTTAAAGGAACTTTAGAATGATTTTAGATTTACAAAAAAATAAAAGTTGCAAGATTAGCAGTGAGACTCTCTCATATGCTCCATACCCAGTTTCCTCTATCATCAAAATATTTTTTAAGTTGATTTATTTTTTCCATGATAAAGAGGAAGGAAATAATTCATGAAAATTTCCAGCATTTCCATATTAAGAGGTCCCACTGATGGCTCAGATAATGCATGAGAATATCACCAAGGCACTTTACAAGGGAAAAAGAAAATAGTCATTTCTCAGTATCTGCAGGAGACTGGTTTCAGGACCCCACACCTCCTAGGATACCAAATTCATGGATGCTCAACTCTTTTGTATAAAATTATACGTATTTGCATATAACCTATGCACATACTACCATATATTTTAAATCATCTCTAGATTAGTTAAACCTAATAGACTATAAATGCTATGTAAGTAGTTGTTACACTATATTGTTTAGGAAATAATGACAAGGAAAAGACTTGTATATGTTCAGTACAGACATGACCATCCTAGACTAACTACATAGTAACATCAGCAACAATGTGACCCTTTTCACCAATGGTTTGTTGAATCCATGACTACAGAACCCACATATATGAACAGTCATCTGTATATTTATTTTCCTATAATATGTGTATGTTTGTATTTCATTTTTAAAAGTTCATGAAATATGCATATTATGAAAAAAAACATTTCAATTTTTTGCATCAAAATAAACTAGTAATTTAATTTCATTTTTCTAAAAAAGTGTTTGAAGTTCTCTTATATTCCCAAAGTCTTCCAGACAGGAAAAAATAAACTGTCTATGAAGGAGCAGGAGTTAACATGTATTCAAATATCAGTTATGCATTGGGATATAGGACAGAAAGAAGAAAGATCTTCAAAATTTTGAAGGAAAATTGTTTTCAAAATACTGGGTTGGGGGAACCAGCAGTTAGCGTAATGGCTATGTTGTTGGACTCCCACGTAGTCGACCGTGGTTCGCGTCCCAGACCTGGTGGCTGAAAACTCATGCCGGGCGCGTGTGCGTGCATGCCCAAGATTCCAAGAGGAGAACAGAGGAGAAGGGAGTGCGGCGTGACCATCCCCCCTGGGGGATGATTTCTCGCTCTCTGTCTCTATGTCTCTCTCTGTCTTTCTGGTGAGCGCACGCGCCCTATAGCGAAAACCTCTCAAAAAAAAAAAAAAAAAAATACTGGGTTGGAAAAGTCATGACATATTATCCTATGTTCTTCTATGCAAAACAAAACATGTCATGACTTTTCTGACAACCTAATAATTCACTCATCCAAAACTATTAGTGAAATGTGAGTAAAGGTATACTACTATACATTTTCTTCAGAGAAGAAAAAGCCCTCCAAAATTTAGCCCCATGCATCCTTTCTTAGGGAGCCATTCAAAAGTGTGTTCAACAAAACCTAGAACAACTGCAAACAAAAATTGTAACTGAATTCTCAATTTCCATATTTTTGGAAAATATCCCTTCACCATCTTTATCAACATTGCCTTTAGCATCTGCTCTTCTCCCTGTGCTATGGACTTCTCATCCCCTCCTCCTCTCATCTTTATAAGCCGTGTTCTCTTTCACTGCATTTGGTTCAGCCGTGTTTCACAGGACTCACCAAACATTCATTGAGATATTTTTATGATGCCAGCTTATTGTTATGCAGAACTCTGTATCATCTCATAAAATAACATTTTTAAACCTTATTTTGCTACATGTTTCTATACTACTAAGGCAGAATCAGTTATTAAGATATTGAAAAGAGATTGAGAGTTTTTACAGTAAACAAAGGTGTTTTCCTTCTTATTTTATGATCAATAGAGATTCATGATAGATTCTTATTAAATTCAGTGATTCATTCTCCTATCAGTTATCAAGTGGTCTCTATGTGGCAGTCAACATCACAGGCAGCTGGGATGTGATGGTAAATAATAAAGGTATATGGCTAACACCTATGACTTGATAATATGCACTGTTTTCATCCTGGGAAAAAATTTTTTATGCTGTAAAGATGTAGAGTGATTAAGTGTAAGTAAAAATAAATATAAATAAATAAAGGTATATGGCATCTATGAGTTCAGAGCAGAGTAGGGAGAGTATAAATAATTGTAAAGATGGCATAATGGAAACAATTAAAAGGCATATGAAGGGGCCAACAAGTGGTGATTAAAGCACTGGACCATGGCTGACCATGGTTCAAATCCCAGACCTGATGGCTTGAAAATCACACTGGAAGCATAAGCAAGTATGTCCAAAATCCCAGGAGGAGAATAGAGGAGAAGAGATTGTGGTGTGGCCATACCCCCTGTGGGGTGATTTCTCAATTTTCTTCTGTCTTTTTCTCTGTCTCCGGTGTGTGCATGTTCTCTATGGAAAAAAAATCAAACAAACCAACCAAAAACCTAAAAAGAAACATATATGAAGGCTATGGATGGACCAGCAGATGGTGTAATGGCTATGTCGCTGGACTCCCATGTAGATGACCACAGTTCGAGCCTGGACCTGGTGGCTTAAACTCATGCTGGGCATGTGTGCGTGCATGCCCAAGATCCCAGGAGGAGAATGGAGGAGAAGGGATTGTGGCGTGGCCATCCCCCCTGGGAGGTGATTTCTCACGCCTTCTCTCTCTCTGTCTCTCTCTCTCTGGGCGAGTGCACATGCCCTATAGCAAAAACCTCTCCAAAAAAAAAATAAATAAATAAATAAATAAAATAAATAAAAGGCTATGGTGGAGGGCCTAAAAGAGAAAAGCATCATCTCAAATTCCAGTATAGTGGGTGTTGAGAAAGGCTACAGGGTAGCACTTGCAGAGAATTTGAAGAATGAGCAGCAGTTTGCTGGACAGATTAGTTACAGAACTTCAAACTGAGAATACCAAACATGCACAAAGGCATGCTACTAGTTCCTTTAGTGAGACAAAAGCAATTTTCTATAGAACTTCCACAGCATTTGTATATTCATGTAATTTGAGTGGACAGAGACAAAAAACGTTTGAGAATGTCTGGCAGCCTTATATCTGCAAAGGTTATAAGAAGCTCATGCATCACATCATGAACAATCCTTAATCAAGTCCGTATGTCTGATCTTTCATTGTAGTTAAATAGTTTATCCAGGCCTCCTTTAATTATTCATAACCTGTACTCTTTTCACTCTTACCCCATCAAGTATTCTTAATTCTTGGTTCCACTCTCCCGTATAGTATTTGTTTTTTTTTGGAATCTTAGCTATTTTTCAAAATTTTGGATATACTCTTCAGCATCTCCTGAATTCAGGGTATCTTAGTGTTGCTTTTAATCACTGCATGTTTAAGCTAAATGACTCATCAGAATTAAGCTGCCATTTTGGGGAGATTAAACTTGACAAAGGTCCCCAGCATTGAGCTATACAGGAACTACACATAAATGTTTAAAATAACTATGGTTTTCATTGCATAGATGCCAGTAGCACACTGGGATATTCTGAGTGTGAAATTACATTTCCAATTTTACCTACAGAACAGATGTTGGTTTAGATAAGCGTTCCTGTTTTCCTATGCATTGCTGTTTTCAAATTTCAAAAGCATATTATGAATAACTTGTGAGCTTTTCAAAATAAAACAGAGATCAAAAGCCCTCACATAATATTACACGTAGTTTCAATGTCAAAGCTGACATTTTAAGAACTTTCTTCAGTGGTGATATTTTTTATATGATTAATCAAAGTAACTTTTAAGTACTTTAACATGCCACAGGATAAAGTATACACAATCTGTCTATTCAAAGATGTGAGTTTCACTAACCAAGAAAGTTTCTAGCTAATTGAGAAGCACTTGTAAGAGTCAAAAAATATAAAATTTGAAAACACTCTTTAATTCTTCACGAAAACAAGATTTTAGAAAACAACATAAGGTCAGCAGATGGCATAGTGGTTATGTCACTGGACTCTCACATGGCCAACCATGGTTCAATTCCCAGACCCAGTGGATTCAAAATCACACTGGGTGCATGTGCATGCATGCCCAGGATCCCAGAAGGAGAACAGAGGAGAAAGGATTGTGGAATGGCCATCTCCCCTAAGGGATGATTTCTCACTTTCCCTCTCACTCTCTGTTTCTGACTCTCTGGTGAGCACTTGTGCCCTAAGGCAAAAACTTCTAAAAAATAAAATAAATAAAATAAATAGAAAATATAATTTTTTAAAAAAGATCATGTTTTTTCAACCTTCATATAATAATCCTCGATAAGTTTGCTACCATTGTTTTTATTCTGAGGAGTCCACTCTTGTTTCAAAATCTGAAGCCATGGTAAAGTTAATATAATTCTGTACTCTGAATTTAGTGAAAGTCTAATAAATAGTAATTGATGGATGATATGTCAAAGCTACTTCCTCCTATACCAGGTTTTATCTATGTTAAAACACTCAGTGGAAAAAAACACAACTCCTCACATATATCCATGTAAAATATTAAATTCAAATAAAGTTCAAAATCAATTATTTTACTTTATTAGAATTGAGTCAAATTGATTCATATATGTAGCCATTTCCAGAATACAGGAATACTTTTCTTCGGCATGACACATCTGACTATTTTAATGTTAGATCAATTTACCAGCTTCTGAACTTAACTTTATATCAAGCAATTACCATCTGATGAGGATTAAATTTTGCAGAGCTTGAGAATTTATAAATGACAGCGATCCACAAAGGCTGTGTTAAGGGGAACACTTTTAAATTGTCACAAAGTATTAAATATGATTAATTAGTATTATAATGATTTTTATCAAAAATTATAAATGCTAAATTTCTGTTATAGCCTTTTATATCACTTTTTAAAGCTAAAGATATTATTGAAAGTATTTATTAGAGTTAGCACACTATAATAATGTGAGGAGAACATGCCTAGTTTTGAATCCTGGCTCTGCCACTTTCTAGCTATGTGACTTCGGGCACAATACTTAACGTTTATATGCCTCAATTTCTTCATTTGTTAAAAAATGGTTGCAATGGTAATATGTTCTCTATAATGTTATGAAAATTGAGTTAATGATTATAAACCACCTAGAACCATCCTAGATATACGGTAAGCAGTATAAAGGTGTTTTCCTTAAAACAAAGAAAGAAAATGGCTCAGTGAAAATAATTCTCACAATATAAAAAATGTATAGAGGGAACTGATGAAACACATTTCAGAAAATAACATCAGCAAGAATTAATCTATGCTGACACTTTATGAATATTACTTTTAGAATTTCCTGTTTGCATATGCATAAAACAACTAATGGGTGAATACCTTGAAAGAAACATGATTTTAGAAGAAATATAATTTTGCATGTTTCAAAACTTGTAAAACATCAGATTTGATTTATTATGAATTTAACAAATAAAAGAAAGCCCAAGTATAAATGAAAGAATTTACAACCATCATATGGATGTTTCTTCAATGTGAATTGATATTTATAAAGAACACTTAAGAAAGAGATTATAATAATCATTAACATATTATTGATAGAACCTTATTTTTCTAAATTTCTTGTTTTAAATTCCGTGCTATAAAATGTGAAGTAGTAACCTTCTTATTCATTGTTGTCCTTCTTCACTTCAACATGAAATGTCCTTCCTAGGAAGGGGCTATCTGATTTTAATTTTAATTTTATTTTATTTACTCATTCGTTTATTTTAATTTTAGAGACACGGCGGGGAAGGGGAGTGCGGGAAAGTGAGAAAGCAAGCCACTAGGTCCGGTACTTGAACCATGGTCAGCCATGTGGGAGTGTCCAGCACCTTAACCACCACACCACCTGCTGGTCCCAAGGGGCTATCTGATTTTTAGGGGGTTGCTTTATTCATTTACTTATTTCCTTCTTCCCTTGTTTTCTTTTTGCTGTCTGTACAAATTGGAGGGTATTCACGAAAAATCTCAGAATTTTATCAGTTAAGCTTGTGGTTTGTTTGTTTAACAGTGTTTCTTGGAAGTGAGGGTGAGAATGTTTAAATTGGCATGGCACTATTTTACTATTTCTTCCTATGGTAAACTTGTGTCGTAAGGTATTTTCTGTTTCCTTATTTAACTACTAGATTTTGTTTGTTTGTTTAAATCTTACTATCATGTTTCAATGGAAGGAAATTTTGTTTTGCCATTGTTAGTCTTTTTTTTTTTTTTTTTTGAGAGGTTTTCGTTATAGGACGTGTGCACTCGCCAGACAGACAGACAGACATAGAGACAAAAAGCGAGAAATCACTCCCTAGGGGGGATGGTCACGCCGCATTCCCTTCTCCTCCATTCTCCTCTCGGGATCTTGGGCACGCACGCACACGCGCCTGGCGTGAGTTTTAAGCCACCGGGTCCGGGATGCGAACCGCAGTCGACTACGTGGGAGTCCAGCGACATAGCCATTACATTAACTGCTGGTTCCCAGCCATTGTCAGTCTTATTTGTCTCTAATTATTTTCCAGTTCCTTTTTCTTAAATTCCACTGTTGTAATATAACCTGGGATCTGACTTATAATAAACACTATACCTAGACTGTACATATCCTGACTCCAAAACTTACAGTGATACAAAGATAGTTTTTAACCAAAACATATGAGAAACTTAGAACCTAGTGCACATGTGAATTATTAGTGATACTTCTGTGGCATCATTGTAATAACCCATTGCAATGCCACCTCATCCAGGATGTTAGGCTAGGTTGCTGAGCTGTCCCTGTAAGATATTTTCCAAGAAGATAAATTATATTATCACCACATGTTTCACATCATAACAAGTATTACATCAGCTCACAGTGATTTTAAACACAAATGACGATGATTTTCAGGGGACAACTTCAGATCTTGGTTAGATGCTTTCAGTGTGTAAATTTGGTCTTCCAGAGTAGTAGTAGTGTAGTCAAAGGAGAGAGAAATCAAAGTGGCTTGGGACCAGCAGTTAGCATAATGGCTATGTCGCTGAACTCCCACATAGTCAACCGCGGTTCGCGTCCCAGACCTGGTGGCTTAAAACTCACACTGGGGGCGTGTGCGTGCGTGCCCAAGATCCCGAGAGGAGAATGGAGGAGAAGGGATTGTGGCGTGGCCATCCCCCCTGGAGGGTGATTTCTCGTTTTCTGTCTCTCTGTCTGGTGAGCGCACACGCCCTATAGGAAAAACCTCTCCAAAAAAAAAAAAAAAAAAAAGAAATCAAAGTGGCTTTTTGTTTGCTTGTTTGTTTAGTCAGAAAGATCTGGATTTAAATCATGGATCTGTTAGCTGTACAATGCTTTGTAAATTATTTTAATATGTCAGAAGCAATATAACAATAGTTATTGGTAATTATTAAATAAGATTAATTAAATGTGTATAGAACCTAAAACATCATAGATACTCAATAAATATTACTTTCCTCATGGTTTATTCATTTATGAATTTTAAGGATTGCTGGTGATTGCCTGTTAACTTTACTATAACATTGTAGAGAAAGTCATGAATTGATGTTTTATCTCATGTTAGGCTATCTGAAAAGTAGAGATCCTGGAAGGAAAGAGAACAAACATTTCAGATTTGATCTAGTCTTCTGTCTAATCATGGAACTGCAGTCATAGGACTTCTAGGGTCTCGTGTTGTTGAATACAGTTTTATGCAGTCTCCACACAGGTTCTAAGTATTAAAGGTATAGTTGAGAATATATTGGATGACCAGGAAATCATTACTGACTTTTGCATAGAAAAATACGTCATGATTTTTCTGACGACCTAATAGTTAAGAACTCAAATTCTAGAACCATCTTTCATAGGTTTCAATCTAGGCCTCATCTCTTTACAGTTTGGTAAAGTCATTTTTTGATTTTGTATCCTAATTATTTTACTTGTACAAAGAGACTAGTATTTTAATTTATATATATATATATATATATATATATATATATATATATATATTTTTTTTTTTTTTTTTTAAGTTTATTCATTAATTTATTGAGAGTAAGAGAGAGAGGTACACTGGCAGGTCCTCGCCATCCCGCAATCCACCCTTCCAACTTTGGGCCTTCCAGAATCACAGATGTACCTTCAAGTGCATCTAGTGTGTTCAGGTTCCCCCAGGATCTGAACCCAGGGCCTCCTCCATGTCTTTGAGTATCACATAATAGCACCTTAACTGCCTGTATCACCTCAGCTGGGCTCCATATACTTTTAAGAGTAATAAATGAGATAATTCATATGAAGACTAAGAATAATACGTGGCATAAGGAAACATTCAAAAGTTTCATTGTCTCTTATTAAAGGCAGACTGATATTAATAAGACTTAGTTTAGGGCCACACAGTGACATGATGGTAAAATGTGATATTCTGTGAGAGAGTCCCACATGGAAAAGTTCCCAGTTCAAGTCCAGAGATCTCCCTGAGTATGGTGGGCCCACATTTACCTATGATCTGAATCTGGCTGAAGCCTGGCAGTGAGCTGGAGTGTCAGGACCCAGTTGAGGGTACAGTCTCTTTTGCTCTCCCTGTCTTTCTTTCTCGTAGAAGAAATATTAGGTTGTCAGGAAAGTCATGATGCATAGAAAAATGCATCATGACTTTCCTGACAACCTAACAAATAGATAAAATCTTAAAAATAAGACTTAATTCAATAGTGACTTCTTAAGGTTTTCTTGACTCTCTCTACTTCTATAGGTGGCATTAACATTCTCCTTTGAGCCCCATTTAATATAGCATTGACTGCTAGAATAGCATATTTTACATTTTCTCTCACTTTTAAAATGACCTGTTGTCTCTTTCTGTAAGACTGTGCATTCCAGAAAGCAAATATCACATTTATTCACCTGTGGAATTTCAGTGTTTGACTCAGCCTCATATGCTGTAGGTGCATAGTTGCCATACAGTAGATAACAGTGAAATCTCTGGAGTCACACAGCCTTGGAGTAAATATCAATTCAGCTGTATACTATGTGACTATATTCTACTTGAGCTTCTTGTGCCTCTGTCTCTCTTTTAGTAAAATAAGGATAGGTATGTATCTACATCTCAGTGTTGTTATAAAAATGAAGTTAACATACACATCATGGGGTTAGAACAAGTCTGGCCTATGATGAGAGCTTATGATGACCATTAGGTCATCAGGAAAGTCATGCCCTGTTTTTCCGTGCACAAATGCATCATAACTTTCCCAACAACCCAATAAATACTAATTTCTAAGACAATGCTCTACTGTAGAACTGAATCAATACATAAAAGGAAGACAGTAAGCAATGTCATGTTCTTCATATTAATAGCAAAAGTTTTAAGTCCCATCACGGGAATATTAGAAGAGAATTTCCTAAATAAGAACACAGAAATTCTACATTAAAAAGGTCCTCTTTCTCTCTCTCTCTGTCTCTCTCTCTCTCTTTCTCTCTGGAAAGAAGCAACTTTCTATTGTTTAAAAATTATACAAAGACAAATGAGCTAACTTTGCTGGTATGCTTTCTTCTGTGTGCTCTTAGGATACTCTACTCAAAAATGTAAGGCTTTATTTAATGTGAAGTCTCTCCCTAGCATTATGTTCTCCTGATATCAATACTTAAACATTTTCCTAGAGACATTAGTTTTTTCCCATTGCATTCTTTACTGACTGCACAGATTGGGCCTTACTCAACAAAGAGACCCACTGGCTGTTTCAGTTTGCTGAGCTTTAATTTCATGGTCCACTAGGAAGAAGATTTTTTGATGTTATTCCTAGTAGCCATTGGAATAGAGCGACACAGGGCAAACAGAGCAATAGAGAAGATTTATATAGACTTCTAACTTCTAACAGCTGGCAGTTTGTGGCTAACAACAATAGACATTCCTTAGTGCAACAATTTTAATCAAAAAAGCAAACAGTATTATTTTCTGATTTTTTTCCTATTTGATTATATTCAATGTATATATTTCTCTTAGTAATCATGGATCAGCATTGAAATATTACAATTTTTAAAAACATTTATTCTACATTTTTTCTTTCATCTGTGCACATATGTATATATATATATATACATGTATATACACATATGTACACAGACTCACACACATATACATGTTTTTTTTTGTTGTTTTTGGAGAGATTTTTGCTATAGGTTGTGTGTGCTTGCTGGAAAAACAGAGAGAGATAGATAGACAGAAAGTGAGAAATCACCACCCTCCTGCCCAGGGGTGATGGTCACACCACAGTCCCTTCTTCTCCATTCTCCTCCTGGGATCTTGAGCATGCATGTACGTGTGCCTAGCATGAGTTTGAAGCCAATGGGTCTGGGACTCGAACCACAGTCGGCCATGTGGGAGTCCTTTGATGAAACCGCTTTGTCATCTGCTGGTCTTTGCATATGCATTTTTTAAAACTGAATGCACCTAAACAAGTGCATCATCTTGAGGACAGAGATAATACCATTTATTTCGCCATCTCTAGCATCTGGCACAGTACTGGACATAGTACAGATATGCACACTCAATTAATGCTTACTACTTAATGAATATTCATTTTCCATGAGAGAAAAATCCTATTCACTAACACTTACTGAAAGTTTTCCATGTTCCAGGCTTAAGGGTAAGCAATTTCTCACTTATTTACCCAGTCAGTCTTCATGATAGTTCTCCCATGAATCAATTCTGCTAGTTTCCTTTTATAAAAACAATCAAAATAGACCATTTGGTTAAAAATAACATCCTCCATCATACAAAATCATAAGTGAATATGGTGATGGAATCCATGATTTCTTACATTCTTTCTATACCACAAAATAATTTAATATACATATAGAAAAGACAGGCTCAATTATAGCTTTTATATGTGCATGACTAAATCATACAACTGAATAAGTGAAAGTTATGAAACATATAATATACCAAAGTGGTAGAAATTAGCACTGTGTGTGTGTGTGTGTGTGTGTGTATGTGCGTGCACATATATGTAGGCATGCAGTATGTTAACAATTAGGGGACTAGGTTTTGGTTGGTAAATAACTTTCCCAAATGGGAAGATCCAGATGGCAAATAATGATGATAACTATACAGAAAAAATATTAATCAAGATCTTAAATTCTAAGCTGAAAAGTAGATATTTTATGAGAGAGAATAAACCCAGGATGAATTCTTCAGTAGTACGTTATTCATCAGAGGAATATTTTGATCCCTGTGCACTATGAAGGTTTTCATGATAGGTGAAATTTTTTTATTTAGTTACTGTTTGACCTTGGTTTGCTTCTGGTTCACTGCAGTCATGCTGCTTCTAGTTCACAGCACTGTGCCACTGAGCATGGAGGTCTTTCTTCTCTTGTATATTATTATTTCAACTATTTGGTAAGCTCTACATATGTTTGGCCCAGTAACTGCTTGAGCTTGCATTTCCAGAGCATAGTCATAAGCAATCAGTAGTTCCTAAATGACTGTCTTAGGAGCTTATGTGGTTGCTCACAGCTCAGTGAGCTGAAAGAATTTCCTGGAGGACTAGAAGCATATTGTAAGACCAGTTTTAAGGATTCTTGTGGTTTCTCATGCATTTCTGAGTAAAAATAGATGACATAAAGTGCTCACAACCTTGCTTCATGCTTTGGGGGAGGTTAAAATGCATGGTAATTAGTTAACAGATCATATATTATGCCTTGGGTTTAATAAGCAGGTGATTATGGAAATTTAAGACTTAAAATTATAGCTCAAGTGTTGTCTCATCAAAACTGATGGTAATCATACGGGGGATTTAGAGGTCACAGATAACCTGATGATCTACAGAACCCTACCAAGTAAGAGATCTATAAATTTTCTTTCCCATTGCTCTTGCTTTGACCAAAGTCTGGTTGGAGCATGATATTGTAGCTGGTTCATGATTTGGGACTTTCTGATCCTATTACTTAACCACTCTGTCTCACACTTTATGCTTCTAAGAACACTGGATGTAGCTCTTCCTAACTTCTCTGATATTTCTTACTTTGATATGATGATCATGTTATTCTCTCTGCTGGAAGCAATCTTTCTTCTAGCTATTCTTTCATAGTCAACTCAGTTTGTCATTTTCTCCTGGAGACTTCTATGACCATAATAACTGGGTATGTCCTCTTCTAACCCTATATTTGGTTCTCACTACCATTATTATAATTGTCATGTGATATAAATATGATTCATGTGTTTTTATTTTTTGGAGAGTTGTGTTTTTTTTTTTTTTTTTTTTTTTTTGGCTATAGGGAGCATGTGCTCACCAGAAAGACAGAGAGGGATAGAGAGACAGAAAGTGAGAAATCACTCCCCAGGGGGAATGGCCATACCACAATCTCTTCTCCTCCTTCCTCCTATCGGGATCTTGGGCATACATGCACATGCGCCCAGCATGAGTTTAAGCCACCAGGTCCAGGACTTGAACTGCGGTCAACTACATGGGGGTCCAGAGACATAGCCATTATGCTAACTGCTGGTCCCAGTTTTTCTCTTTTTATCTATATATGACCTATATGTTATTCAAATTCTAACTCTCAATGCCCAAAACAATACTAGTTTTAGGCAAAATCTAGGGGCTATTTTTTTTTAATTGACCAATTAACTTGGGCAGTCCCTAGTGCATAAGGGATTGCAACTTGAATATTCAAGGAAACATTTCTGGGAGATTTAATAGAAGAAGGAAGCTTTCTACTTCTTTCTACTTCCTTTCTTTCTTTTTATTTTTGGAGAGGTTTTTGCTATAGGGTGCGTGTGCTCACCAGATAGACAGAGAGAGACAGAGAGACAGAAAGAGAGAAATCACCCCCCAGGGGGGATGACCACGCCGCAATTCCTTCTCCACCATTCTCCTCTCGGGATCTTGGGGATGCGCACACACGCCCCAGCGTGAGTTTAAGCCACTGGGTCTGGGACTTGAACTGCGGTTGACTACATGGGAGTCCAGCAACACAGCCATTACGCCAACTGCTGGTCCCTCTATTTCCTTTCTACATCTTAACCCATGAGTACTTCACAAAGACTAATTAGGGAGACAGTCGGTTATGATGCTTACAGAGCAGAACAAGGTCTTTACCATTCGTAAGATCCTAGGAAGTAATAGTATAGACAAAATAGGCATGGAGAGGGTAAATAACAAGAGAGTTGACCAAGATAGCAACAGGTAGTCTGGGAAATAAGATTTGGGTTTTGGGGACTGGACCTCATTTATGCATGAAAAGTGTGAAATTCAGACTAGGGAAAAAAATCAAAGTATACAATCTGGTAGTAGTTAGCTGATAGGCATAGTTACCAAGACAACATAACTGATGGAGTCAATAATTCTAACAGTTCCTTTTTGGGGGGTTGGGGGAGGATATGGTAGAAAGGTTTTTGATGGACCATTGTCTTGATCCTGAAGGTATTTGAAAACTGTGGTGATCCTTGAGCCTGAATTTGACAGGAGCAGGGTAAATAGAATATGCCAGGGCAGGGAAAAGAGGTAATTGATTCAGTTCAAGGTATATTGTAGGGTTTCATGCTAAGGATGCCAGAACAGTGAAAATCTTACGCTCTAAATGCAGACTTAAGTGTCTGGTGTAGGAAAGCTATATTGGGGTTAAGAGAAAGGAAATAAGAGTACAGGAAGGGCCAGCAGAATGATTACATCAGTGGATTCCCATCTAGTCAACTACAGTTTGAGTCCTAGATCTGGCAGCTTAAAACACACTGAGCATGTGTGCGTGTATACCCAAAATCCTGAGAAGAGAATGGGGGAGAAGGGACTGCACCATAATCATCTTCCCTGGGGGATGATTTCTCTCTTTCTGTCTCTGTCTCTCTAGCAAGTATACATGACTTATAGAAAAAAAACAAATAAACAAACAAAACAAACAAACCAAAACCAAAAAAAAAAAAAACTTAGAAAAAAGAGTATAAGAGAAATTTTGAGATGGTAATTTTCTCAAGACTAGTCTAGTATCATTGCTGGAGATGGGGAAGTGAGTAGCAGTTCAGGTAATGCGGGCAATAAATAGGGGGAAAGACCAGATGGGACACATCTGGAGAGGTTAACTCAATACACATTAGAGACAGTGGCAGTTGAGGAAGACCTGCTTCCACTGCTGTGTTCTAACAGGCGAGAATAGATCATCTGTCTTCTCTCCTTCCTGGGTTTCTTAAAGGATAATGAAAAGCAAGACTGAGAATCAGCAAAGAAACCATCTGATATGACCTGGAAATCATTTGAGAAGATAATCTTTTATGCTAAGTGAGGGAGAGTCAAATACCAGGAGCTTGATGCTTACTATAATCTGATATATTGTATAATTGTTGCTTTACCCTCTACTATTGTTGCTATAATTTTAACTTGGTCCTCACTTGCTTAGATAATTATGACATCATTTCTTCAGTCCATCTCCCATTCTAATTCATGTTGCAAATTTTTTTCATATGTATTGGGAACCTAATTTTATTCTACTTTTTAAAACTTTTAATAAGCACAGGGCCATTTCTACCTTTTAAAAACATTACTCACTGGGGCCAGCAAGTGACATGGTGGTTAAAGGTGCTGGACTCCCACATGGCAGATTGCAATTCGAGTCCTGGACCTGGCGGCTAGGTTTCTTACTTTCCCTTTTTCTCTCTTTCTGTCTCTCTTTGGTCAAATTAAAAAATTATAATAACTAAATTTAATCCATAATTCTTTAAAAGTTATTCACTAAAATAATGTACTGAATAAATAATTACTGTTACTTTATCATCTCCCTACCTTCTAGAAACACTTGTTTTTCTATAAGCTATTCCTCCAGGGAACATAGAAAGGTCATAAACTAGAGAGAATCTAAGGACATTACAAACTTGGTACAATCTGAATCGATCACTAATAGTTTATATTTTGATAAGATCTTAGAAATTCATTCTACATATCCAGAATTCATAGGAAAAATTTTTAGTACAAAGAGCAAGTAGAAAAGAGGAGAGTTTTGCCTAGGATTTTTGAAAGACCTTTTGAAAAACTCTTCTTTCTTCATGGGAGACACTGAGGTCCAAATTTGTTAATTGAGTGCTCCTGAACTGAGCAGCGAGTCAGAAGTAAAGGTGGATGAGACAACAGGCTCCTATCTCCAAGTTCTTTAAGCATAGAGATGGTCATGATCCCTTTATATGTGTGTCTTGTATGTTTGAACCAATGGTGTGAAAGAAATTTCATTCTTCTAAATCAAAGAGTTTGTTTCTTTTGTGTAACATGACAATTCCTTTGCAGCTCTAAGAATCATTGTAGAAACTATATCATTCTCAAGACCAGAGCTATGAAAGATAAAATGTACAGTGAAAAGCTACAATTTTTCTAGGTTACCTGAATAGTCAATGCGCACAATTGGAGAAGACTTGATCTTTAAGGCTAAAATCTGGATTTTATACTCAGATTTCATGTGCCTCCCTCAGTTTTAAAGTGTGCAGTGCATACACTAAGATGCACTTTTGTCCCTCTTTTTAATGCCTTTAGGAAATGAGGATGTTAAGTAATTTAAGAAGGACATTGATACTTTTAAAACAGGCTCGGAAAATCATGAATTATTTTATGTTGCCATTAATTCATATTTGTGGAAAAACAATGACCAAGTAATCACCTATTGTGTTGTAATAAGAAAAACCACAAGTTGCTAACTTATTTTAAATTTAATGTTATTGTGAGCTCAAAAGCAACCTAATATATTATTTATTTTAACCTGGTTCTCTTATTTTTTTTTTTCTTTTTGAGAGGTTTTTCTCTTTTGCTATAGGGTACATGTGCTCGCCAAACAGACAGAGAGAGACAGAGAGACAGAAAGCAAGAAATCACCCCCTGGGGAGATGGCCACGCCACAATCCCTTCTCCTCCATTCTCCTCTCGGGATCTTGGGCACGCATGCACAAGTGCCCGGCGTGAGTTTTAAGCCACCGGGTCCGGGACAGGAACCACGGTCGACTACATGGGAGTCCAGCGACATAGCCATTACACTAACTGCTGGTCCCACCTGGTTCTCTTATTAAAAGCCTTTCATAATTTTTATTTTTGTTTTCAAAGATTAGGTAAAAGAGGCACCAGTAGGCAGTGAGATTGCCTTATTTGGTAAACTGTATTAATCTTCAAAATACTTCATATAGCTTATTTTGTATCTTAGTCCAAGGAAAGCATGAATGTATAGGACTTGGTTTTTATCGCTAATATACAACTCATAAGTCTAGAGGGCTTCAATATAAATACAAATAATGTTGCATTGTTCAAAAAAAATTAAGTAAAAATATAGCTTTACTGCTGCTGTGGGACACTGAATAAACATTCATGTTGTCTTCATACCTGTGCCTTTGGTTGTAAAATCTTGTGTAATAAGAACAAAAAGTTAAGTGAAAAATTGCTCTTTGCAGTTTGATGCAGGATTAGCTTAGGATATATGCTCTATTTATAAAAACTCCCAGGGGGCCAGATTTTAGTGCAGCAGTAAAACTCAACATTCTGCACGGTAATCCCACATGGGAAGGCTCCTGGTTCAAGTCTGAAAGCTATGCACATGTCCATGACTTGGAACTGGCTGAAGTGTCAAATCTATGCCAGCTGTTTCTGGAAATAACCATCTAGTTCAAAGTGCATTATAATCCACTATAAAATTGTTGGAGATTCTCTTTCTCTCTCTCTCTCTCTCTCTCTCTCTCTCTCTCTCTCTCTCTCTCTCTCTCCTCTTTCCCCCCTCCTATCTCCCTTATTCATGGAAAAAAATAAACTTTTTAAAAAATTAAAAAATGTAAATTACCAGAAGTGCAGTGAGCAATGCCTGTCCTGCACCAGTCTAAGAATTCTCTGAAAATTCTCAAACTTTCTCTCCTAGCTCCAAAAAATAATATGTTACCTCAAATATGGATAACTGGAGGGCTCTTTCTAAGAAAATATTTATCGTGTGGCTTATTTAATACAAGTGTAGGGACCAGCAGTTGGTGTAATAGCTATGTCGCTGGACTCCCATGTAGTCAACCGTGGTTCACTTACTGGACCTGGTGGCTTAAAATCACGCTGAGCATGTGTGCATGCATGCCCAAGATCCTGAGAGGAGAATGGAGGAAAAGGGATTGCAGCGTGGCCATCCGCCCAGGAGTATTTTCTCGCTTTCTGTCTCTCTGTTTTTCTCTGTCTTTCTGGCAAGTGCACATGTCCTATAGCAAAAACCTCTCCAAAACAAACAAACAAACAAACAAACAAACAAAAAAACAAGTGTTATTTCCCAATCAAAGGTTGCTTTGATTTTTACATGCTAAAATACTCATAAATTGAATTTTTAGGAAAAGATCATTACCCTATATTACTTATTTCTTCTAAATATTTTACTATTTCAATGTTCTGGATTGCCAGGGAGTAGTTTCATCACACACTGCCTGTCCTCTTGGAACACACTTTTAAAACTTCAGTTTGACTCAGTTAGGTATGACTATTTCAGTTATTTATTTATTTTTGTAATCTACTAGTTGGGTGGCCTATTTTTTTATCTGAAATTAATTTCTTATTGTTTCTATTTATTATTTTACTATAGAGACTTAAAATAATAATAGAAATTTCCATGGGAATAAAGAAAATGCTAATCTTCATAGGAAAGAGGAAATAAGAAATAAAGTCTGTGGTATTCATCATAATGCCGATTATAAAGCAAAACAACAAATCTGATAGGACATTTTACCAGATAATCTTGAAGGCTTTAACAATTTAAATATTATTAGGTATTTCTGCACATCTACAAGCATGCCCATGGTTCACAGATTTTACAAATCTATTCCTGCTGTTTCTGGAAATAACAGTGTACTTCAAAATGCATTATAATCCCCTATAAAATTGTTTGATTTGCAGAAAAACATGAGAATAATAAAAATAGTTGCTGTGTTACAAAACTAATTTTTCTTTTTGAAGAGACTGGGAAATATCTATGAGAAGTTATATCAGCCGTACTTGAGTTTATAAAATTATGTGATACAGGAAAAACTGATTTACTGTACTTTTACCTAATTTAGTGATGCAACTACCATACCTCAAATGTCCCCTGCTTCATGCCGAGCCTCTAGGCCTGCCTACTCTTGGAAGCAATCCAAACACTATTTAGTTAGCCACATAGCCTAAGAAAATAAATATTCAATATTTTTTGTTAATAATTGTAATGGCTAACAATATATGAAGTAATAGCAATAATCATAATTTATTGAGCAGTTGTAATGTGGGAGACATTGTACCAATCATAGCATAATTCACTCATGCTATATGTTACTTTATTTGATCAGTGCAAACATTCTATGATATGCTGAATTATTCTGATTACTCAAATAAGGAAGCAGGTTCAGAAAGGTAAAGCAATTGACCCTAGAACACAAGATAGTGAACTTCAAACCTGGTATTTGAATTCAGGATTGCGTAATTTGAAAGTTTATTTTGTCTCAATTAGTGGTAACCGACACACTGAAGTAGGCTAATCAAATTGTTTTAAAAATGTAGAATTGCTTTACAAAACAACACTATAATGGTAGTTCTCTTTTAAAAAACAAAGTTAAACATAAGTCACATAATGACTCCAAAGCCACTATAGAACAGAGGTTGGGACATCTGCAAGGTTATCATGAGGTTTAAAACTACAAAAGACTTCCTACTAAGAAATTATTTTCTAATTCAAACATGGGGTGAGGCAAATAAAATAGGTAAAAAGATTAGAGATAGGTGTGTTTAAGGTGACTTTTTTTTTTTTTTTTTGAGAGTTTTTTGCTATAGGGCACATGTGCTCACCAGAAAGACAGAGAGATACAGAGAGACAGAAAGCGAGAAATCACCTCCCCCGAGGGGTGACGTGCGGTCGCCAGAGAGAGGCATAGTGAGAAAGTGAAAAATTACCCCCCTGGAGGGAAAGGCCATACCACAGTCTCTTCTTCTCCATTATCCCCTTGATATCACACACACACGGTGTGATTTTCAAACCACAGTGATCCAGGACTTGAACCTTGGTGGGCCATGTGGGAATCCAACACTTTATCCACTACACCACCTTCTGTCCCTGAGGTGACAATTTTTAAGCAAACCTATATGGATTATACACTCATGAGAAATACTATGAATTCTACAGTTGTAAATCATTGGCTCCTCTTTCATACAGGACGACAATCAGATTACAATAGATATTCCCTGACTGTTTCCATCCTCCTAAAAGAGTGGTGGACCAGGGACCAGCAGTTAATGTAATGGCTATGTTGCTGGACTCCCATGTAGTCGACCATGGTTCGAATCCCGGACCCAGTGGCTTAAACTCAGGCTGGGCACGTGTGCATGTGTGCCCAAGATCCCAAGAGGAGAATGGAGGAGAAGGGATTGTGGCGTGGCCATCCTCCCTGGGGGGTGATTTCTCACTTTCTGTCTCTCTGTCTCTCTCTGTCTTTCTGGTGAGTGCACACGCCCTATAGCAAAAATCTCTCAAAAAACAAACAAACAAACAAACAAACAAACAAAAAAGAGTGGTGGACCAGATACAGTGAGGAACTTGAGTTTCTGCCTAGGTAGCCATGGGAGAGGATGATCCTCACTGAGACCCAGATAAGTAAAGAAGTCCTCCTTATTTTAAAATACACATCAAGATATTTAGTTATAACTTAAACTATCACACTAATTAGTAATAATATGAACAATTAATTAATAACAGATATGACTTATATATGACTTAATAAAACAGTCTCTACTGTTTTCCTGGCACTATATTAGACATCTATGATCATTATGGACTAATGTAACATATTCTGTATTGAGCATCTGAATTAAGCTACTTAAAAGTGTATTATATAATTACTAATAAAGTTTTTTTTTGGAGAGGTTTTCGCTATAGGGCACGTGCGCTCGCCAGACAGACAGAGATATAGAGACAGAAAGCGAGAAATCACCCTTCAGGGGGGATGGCCATGCCACAATCCCTTCTCCTCCATTCTCCTCTCAGGATCTTGGGCACACACGCACACGCGCCCGGCATCAGTTTTAAGCCACCGGGTCCGGGACACAAACCGCGGTCGACTACGTGGGAGTCCAGCAACATAGCCATTACGCTAACTGCTGGTTCCCACTAGTAAAGTTTTTATCAGTGGTACTAGGTGGGGTTGTTCTTCCCTCTTGGTAGTGTCTTAAGGATGTGAGAGTGGCTTTTTTGTTGTCATACTAGTTAGAATAAGAGCATCTGCACTTGATGGTATTGGTGATAAGGGATATTTGTCAGGAACAATAGATTTCCTGCAATTCTTGGGACAATTCCATATAAGAAAGAGTTGTCTGTGATGTCCTGTGTTTTGAAAGTTCATTGGTTATACATGAAGGTAAAGGTTTGTTATTATCTAAGCCTAAAACCTAATACTGGGAACAGCAGTTAGCGTAATGACTATGTCACTGAACTCCCATGTAGTCGACTGAGGTTCAAGTCCCAGACCTGGTGGCTTAAAACTCACGCCAGGCATGTGTGCATGTGTGCCCAAGATCCCGAGAGGAGAATGGAGGAGGGATTGCAGCGTGGCCATTTCCCCTGAGGGGTGATTTCTCACTTTCAGTCTCTCTGTCTCTCTCTGTCTTTCTGGTGAGGGCACACACCCTGTAGCAAAAACCTCTCAAAACAAACAAACAAACCTATATTCATATATTGCGTTGTCAGAAAAGTCATGATGCATTTTTGCTTAGAAAAACATGGAAAAATATGCCATGACTTTACTGTCAACCCAATTTTTTGTGTGTGGTTTTTTGTTTTTTTTTTAATAATTATTTTACTTAACTTTATTTATTTATTTAAATTTGACCAGAGAGAGACAGAGAGAAAATGAGAAAGGAAGCCACTAGGTCTCTGGGATTTGAATTGCAGTTGGTCATGTGGGAGTCAAGTGCCCTCAACCACCATGCCACCTGCTGGCCTCTGTGTGTAGTTTTAATATACACTAAATTTTCAAGAATACAATCTCCATACAAATTAAAGAAAAAACAAATTAGTTTATTTGGGGAGTAGGGTTGTGCCAAGAATTGTTCATAAATAGCAAAACCACTTGAGCATTTAAGTTGTCAATAAGGCACATATATTGTATATTATTCTGTGACTGCAGCTGTTTTGTTCATGGTGACTCTGCATTTATGTGCTAGAATCTGAATATTCTATCCTTTATTCTCAAGTAGTCATATATGACTGTATAGTGAAATATGTATTGTTTTATTCTAATGGCTTTTATTTTATGTCTTCTTTAGGTTACATAATGTTCATAATACTGACTTTACAAACATTAAGTGTATAGCTAGGTTATATCGTCTAATGATTTCAGAATAATAAAAAAGGGTTACACAAAATATTTGGTATGATATAGGACATATACACATATATGATTAAAATATTGGGTTGTTGGAAAAGTCATGTCATTTTTTTCTGTGTTTCTATGCAAAAAGGTGTCATGACTTTTGTGACACTTTTCTGACTTTATATATTTAGAATGTATAAATTATAATATATATGTAAATATATATTATTACTATTTATCACATATTTATTCTCTATAGTCTTTTTCTTTATATATGTGTTTATACATATGTGCATACATATGGGGATTGTTTAAAAAGTTCACAAAAATACATATTATTGAAAAAACTATGTATGACTTTAAAAATTTTTTGTGCCAAAGTAAACTTCTACTTTAATTGCATTTTTTCATAAAGTTTTTGATGTACCCTCATATTAGTCTTATTACTAGAATTTTCTCACCTTGCTCAAATCTCTATCAGCACACTCACTCTGAAAGCTCTAATGAATATATTACAAATGAATTAAATTACATATTCCCTCCTGAACCCCAGGAAGAGCTCCAGGGTTTCTTTGCTCTGTTCTTGTGTGGCCTTTTGTTTTTTCCTGACTTCTTTCTACAGGCAGTGGTAGACCCTCTCTCATGAGTTGCCCACACTTACTACTTTGACATGGCCAGTGTATGCATTGGCTCTACCCCTCTCCTTTTAGTTTTTTTTTTTTTTTTTTCAATTTTCAAAAATGTTATTTATTTCTTCTATGAGGAGAGAACTAGAGAGAGAGAGAGAGAGAGAGAGAGAGAGAGAGATGAGCACCCCCATCAGGGTCTTTACATCGCAATCCACTTCTAATCTCAGCTCAGATCATGGCCACATACATGTAGAGGTTCTAGGACATGAATCCAGGGCCTTCTCCTGTGAGGCCAATTACACCTGGCATACTCAAGAATTTGCCAACAGTTTTTTCTGAAACTGAAATTTTCTCATTGGGAGTGTATTTTCCTGACAAAGGAGCACAGGATCTCAGATACATTCTAGCCCTGCAAAGCAGACATATTCTGAAATCACTGGAGGTGGGAAGAAGCTATATTAGTGGAGAAGAAAAGTACTGCAATTTATTTTATTTTATTTTATTACCTTTATTTAGTGCCATTTTATATGAAGAACACCTGCATTTTTAAGAAATAATAGCAATTGTGACAATTGATAATAAACAATAATAATATAGATAATAAACAAAATGATAGTGGTCTTTTATTGAATCTTGGTATAAACAGTTTGATAAATGCTTTAAAAAGTATGAGCAGGGTCAGTCCTGTGGTCTGGTTGTTAAAAGAACCAGATTCCACATGGTCAACCCTGCAGCTCAAATCCTGGACCTGGTGACTTGAAAAACATGCTGGGCAAATGTGAATGCATACCCCAAATCCCAACAGAATGAAGAAATGGAAGAGAAGGGATTGTGACATGATCATGTCCCATTGGGGGCAGGGGATGCTTTCTACCCCCCCCCCCCCCGCCAAATACACATGTCTCCTGGCAATTAAAAAAAGTATTAGCAAAATAAATGCTCCAAATTTTCACTACATGAAGCAGTATTACTGACTCTAGTCTACAAATAAATACATCTGAAGTCATTTGTTTACAAACTATGAACAAAGATTTGAACCCATTTCATTCTGACTCCGAAACTCCTATTTCTAACAGCAATGCTAAATATGCAGGTGTTGTTCCTTCTACAGTGTAAAAAAAATTCATAACTTTGATAACGTTCCTTATGAATAAATGGATTCTGTCAATTTCTCAATTTGGGAAATAAATCATTAACTGATCTTTTACTGATATTTCAGTGACTTTATAGACATTCCCCAATGGGCAACTTTAAATGAACAAATTCCAATGACTCAATATACTGATAAAATAGTTCTTCAAACACTTAATACACTGACATAACAAAAAATAAAAAAGAAAATAGCAACTTTGATTGAAAAAGCATAAAGAAATTTAACTCAGCTTCAAAGGGATGTTGCAAAGGAGTTTAAGAGTACCACCAAGATTTTATTAGACCACAGTGATCTGCTTTGGAAGTCTTTGAAGTTAAATACCCCTAAGAAACTTAAAAGTACACATCTTAGAACCCAGAATAAAATTGCTTGGGGCCTCTAATCATCTACTTATATAGATTTTTGAATTGTGAAAGAAAATCATATTTTGAACTTGGAGTGCTTACATCGCTTAGGAAAAAACACAGAGAATTGAGAAATGATTGAAATTTCAACTAGGTTTTGTCATAGACAAGCTAGTCTTGATAGATAAAACATTGCTGTCTCAAAAAATGGGAACCTATGTCAGAAAAACATTCCAGTGTCAGAAAAATCTTGACTCCAGAACTTATCAGCCTTGCAGCCTTGGGCAAATTACTTAACCTTTTTGAGTCTAGAAGTTTACATCTTTAAAACAGGATCCCAGTCCCTACCTTCCAGAATAGATAAAAATGAAGTGATAGTAGTAATGTCATATGCTTTGTAGAGTGAAAGGTACAAGAAATATTTTAATAAATAATTATCATTACTAAGCATAATTTTTCAGATTCAAAAACGTAGTTTTTCGGTCAGAATTTGGATATACACCATCTGAAGATAACTCACAGATATCATGCTTCCTGATTTAATGCTTAGAATTCATACTTAAGCAATATTTTTCATCCTTAAGCAATATTTTTCATCCAAATAAAATGCATCATAAAAAGACACCTCTCTCTTCCCCCCAGTTCTTTCATTCTTGCCTTTATTTGGGAAGTTAATTGAGTATTTTGAGATATCAAATATGTTTTCTATTATAAATTCCTTTGTAAAAATTTGAAAAATACAGAGAAAAATGTAGGAAAAATCCTATACCCATTATCTCAAAACAACTGTACATATTTTGGAATATTTCTTTTTATTCATTTTCTTTATGAATTTGCATACAGTTAACTTAATACTTTTTTAAAGTTTTCATTTTTTTTAAAAAATTTCCTCCATGAATGAGTGAGAAAGAGAGAGATGGACAGACAGACAGAAAGAATGACAGCACTCCCAATAGGGCTTGGATACCACAATTGACCCTTAGCTTTAGCCAGCCTAGGATCAAGAGTATACAGGAATCTGGTATCAGGGAAGTCAAAGGTTGCAAATCCACAACTTTCCCATGCAGGGTTGTCTTGCAGAGCTTCACATCTTACCACTGTACTGCCAAGCCTCAATGTAGTCAATATTTGGCTAATCATATAATAGGCATTAATTTTTCAATATGTTGTCTTTTTACTCCCCATTTTCACACTGTAATTCAAGACTTACTTTTTAATCGATATAGTTATTGACGATGTAGGAACATAGAACACATTCCTTGAAAGTTTATGCAGTTTCTTTGGTTACCTTACTTTCTTGATCCAAATGGAGTTAACTTTCTTTGATTTTTTTTTTTTTTTTTTTTTTTTTAGAGAAATTACATATATACTGTCTTTTGGTGGCGAATCTGGGCTGCCCCCAGGGTTCTCTTGACCTGGAGAGTCCTAATGTATGTCTTTCATCTGGCCAGCTCATCTTCTGCTAAGCAGCTCAGGTACTAGCAAAAAGTATGCATTTGCTTAGCTAAGACCTTATTCTATCACCTTAAAACTACTGCAAACCCTACAAATTCTGTCCTTCTTGACTATATCTGGAAATTTCACACTTATTTTTCTGTTACTTCTATGGTATATTCATAATTTACCTTCTTTTTTTATGCTATATACAAATAATTTCACCTGATTTAAAATGATCTGACCAAATTGAACCCACCTTCCCCCTCAAAAAAAAAATGTTTGTTTTGTTTGTTTATTTGTTTGTTTTGCTTGTGTCTTGCCTAAGGGAAGATTTTATTGTAATCCAACTAATAGTTTCTCCGTTGGCAGCCAAATAAAATCTTCCTTCTGAAATTATATTATGGACCCCTGTCCTCCGGGTATCAAAATCAAGGCACTTCATAGGAAATGAAAAGGAGCATCTGTGAGATCATAAATGCCAAGTTTAATTAAAAAAACTTTTCATATTCTAGTACTCCATATACATGATTGTGGATTCTGTGCAAATTGAGAGGTTTCCTAATTACTTTGCTCAGTAATGTCAGGGCAGGATTAGTTTCCACCTGGAGGTATAGGCACCAGCCCAATTACTGTTGTTCTGCCAGTGAGGATTATTAATCTACTATATGATAGTTCTACAAGCTAAGTGTTTGCTTCACAAATTTGATTTCCATATAGATTTCACAGATATAGTCTTGTTTACTGAAAACACAGCATATTCAGGAAAACCCTATCAGAACATATAGTCTTAGCCTATAACTTTATAAGCAGGGATGAATTAGATAAGCCTCAAATATTCAGAGATCATACAAAGCCAATGTTAGATGGGACCATAGAGAACACCGATTTCCCCTGGGTCTTCACAAAGAAAATAGACACATTCATAATCACAGATGTGTAAATGATAAAGCCGGGTCTTAAATCCAGGTCTCTAAAGGTACTAGATTCCAGGTTCAGTATATAGCCCTTCAAATCAATTTGCTTTGATTATATGCCTTAAATGTAAAGATTCTGGGAGTTGTGGTTACTAGTATTTTCTAGGTGGCCTTAAGACAGTAGTCCAGGAAAATATTAATATACCCAATACCATTCGATATAAAAATTTCCTGGAGAGCTACAATAACAGATTGTGTGTATGATTTGTATTATAGAGATGCCATGGCATAATGAAAAATTAAAGGGTAATAACTGGAAAACATTTAGTGTTTTTACACTAAATAATTCAAAGTTTCTTCAAAATACCAAAAAGGGATCATTTGGCATTAGTCTGTAATGAAGTTGTACAAAATTCTTTGAGACAACTTTGTAAATGAAGCGATTAGAATGTGTGATCACTTGTCTATTCAGCTACTTGACCGTACCCATGTTATTGTAAATTCTACATAAGTGAATAGCAAGCACAGACATTTACTTATAATAATAAATTATAAAAATTATAACAGGTAAGTCTTAACTAGCTGCTTTTTAAAAAATTTTACTTATTTATTTATTTATATTAGTTTTTTTGGTCATAGGGTGCATGCACTAACCTGAAAGAGAGAGAGAGAGAGAGAGAGAGAGAGAGAGAAAGAGATAAAGTGAAAATCACCCCCAGGGAGGATGGCCTTACCACCATGCCTTCTCTGTCATTGTCCTCTCAAGGTTTTGGGCATGCTCACACACATGCCTGATGAGATTTTCAAGCCACCAGGTCTAGGACTCAAACCGTAGTCAGACGTGTGAGAGTCCAACACCTCAACCACACCACCTGCTGGCCCCACTAGCTGCTTTTATTTACATTACAAATTATGCTTTTAAGACCAGCAGTTGGTGTAATGTCTATGTCGCTGGACTACCATACAGTCTTACTGTGGTTCGAGTCCCAGATGCAGTGGCTTAAAACACGCCAGGCCTGTGTGTGTGCATGCCCAAGATCCCAAGAGGAGAATGGAGGAGAAGGGATTGCGGCATAGCCATCTCTCTTGAGGGGGTGACTTCTCACTTTCTGTCTCTCTGTCTCTCTCTGTCTTTCTGGTGAGCGCACTTGCTCTATAGCAAAAACCTCTCAAAAATATATATATATATATATATGCTTTTATGGGGCCAATCAATGGTGTGGTGGTTGAGGCAGCTGTACAGTTTAGTTCCTGGCCCAAGAGATTGAGATCATGCCAGGCGCCTATGTGTACATGCCTAAAATCCTTATTGGAGGGAGAAATAGAGAAGACATTGCAGTATCACTATTCCCCACTGGGTTGTTTTCTCCTGTCCTTCTTTCTCTTTCTCACCCTCTTTGGGTAATTTCACACAATCTCTGACAAAAATTAAAAATAAATAAATAAAAAGAAATTGTGCTTTTATTTACAGAGTAAAAGAGACAAAAATATTTTCTGTTGTCTTTAGATATTCATAATTTGTAGTAGTAAATCCTTATATGTTATTATTGGTTAAAAACTTTTTTTAATAAAATATACCACACTACTAGATCGATCTTTTTAAAAATAATTATTTATTTATTATCATTATTGAGTTGCTACAGGGCACTCGCACTCACCAGAGGGAGACAGAGAAAGTGAGAAAGCAAGCTACCAGGTCAGGGACTCAAACTGCAGTCAGCCACGTGAGAGTCTGGCATCTTAACCACCACACCAACTGCTGGTCCCGGTAGATCAACCTTATTTGGAAATAGTCTTGATTGGGTTAGTTTACAAGGACTTTGTTAGAGTTATCAATCTCAAACCATTTTTATTAATTTCCCATTTTTTGTCATCAAGGTCTTTATTAACATAGTCCTCTTAAGGAAATTCTGAGGAAATTAGCACATAAACTTGAATGGACAAAAGGAGAAAAAAATTAGACAGCATTGTCTAATTGGGATTTCCTGTGTTTCTGTGACCATCACCTAGGCTTAGACTTCTAAAACATATTGCACACAAAATGGATAGACAAATATCTTAGCACTATTCTAAAACAAAGCTTATACCATACATACTGGCTTAGCATTGTGATCTATGTTCTCTTATCTTGAAGATAGAAGTACAGAGTAGAGGTTAAGAAACTGACATTGAAACTAAGATGGAGAGTTTGAAATCTAATTTACTTGATATTTTCCATTTGACTTGCATATAATTTTTAGTCATTTGAACCCACAATGTTAATTGCTCATGTCCTATAAGATTTTTTTGAGAGCTAAATGTATTAATCCATGCAAAAGGCTTAGTACATGCACAGAACATAGTAAGTGAGCAATCACAGTATGGTATTCTGAGGAAGATGGTGATATCCAAGGTATTCCTCCTGTCCTTAACCATTAAATGCTAAGAGCTCATTTAGTAAAATTACCCTTCTGATCTTGGAAATAGTCCTCGTTATGTTCTAAACTAAGTATCCAGACCAAAAAAAAAAAAAACCCAACCAAACAAACAAACAACAACAACAAAAAAAAAAAAAACAAGAGAAGAGAAGGAAAAGAGGGGAGAGGTCAGAGTGAGAGATTTATCAAGATATTCTATAGTAATACTTCTTGCTTAAATCTTGATATTTATAAATATTTCTGCCTTCTAGCTGTGGAAGTTATATTTCTCTAGGGAGAACTGCTCTGGATGAGGATCTTAAAAATATATTGCAGTGACCTTTCTTCCTCTTAAAAAAGAGAGAAAGTGTTCACTTGTCAATAGAACCACAATGCAACTAACTCACTACATCTCTCAAAGTGAAAAAAAGTTTACCATAATGAAACTAGTTCACTGTAGTTCTCATATTGAAAAAGGACTTTATAAAGCTTTGAAAGGTTTTCAAAGAATTGAAAAGCTAAGTCCCAAATTTTAGTTTTATGAGGCACAAAAGACTAAGATATAAAATATTTTGTTGGGTCACGGGAAAAGTCATGACACATTTTTTCTTTTTTAAAAAAGTTATTTTTATTTATTTTATACATTTAATCACTATACATTGCTTAGCTTGTAAACTGAATTTATCCAACATGAATACATTTCACACTGGTCCATTAACAGGTAATAATTTATTTCTGCAGTTCATAAAAGTCTTCCCTTTCTATTTTGTTCCTTAATTTCTTTTCTTATACTCTTTCCCTTCTGCTACCCTCTCCCTACATTGTCTCCAGTATCCATAACCATTTTCAATGTTTCTCTGTCCTCTAATCTTTCAGTTTCCACCAAAGAGTGCAATCAGTATATATTAAGTGGGGATATACAATGTCTCTCTCTCTCTCTCACATACCCTGGCTTGCTTTGATCCACAGGAAATCTTCCATATTCATCCACTTCCTATCAAATGCCAGGGTCTTATTTTTTATGGCTGAGTAGTATTCCATAGAGTATATGTGCCATACTTTTACAATTAATTCATCTGTTCATGGACATTTGGGTTGGTTCCATGTCATAGCAATTGTAAATAACACTGCAATAAATATGTATGTGCAAGCACTTTTCTGACTGAGCATTCTCCTATTCTTTGGGTACATACCCAGGAATCGAATTATTGGATCATATGGTAGTTCCATTTGTAGGTTTTTGAGGAACCTCCATATTGTTCTCCACAGTGGGTGGATCAATTAACATTCTCATTAGAAGTGTAGGAGAGTTCCCCTTTCACCATATCCCTGCCAGCATTTACCATTTTTTGTTTATTTAATCTTCACCATTCTGATGGGAGTTTCTTTGTAATTCATTGTGATTTTTTATCTGCATCTCCCTTATGATTAGGGATTTTAAGCACTTTTTCATGTGCTTTTTAGCTGTTCATAAGTCTTCCTTAGAGAGTATGTTTGTTAGGGTCATTTTTTCAGCTTTTAATTGGGTTAATCACTTTTTATTTTAAGGGTGAGCTGCTTGAGTTCTCTGTGTATTCTGGCTCAGTCCCTTATATGAGGCATACTTTACAAACATATTCTCCCATTCTGAGAGTTGTCAATTCACACTAATTATTATGTCTTTTGCTGTGCAGAAATTTCTTAATCTGAGGCAATCCCATCTGTTCATTTTTGGGATATTTCCTGTGCTTTGGAGGTTTTATTTAAGAAGTCTTTGCCTACCCCAATGTCTTCCAGAGTTCCCCAGTATTTTCTACCAGTAGTTTTATAGTTTGAGGTCTTAAGTTTAAATCTTTGATCCACTTTGAGTTGATTTTTATTAATGGTGAGAGACAGGGGTTCAGGTTCATCTTTCTACAGGTGGATACCCAGTTTTTCCAGCGCCATTTGCTAAAGACATTTTCCTTTTCCCACTGGATTGACTGGTACCTTTTGTCAAAGATCATTTTGCTGTACGTTTTAAAGTGTATTTCTGAAGTCTATTTTATTCCAATGGTCCACCTGCCTGTTTTTGTGGCAATACCACACTGTTTTGATTATCACAGCTTTTTAGTACATTTTGGGGTCAGGGAGTGAGATGCTGCCAGCTCCACTCTTCCTGTGTAGGATTGCTTTGGCAATAATGGGTCCTCTGTGATTCCAGACAAATTCTATGATTATCTGGTCTAGATATGTGAAAAATGTCTCTTGTAATTTCATAGGAATTGCATTAAATATTTAAATAAATTTGGGTAGAGTTGCCATTTTGATTATATTAATTCTCTCAATCCAGGAACATACGATGTCCCTACACTTTTTTCTGTCATTTTCATTATAAAGATTTTCATAGTTTTTCTTGTAGAGGTCCTTGACTTCTTCAGTATATTCATTTCTAGGTATCTTATACATTTTTTGGCTGCAGTAAATGGGCTTACTTTCTTCAGTTCTACTTCTGCTTGTTGTTTGTATATAGAAATGATACAGATTTTTGTAAATTGATTTTGTATCCTGCACTTTACTGTATCCATTTACTAATTCAAGAGGTTTTTTGTGGATATCTTTGGGTCTTCTATGTATAAATTCATCTCTTCTGTAAGCAGAGGTAATTTCAACTCTTCTTTCCCTATTTGAATGCCTTTTATTTTATTCTCTTCTCTGATTGCATTGGCTAAGACTTCCAGCACTATATTGAAAAGGAACAAAAAAAAAAAAAAAAAAAAAAAGGAACAGAGAAAATGGGCAGCCATGTCTTGTAGTTTTTAGTGGAAACGCTTTCCCCCATTCAGTATAATGTAAACTATAGGTTTTTCATAGATGGCTTTTATTATTCTAAAATGATCCTTACATGCCAATTTTGCTGAGTCTTAATCATGAAGAGATATATTTGGTCGAATGCTTTTCCTTCAATTGAAATGATCATAGGGTTTTTATCTTTTTTTTCTGTTAATATGGTGTATTACATTCATGGTTTGCATATATTGAACCACACTTGGAACCCTGGAATAAAACCTACCTGGTCATGATGGATCATCTTTTTTTTTTTTATTTTGTTGAAAACAGCTTGCTAGTATCTTGCTGAGAATTTTTGCATCTATATTCATCAGGGATATTGGTCTGTAGTTTTCCATTCTTGTTATGTCCTTATCTGTTTTGGGAATGAGGGTGATGGAGATTCATAAAATAAATTTGGGAGGGTTTATTCCTTTTGGATCTTTAGAAATAATTTGAGTATAATGGGGGCTAACACTTCCTTAAAAGTTTTGTAGAATTTGGGACCAGCAGATGGTGTACTGATTATGTTGTTGGGCTCCCATGTAGTCGACTGCAGTTTGAGTCCTGGATCCATCAGCTTAAAATTCACACTGAGCATGTATGTGTGCCAGCCCCAAATCCTGTGAGGAAAATGGAGGAGAAGGGATTGCAACATGCCCATGCCTCCTGTGTGTGTGTGTGTGTGTAATTTATTGCTTTCTGTCTCTTTGTCTCTCCAGTGAGTGCACATGCCCTCTAGCAAAAATCTCTCTCTCTCTCAAAATTAAAAAAAAAAAAAAAAGTTTTGTAGAATTCAGAAGTGACACCATCAGTACCTGGGCTTTTCTTTGTTGGGAGGTTATTTATTACTGATTCAATCTCATTGCTTGTGATGGGTTTAGTCAGGGTTTCTGTGTTTTCCAGAGTCAATATTGGTAGATTATATGTGTCCAGAAATTTGTCTATCTTATCCATGTTTACTTGTTTGTTGGTATTTAGTTGCTCATAGTATCCTCTAATTTCGTTTTGTACTTCTTTTATGGTTGTTGTAATATTGCCTGCTCCATTGAAAATTTGATTTATTAATCCTGTTCATCTTTTTAAAGAACCAGATTTTGCTTTCATTTATTTTCTGTATAGTTTGTTATATTTTCTATTTCATTTATTTCTGTTTCAATCTTTATTATTTATTTTCTCCTGGCATTTTTTGAATTTTTTTGATTGTTTGTCCAATTCCCTGATGCGTGATGTTAGGTTGTCCACTTGCCACCCTTCCATGTTTTCTTATGTGTACTAATTGCTATGAAATTCCCTCTATGACTGCTTTTAATCAATCCTTACTGAAGAGAAAAAAATGTACTGAAGAACTGTTAAGCAGTTCACTTATGAAGACAGAGTTAAGTAGTCTGAATGAGGACTTCTGCTTCTATCACAAATTGAGTTATAGGGACCTAGTTTACAGACTCATTTGAGACAAATAGAAAAACAGACAAAATACATAAAGCAACACTTCAAAACTTTGTAAATCAGACAGTGACATATTGTAATATCTGAGAGGTGAGAAACAAATGAGATGGGTCCTAACACAGACCCAGGTTACAGCTTAGAAGGAGTTCCCAATAATAGAGTGTGAAGAGAGGGAAACAAGGTGGCGTCTTATGGTCTTCCTGAGGTGAGGAAGGGGAAATGGAGAATGGGAAGATGGACATATTTCTTCGTGACTATAGGGTTCTAGAGCAGAAGTCACAGTGAAGTGGGGAGATTTACACAGAGGACTCTGCCAATTTGCTGAGGACCCCCTGAGTATTCAGAAAAATTGTCATTAGTGCTTGTATATGAGGAAGTTACCTAAGGTCAAGCCTTCCCCAAACTGTGACAGAAAACAGCACCTACTTTTTGTCCAGGCTCTGAAATAGTATCTACTCCCACCAGTCCAAGTGGAAAATCTCATAACTCATGGGACATCACTTAGAGTGGTCAAAAAGGTCACTCCTTTGTGAAATTTCCTCCCCTTAAATACAAAAATCCAGGGCTGTCAGTTATATAACCACAAGCTTGTGAATCATTTCAACAACCTTAACATGCTCAAGATTCTTCCCTAGTCAAGTTTTAGTTGAGAATTTAGCTCAGGAAACTCATTTATTTCAGCCTGAGAAACCCCTGAGCAGAGCACCTACCTAAGCTGGACATACACAGAAATGCACAGTGGAGCATTCTGTCCAAATGCACAGAAACAGTTTAAAACACTAAGAGGTGATAAGCTTGAATTGTATTAAGCTGCTCAATGTGTGGTAATTTGTTACACAGCATGGAAAATTAGTGCATTTGACTTCCAAAAAAATCACTACCAGTTTGCAAAGAAGCAGTAAGATAATCCCTCTGGGAAGAAAAATCAACTCAAACTGACTGAGGAATGATAGAGAGAATAGAATTAATAAATTAAGATTAAAGCAATATTATGACTATATTCTGTGTGTTCAAAAACTATAGGAGACATTGAACATGGTAGATATAAACAAAATAAAAATGACTCAAATTAAATTCCTAGAGATGAAAAGTATAATTTATTAGCTGATATAAATGGGATAAGCAACATATTAGATATAGTAAAAGAAAAGATTAGGGAATTTAAAGAGATTACAATAGAAACTATTCAAAATCAAACGTACGGAGAAAAGAATGTTGAAAATAAAATGAACAGAGCATTGATGAGCTATGGGGAAACTACAAGTAACCTAACATAGATGTTATTTGAGTTCCTGAAAAACGTTTATACCATCAATGGTGACAAGAGTACCTAATTGGTAGGCTGCTCTCTATATAAGGTGTCAGAGACCCTTTCTAGATATCAATTTGTACATGTCTTACCCTCAAATCTGGATCTCATCAGTTGGATTTATTTAAAATAAAGCTGTAGTAGTTCTGAACTACTTTCAACATACAGAGATAGGCACTATCTGACATAATTTGTCTCAGTGTGATGTTTTACATAAGTTCTATCATGCTTACAGTTGTCTTTTGGCCACTTCAATTTATTTAAATTATTCAATTTAAGTATTGATTCCACAGAGGAAAATATTCTATTGATCTGTCTAATCTATTTTTAAACAACCTGTCTAGGTCTGTCCTAACTTTATCTAAGACCTTATTCTAGGAAACCAGAGTTCCTTTCTAAACTCCAGCATCACTCTCATCTACTTATAAGAATGATTCTATAATTCCTTTGCCTATGTCACAGAATTCTTTTTTCATGTACAGTGAGATCATTCATATCAATTTCTATTAAAGAATATTATAATTGTATGTTTGTTTTCCATTTACATTACTGACCACTTACTATTACTTGTTTAACACTCTGGAACAACACTGGATAATGGATCATTATATTATTGGAAACAAAAACGGTAATATTGAAACTTACAGTTGTTAATCAGTAGCAGGTTGAAGAACCAGATTTCAGTAGAAGTGCATTTTGGCAAATCATGTCATTCTTGATTGTTGCTATGTTAGAGTAGTTCAGGGAATACTTTACTATACCTTCACCTTATTTCAAAAGGCCATAAACAACTAACAAATAACTACCAATTTGGAGTGTGCTTCTGTAACTTGTATTTTCAAGTTGTTGAAATCTCTCTATTTACATCTATGAATTTGTGTGTGTGTGTGTGTGCACAATGTGTTGACAAATACTGTAAGAAACTATTATGCTTTCTTTTCTATTCAAAACCCTATATATTAAATGTTTGTAATTGTCATGGGAAAAATATCTCCACAGTCTAAACTTGTACATGGACATCTAAGAGAGAAACCTTTTTAAGGCCAGAGAATGAGTTTTGTGTAAGATTTTATCAGCTTTGGCTGGCCATACAAACAATATGACATATATGAGTTTCCTCACCTATAAATAGAGGGGAATATTTGGTATGATGATTTCTAAGGTAACACACAAAATGTAAAGTTGATAGCACTTTTATGTTCTTTTCAAATAGGACCCATTAGAGACACATTCATTTTCACAAATTGCTTTTGAAAGCATATGCCTATGAAGATTAAACCCACCAGTGAATATTGTCTTTTGCTGGTTTTTACATCACTGATGTTTTTTCATCAGGTGTGAAAAAGCAATGAAAGAAAAACAAACAATGGTGAACAATTTTTGTTGTTGTTGTTTCATGGCTCCAAAAGTTTTGAAAAATGGAGATTGTATTGAATGAAAACACTTTCATGTAAGGAGTTTTTTTTTTCTGTAAATGAATATAGGAATAGACTATCCAATGCAATATTTAGCACAGTGACTTCAATATAACAGTTATGTTTTAGTATTGATTTATTCCAGAAGTAAAATCAATATTAATTATTACTTACCATTATTTTACTGACTACAAAACTTTATAAACTTACCATTAAAATTGATTTCTCAAATAAGTAATTATCAAAATAATTTTTATTTTCCATTAGAACAGTATACTAATCACTGAGTAAGAAATAAAAATAAATAGGTAAATTAGTTAAATTAGATACCTAGCTATGAATAAAATTTAAACAATTCCTTTTTAAAGAATTATTTATTTTTATTTTTATTTATTATTATCATTATTATTTTTAAATTTGATCAGAGACAGGGAGAGAGAGAAAGGGAAAGTGAGAAAGCAGGCCACCAGGTCCAGGACTTGAACCTTGATTCACCATGTGTCTAGCACCTTAACACCATGCCACCTAACAGTATGCTCTCTCTCTCTGCCTCTCTCTTTCCCTTTTATTCTCTCTCTTCCCAGCAAGTGCACCATAACCAATTTCTTTCAAAATTTTTGTTTTCTTTGAGTTGATGCTGTCTGTCTTACTTCTACTGTCTGGCTAACATTAAATGGGTAATATTAAGAAAATCATCTTCATAATTCTTTCCTTAGTGTAATGTGAGTTGACTTAATGTGGATATTAATTTCTCCTTCAGCAAACAATCCAATATTAGTTGTGAAAAGGTATAAACCATGCTCATATTTAAAGCTAATCTCAATATTTTTAGAAAGTTCTTAGACAAAAAAATGTAATTATTGCATTACCTACCCTAGTAATGCTGTTCAAATGTTTGCACTGCCTCCACTGAAATTAATAATCTAATAAAGATTTGCACTTATGGGACCAACAGTCAGAAGGAACAAATGTAAAAGCAGACTCCAGATAAAACTGTCATTAGTCATAGTCAAACACAACATTAGCAACAAAGGATCTGTGGTGAGTCAAAGGCTGATAAAATGCTTCTTCATAATCACCATGAGGAATACCAAAAGTTATGGTCCCTACTGCCAAGACAATTAAATCTTCTGTAAAATGAAAATATGGAATGCAGTGAAAATTAAGTTTTTTTGAGATTTAATTTTTATGAGGCTTGTGTTTTATTGCTTAAGATTTAACAATCAACATTTAGTTTCCAGAATGGAAAATCATTTCTAAGTTTATCCCCATTAGCTAATGAATTCAGTGCATGTTTACTAAGTACTTATGCTAAGTTTTAATCTGGTTTGGATGAAAGATGAATTCAGCAGATCTAAAAAAATAACTGGGAGTTGTTTCCTTGATATCTTTCATAGCATTTACAAATTATATGAAGTTAATAAAATACATATTCTCTCAAAATGGGACTCTGGTTACAGAATAATACTCCTTTTTCTATAGGCCTTTGATAACTTCTATAAATATGCACAGTAGAATTTTTTGGCATTTGATCATTTGAAATATCTGATTTTAAACATTTGTAGATAAAGCTGGAGGTTCTTCATATAGAGGCATCTGTAACAGGATGATAATACTGATCTCAGAGTCTTCTTTAAGGAATTAAAGAGTTAGTGCATGCAAACCACAGAGTATTTTATTGCTGTGCAAATGTTGCAACGGTTAAGTACATGGGCTCCATAGTCTAAATGACCTTTATTCTGACTGTCATTTTCAGTCTATGTTTCACATGGAATAAATTACTGAAGCTCTCTAGGCCTCAATTCCTGACCTGTAAAAAATACGTATGCTCTTTCTGTCTGCCTCTCCCTTTCCCTTTCTTCCCAGCAAATGCATATGCCCTATGACAAAAACTGGGAGAAAAAAAAAAATTCACCTCTTGCCTAAAACAACAAAGCATATATTCTGAAGAAACCCTTACTGTAATGTAAAAGAAAAAAATTAAAGGAACCAAGGAAAGAAAGCAGTGGGGAGGCAGAGGGGATCACTTAGTGGGAAACTACTCATAAACTGGTTCTGCCTTAAGGAAAAATGATAATCATCAGCCCTGCAATTTGATCTGTGTACCTCAGGCCTCTGCATGCTGGACAGCTGGAAGTGAAATTCTTAAATTAAGCTAAACCCCAAAGGGAAAGGTTCTGCAATGAACCTTACTTAGTACCTTAGCATTCACCAAATTGATTATAATTATATGTAATCTCACAAATGAAAGAAAAATTTCTAACCTAAGAAAACAAGTCACCATAAGAAAGCAGATAGTAGATTTGAAACTCCAAAAGCTGTATATATAATCCATCTCATTAAATAACCATACATCAAAAAATTTAAAAATAAAAGGAACTGGGGGTCTGCAGGTGGTGTGGTGGTTAAGGTGTTGGACTCCCACACAGCCAACTGTGGTTCAAGTCCCAGACCTGGTAGCTTGATTTCTCACTTTCCTTTTCTACCTCTCTTTGGTCAAATTAAAATAATAATAATAATGATTAATGGAATTAAATAAATAAAAATAATTCTAAATATAAAAAACGATTTGAAAGAAAGCTTTCATATTATAAAAGATGACAATGTTTGCTTGCTAGAGAGGCAGAGAGATAGAGAGAGAGAAAGATAGGAAAAGTGAGAAAGCACCCCCAATGATACAATCCCTTCTCTTCCATTTTTCTTGCCTTTTGAGATTTTGGGTGCACATGTACACACACATATGCACACACACCCAGTGTTTCTTAAGCCACGGGGTTCAGGACTCAAACTGCACAGTCAGCCATGTGGAAACCAGCCTCCTTAACGAAGACCGCAGTGAGCCCAACAAGGTTTTACTTTTTTTCTTTTCTTTTCTTTTTTCAATTAGCCCAAATAAAAATATTCAAAATAAAAATTTAATCACTTAGGTTGACAATTTATCATCCATTCACAGGGAACTCAAGGAACTTACTCAAAAAAAAAATGATTAACTCATTTAAAAAATAGGAAAATGAGCTGAACAAAAATCTCTCTAAGGAAGACATGTGAACAGCTAAAAAGCACATAAGAAAATGCTCAACATCCCTCATCATAAGGGAGATGCAGATTAAAACCAAAATGAGATACCACCTAACCCCTGCCAAAATAGCAAAGATAAATATATATAAGAAGTGATAAGTGTTGGTGGGGATGTGGTGAAAGGGGAACTCTTCTACACTGTTGGTGGGAATGTAAACTGGTTCAGACACTGTGAAGAACAATATGGAGGTTTCTCAAATAGAACTACCATTTGATCCAGCAATCCCACTTCTGGGTATGTACCCAAAGGATAGGAGAATGCTCAGTTGGAAAAGCACTTGCACTTCAATATTTATTGCAGCATTATTCACGATCACTAAGACATGGAACCAACCCTAATGTCCACAAACAGATGAATGGATTAAAAAAGTGTGGCACATACACTCTATGGAATACTACTCGGTCATAAAATACAAGACCCTGGCACTTGATAGAAAGTGGCTGATATGGAGGATTTATTGGTCAGTGAAGCAAGCCAGGATATGAAAGAAAGATATTGCATGTATCCACATAATGACTATCCACACTTTATAAGGTTGAAATATTGGAAGGCATAAAAGCAGTGAAAATAGTTAGCAATGGTGAAGACAGAGTGGAATGGGGTGGGAGAAAGGAAGAGTATGGAGGATAGCAAGAGAACAAATAGAGCAGCATGACTTTAGTGGGATACAGAAATGGTTTATTACTTATTGATGATAACATGTATAGTGTTCTCAACTGGACTGGTCTAAGAAGTATTTCATGTTGGGTAAAATCTTTTTACAAGTAAAATGATAAATAGTGATTGAATATTTTTAAAAATAATGAGAATAATAATAATAATCTGGGAAAAATGGTGAAAAGCTATTTGATGATGATGATATGAATAGTAATGTCTTTGTCTTGACTGATATACATGATAGGCCTTCTGGAAAAAGAAATGTAATACACTGTAAAGTTATACATGATTCAATGCAATATAAACAAGATTATGGTAATAATAAAAAATTTAATTAAAAAAACAATTGATCATCCAGGTTAATATGTGGATTAGATACAGAAGAGAGTTTATACACTGAAAAATAAACCTGGATAAGCTGTCAACAAAACAGCTTAGAAAAATGAGGAATTGGAATTCTCAAGAAAAAAAAAATAAATATAACATGAGAAATACTTGTATATAAATGATTGGAGTCCTATAAAAAGAGAAAAAGGAGGGGCCGGCAAGTGTCATGGCGGTTAAAGGTGTTGGACTCCCACATAGCCGACCACGGTTCAAGTCTCGGACCTGGTGGCTTGCTTTCTCACTTCCTCTCTCTCTCTCTCTCTGTCTCTCTCTGATCAAATTGGAAAATAATAATGATAATAATAATAATAAGTAAAAGTTAAATACAATAATTCTTTTAAAAAATTTTAAAAAAGAGAAAAAGGAGAATAATAATAATAATAATAATAATAAAAAAGGTAATATTAAATAAATAATGGCTAAAGATTATTTAATACAGTAAGTAATAAGGATTTGTTGATATGTGAAGTATTGTCTATACCAAAAACAGTAGATAAAAAGGAACCCAGAATTAACATATTTATTTAGAGTAATAGCAATGTATTAAAAATAAAAATCTAAAAATGTCTAAGAGAAATGACAAATTACCTCAAAGGAATAATGTTCAGTGCAAGAAAAGACTTTATAAAAGAAATAACAAAGGCAAGAAGATAGTAGAGTATTACATTGTAAGTGATTAAAAGAAAAAAAAAAGCCTTAACTTAGAATCTCAAACATAGCAGAATAATCTTTTAAAAATAGTAAATAAATAGGGGCCAGCAGGTGACATAGTGGTTAAGGTGCTGGACACTCCAACATGGCTGATTGTAGTTAGCATCCTGGACTTGGTGACTTGCTTTCTCACTCTGTGTGTGTGTGTGTGTGTGTGTGTGTGTGTGTGTGTGTGTCTGGTCAAATTAAAATAAATAAATGAATAAATAAAATTAATAAATAATTCCTTAAAAATAAATAAAGATATTTAGGTAAATAATAAAGAAGTTAGCCACCAAAATATTCTACCAAAGGAACTTGAAAACATGTATTATAAGAAAAAGAAAAAAAGATAAGAATCCCAAAAGAACAAATTATAATAAAAGAACACATGGTGAGCAAAAAAATTATTTTATATGTGTACAAACTTAAAATTAACTATGTCTGGGGAACCAGCAGATAGCACAGTCTACCAGTTTTAGTATCCAACCTGGTGGCTTAAAACTCATGCTATGCGTGTGTGTGCATGTATGCCCAAAGTCCCAAAAGTAGAGTGGTAGAGCAGCAATTGTCGTGTAAAATAAATAAATAAATAACTGTGTCTGTATATAGTAAATAATTATAATGTATAATTTGTGACATTAATGAAAATTTAGAGACCTAAAATATAAAAAAACAGGCCCATTTCGGTTAGGAAGTAGATGACATGGGTTAAATTTTTGTGTAATCATTGTATTATTCAGAAAAGATATTAAGACACTTAATAACTATATGAATCATTAAATAAAATTCCATCACTAATGGAATTTTAAGGGTAACTACTCATAGGAAAAAACACTCAATGTACAGACTAACAGATAGGCATAATGGTCACGTCACTGGACTCCCATGTAGTCCACCATGGTTTGAGTTCCCGACCTGGTGGCTTAAAACTCATGGTGGGTGCCCAAAGTCCTGAGAGGAAAATGGAAGAAAAGGAATTGCGATGTGGCTATCCCCCTTGCGGAGGTGATTTCTCTCTTTCTCTCTCTGTCTCTCTGGCGTGTGCATATTATAGCAAAAATCTCTCTCTCTCAAAAAAGACAAAACTCAATTTATAACTTCCAAAGCAGGTGAAATAACAGAAAGAGAAAAATAAGTTTTTTTAAAAGGCAATGGAACTAGAGTAAATTTTGAATACAGAAATAAATTTCAAACATTTGAAGGCATACATATAACATGTATATATAACATAGGTATATACAACTGTACTATATAAAACGATATGCAAAATTACATATATGTATAATGCAACTAATGTATATAGCTATCAATATGATACATTTACAAATGTATATAAAATATATACATGTAAATATGCATATGCAATCAATAAACATTGGACTAAACTTTCAGTTGTAAGACACTGTTAGAACAAATTTAAATATCATCTATGTAATGTTTATCAGACATATAAAATAAGCATATAAAAATTTTTTTGAGAGATTTTCGCTATAGGGCGTGTGCGCTCGCCAGACAGACAGAGACATAGAGACAGAAAGCGAGAAATCACCCCCCAGGGGGGATGGTCACGCCGCAATCCCTTCTCCTCCATTCTCCTCTTGGGATCTTGGGCACGCACGCACATGCACCCGGCGTGAGTTTTAAGCGACCGGGTCCAGGACGCGAACTGCGGTCAACTACGTGGGAGTCCAGCAACATAGCCATTACGCTAACTGCTGGTTCCCAAAATAAGCATATAAAAATTTAACATTAAAATGTATATAACTAGGACCAGAATGTGTTGACGGTGTGGCCATCCCCCTTAGGGGGCGATTTTTCGCTTTCTGTCTCTCTATTTCTGTCTTTCTGGCAAGCATACACGCCCTATAGCAAAAAACTCTCCCCCCAAAAAATGCATATAACCTTGCAAATATTAAGTATGGAACTGGGGCTACAATAATAGGATCAGATGAACTTTACACCAAAAAATGTACAGTATCAGACATTAGGTTGCTACTTAAGAAAAAGTTTTAATTTACTAGGAAAATTTGTATGCATTTAATAACCTCAAATATATCAAAAGCAAGAATAATGGAATATACTAGGATTGATGAATCTATCATCATGTTTAGGTAATTATTTCTATTAGGCTTCTGGTTTACATATACTTGGTGTATATTTTTGTGGATATAGTATGGTTTTTTAAAAGCATACATACAGTGTATAATAATCAAATAAAGGATATGCACATATTCATTTTCAACATTGAACTTTATGTTCATTCTGTTATGCACATTTGTTAAGAATTCTACTAGATTTTTTTGAGTTATGTATTAAGTTGAGTATATTTTTTACACTGCTAGGATACACCATTCCATAGAACAGAATGTGTTAAATTATGATATTGAGTAAAGTTTCATAATCTCTTTTCAAAACTTAGCCAGGACTTCTAGAAGAGCTTAGATATCATGTCATATTAGTAATTAAAATATCATTAGAAACCCTTTTACACTAGCAGGGAAAAAACTTGTTAGGCTCATTTATGTCTAACTTTGATGATGATATGCTGGGCATCGTCCATATTTTCCACCACTGTGTTGCATGCTAGTGAGGGCAATATAACTCTATTTTCAGTAACACTCAAATTAGCACAAATTTTTAAAAAGAAGTGTTAATCGCCCTAAAGAAATTGCAATAATTAATTAATAATGAAAGATTATGGCAATAAAACTATCATAAAATATAAAGAGCATGAAAAGCATTTCAAAAATATATTTTACAAATTAACTTTAAGCATTAAAATGTGGTGATGATTTTCCATTAAAACCAAAAGCTCTCCCAATCCTTTCTTATGAACTACTGCTTTGCAGTATGTATAATAGAGATTTTTCTGAAGAGAATATTTCATTGTAAGTGTTTTAGCAGTGAAATTTCCAAACCATGAATCTCTTCTTCATTTTCTCACATCATTTGCTTAAATTCATAAATCACCTAAAATGTTAAGCTTAGGTTATTATGATCTAATGTGAAATAAATCACCACTGGTCTCTTTTTAAAAATTCTAAGTTTTTATTAAAAGGAGGGTTATAGAAAAATGCAACACTATCTTGTATTAGGTAGATTAATATTTAAAATATTGAGCTTCTCTGTTTCTTCCAGTACACTTGCTAGGAAAGATATTAGCAGTTTAACTAAAAAGGCACTGTGGTCAATGTAGTAGATGTAGCATTGTGACTTTCTTGGCTGTTTGCTAACAGCCTATTGAAGCAAATTTTTTCCTATTTAGTTGTTACTCATCCTTTCCCAAACAAAGTATCAAATACGTGTCTCACTAAATTTCCTGGGTTCTAAATCTTATCCTGAGACCAAATACAAAAAGGAAAGTCTGGGTGCTCACCTGGTACAGCAATCACACACAGAAGCCTTGAAACCATGTCTTTTAGCAGGTTTGTATTTTAAATTAGGGAACTCATCCCTGGAATAAAAACTAGCTTCCTGTAAATCCTCAACAATACAACATTTAAGTGAAGAACCAGGATTAGCACCCAGGTCTGTCTTTCCTTTTCTCTCTCTTCCTTCCTTCCTTCCTTCTTTCCTTCCTCTCTTCCTCTCTTTCTTTCTTTCTTTCTTTTCTTTTTTTTTTTTCTTTTTTTTTTTTTTTTCTATTAGAGTTCAGTGATGAGAGAGAGAGAGAGACATTGAGAGGGAAACTAAGAAATCGCTCCCTCAGAGGGTATGGCTGTGCTGCAACCCCTTCTGCTCCATTCTCCTGGAGTCTGAGGCATGCACACACATCACTCCACGTGATTTTCAAGCCACCAGGTCCGGAACTCAAACCACAGTCAGCCATAGGGAGTCCAGTACCTTAACCACCATGCCACCTTGCTGGCCCCAGCACCCAAGTCATTCTGAAGCAAAGGCATTTTTCCTAGTCTTATCCCTTTTGTTGGTCTTCCTTTTATTTACCACTGAGCAATAACTGGATGGTTTAGCTTTTGCTATTGAGTTAAGTTTCTTATAAATTCCAGATAATATCTTCTCAAACAGTTTGCAAATACTTTTTCCCATTCTGTAGGTAGTTTCTTCACTCTGTTTTTCCTTTGCTGTGCAGAACAAGCACATGTTCTTTTTTTATTATTTATTTTTCATTTATTTACATTTTTTTGAAGAGGTTTTTGCTATAGGGCGTGGGCAATCGCCAGAAAGACAGAGAGAGACAAAGAGACAGAAAGCAAGAAATCACCCCCAGGGGGGATGGCCACACAGCAATCCCTTCTCCTCTAATCTTCTCTCAGGATCTTGGGCACGCACGCACACGCGCCTGGTGAGAGTTTAAGCCACTGGGTCTGGGACTCAAACCGCGGTAGACGACATGGGAGTCCAGCAACATAGCCATTACGCTAACTGCTGGTCCCAACAAGCAAATGTTCTTTAAAGGCCTATGTTCTTCAAATATTGTATTATTCTCCTCTTTAAAGTCCTTCATATCTTGTTTTGATTCCACGAATAGATGCTCCTTTATAGGTGTCTTGGTGAACAAAATGGAAAAATTTTTGTCTACCTCAATTTATTAGTAGGAAGGTCTCCTGGATTAACATACCACATAATAAACTTCTCTTTCCTTCACCCCAACTCCAATCGCATGAAAACATACATAATGATTCACCATAACCCAAACACTACATGTCAACAAACAACCTGTTCAAATGACCAGTGTTCTTCAAAGGAATCTAAATATCCAAATTTTCTGAATTTTCTTTAAGAAATGAAAACTATGGAGCAGAGATATAACATAAAGTCAGGTCGTATGTTAGATGTAAAAAGAATGATCCTGTCTAAGGTAGAGATGTCTTCAGTCAGGTCACTTATTAATACATCCATATTTAATTCCCCTTCTAAGATCCCAAATCTCATAGCAAGCAGGTTTATATTATTTTGAATTCTTATCACTACTTTTCTGTGGTCATCTCTTTAATGGACTAAATGTTCGTATCTCCTAAATTGCTATTTTGAAATCCTAATTCCCAAAGTAATAATATTAGGAGGCTGGTCCTTAGGAGTGATTAACTAATGAAGACAGAACTCTCATGAATGGGATTAGTGCCTTTGTAAAAGAGGCCTGAGAGAGCTCCATAACCCCATTTACCATGTAAGGACCCAGGAAAAAGGCATCATCTATAAACTGGAAAATGGATTTTCTCTAGGTTTTGATTCTGTTTTGATCTTAAGATTTCCCAGACTCCAGACTATAGGAAATACATTTCTGTTATTTGTAAGCTAACCTGTTTATAGTATTTGTTGCTTGAATGGACTATGACAACCTCATTAAATCTCTGCTGAGTGTTTATTATGATAATGCGCCTTACCTGCTGACAAGTATGTGAAGGACTTTCCCAGTGGGAAGACACTAAACTGTAGACAATTATGTATCTTAGCTCCTCTCAAACTTCAGTATTTATGGCATAGGTAAACAGGTCACAATAAAAGCATTGTTATTTGTGGGGCCAGTAGTTGGCATAATGGCTATGTCTCTGGGCTCCCATGTAGTTGATTGTGGTTCGAGTCCTGGACCTGGTGACTTAAACTCATGCCAGGCAAGTGTGCGTGCATACCCAAGATCCTGAGAGGAGACTGGAGGATAAGGGATTGCGGCATGGCCATCCTCCCGGAGGGTGATTTCTCGCTTTCTGTCTCTCTTTCTCTCTCTGTCTTTCTGGTGAATGCATGCACCTACATTCACCATTACAGCAAAAAAAAAAAAAAAAAAAAAAAAAAAAAAAAAAAAAACTCTCCAAAAAAAGTATTATTATTTTTCACAAGACCTGTTAAATTTAAATCTACTCATTTCTAGTCCTAATACTACATTATCAGCTTGATTCGAAAAAAATCTAATCATTGCTCAGGTCAGGCAATCATTTTTTATTATAAGTTTATTCTGTTTATTTTAATTACATTTCATTTTCTGATTATTTTCATTACAAAACTAGTAACACAAATTGTATGATGTGAAATCTTTAAAGAAATATTAGCATGAAGAAAAGGTACTTTACTATCTTATTTAGTGTACCATTATTCTGAATATTCTGATATCCTTTCAAGGAGTATCAAGTATTTAGAACATAATAGGAACCAGTAGTTAGCGTAATGGCTATGTCGCCGGACTCCCACGTAGTCGACCGCAGTTTGCGTCCCATACCCGGTGGCTTAAAACTCACGCCAGGCACGTGTGCATGCGTGCCCCGATCCTGAGAGAAGAATGGAGGAGAAGGGATTGCGGCATGACCATCCCCCCTGGGGGGTGATTTCTCGCTTTCTGTCTCTATGTCTCTCTGTCTGTCTGGCGAGCGCACGCACCCTATAGCGAAAAACCTCTCAAAAAAAAAAAGTATTTAGAACATAAATAAATAAAATTACCCATTTTTGCATTTCTTTAGGGTTCAAATAGTGAAGATGAAAGGAAATTTCCATTAATGAGATGTTGAATTTTAAGGCCATTCTTTCACTGAAGCCTGTAATTTTTCATCTTGAATATAACCTTGGTAAAATAATGTAATTATTTCTTTTTTTTTTTTTTTTGGAGAGGTTTTCGCTATAGGGCACTTGCGCTCCCCAGAAAGACAGAGAGAGACAGAGAGATAGAAAGTGAGAAATCACCTCCCAGGGAGGATGGTCACGCTGCAATCCCTTCTCTTCCATTCTCCTCTTGGGATCTTGGACACGCATGCACACGCGCCCGGTGTGAATTTAAGCCTCCAGGTCTGGGACTTGAACTGCGGTTGACTATTTAATTATTAATTAAATTAATACATTGAGAATGATAGAAACTAGTAAGGAACAAGTATGGGTGTGGCTGTGTATTTTTATGTATCTGTGTTTATTTAGTATGTGCTCTATCCAAAATGAGAAAGTTTTTTTCTTTATAAAGTTATCAAAGAGATCATGGAATGGCTGGTATTCCAACAACCAGAGGTTCCCTATAAGACTGCTGCTTTTATTAATATTGGAGCTAGGAAAATGGAAAAAAAAATGTGATACTGGAATTCTTGATACCTTCTGCTACTGGAGAGACAAACACATATTCTACCTGCAAGCAGAAAGGGCATTCCCTCTTCCTTGTTTCTCTTCCTCATTATTTGCCATTCCAATTGGCAGAAATTAAGGGGGGCATCAAGGGATCCTGGCGTCCCATCCCCAGAACTGTAAGGCAGAATATAGAAGTGTAACTTCAGTTCTAAGAAGTATTAGGGCAGCAGACGGCTCACAGAGTCCAAATCATGTACAAGAGAAGATATATATGTGAATACTTTGCCATTGTGATTATTAAACACTGGAAGCAACTTAAATGTTCAAAAAGATCATACAAAACTAAGAGAAATAAATTAGTAAATTAGAGCATCATGTATCTATAAAGTTGAAAAAAAATGGAGATTGCGAAAGAATAGACTCAGCACAATTCATTCCATGTTACAGGAAAAAAAAGATAGATAACAAAGAATGATAGACTTCTGGGGAATGCAGAAGTAAATTTAATTTAGAAGAAATCCAGGGGGATTTGCCTGTATCTTTAATGTGTTTGCTTCTTTAAAAGCAACAACCAAAGCAAACATGGAAAAAAGGATAATGTATTCTAAGAGAGTGGTACATGCATTAATGTTTATTATATCATTTTTTATTTATTTTTAAAATCTATTTTACTGAGAAAGGAAGGGCACTGGGCATCCTGAAAGGATTTTGCTATGCTCATTATCCCCACCCTGCCTTCCAGCCAGCCAGGACCACAGGCATGCCTAGCATGATTCAGGTCAACTGGGGATTAGACCCCTATCTGTGACAGGGCTCTAGCATTACAGAGTGGCATGCCACTGCCAATATGGCTGGGCCTCTATCATTTTTTAAATATTTGGGTTATCCATAGTTTTCTAAGGAGAAAAAATAAAGAAAAGGTCAAACATAGCTGTCTCATTACTTGTCAATGCTTACAGCTTGGTCAATCATTCTTCATTTCTGAATCTCAGTTATATTATTATAAATCTCCTACAGTGTCCTTGTGAGGACTAGAGATAATTAATGTAAAGTGCCTGTCATTTGAAGGTCCTTGATAATGGTTACTTTTCATTATTATTATTAATAAGAATATCATGCCCCCCACAGAGTACCCAGCTGTTAAATAAAGGACAATGAGTGACATCAAACAAACAATTAGAAAATATTTTCCATTACTTTTCCTATGAGAATTCTATTTTTTTATTAATGCTTCAAAATTTAGTTATTTCAGTTTTACATATAAGAGAGTTGAGGCTCAAATTAATGAAACAACTTATTCAGATTCACCCATCCTTGTTAGCACAACTATGTCAGATTGGATTCTTTTCCTTATTATATCTTACCTATTATAAACTTAGGATAATGAAAATTTAGATCACATTAATAGAAGGGTAGAATGATTTAGGAGGACAGGGCATTCAACCCTCTTTGCCATGGACAGACTTATTTTATACCTATTGTCCCAGTATAATTATTAATAGTACCTTCTATTATTTTTTAAAATATCTGGTTTGAATGGCAAGTTATATATGTGTGTGTATATATATATATATATATATATGTGTGTGTGTGTATATATATATATATATTATGTATATACACATATGTATGTATATACATATATATATGTATAATATATATACACATATGTATATACATACATATATTAAGTGTGTGTGTGTGTGTATATATATATATACACACACATACATACATATTCATCCTGTAAATTCAGTAGAACAATAGACTAGCTTTTAGTTCATGTTAAGTAACATACTTGACATATTTTGCCCTATTCTGGTGACAATATTTTAAGAAACATCTAAACAAAATAGAGTTAATCTAAAAAATAAATGTAAAGAACTCAAATAATATAACTTTAAAAGTCATGCACCCTTGCAAGAGAATAGATTGGGGGCGGGGAGTGATGAAGGGTTTTGTTTCTGTTTTTAGTTTTTCAGGTTTTTTTTTTTTTTTTTTTTGAGACTTCTTAAAGGACTATATGAAGAAGATCAAAACTTATTCTATGTGGCTTTGTAGGACAAAATAAATACCATCATTAATTGTTAAAGACATAATTCTTCCCCCTCAGTATGAAGAAAAACTAACAACATGCCAATGTTCATTTCTTCTTTGTGATGAGATTCCTGGATTTTCTAGGCATACTATCAACATCTGTAGATAGGGGCAGTTTTATTTCTCTCAGTTCTTTTTTCACACAAGTGCTCTGGCTATTCCCTCATGACTGATTGCACAGACTTATATCTAATAAAATGTCTGATAAAAGGAGTGCCATCAAAGGTCCTTATGTTATTCCTGAATTTAGCAGTAATGTAGTAAGGATCTCACCATTAAGCAAGAAAAATTGTTTCTATTTAAGCAAGAATGGATGTGGAATTTAGTGAATTTGTTTTGAAAATGGTAAAAAATTAGATTGAATATTAGAATTATATTAATGGGTGTCTTAATATTTGTGATGATGACATAAATAACACATGATCATGATGTATGATTTTGTAATATGATATTGTCTAGTATTGGATTTTGTTCATATTATCTTCGGAAGTTTTATATAGCCATTAGATTGTTGGTCTCTCATTTTTTCCTTTATATTTAGTGATCTTTATTCAAGCTTGAGTATTCATATTATAGTTATTAGCCAATACTAAAAACTTTGGAAACTTTTTTTTTATTTGGATAGTAGAGTCATTTAAAGAATACTGGAGATTGGAACCAGCAGTTGGTGTAAGGGCTATGTCGCTGGACTCCCACATAGTTGAGCATGGTTTGAGTCCCAGACTCGGTGGCTTAAACTCACGCCAGGCACGTGTGCGTGCATGCCCAAGATCCTGAGAGGACAATGGAGGAGAAAAGATTGCGGCGTGGCCATCCCCCCTGGAGGGGTGATTTCTCACTTTCTATTTCTCTGTCTCTCTCTTGTCTTTCTGGCGAGCACACACGCCCTATAGCAAAAAACAACAACAATAACACGAAAACCAAAACCAAAACAAAACAAAAAACCTCTCAAAACAAAAAAAAGAATAATACTGGAGATTATGAGATCATTGAAGATTTCACAGAATTCCCTGGACCATATGCTACAGAGTCATGTTTAGAATTTTCTAATTTTAAAAAATGTCTTAGTTTTAGAATTTCTGGATTATTATTTTCTTACTTTTAGAAATTGATCATTTTTTGGGGGGGAAATTACTCTCTTTATATTGTACTTGTCAACTCTATGGGTAAATCCTGGTAAACTTCATTTTTCTAGAATATTACCTATTAAATCAAGTTTTTGAAAGAAATTTGAATAGATGAACAGATGGATGGAGAAGAGACTTTTAAAATCTCTATTTCAATGATTATGTTTCTTGTCATTTCATAGTTAAACTTTTCTATTAATTTTCAATAAGGTTATTTACTTGTTTATTAATTTCAATGAATTTTTATGGGAATGATTATGTGATTTAATCATTTACTGTTTTGTTTTTCTGATTTCTAACTCATTTTCTGCTTTTCATCAATTTTACTTTTATTTTACTATATCTGCTTTCACTCTGGATATATAGTTCATTTGTTTTTCTTTTTATGTTCTTTTGATGTAAGTATTTAAGCTTAGGCCTTTTTATATCACTGATTTAATTTTATTCCACATATTCTATTATGTGTGTTATTATTATAATTATTTTAATTCTGTAACTTTGCAATACAATTTTTTTCTTTAGATTTTTGCTATAGTTCACATGTGCTCACCAGAGATAGACAGGGACAGTGAGATTGAAAGTGAGAAATCACCCCTTGGAAGGGTGACCATGCCACAGTTCCTTCTCCCCCATTCTCCTCAGATTTTGGGCACACACACACACTTGCACCTGGCAAGATTTTCAAGTTGCCAAGTTCAGGACTAGAACCATAGTCAGCCACGTGGGAGTCCAGAGCCTTAACCACTATGTCACCTGCTGGCCCCTGCAATACAATTTTTATATCTCCAGTGACTCAAGCTAATGTGTGTGTTTGTATGTGCGTGGACACACATCTTTTAAAAAATGTTTATTCTTTATGGTAGAGATAGAAATATTGAAGAGCATAAAAGCAGTGAAAATAGTTATGGATGCTGAAGACAGTGTGGAACAGGGCAGGGGGAGAAGGGAAAAATATAGAGAAGGATAGCAAGAGAATAAATAGACAGGCATGACATTAGTGGGACATAGAAATGGTTTATTACCTGTTGATGATAACATGTATAGTATTCTCAACTGGACTGGTCTGAGAAGTATTTCATGTTGGATAAATTCTTTATACAAGCCAAATGATACATAGTGATTGAATACTTTAAAAATAATGAGAATAAGTAATGATAATTATGTGAAAAAAATGATGAAAAGCTATTTGATTATGACGATGTGGATAGTAATGTCTTTGTCTTGACTGGTATGCATGGTAATCATGCTGGAAAAAGAAATGTATACACTGTAAAGATATATGTGATTCAATGTAATATAGAAAAGATTATGATAATAAATAAAATAAAATTTAAAAATGTATATATTTTTTCTAACTTCTAGAGGGTGTTTTTGTTCAACAGAGAGAGGGGGAGAAAGCACCCCCAAAGAGGGCATAGTCATGCCACAATCCTTTCTCCATTTCTCAATCTTTTCTTTCTTTTTCTTTTTTTTGGGTAGGTTTTAATCATAGGATATATGCATTAATTGAAAGACAGAGCCAGAGAGAAAGTGAGAAATCACCACCCAGAGTGATGCCCAGGCTATAATCTTTCTCCTTAATTCTCCACTCAGGATTTTGGGTATGCACACACTTGCACCTGGTGTGATTTCCAAACCACCAGGTCCAGGACTCAAACCACCATTGACCATGTGGGAATCCAGTGCCTTAACCACCATGTCATCGGCTGATCACAATCGTTATTCCATCTTATTGAGATTTTAGGCCTTCACACACATGTGCCCAGTGTTTTCCTCAAGTTGTTGGGGCCAGGATTAGAACCTGACTGGCTGTGTAGGATCTGGTTTCATTAACCACAGGCTGAAGGGCCAGCCTGGTTTCTCTCCTTTTTCTTTTTACTGGTTTTTACTTCTTCCGTATTTTTGTGTTTCTTTTTTGACTATAATTTCTGTAATTGTTAATTTATGGTACTTCTTGTTTATTGACCCTAAACATGTTAAATTTTTAAAATATTTAGTGTACTTTAGAGAAAGTGGGTTAACATTTTTATGGTTTCATAGATATTATGAACATACCTATCCTACCGATTAGAGACCAAAAGTCTTCTAAATCTTTTACCATTTTTGTCTATATGATACATTAGGAATTAAGGATTAACCAGAACTATTAGCACTATTCTTCATATTTTGACTTGCATATTTTATAGTTTTTGCTTTATAAAAATTCCTGTATATTGGGACCAGCAGTTACTGTAATGGCTATGTTGCTGGACTCCCATGTAGTCGACTGCAGTTCGAGTCCTAGACCAGGTGGCTTAAACTCACACCGGGCGCGTGTGTGTGTGTGTGTGTGTGTGCCCAAGATCCTGAGAGAAGAATGGAGAAGGGATTACGGCGTGGCCATCCCCCCTGGGGGGTGATTTCTCACTCTCTGTCTCTCTGTCTCTCTCTATCTTTCTGGTGAGCACACATGCCCTACAGCAAAAACCTCTCCAAAAAAAGAAAAAAAATTCCTGTATATTTTGTTAATATATATTGATAACTGTTATAGTCTTTACTGTAAATTATGATCTATAGCATTATAAAATATATTATTATTCTCTTTGGCCTGCATTCTAATTTCTTATAATAGATAAAAAAAAAACCATAATATTGCCTTCTCCTTTCCAAAGCAGTCAAACAAACAACTTTTTGTAAATAAAATTACTGAGGAAAAATTAATTTATAATAAAATGCATTCATTTTAAGTTTACATTTTAATGTTAATTCATTTCCTTGCAAACACCACTAGAAGCAAGATATAGGACATTTCTATTATCTCAAAAACTCCATTTTTCCTATATGTTCCTACAAAGTAGGCAAAGAAGATTTAATTTTAGCTCTGCTTTAAAGATTCAAAAATTGAAATTCAACAATTTTAATTGCACACGGTCACAAAGTAAAAATGCATAATAGAGAATTAATGCTCTTCCCATTATACTATGTTGAATCTTGAAAGCTCTTTTTCCTTTGTAAATTCTTAATACTATCTTAATTGAACTAAGAAAAAATGCTAACAGTGTGAAAGAGGAGAAATTGTCTATACTGAATTCTGGCTCAGAGTTGCTAGACAAAGAGAGAATCAAGTATATATGGGAATGTGTGTGTTAGTGTGAGAGAGAGAGTAGGGGAGAAGGGAAATTTGGTGGAGATTGAAACACTGAATAGAAGTTTTAATTGGGGGGACCATCAGTTAGTGTAATGGCTATGTCGTTGAACTCCCATGTAGTAGACCATGGTTCAAGTCCTGGACCTGGTGGCTTAAACTCATGCTGGACGCGTGTGCATGCATGCCCAAGATCCCTAGAGGAGAATGGAGGAGAAGGGATTGTGGCATGGCCATCATCCCGGGAGGTGATTTCTCTCTTTCTGTCTCTCTGTCTCTCTGGTGAGCGCACGCACCCTGTAGCAAAAATCTCTCCAAAAAAGAAAAAAAAAAAGTTTTAATTGGTAAATCAGATTTCAAAGTTTAAACCATGTATTCTAATTAATAAAGTGTATGCACACTTTTAGTTATACGTGTGTGTATGTATGTGTGTGTGTGTGTGTGTATATATTTCATTTTAGTTTTTTTAGTTTTGCTATAGTATGTGTGTGCTCACTAGAGAGACAGAGAGAGAGAAAGAAAGAGAGGAAATGAGAAATTACCCCCCAGGGGAGATGACCACACCACAATCCCTTCTCCTCCAGATTTTGGAAATGCATGCACATGCTCCCTGCGTGAATTTCAAGCCTCTGGGTCCAGGACTAAAACCACACAGAAGGCATTGTGGGATCCAGCACCTTTACCTCTATGTCACATGTTTGACCAAATGACCACCATAACTTTAACAACAGTGGTATAAATTATCAGCGCACAAATTCTGTAAAGGTTCTTTTTTTCTTATTACAGAGTCATTATTCCAAGTGAGGCTTTGCTAAGGGACTTGCAAGACCTTTATTTTCTGGAAGTCTTTCGAAAGGTAAGAAGAAATTTAGAGGACATTCTTGAACATCAGATACACGTTTATTCCTACAGAAATATTCATGTATATTGTAAGGTGTAATAAGAGAGGAAAAAAAGAGAATCATAGAAAACAAATTTCTTCCCTGTGATTCCACTCATCTGTTGCTACATAGTGGCCTATTACAAAGGAATGCTGATATGCAGAGACACCTAAATTTTGATGCTGATTTATAATTGCAAATCCTTGTAATACGGATTTCACATAACTTAACTATGATCTAGAGAGAAACACAGATGTTACAAATAGCTCTATGATTTCACTTATTTTATAATCATCTTCATTAGCTAGATATTTTTGACATCTCTAGTTTAGTGGTTATCAACCTGTCTGCACATTATTATCTCCTAGGGAGCAATTTTAAAATGGCAGAGCCAGGGCTCATGCCTTGAGAGTCCCCGATTTGTCTAGGATTAAGCCCAGGCCATTTTAAATAGGGTACTCAGGTATATTTTATGTGCAGACAGAATTTAGACCTCATTTCTTTTTAAGATGTGATTGCATGGTTGAAGAGAAAAGCAACATTAAAAAAGACTGTCTAATAGTCCCCTTACTCAAAAAAGAACTTAGCTTATGTTTTTGTGTTGCTGTTCAATTGCAATGGAGGGTGACTCAGGAAAACTATGTTTTAAATAAAACATTATATGAAGAAATAAGATTAAGTTTATTCCTGTTTATTTCAAAAATAAGAAGGAGAAAAGTTCTGCACAACTGTGTCTAGAAAATAAAAGGTACGTTATAGGAGAAGCAAGAATTATTTTAAGGATGTAAGGGAATACTATAAGCAATAAGATTCAAATCCAATGTTTCTATATTAATAATTTTTAGGTTATTCAAATTTTCTTCATGCAGGAGACGATCTCATAAAATTAAATGTGGTAATTTATAGAAGGACTACTTTATAAATGTTTTCTTCCTATCATAAAATCATAGGATCAACCACACTATACTTCCAAGTATTTAGACTTTTATGATACGATGATTTCATGCATTTCTTTTTATGGAATCATTGCAGAGCTAAGTGGGTAAAAACATATTCGTTCTTGGAGACTAGGCAAACATTTTATATACATTTAATCCTTGAAAGTATGGCCCTAAAAAACACAAATCAGGTTAATGAGCAGTGTTTTGGAAACTACTAACAACAGCATCAAGAAATCTTATATATGTGATCCATTTCCTCCACTGAAGTACCTATTGTAATCATTTTTAAATGCTGCATCTAAGCTATCTTTATGGTACAGGATCATTGCAGAACAAACTTATCCTTGTCCTATGAATATTGTCATGAAAATATTGTGAACCTTTCTTCACCATCACACTTTGAGAAAATGTTTCAATTTTTATGTTTCTATTGTGTGTTGAAATCACTTAAAAAACAATATGTGATATTTTGTGAGGAATTTAAAGTTTTCTCTGAGGTTCTATCTATGCACTAAAGATAAAGTATGTCCCTCTGACAATCTACATGACAAAATGTCCAGGTCAAAATTGTTTAAGGATTCTGTTGCCCAAAGATTCACGGTGCATAATAGCTGGTTCCCTATCCCTGCACATTATTTGCCCTCTCAGCTAGCGATAAAGAGAAGGGATAATTAGCCACTGTGTTTTGACTGTTTTTTTTTTTTTTTTTTTTTTCTATTGTGGCATACTAATCTAAAGAATCATGGGAAATTATTAACGTAAGAAATGCTCCTATTTAGGCCTCATTTATTTAAAATATGTGTCTAAATGGAAATGACTGGGTCTTTTTATCTTTTGTACTAAGACACACCTTTAGAGAAAATAATAAATCACCGTAGCTAATATCAGATAACATTTTGGCAGAATCAAATAAATATTAGAAATACAGGACCCATTTTGTTGATAAAGGTTTTAGTAGAGGAGTAAAAAAATAAGTAAATTTTAGCTTTGGCTTCTACAAGAGAGATCAAATGATCAGAGGCAATAGAGGTGTTTTTTTTTTTTTTTTGAACCTGGTTCCCTGTGGATTTTCTTTGTAATGTAGTCAGGTGGGGAGGAAGTACAGACACAGAACTAAAATGAGCTGTTGGCAACCTTGTCAGGTTGCATTTTACAGTTTCCTTTCTAGTCTGCCATTTGAGTTGGCCTGGCCAAATATAGTTTTCTTAGGCTTTATCGTCAGAGAATTAAAGAAAGGTGACCTCATTTAGACAAAAATACTGGATAGAAATGAATTTTCTTTTTATATCAGCCTATTTGCAAAGTATAAAAACCCTATTCAGAAAGAGCTGTGCAGGGGCAATTCAACTTGAACATGGCATGCTTGAATTTGAACACTTGGAACCTTTCTGACAACAGAATTTAAAAAAAAAAGTGAATAAAAGCAATACTTTTTTTCTAAGAATGGCTCAGAGAAATGCTAAAATTGCCATTTCTATTAAAAAAGTAGTTGTAGCAGAAAGGATTTTTTTAACTCTCTTTAAAATCCTATTCATGCATTTCTAACAAAAAAAAAAAGCTGAAAACAGTTACAGTTACCATGATGTATTATAGGATCTTCACTTATTCATAAATGTTTAAATCCCTGATAGTATTATAAATCCTGTACTTTGATAATATGATAAAAAGTATGTTCCTTTTTTCCTGAATTCATTTATGTAAACTAGAAATAAACTCTCTCGTATAAACTAGAAATAGCAGTACCTATGTCAAAGAGCAGTTAAGAGCATTAAATGAACTTGTCCATGTAAAGTACTTAGAAGAGGGCCTGACATAGGATGAAAGTTCAGGTAATACTGGTGATTATTATCATTTTAAAGAGTCATTGGAAAATTAGCCCCACAGCACAATGGTTGTGTGCTACTTGTAGGAAATGGGATCACACATGGCCCATCAGGGTTCAAATTCTAGCCCCTGCAGCTTGAAAAACAAACAAGGCACAAGTGCCTGCATGTCCCACATCCTGACAGGACAGAGAAATAAAGGAAAAGGATGGAGGCATGACCACACCCCATTGGGAAATGTACTGTTTCTCTCTCTGTGTCTATCTGATGAATGCATGCATCCTCTGGAAATAAAAAAAAATAATAATAATTTTTTTAAAAGGGACTCACTGACAATAATAACTTCTTTTAAAAATTTTGCCAGAAGGGTATGTGTGTTTACCAGAGAGAGACAGAAAGAGAAAGAAGAAAAGTGAGAAAGCATCCCCCATGGGTTATGTCATGCCACATAATCTCTTCTCTTGTATTTACCCTCCTTTTGGGGTTTTGGGCATGCACATGCATGGTGCCTGGTATATATTTCAGCTACTGGTTTTGAGACTGGAACAGCTTAGTTGGCATGTGGGATCCAGCCACCTTAACTATCAGCCCTGCACAGGCTGACCCAGAAATACTTTTATATGTGCTTTTTTTTCTTCTCTTTTAATGTGACCATCTTTTCCTTATCTCCAACCCTATGTTCTTGTTTTTACTACTCCTTATTTTAGTGATGCCTACTCTGTTGTAGCCCTCACTTGAGTCAAAAACCCTTTTATTTTTCTATAATTCTACCTTTTATGCACACCTCAAAGGAAACCATGAAGTAAAAAATATTTGTAATAGTTTAAATGTATACTCCAAATTTTACTATTTTACTATTTCTTTTCTTTCTTCCTTTCTTTTTTTTTTTTTTTTTTTTTTTGAGAGGTTTTTGCTATAGGGTGCGTGCGCTCGCCAGAAAGACAGAGACAGAGAGACAGAAAAAGAGAAATCACCCCCCCCAGGGGAGATGGCCATGCCGCAATCCCTTCTTCTCCATTCTCCTTTCAGGATCTTGAGCACGCACGCACATATGCCTGGCATGAGTTTAAGCCACTGTGTCTGAAACTGGAACCACGGTCAGCTACGTGGGAGTCCAGTGACATAGACATTATGCTAACTGCTGGTCCCAAATTTTACTATTTCTAACCACTCACATTATTACTGTCTCTGACCAAACCACCTTCACTTTTCAAGCTGAAAGTGCCAATACCCTTCTAAAAGGGTATTGCATTTGCCTTTGCCTAGCAGAAATATGAGCGATCTTTGTCAACTCTAAATCATAACAAGGTACTTCTTAGCTCAAAATCTTCTAATGGCTTCTGTATCTTTCAGAATAAAACGAAGATCCTCACCAGACCTATGTCATCCTAAAAGGGCTGGTCCCCAAATCTGGGATCTGTTGTTTTCTCCACCACCAGCTGCATTCCAAACATACTAGCTGACTTTTTATCTCAGAAAACATCAACTCCACTTGTTTAATATAAGCATCATTTCATGGCCATTATTCCTTCTGGAATAACTTTTGGCCTTCTCCTACTACCAGCAGCACCCTACTTATAATACCTGCATGATTTTCTCCCTTTCTTCCTCCAGGCCACTGCATTGCCATCTTAGCATGGGCATTCCCTGGTGAACCTACCCAAAATAGAGCTTCCTGACATTCTTTGCCATCTTACCCTGCTCTATTCTCTTTCTTTGCTTGTTTGCCTAAGAATTATTTATTTCTTATTATTATTATTTTAATTTGTATAGGGCATGTGTGCTCACCAGAGAGAAACAGAGAGCATGAGAGTGAGAGAGAGAGAAAGTGAGAGAGCAAGCTGCCAGATCTGGGACTTGAACCATAGTCAACCATAAGGGAATCCAGTACCTTAACTACCACGCCACCAGCTGGACCCACCATGCTCTATTTTTTTGAGAGATGACTGGCTAACAGATAATGTGGAAGAGAAACTCCTGAGCAAGAGTCTTGTGTCTTTCTCTTTGTTGCTGTATTTTCTGCATCAGCACTTAGAACAGTGGATATTTATTAAATGAATGATTCTAGGCAGCCAAATCAATACCTATAAACTGCATCTAATGTAATATTAATATATACACACACACACATATCTATATCTATATCTATATATCTATATCTATCTATATCTATATCTATATCTATATCTATATCTATATCTATATCTATATATATGTATGTATATATTTCCGGGTGGTTAAGGTAAGGTGCTAGATTCCCACACGGCTGACAGCTGTTCAAATCTCAGACCTTGTGGCTTGAATTTCATGCCAGGCTCACGTGAAAGTGTTACCAAAATCCCAGGAGGAAAATGGAGAAGAAGGGATTGCAGTGTGGCCATCCTCCTGGGGTGGGGAGGGTGATTTCTCATGCTCCCTCTCACTTTCTCTGTCTCTCTCTGATGAGCACACATGCCTTATGGCAAAAACTTAAAGAAAAAAAATGTGCTAATATGAATTCTTTTCAACTTGAACAAATACTGAAAGAAGATGGGAACTCAGAACATAGCTCAGGTAATCAAGGAGGGAGATATTTAAGTTGAATGTCAAACTGGAGCTATGTTACATTTTTAAGCAGCTCACTACAAGAAATATAAATTCTTTGCATATCTCATTGCCAATCTAGTTATCTACTTTAATCTTAATGCTGTGAGCACTTATTGAACCAAGAATGCAATTGCATTGATGCCACAGAAGCAAATGTCTCATTGTAATGTGATATGATTCAATAATTAGCTCCCAAAATAAACATGCTCTTCAGGTTCTTTTTATTTTTCAGCAACCCTGGAGCAAACGTCAAAAAATTTGAAAGTTAGATATTTTTAAAATGAAGGAACTTAAACTTAAATCACTATTAATAATGAGAATCTTCCATAGTGTTATTAATCATGCATATTGAAACCATGTCATGCTGACGACATTGTTATAGAGTTGAGATGGCTGCTCAAGGATCACTTGAGTAAATAAACATTTTTGCACAGCTAGCAGTTGAGTTATTGTACTAAATACTGAAAGCAATCTTATGATGAATATTATAATTTAATAAGCTTTTCTGGGGAACTATAAGAATCCAGATACATGCTAAATATTGAAGTGATTCAAAACTGATTATAAAACATTTTTCTTGACCTCATTAAACTTACATGGGGGGAACTTCAAAAAAATCATGGAAACTGAATATTGTGAGAAAACTATTCATAAATTTTTAAATTGTTTTTCACCATAATGAGTTTGTAGTTAATTCCATTTTTCCACCAAGTTTTTGAAGTTCCCTCATGTGTAGCACATTTCAATCAATGAAAATTTGTATTAATTTTACTTTAGCATTAAGGAAGGTGGACATTACTTTGATAGAAAAACATGGTGAAATGAACCTGAATATTTTACTTGCTATTAAAGGATGTATAAGCAGCTTAATATTAATACAGACTAAAGCTTTTAGAAAATTGTTATTGCTATTTTCATGTACAGAGTGTTAGATTTTTTTTAGTGTTATTAGCATGATTTGCATATCTAAATAAAAGCTATTTAGATTTTCAAGGAAAAATGGGTCTTTTATGTGTAATTGTTTTATATATTTACTCAAAAATAACATGTCCTATAAAATAAATGTTGTACTTGAAATTAATTCCAAAAAGATATTCTTTAATAAACAAATGAATTTAGAAGTTAATAACTATGATCAGTGAAAAGTTAAGAAAATGCATGTAAAATTCCAATGGAATAGCATATGTTAGCTTATAATGGAGAAAAAGGTCACATCCAAAACTGGCAGAAGTATTTGAAATGGATATTTTCACAAATAAGCTATGACAGCATAAAATGCTACAGCAATTTGGAAAGCATTTTGAGAATGTTTATTAAAATTTATGATGTATATAGCCTTTGACACATTTTTAAGACTATATCTTGAGATACTGAGATTTTTGGTGTAAAGGATTATGGAATTTTTATAGTTATAAAAATAATGGATTAGATCATTTTGGCTTAAGAATATACATTTTTAATGTTTCAACAAATATAATAATTCAAAATAAATTATTTGTATGATAAGGTGTCTTGTCACTCCATCATTTTATTTTTCTCTATTGTTTTTTAATACCTGCTTCAAATCACAGTGCTTTTCTATAAAAACAAATGCATTCAAAGGGACTTAAATTAAATCTTAAAAGATGAAATTATATATATTTTCTCACATATATATAAGAAGTAAAGGAGCAATAACCATTTGAATATGTTCTTGAGTTTTTGAACAAATTAAAAAAAAAAAAAAAACTCTGGCATTGATCAAGAGCTGCTATTCAACACTCTTGGCTCATTTTTCTCTCAACTCAACTCATTTCCTGCTGAATCAAGTTCTTTCCCTTGCCAGTTGAGTTCTTGATTCAGTGCCATCTTTTTCATTGGACCAGTTTTTTTTTTTTTTTAATAGATTTATTAGGGAGCATTCATGCCTCACTCAAAATGAAAACCGATAGCTAATAGACCTTAAATTAGTAAAGCTAATTGACAAGAGTCCTAATTATGACTGTAAAATTTTTGTTAGAACAAATGACAAAACAGTAAGCTATTCTTGTTTAATTAATTTTTCTTAGCAACTTTAAAGGTGAATTTGTTATGACTCAGAAGAGTGGAAGACCATACCATCTGTTACCATCTACTATCCTGTTACTTACTGTGAATAATATTTTTGAATTTTGGGAGCTGCCAAGATAATTGAATGTCAAAAAGAGCTTCTATGTATAAGCATATTTGTGTTCTCTCTTGTAGGTGTGATCTTGCTTGCTAAGAATCAAAATTCTTAACTACCTCATTCCCTAAATTTTCATTAATCTTTCCTCTAATGTTTCTTCAAAATTCAATTCATACTAGTGTTAAAACACAATTCACAATAATGTTAATATTGTTATTGAATTATATATTTATCTTTTGGTAATTCATAATATTTTAAGATGCCATGAGTAACATTAAAATATTTATAACATAATCAAATTTTATTGACCTTAAATCAGAGTATAACTAAGTTACTTTGATTGAAAGGTTAAATGACTTCTCTAGAATATGGAAATAAATGAGTTATGCTTCAAAACACCCTCAAAGGGTATAAATTCATTCTCTTATTGAAACTAGGTCCCATGGCACTTCTCAGAACTTTTGTTGTTGTCCCCATTTTAATATTGTCCTTGATCCCATGTTAGTGTCACAGCTAGTGATGTGTATGAGAAAAACAAAAACAAAAATGAAAACAAACAATGACACAAACAAGAGGATAAAGTATTGGTAGTATTAGTTTGTGAACATTAGAATGTGATATATATCTGAATTATATAGCTGGTTTTGAATCTTATGGAAGAGAGAAGAAAATGAAATAGTTAAGGGGACTTAATTTAACCAAATAAACAAAAATCATGTTGAACTGGGAGCAAAAATAATGTGGTGAAAAGAAACTCTTAAATGGAAAAATCAGAAAAAAATTGCAAATTGGGACCAGCGTTAGCGTAATGGCTATGTCGCTGAACTCTCAAGTAGTCAACCGTGGTTCAAGTCCCGGACCCGGTGGCTTAAACTTATGCCGGGTGCGTGTGCGTGCATGCCCAAGATCCCAAGAGGAGAATGGAAGAGAAGGGATTGTGGTGTGGCCATCCCCCCTGGGAGGTGATTTCTCACTTTCTATCTCTCTGTCTCTCTCTACCTTTCTAGAGAGTGCACGCGCCCAATAGCAAAAACCTCTCCAAAAAAAATAATAAATTGCAAATGAATCTAACCTGATATTTACGTTATCAAAAGTTAGATTAACAAACTTAGTTTAATATTACTTCATATATATTTTTTTCCTTGAGATTTTGCTATATGGCTTGTGCACTCATTGGAGAGACAGAGAGACAGAAAGAGAACAATAACCTCCCAGGGGAATGGCCACACCACAATTCCTTCTCCTCTATTCTCCTCTTGAGATTTAAGCACATATGCACATGTACCCGGCGTCAGTTTTAAGCCACTGGTTCTAGCACTCAAACCACAGTTGACTATGTGGGAGTCCAGCAACATAACCATTACACCATTTGCTATGCCCTTACTTCATTTTTTTTATAGTTTAAATTATTTCTTGTGTATCAAAAGTAAAAATAACTGTTTAAAAGTGTAATATTATTTAAGGTTGGATTAATGTGTCAAGAAAATGTGGGTGATGCAGGGTTGTGACATATGATAACTTCCAGAAGATCCTGTAGAGGGGCCAAGACTCATTCAAGTTCAAATAAAACCAAGAATAATACCTTCAAAGGGCAGAGAGAACATTGGGCTCTTAGTGGGAAAGAGATTTCTCACACAACCAGAAACTCTTATTCTCAAGCCACTAGGTGCAGGACTTGAACCACTGTCAGGCATGTGGTAATCCAGTGCCTTAATCACCATGCCCCCTGCAACACCACTGCTCAGGAGTGTTTTTAAAGCCATGGGGGCCATGACTTGAATCGATTTGAATCACATAGTCACCTATGTAGTATCTGGATCCCTTAAGCACAAGGAATAGAGTCCAAACCTATGGTTTATCTATGGTGCTGTGTTGTTTTCATCTAGGTAAGTGTCTCCTAATGACACTTCACACTTAAATAAAACTAAGGTTCTATGCACTACATAATTATTTCAATTAATAATTGAATAAATTTTTCAATTTTAAACTTTTTTAACCAGTAATATAAGAGGTAAACTATGATGTTTTATATATATATATATTTTTTTTTTTTGAGAGGTTTTTGCTATATGGTAACGTGCGCTCTCCAGAAAGGCAGAGACAGAAAGCAAGAAATCACCCACCCACCCCCCCCCCCCCCCCCGTGGGATGGCCACACTGCACTCTTCTCCATTTTCCTCTTGAAATCTTGGGCATGCATGCACCAGCGCCTGGCGTGAGCTTAAGCCGCCGGATCCAGGATTTGAACCCCAGTAGACTACATGGGAGTCCAGCAACATAGCCATTACGCCAACTGCTGGTTCCGTTATATATTATTAATATATCAGTGTACTTAACCAATAATACTTTATGAGTTGCTTCTTTAAAACAAAAAATTTTGAAAGCTTGTAGGTCTATTTGCTATTTTATTTCAATGTACCATAGTTGATATTCAAAATTGCATATTCATAAATTACCTATTATTACTCATCACTGCTGGGATATTATATTATTTAAACACCATTAGTATGCTTGTACCATTATTTTTACAATTATATTTGTCTCAAAGGCATTTATGATTTAATATGCTTGAAAATCCAGGAATTTTCTTTCTTTTTAAAATTCATATGTTTATCTAACGTTACTAAGCTTCCTAAACTGGATTTCAAGTGGTTCTCTTAAACTCTTTTTTTATACACACAGTGAAATTTGTCATGATTAAAAGAACAAAGAAACAAATGTGGAGCCTAAGCAGATGTACAGGCATGAGTTATTTTGCTCTATGTCATTTTAAGGAAAATACACACCCAAACTACAAGATAGCTACTTAATAGGGCACTTAAGACACTTTTCTGCCGGGAAACTCTGAGACAGTGGAAACAAAAATTAGAGTGACTCCTACTTTAACAAAATTCCACCAAATTGGGAAAAGATCTGTCCATTTTCATTATAGTTTGTCTTATGATCCTTTTCCACAAAAAAAATTGTAGAACTCTTTATGGGAAGAAATGCCCATCCCATAGGTTATAACCCTTCTATAAACCCCTAATTACTAGCCAAGCATAAAGGAACAACCTTATGAAGCAGATTCATTTATTTTGGGATATTTGTCTGTTTTAATTTTTTTTCTGCACTCATTTTGTTTAATTATTTATCGTGAATTGATTCCACTTCTAAAATAATCTAGAATAAAAAGTGTACCATGAACAACTTGACACACGTTTTAGGATCATCTCCTTTATTCTTTCTTTTCATCCAGACCTGCAGGCAATTACTAACTCTGGGACATGGTAAGACAAGAACAAGAATATAATGTGAGATAGAAAGTAAATGAATGGGGGCCAGCAGGTAGCATGGTGGTTATAGGCTCTAGGTTCCCACATGGCTGACTGCAGTTCGAGTCCCAGACCTGGTGGGTTGCTTTCTCACTTCCCTTTTATCTCTCTCTCTTTCTCAAATTAAAAAATAATAATAATAACAAATGGAATTAAATAAACATAAAAAAGTAAATAACTGTTCTATGTACTTTCAAGAAATGGAAACCAAGAATAACACTGACTGAATAATGCCACATAGGAAAATATTACAGATGATAACATATACTGATGTATGACCTGACTATAATATGGAGATTCTTTTTAATTCACACTATAAGTCACATCACAATAATTCCTAATGCTTCCTTAGTATTTTTCAGAGAAATAGGCAAGAATGGCCATTTGGAGCCTCTTTCTCAGAATGATACCTATCAGAATAGTTTTTCTAAGTCAATGTTTTAAATAGACACTCTATGCCATTACAAAATGATAAAAACTATATACTCATGAAATGTAAAACTAGAATTAAGCATAATTTTAGGTTTTCAATCTCCTGTATCTGTAAGGTCAGGTATGGTATCTGATACTTGCTGCTTGGTGGTTTAATAAATGTTTGCTGGGGTGAAAAAACAAATGAACAATAAAAAAAAATAGATGTTCACTAATATAAGGTCAGCTCTATAATACAATTGTTTTTATTTCCTCCCACTTCCAAATTTTGAGAGGTCAGGCCTTTTCCAACACCTCTAAGGAGATAAAGAAAAAGGAGTGTGGAAGAAATCAGGATTTACTAAAAGGAGAAATTAAACTTACAAAACTTATTGATTCCTATTTCTTTATATCTTGCCAACTGAGGAAACTGAGTTGTTGTTGGAATGAGGATGAGGGTGGTTTTTATTTATTTATTGAGAGAGATTTTTGCTACAGGGCACATGTGCTCACGAGAGAGACAGACAGAAAGACAGAAAGAAAGAGAAATCACCCCCATAGAGGGGATGGCCACACTGCAATCTCTGTTGTCCTCTCAGGACTTTGGGTATGCATGCATATATGCCTGGCATGAATTTAAGCCACCGGGTCTGGGAATCAAGCTGTGGTCAACTATGTGGGAGTCCAGCAATGTAAAGACCATGCCATCTGGTGGTCCCGAGGGTGTTATTTTAATGTTGATGATAAATTTTTCATTAGACTGATCTATCTCACTCTTTCCACTCCCTTACTTTCTATTCACTTCTAATCCAATCATATTGGCCTCATAATTAGACTCAAATTTCTTTTGAGTGTAGCACCAATGACTTGCATCTTGTAAATGTATTGGTTGCAATTGACCCTCTTCTTGTCCAGTGCTGGGTCCTTCTCAATAATGAAATCTGTGCCCAAATGTCACCTTCTTAGAGAGGCCTTCACTAACAACATCACCTAAAGCAGATTCTCACTCCCACATTGCTGCATCTTCTCACCATGCTTTATTTTCTGCATAACATTTGTCTTCTTTTTTCTCTTCTATTGATTATTGGATTACATGTAAATGTGCAGGAACAATATGAAGAAAATTCCAAAATTTTTCTAATAACTGTATACACACATAAATCAATGAAAAATGATACCACTACCCAAGTAAAATAACATGCCTTAGAATGGTAGAAAAGTTGGAGGATTATGATTAGTCATAAATAAAAAGTTCCTTTAAGTAAATAAGGTAAATACAAACAACCCAGAGACAGAAAATGGCTCATGACTAACAATTTATAGAAAAATTCAAGTTGTTTAACCTCACTTATGATTAAAGTTACATAAACTTAGTAACACAGAGATTTTAATTATCCACCATATTTATAAAATCTAATGTTTGTTGGGGCAAAAATAAAAGGAAACAAAAACTTTTAAATACTGATGAGATGTACTTTTTTAGAAAATAATCAAGATTTCAATTAAAATTAAGAATGTAAATACTTTGTCTTACTCTCCCTCCCTCTCTCTTCCTCTCCTTCTGTATATATTTGTCCAGAAAGAGTGTTTAATTGCAGCAAGATTTTAAAACTTGTGTTGACTTGATTATTCAGAATTATGTACTACAAAAATCAGAAAAACTGTCCTAGCTAATGCAGCATAACATAAGAGTATAGATCTAATGACTTTATTCTAGGCTGCTTGAGGTCAGGGTGATACTCTATATTTGTTTTGGATACTAGAGCCCGCCATAGTATGTTGAACAAAAGTCTACGAATTCAGGAAACAGACACCCACATGGAGCTCAAAGTATAAGAGATTCACTGGGGGAGAAATTTTTGTGTAAGATAAAAAGAGAAGAAAGTGGAATAGGCAGAGAAAACACCTCCACCATAATATTGATCTGACACCTATGGAAAGAGGGTAGAGAGGAAGCGGGTTGAATATGAAAAGCCTCAGTCTGTGGGGCAGCTCAGAAAATACCAGTCACCCCAACAGGGAGCTTTGGCACCAGACAACTGCTGAATTGACATTGAGCAGAAATAGCAAAAGCCCTAGTCTATCATCATGTTCAGATGTGTTTTGGGAGCAGCCAAAGAAGAGTATGGTCTTGGCTCAGACTTCAGAGTGGATCCTGATGATGCCACGGATGGTGACTCTCTGCCACTTGTTCCCTTCTGTGGCTGATCCTCTTTTTTTTTTTCTTTCTTTCTTTTTTTGGAGAGGTTTTTGCTATAGGGCGCATGCGCTCGCCAGACAGAGAGAGACAGAGAGATAGAAAGCAGGAAATCACCCCCCAGCGGGGATGGCCACGCCGCAATCCCTTCTCCTCCATTCTCCTCTCGGGATCTTGGGCACGCACGCACACGCGCCCAGCGTGAGTTTAAGCCGCCGGGTCCGGGACTCGAACCGCGGTTGACTACGTGGGAGTCCAGCGACATAGCCATTACGCTAACTGCTGGTCCCTGATCCTCTTTTGAAGGAAAGTCTGAATAGCACACATTCTTGGTTGCCACATCCTTGGATGCATGACTTTGTGAGAACCCTAAAATATAGCTTAGTTATTAGCCAGCAGGTGGCATGGCAGTTAAAGCACTGGACTCCCACATGGCTGATAGTAGTTTGAGTCCCAGACCTGGTAACTCAGTGATCATACGGTGTGCGTGTGTGTGTACATGCATGCCCCAAGTTCCCACAGAACTGGGAAGAAGAGCAAGTGATATGGTCATTGCCCCCCTGGAGCGTGATTTCTCATCACACCTTTCACTGTCTCTCTCTGTCTCTCTCTCTGGCAAGCACATGTGCCCTGTGGCAAAAACCTAAAATAAATGTAGCTTAGTTGTCCTGTGTCATTGTCTGTATACAGTTTGCTAAGATTGTGATATAGTTGTATCTTAAGCTTTTTATCCAACATAATTGTGAAAAACAAGTGAATTAGTAATCTGTTACAGATTCATAAAAGTGACTAATCCCAGTAAGCCCCTTTTCTCTTTTATACCACAGAGAGGCAGGGAATGATGTCCTGGAGGAGTTAGATCACATTTTACATGTCTAGGGCTGTTACTTGTCATTAACATGCTCAAAGTATCGAAATCAATGAGGCATGATGTATTTGAGCAAGTTGGGAGAAATTCATTTTGTGAATTTAATTATTTTTCTAATTAAAAAATACATGTTAGATTGCTAAAATACTATTCCATAGCCAATGGGCATTTTTTTTTCTTATCTATGGGAAGTCTTTTTATCTGATCAAATGATATGACCGATTGGCTTTAGAGAGATGAGTATTTTAGTTTCACCAAAAATATTTTCAAAGAGGAAATAATTTCAGTGACAATATAAATAAACAGAAAACTATAATTCATTTTTTAGCCTAAAGCCATTTCAAAAACACACTAAGTAATCCAGCTGTAAAAGCTGAATTATAAATTTTTTCCTTCCTTTTGCAGATGTTAGGATTACTTTATATTTAGCCACTAAATATCTATTTATAGGTACTATTGTTTACCTGTGTCTCCAAATATATTTATCATTTTTAGTTCAATGTCTAGAACATTGCCTCACATAGAAAATGGTAAGTATTTATAAATTGAGTTAATATTTAGTAGTTATTTCAAACAAGAAATTTATTTACGAAAACTTTTATATGTCACAGATACCCAAGGAATACTAGGATTCAATTTGGTTAAAAGCTTTATTTGCCAAAATCTAAGAATTATATTATTGATTTCATGATAAAAAGGTAAAATTTTTTGATACATGATTCATGTGTTCTCTTACACTGGTCATTGGGACCAGAACAGTTGTCATTCATATTCTATTTTTGGCAACTGAATACTTCTTGGTTTGGAAATAGCTAGCAATTAACAGTGATCTTCCAAGCAAAATGCTTTGTGAGGCTCTGTAAAAGCCTGCAAAAGGCAGATTCCTTTCACCTTTCTCATAGATGTCTATTGCTATTAGTGTCACCAATGTTGTGCCACAGAGGCATTAGCTTCTTTCTAAAAATTATTTCTTAGGTAAATTTGAGCATAAAGGCAATTTAATAGAATAAAATGATACTATGATAAGTTGACTTTACATGCCAATGTTTCCCTTATTTTATACCTGCTCCCCAATTGGTAATCACTCCTTTCTCCTGTTCTTTTCAAGCTCTCTGTTGATAATGAAATAGTCATGAACAATTGGTGATGTTTAATTGATTTTATCAGCTAATATTGAATATATATTTTAATAAATTATGGCACAATAAAATACAATTACTTTGTATGCTTGAGTGTTTATTATCTATCAGTGGTTATGCTCAAGATATTTAATTTTTTTTTCTTAGTTGATCCTCACAATGAAACTGATGATTCAATGCTATTATTTTATTTTTTTCCATAAATAAACTGAAACACAGAAAGCTAAGTAGTAGTTTTTGAGTATAATTTGGAGGAAAATTATAATTTTGTCTTACCCTGAGCCAGCAGGTGGCATAGGGGTTAAAGTGCTGTACTTCCATCTGGCCAACCGCCACTTGAGTCCCAGACCCAGAGGCTTGAAACTCACACCAGGTATGTGGGCATGTGCCCAAGATTCCAAGGGAAGAATGGAGGAGAAGGGATTATGATGTGGCCACCTCCTACCCAGGCCGTGATTTCTCTCTTTCTGTCTCTAAGTCTCTCCAGAAAGTGCAAGCACCCTATAGTAAAATCTCCCCTTCTCTCTGTCTCTCTCTCTCTCTCAAAAACAATAACAACAACAACAACAACAACTTGTCTTATCCTAAATTCTTCTGTGTTGTTAACTATTAAACAATAGCCTTGTGAAAAAGGAATTTGGAAACATACTTATGTATATATGCCTTGTAGACATAGTGACTACAGCTTTCTTAACCTCAGAGTATTCACCCACAAACTGAAAAAGAAAATTATAAAAAGTACTAGGTCACCTCCTTGGATTCTTCTCACATTTTTTGCCATCTTGCATTACCTCTGCCCAGTCTTTGACTATAAACCTTGACTTAGCATAGAGAATCAAGCTCGTTCTGTTCCTGGCCTTGTAATTATATTTGGCCTTTCTAGACTTTGGCTGATGGCCATTGGCTTGGACTTATTGCCTGGTTTCCTCTAATTCTGCCCCTAGGAAGCCAATTTAAGTACTGGTGAATGGACAAGCATGCCTGTCAGGTCAGTCTCCTCTCCGTCTGTCTGTCTGTCTGTCTGTCTGTCTGTCTTTCTTTCTTTCTTTCTTTCTTTCTTTCTTTCTTTCTTTCTTTCTTTCTTCTCTCTCTCTTTTCAGAGAGATTTTTGCTATACGGTATGTGTGCTTGCTGGAGAGACACAGACAGACAGAGAGAGAAAGTGAGAAATCACCCCTGGTGGGGGGGATGGCCACACAATTCCTTCTCCTTCACTCTCCTTTCAGAATCTGGGCATGCAAGCACACACACCCACTGTGAGTTTCAAGTTGCTGGGTCTGGGATTTTAACCACATTTAAACATATGGGAGTCCAGCACTTTGACCATTATGATACCTGCTGGTCCCACTCCTCCACCTTTCTAAAGGGTATATTTGGAACAAATTTGTTTTGTTATTTTTATTATTACCATATTATAAAAAGAAAAGTCTTCAAAAGAAAGATGGCTAAGACAGCTCTCTTGTACATTGACGGTATGTGAATTGGCCTAAGAATTCGTTTCTGGACTCAATATTCTTAGCCCTTTTCATTAAAATATGTTTTCTCAAGATAAAATGAGTTTCACATTGTATGTGAACTCTGGAGTTCTGTTTTCTCACTTCTCTGTGATTTAACTCCATTCTTTGTTGTTGGATGTTGTGACTGACTTCCCTGCCTGGTTACAGACTGTCTTACAAGTTACTCTGGTTATCAGCAGAGAATAAATATTTTAGATTTTGAGAATGTGAGTGGCTGATTTAATTACTTGAAATTTATCAAAGGAAAATTAATCTCCCTCTACTTGGTATTAGAATTAAACTCTACAGAGATGTTCTGGAAAAAAAAAAATATTCTTCTGGCCAATTTTCTAAAAACCTTCAGGGAAAAACAAAAAACAAACAACAATAACAACAACAAAAACCCTTAACGCTCAGCTATTAAAATAAGACTCCACTCAACCCAAGGGAACAGTGTTTAAAAACTTTCAGCTTATCCGTTTTCATTTTACTACTGAGCCAAAGCTAATACCTTGACTATCTAGAACTGTACATTCTTATATGTTTTTAAATACTGTGAGTTCTCTTTTCCTAAATCATCTTCCTTATTTTCTGGCAAAAGAGCTTGCTGTTGCTTTCAGAGGAATCATTGTAACTGGGAACTCAAAACTGAACAGAGATGGGTCACTGTAACTATGACAAAAAGATAACAGTAAACTGCCTAGAAAATGAACTTGTGGGAACTTTGTTCTTCGTTCACAAAATGATCACTTCTTTACCTTCAAAACCACCTTTCTTTTTTTTTTAAAGAATTAGTTATTTAATTTTATTCATCCATTCATTTATTCATTTAAATTTGACCAGAGAGAGACACAGAGAGAGAAAGTGAGAAAGCAATCCACCAGGTCCAGGACCCAAACCGTGCTTGACAATGTGGGAGTGTCCAGCACCTTAACCACTAAAGCCACCTTTCTTAGTGAAACAGGGGAAAGAGAAGAGTTTCCAGAGCAACTATCTTCTGGTGGTTTAAATAATACCCTCTTCCTTCTCAACAAGGCTCATCATTGTCCTCCCAAATTCTAGTAATCCATGTAACCCACCATTGCCTTTTTCTGATTTTTTATTTCCACCTCATTCCTATTATCATCGTATTTTTCCTATTCCTTATGCTGAGCTATCTGTTAGCCAAGAGATACGGTCTGATTTAAGGTGTACAATGATTCTTAAGCTTTCTAGTCTATAGCATTCTTGAGTTCTTAGACGTGACTTTAAGTGCTTTTTAAATATTCTGCGATTCCTAAAAAATAGCTACTATTATTGTTGCAGTTTCATAATAAAAATTGGGACTCAGACATGCATGGCATTTGCTTTTGAAAAAGCAATGTAGGGACCAGCAGTTAGCGTAATGGCTATGTCGCTGGACTCCCATGTAGTTGACCGCGGTTCGCATCCCGGACCCGGTGGCTTAAAACTCACGCTGGGCACATGTGCGTGCGTGCCCAAGATCCTGAGAGGAGAACAGAGGAGAAGGGATTGCGGTGTGGCCATCCCCCCTGGGGGGTGATTTCTTGCTTTCTGTCTCTCTGTCTCTCTCTGTCTGTCTGGCGAGCGCACACACCCTATAGCAAAAACCCCTCCAAAAAAATAAAAAATAAAAAATAAAAGCAATGTAATACACTGTAAAGTTATATGTGATTCAATGTAATATAAACAAGATGATTATAATAAATTAAAAAAAATAAAAACAAAAAAACAAAAACAAAAAAAAGAGAGGGTTATTATTCATGGTATGTTTAGATATATACTAGGGCCTTAAGAAAGTTCATGGAAACGTGGAATTAAAGTATGCATTTATTTTGGTGCATAAAAGAATTAAAATGCATGCATACATTCTTTTTCATGAAAAAAAATTGGGACTCAGCATATAAACTAAGATAGTCAAGCTGACAGGAAGATTCTTATTAAGAGGGGTTTTGACTGAAATTTGAAATTTAAAAACTTACAATTAAAAGAGTTGTATGTGTGTGGCGATGTGCTGGGCCATGTGTGCATGCCCATGGTCAGGACTAGCTGGGACTGGAGTGAACTGCAGTGTCATGACTTTGTTAGGGTGCTGTCCTTCTCTCTCTCTCTTTTCAGGAAAAAAATAAGTAAACTTTATAAGAAAGAAAAACTGCTTAAAGAACAAGAGATTTTTTAAAAAAGAAGAGATTTTTAAAAGCATTTGAAAATTCCAATTGCTTGAGTGGCTATTAGAAGTAGAATAATGGAAAGCATTGGTCATGTGGACACTCATGTACTGTTATATGAATTTCTGACTAATTTATACCCTAAGGCAAAGATAGTATAACTGAGCCTTTGGAAATATTAAAAAACTAATTAAGAAGGATTATATCTTTAATATTCAGGTTTCCCAAATATAAAAGCAATCTAGGACAATATAAAAGATTAATTTAAGAATGTTTTTCTTTCTCCTCCTTCAACTCCCACCTACCCCAATCATACACTCATATATTGCCACTTTGCTCTCTTAAAACTTTTTGCCACACTTCTTTTGCCACACTTCTCTAAGAAATTAACTATTTGAGAATTTCAGCTGATAAATAACTAACCCCAGAATGCAAGGGAATCAATTCCATAATGTTTCTTTAGCTGTCAGGCCATTAGTGATGATAAACTGTTTCAGAATCCTGATTACATAAGAATTGGTTTTTCAAATTAATAAATTCCATTTATGGAGGAAAAAAAATTAAAAAGATACTTCTTTAAGAAAAAAAGACAAGCAGATATGAAACAAAATTGTATCTGTTACTGAAGTTTTCAAAATCACATTTGAATTCTTTCTTTTAATGTGGAACATGAGAAGACCACCTTTTGTTACTATTTTATACCCACTTGCTTTCTCACTTTCCCTCTCTCTCTCATCATAGTGTAAATCTGATATTCACCTATGAATGAGTGTGAAATGGGTTATTTCTCTAGTATTTATTTATTTATTTATTACGTTTTTACCACAGGACATGGGCACTCACAGGAGAGAGACAAAGAGAGAGAAAGTGAGAAATCATTCCCCAGGAGGAAAGGCTGCACACCAATCAGCAATCCTTCCTACGTTTTTGCTATAGGGCGTGTGCGCTCGCCAGACAAACAGAGAGACAGAAAGCGAGAAATCACCCCCCAAGGGGGATGGCCACGCCGCAATCCCTTCTCCTCCATTCTCCTCTCAGTATCTTGGGCATGCACGCACACGTGCCTGGCGTGAGTTTTAAGCCACTGGGTCCGGGACGTGAACTGCAGTCGACTACATGGGGGTTCAGCGACATAGCCATTACGCTAACTGCTGGTCCCCCTCCTGAGATTTTGGGCACACATGCACACATGCTTGGCATGATTTTCAAGCCACCAGGTCTGGGACTAGAGCAACAGTCAACTATGGGGAAGTCCTGCACCTTAACCACCCCACTACCTGCTAGTCCCAATTCTCTAATGATTTTAATATGGAATAATCTGTAATTATTTAATTATGAAAATAATATGCATCGTTTTTATCACAATAAAAATTTGATAGTTGAAATTTTTAGTGGAAATACTCTTCACGTACATAGAACTGATGCTGAGAACCCAGCACTAAAAATATTAAGATGTGATTTTATACCTAATTTTTTAATTTACATTTTTATGTGTGTGCATTTTAACATTTTTATTTTATATAACTTTAGCAATCATACTGTGACATAGATATTTTTATGGTCATAAAGATGAGAAAATTGGGCTTCACAGAGGTTCAGTGACTGCCTAAGAAGACAGATTACAAAGTAGCTATTTATTCCTATTCAAGTTTTTGGTGTGGCTGTCAGTGGTAGAAAATGTATTTAGATTTAAATGACCCTCAGTGGTTCTGTTTTTGCCTATTAAAAACAGTCTAGATGGGAGTGGCTGTTTGCACTGCTTTAGTGGCTTAATAATGTCAGGAGACGGCTGGCTCCATAGTACAGGGTTAAGCGTTGTACAGAGGGAGCCAGGACAACTATAGGTAGACTCAGCCCTGGTGGGCATGTAAGCACACACCCAGGATCCTGACAAGATTAAAAAAGGGAGGGAAAAAAGGATTGTGATGTGACCAGGCCCCACTGGAGGGGTCTCTCTCTCTTTCTCATGCAGGTATACACACCCTCTGCCAAAAAAAAAAAAAAAAAAAAAAAAAAAAAAAGTAAACATACACACACACACACACACATACACACACACACACAGAGTTCTCTGTAGTATTGCTTCCTTTTCCTCATGGTGAAAAATGGCAGTGCAGCTACAGTTATTATGTTTGTGTTCCTGACAGCATAAAGAAGATACAAAAGAGAAGAAGAGGGGACCAGCAGGTGGTGTGGAGGTTAGGGTGCTGGATTCTTATGTGACTGACTGCATATCGAGTCCCAGACTTGGCAGCTTGCTTTCTCACTTTTCCTCTGTCTCTCTCTGATGATTATAGCAATATTTTAAAATAATAAAAATAAATGAAATAAATAATTCTTTTAAAAAGAAGGAAGGAGGAATAAGAGGGAGAGGATTAGGAGAAAAGAGGAGGAGGAGGAGGAGGAGGAGGAGGAGGAGGAGGAGGGTGGCATCAATTTCAATAATACAAAGGCTTTCTCTGAATTCTCCAGTGGACTTATATACAGACCCTTCTGACCATGGGATTGTACTGCAATCTGAAGCTTCAGAAGAACCTGGTAAGATCAGATTTTACAATTCCAGTGTCCTCAGGGGAGGAAAGCAATGAAAAGGGGTTGGGAATGGAGATGAGAGAGACAAACTACAGGACTGCCTCAGTAATACGAGGGATCTTTAAAAACATTCATGAAAATACATATTATGAAAAAGTACGCATGGATTTAAAACTTTTTTTTGCACCAAAATAAACTGTACTTTAGTTCCATTTATCCATGAACTCTTTGAAGTCCCTCATCTCATCAAGTCCTGAATTCTGTTACAGGAAGTTTGTTATAAATTCTCTAAAATATATTGCCTTCCAAAGGTATAAATACAGATTTCCTTTGAACACTAATCTTAAATTTATTTTTTTTTAATATTAAAGCAAAATAGAGGACTAACAGATGGCGTGGTGGTTAAGGCTCTGGACGCTCCCACATGGCTGACCACGGTTCGAGTCCTGGACCTGGTGACTTGCTTTCTCACTTTCTCTCTGTCTCTCTTTCTCTCTGTCTCTCTCTGGTCAAATTAAAATAAATAAAATTAAGGAAACCAGCAGTTAGCGTAATGGCTATGTCGCTGGACTCTCACGTAGTCGACTGCGGTTCACGTCCCGGACCTGGTGGCTTAAAACTCACGCCGGGCACGTGTGCATGCGTGCCCAAGATCCTGAGAGGAGAATGGAGGAGAAGGGATTGCGGTGTGACTATCCCCCCTGGGGGGTGATTTCTTGCTTTCTGTCTCTATGTCTCTCTCTGTCTGTCTGGCGAGCGCACGCACCCTATAGTGAAAACCTCTCCAAAAAAATAAATAAATAAATAAAATTAAATAAAAAAGAATTCTTTAAAAAATATATTAAAGCAAAATTGTCATTGTCCAAAATCATTCTCTTCTTAAGCACATTGAGTATAAATATATTTAATAATTACATTTGAATGGGACAGTGGTCTTAAGATACCAGATATAGATTATAAGAGGTAATTGTTAGAGAAAGGTGTGGATATTTTGTGTGACTGAATCTGCTAACTGATTACAGTCTTGTTGCCTCTTCTTACAGGTGCAACAATCAGATTCCTTTTGGTTTTCCTTGAGGTTAGGTGTGGCCTATTAATATGTTCCAAGTGGTAGGAGTTGCCCAGCATGATGGGTGCATTTCTCATTCACGAATTTTTCATGCAGATCCGTCATGCACACTCTTCTCTCCAACTTGGTGGTCCTAGGTCCTCCACCTTGTGGAGCCACAAGATGGAAGGATTCACCTGATGTTCGTCTCCCAGCTGAGTAAGAAATACGCATTGTGTTAAGACTGAAATGTAGAGTTTTTTCAGTAAGAGCATTTGTAGCACTGTGAAAATGGATACATTTCGTTAAGTACACAAGGATGAGAAAAGTTCATTCTTAGTCAGAAGTGGACTTAGACCAGCTTATACAGTAGGAAGCAGAGAGCAGCCGTCTGAGCATTGTCTGGTGTTGTGCAAGTAAGAACATGTATTTGACTATCTTTTCTATTCAGTCCATTGAGAATGCTTGAATTTGTCCCACTAAAGCTTTCTTTAAAAAATAACTCCTTTTCACAACCAATTACTTATTAATACCTAAGTACAGTTCCATTGAATTCTCCAGGCCAGGAACTAAACAATCAAAATGTATAAATAGATTTAAAACAAAATACTTCTAGCTATTATTTTTATTAAATAGATGTTTTGCAAAGTGTGTTCATTGCACATCTTCTCATTTTGTAGGTGTTACAGCCTTTCATTTTCTATAAGAACTAAATAATGTCTAGACATTTATAAAACACAAGATATGAAATTAAATATCATCATGATAAAATGTTCTTATCAAGGTCCTTCCGAATAAGGCTTTCTTGAATCCTTTTCACAGGTAATATTAAGATCAGACTTATAGCTCCTTGCTTTGAGGCTTGCCACTTCCCATCAGAATGTTAGTGCCTTGAAGACAGGGGCCTTATTTTATTTGTCTTTGTGTCCTAAAGACCTACAACAGTGTCAGTACTCTGAGCAGTCATCAGGCTGTCTGGAAAGTTATGATACATTTTTACATAGAAAAATACATCAAGGGTTTTCCAACAGTCCAATATTTAACAAATTCTGATTGATTAAATGAGTAAATAGGCCCAGTTGGTGGTACAGGCTATGAAGCACCACTGTGAATGCTGATGCCAAATGGGGAGACCTAGGATTTGGATCCCAGGTTGACCCCAACTGAACAAATCAAGAGCACCTGTGGGCACACTCATGCTCCTGGCTATCCGGAGACTTGGGTGGGAGGGTATGCAGTATGGTTGGACCCTGTTAAGGGTACCTACCCCTTCTTCTCTCCATGCCTGCTTGCTGTTCTTATTCTCTCTTTTAAAATAAGTAAATAAATATTAGAAAGAAAAAATAAAAACTTAAACTCTGCTATGGTTTGAATGTCCCTACTGAAGCCCATGTTGAAATTAAATTGCCAACATAACAGTGTTAAGAGATGGAGCCTTTAGGAGGTGATTCAGTTAGGAGGACTCTACTCTTATGAATGGATTTATGCCATTATCAAGGAAGTGAATTCCTGATAGAAGGATAAGTTTGGCTTTTTTTTTTTTTTTTGGTCCTGCGTGGTCCCTCCACCTTCTACCCCTTTACTAATGATTGACCCTCATAAGATAACAGAACAGGGTCATGGTCTTGGATATCCCAGCTGTAAACCATGAACCAAATTAACTTCTGTTCTTTATAAATTACCTAGTCTGTGTTCTTCTGTTATGCAGCAGAAAATGGACTAAGTCTGTTACAACTCTGCTTGAGATTTGAAGGTTCATTAAATAAAAAATGAAGTCTTTCTATATAGCAACTTAGGTCAAAAATCAAATGCTAGCATTCAGCATAAACTGTTTTGTCGTGATGCTATGAATATTAGCATTAATAAGTGAATTGATCATAAAGACAATGGGATCTGAAAAATCTAGATTACAATGCTCAGCATTGGAGGCAGGGGGCAATGATTAACAAGAGAGTGAGATTGTCACATGGTGCTACCTGTGATGATTAATGAATGCCCTGAACCGCTGTGTTCATGAAACTTCCATTTGTTCTGATCTGGAATCTTTGACCTGTGCTTTCATGAGGAACATATAAAAATGTACATGGGGAAAAAGTGTTCTAAAAGTCTGAAAATTCACCTGCCACACCTGCCTGCTGACCTACCATTGCCATCTTCCTAGCTTGTCTAGCATCACATGTGTCCCCACTCAGTCTCTCAGAGTTGTGTGCAGTTTCTCAAGGGCATCAGCTAGTCCATGAAGTCCCCTGCTTGACCTGCTTGCTAAGGGCCTTCTAATCTAATGAACTCTTCTTGTACAAGATAGACTGTGGGTGACTGCTTGTTGAGCCATACCACAGTCTTCCAATGCTCTCCTTTTGGTACTTTCTGTTCACAGTTATGTGTTTGTGAATGAGTATCTTTTATCTGACCACATGGTCTTGATGGCTGAGAGGTCTTGTACTTGGTACATCACAAAGGATAGGAAGGTAACTCCATGCATGGTGGAAGAACAAATTAGTTGATTCAAAATGTTTCTGGCAAGGTGGAATATGATGGGTACCTGTGACGGCTTCATACATGTTCTAAATAGAGACAAGAATAATTAAGAATTCATCCAGAAGTCTATATTGGATCTGGGCAAGCTCCAAAAGAAAAATTAGTAGTTCATGGAACTTGTCAAACGCTTTTATGTTTTCTAAAAATTCATTGAACAAAACCACTTGGCATTTCACCTAGAAGTTTGTGCTTACCTTTTGAATTAGAGTACTTCAGAAGTAATTGTATTTATGATGGGAGCTGTTTTGATCACCATAATTAACTGAATTCTCTTAAAAGTCCTTTTTTTTTTCCCTCTTAGAATTCTTGAGAGTTAAGTGCTAGAGGGCAGGAACAACACAGATCAAACAGGCTGCTAGCCTTTTAAAATGTCTGCTCTCATCCTGTGCTTATTTTTCTACTATAAACCATTATATCAATAGAACGCAAACTTTCTCCCAGCCTCCCAGGGAACTTTGAGAGTGCAGAGTGGAACAACCTCATACCCTACCCTCGAAGAACCCAACAGTTTTATTACTTTGATATTGGTCATATTTAAAGTTTATTTGTTCCATGGGCAAGAAAGACACAGGGAAAGAGAGAGAAAGAGACAGGGAGACAGCACACCCACAGACAGGATCTTGGGCCCAGAAGCTACCCCTAGCTTTAGCCAGCCTTACATCATGGCATGTGGAGTATACACAGGATGGTATCCAAACTGAAACCTGGAGAACTTCCACATGGGCCATACTCACAGAGCATCATGTTTTACTATGGAACCACTCTTTGGCCTGATATTGGTCTTATTTTGAATAACATGTACCTAAAGGAAGCAGCAATTCTGAAATGTCACAGGACTGTCTGTATCTGTAGAGAAGATACTTTGAAATGTGGCTCTTTCAAAATTTGACAGGGAAATGAGACCTTAATGATCACAGAACATTAAGGTTTTATTTTTGAGTAAGTTGGCTCCTATGAACAGGATGAAACTAAAAGGATGAGAGTTGTGTATGTCAATATACATTGTTTGATTTTATTCTGTTAGTAGACATAGTATTTTTTTAATTTTCTTCTTATTCATTCATTTATTATTATTGTATTTTAGGTTTTTGCCATAGGGTGTGTGCTTTTGCTGAAGAGAGGGAGAGAGAGACAATGAGATGGAAAGTGAGAAAGCACCGATTGGCAGGACAGCCATGCCACAAACCCTTCTCCATTCTTCTCCTGGATTTTGGGCACTCATGAGCATATACCTAGTGTGATTTTCAAGCCACTGGGTCCAGGACTCAGACCAAGGTCAGCACTTAAACCACCATGCCACCTGCTGACCCCAGTAGACATAATATTTTTAAAGGGTTTATTATATGTGTCTGATTTTCTTTAACGTGCCTACATGTACACACATTTGTACATGTGCGTACATATACACACATACATACAGGCTTCTTTAGAAAAGAGAAAACAGATCTAAATCGTGAAGCGAAGGCAAATGGAAAGTGGAAAACAGATCTGATTTAAATTTTCCACTGTGACACCAGGCATGTCTTGCTTGCTCCTGCTATTATTTTTCTTTCTTAAGCATGGCCATACCCATGATGGGTCTACAAAGGGGAGGAGCAGTTTCTGCAGGAGTTGCTAAAGGGGAATCAGCTGAAGTGGGTGAACTGACTCATCCAGCCCAGCTGTGTTTGGTAATTGAAACCCAGAGTATAACGCCAGAATAGAAACAGCTAAATCTTCCTACCCATTTCATCTTTACCCACCTCTATGGTTTGTATTGTGTTTATCTATCATCTAGTTGTCTACCCAGTTTTCCCTCCTTTGTTCCTTTCTCCCTTCCTTTTATAGCTGTATATTCAGAAGACAGGATACTTCCTTGTTTAGGCCCTGAAAAATGATTTATCCAGACTATGCTAAAGTCTTGGATAAAGAAGAAATAAATCTACCATGTCCCACTCAGGTTTCTATGCTTGATGATAGAATTTTCGTTGATGATAAAGAGAATTTTCTTTTTTCCATTATTCTTAGCCTAATGACGAAGCTTATTCATTTTTGTGGTTCATTCACTTTTGCAGGATAATGAAAATTCTATGCACTTCATTGAAGCACATATCTTCCCTATATGTTTTTTGTACAGGCAACTTTAATAGTCAAGTTTCCACCCCAGCTGACTAGTGCTTGCATCTGATGGCTTCATTCCTTGTCTTACTTTATGTTTGAATTCTCACATACCACAGGTGCATTATCAGATTTGCAAAATAAACAGTTGCAAGTTATTTTTTTTGCTAATTATTATATTTTCACTGTCATATATATATTTATGCATGTCTGTATGTATGCATAGTATGCATATGGAGATGTCACTTTCACATTTAATTTTTAATTTTTATTTATTTTTTAAAGAATAACTTAATTTTATTTATCATTATCATCATTTTCCAATTTGCTACAGGGCATCCACTCTCATCAGAGAGAGACAGAGGAAGAGAGAGAGAGAGGTGAAAAAGCAAGCAGCCAGGTCTGGGACTTGAAACACAGTCAGCCATGTGGGGAGTCCAACACCTTGACCACCACGCCACTTGGTGGTCCACACTTCTTTTTATTTATTTATTTTTTAATATAATTTAATTTATTTATTTATATATTTTTTGGAGAGATTTTCGCCATAGGGCACGTGTGCTCGCCAGACAGACAGAGAGAGACATAGAGACAGAAAGCAAGAAATCACTCCCCAGGGGGGATGGTCACGCCGCAATCCCTTCTCCTCCATTCTCCTCTCGGGATCTTGGGCACGCGCGCACATGCGCCCGGCGTGAGTTTTAAGCCACCGGGTCTGGAACTCTCGAACCGCGGTCGGCTACATGGGAGTCCAGCAACATAGCCATTATGCTAACTGCAGGTTCCCGTCACACTTCTTTTTATTTTTGAGACTTTTAAAGAGTTATGATTTGTTAGTAAGCAAATTTTCTTTTTAGTATTTCATGTGTGTGTATGTTTGTGTGGCATTTTTATTATTGTTGTTTGTTTTGCTTTAGATAAGGGTTTGCTATGTTGTAATCCCTCTGCCTTGGGTGCATGCCACTTATCCTAGCTGTTTAGGGTGGGCTGGGAATTGAACCTGGGCCTGCCATGTGGCCTCAGCCTGCTGAGCAGTAGCATACAGAACACATTACCACAGTTGGGCCAAATTCTCTCTTTATATGAAGAAAACTCTCCCATGATTCACCATTACCCACAGAGTGAAGAGTTAGTCTTTTAGGATGTTACCTTTTCTCTTCTCCTAGTCTGTAGTCTATAACTATTTTCATTACCCTTACCATGTTTCATTAGAATGTATTTTTTTATGGGTTGGTGTCCTGTCCTAGTCTCTAATCTACTAGAGAGGCCGATGTCTCTTTATATATTCCACCAAGTATGATGTCTGGTACATCTTAAACACTTGAATGAGGCTCATAAACTGAATTACAGTTCTTTTATAAGCTCTCCTTGTTGATTAAGACACAAATTTTAAAAAATGAAATAAGACTGTTTAAAAGTTTTCTCTTGTGGGCCAATATTGAGAATATGAGATAAGTGCTCTATAAAAGCTGGCGGACCAGAAGATCCTTGTCAAGCCTGGCATTCAGGATGGATCCCTGGTCCCTGGGAGACGAGACTGATGACCAGAAATAGGGCCCTTTGAAATGTCAGAAAAGAACATCTGAAGCACATGAGCAGAATAACATCAAAAACAAAATCAACAGATTTTGGGCAGAAGGGAGATGAGAAGAAATAGATGGAAAGAAGCAGCAAAAAATTGTAGTAGCTGTTTTTTAGTGAAATTAGAAGTCTTTTATTTTATTTTGAATTGAAACATGGCATGGTCTTGTACAGCAATGATGCCAAGCAGGACTATTTTCGAAACTTTTATCATGATTTTGCCCTCAGCTAGGAAATACCACTGAATGAGCCTCCTTGTGGAGTTCCTCCCTGGTATACATGCACTGAGTTTCCCCCAACATGACACAGTAAGGTATGATCTAAGCTTCCATGTACTGTGACCTCAATTCAGCCCCCAAAGAGGAGTCTCTTCAATGTTGACAGGCAACAAGGAGTTTTAAGTGGGTTTTATTTCCCAGTAATGGTTTTTTTTCATGTGCTCATTTGTTTTATTATTCTTTCCATCCAGCTGTCTTATTTTCTGCTGCAACTGCTTCCAGCTGTACCCCTCTGTAAATGGAAAGAGAATGCTAGCAATAATCCCTATTAAATGTACAGGTTCCTATTTAGTGTCCAGAGCCCTGAAGTACTGCAGAAATGTTTCTGGAGGACCATCCCTTTGAATAATAATAATAATAATAATTGACAATAATGAGCATTTGTTTTGTGCTGGTCAAAGTTAAGAATGTTTCAACACATCATGATGAATGTTTCACATGAATGTCTTATTCAATCCTCACAATGGTATGACGAAAGTATTATCATCCTCATTTCAAAGATGGCAAAGTCGAGGCATAGAGAAGTCTGCTAAATTGTTTCACATAAGACAGAGGGAAGGGCAAGTGACTCAGAACTAGGTAAGTCTACTTTCAGAATCCAAACTCTTGCATTATGCTGGTAACCAAGCATTAAGATAACAAAGTGGGTATGTTGTACTTGGTCTTAAAAGTCCATCTTAATAGACTGAACTTTGGGGAAAATTAGTCTTCCACTTCCATCTTTTACTTCCTTCACCACGAGTCTTACCAAAATCTCCCTCCAACAGAGAGGGCCTAATAATTAACTGATGGAAGTCAACAATAACATTGATGAGTCTACAGAGGCCTGGTTATGGAGACAGGGGAAAGAAAAGTGACAAAAGCCCCCTCCCATATGAATGGTTGAGAAGATTTTATCAGTTTAAATATTACAAAGCCACAACTAGCTTCTAAATGAGGATCAAAGAGTTTCTTGACTGATTCCATTTGTTTCTGCTTTCTTGTCCATCATTGCTTATCTTTAAGCACTTTGCAGAGAAAGGAAACTAATCATTCTGCCCTGCTCTGCATGCCCAGAAAGGAAACTGCTCCCCAAACAGTAATTGCTCCTTACACTATCACATCTCCTTGTAATCCTTCCAAAGATTACTTCTCTTCATTTCTGCCTCAAGACAATGAATAACTCACCCTTTGTTTCTAAATGCTATCAAACTGATCTCTTCCCATGTATAAGCTTTGTGTCTTATCCAGTATGGTGGCTATGTGCATGGACTTGGGTCCACTATCTTCCTGATGTTGGACTGAAAAAATTCATTTACTTAGTCACCAAGTTTGCCCCCTTGCAGCAAAGGGCATGAACTTGGTTTGGGGCTCCCTGAACAAGCATGTATACCCACTATGGCATCCTACTATGTTGCTTCCTGTTAGGAAATGCGTAGGGTAAGATTCAGACAACTTTTCCCTTTCTCTTATCTCCTCTCTCTCTTTCTTCCTGGTCTCCTTCCTTTCATGATCTCTTCCTTTTATTTTATTTTTTTAATTCCATATATTCTCTTCTCTTAGCTAAAGGAATCCTTAGAAAACATAAAATACATGAAAAGAAACTAACATTTTGTGTGTGTGTGTGTGTGTGTGCAAGATACTTAATGTAGTTTATCTAGTAAGTCCTCCACAAAATTTTAGTAACTTTTCTAAAGTCTAATTCACAGACAGTGAACCTGACGTACAAAGAGACTACTTGTCTGCCTGCTCTAAGCAGGGTAGCAGATCCTATTGATTTTTGTTATATACTCTCCCTGGCAAAGATATCCACCATTGTGGATATATGAATACTGTAAAATTATCTGGAGATTTATGTTTTATCATTGCATGTTTTAAAATTTTATTACTTCTTAGGGGATGGCAGGTGGCTGGTGGTTAAGGATGCTGGACTCCCACATAGCCGACCATGGTTTGAGTCCTGGACTTGGTGGCTTGCTTTCTCACTTTCTTTCTCTCTCTCTCTCTCTCTCATTCTCACTCTCACTCTATCCCTCTCTGGTCAAATTAAAATAAATAAATAAAGCTAAATAAAATAATTTTTAAAAAATAAAATAAAATTTAATTATTTCTTCCATGAGAAGGAAACAGAGCAGAGAGAAAGGCACCCCAACATGGTCCTCACATGGTGATCCAGCTACCATCTTAGGCAGCTAAGATCACAGACATGTATGCATGTTGCTGGTGTGAAGCAGAGGTCCTGGAATGTGACCCTAGGATCTTTCACATGTGAGTATTGTTGCCTTACCACTGTATCAGCATGTGACTCCTTGACTTTAAGATTGTGATTAACAACTGAGGCACTAACCCCTGAGCACTGGACATAGACTGGCAGGTGAATAACTGCAGGAAGTAAAGTGTGAAAAGGAGGAGTGACAGAGTTTCTCTGACTGAAAATATTTTACACACAAACCTTTTAATGTTAATCTTGTAGAAGTTATCAGGAACAATGAGGATTTCTTGATTTATTCAAAGGACTCTGCTTTAGCTCACTGTATGAGAGGAGCACTTCAACTGAATCCATCTCTTTGATTTTCAAATGATGCAAATTCTGGGTATCATTCCACTCTCCTCATACAAGATAATAAATTCTAGCCTTTAATGGAAGAGAGAATGACTGTCGATGGGATGCATGGCCACAGTCCACAGAAAATGCAATGAAATGTGACATAATGCAAAAGTCAGGATCAAGAAGGGGTCTAGCAGCGAAAATGCTTTTATCATAAGAATATATTGAGAGTCCACCTGAATACGGCAAACATAACAATTAAACCCTGCAGGTTTCTTTGGGAAGAAATGAGTCAAATGATCATGAATAAGCCAGTCATTACCAAGGAACAGGCAATAACCACAATAAGCTCAGAAATGTTGGACACTGTCAGAGGACGAGGCCCACCAACTCAGAGCCTTATGCAGCAGGGAAGATAACTGAACAAATTAGAGTTCTGATAATAAGGAAGAAAGAGGTAGAGGTGGAGAGAGGGAGGGAGGGAGGAGGGGGGAGAGAGAGAGAGAGAGAGAGAGAGAGAGAGAGAGAGAGATAGATAGATAGATGTTGGGTAGATATGCCATGTAACTGAAAGAACTACGAATAAAAAATTATTGATGAAGTATACTGTAAATGGTGTGGAAAAAGTGAAGAAATAAAGGATGGATTATAGATTTCTGGACCAAGATGAATAAGATGGTGTAGGAATTAGGTACGTGAAAGTATCTCTAATATTGTGGAAATGACAAGGGACATAATTTTCTAGACTGACAGAGGGGAGGGTTCAGGCTAAGGCCCTGAGATATGTCTGTCACTTAGTGATTTGGCAGAGGAGAGACTAGGATAGGAGATTGAAAATGAGAAGCCAGTGATGTAGAAGATTCTAAGAAAGTGTGGTATCTGTGGAATAAAGGAGGAGAAGTTCATGTTAAGTGGGAATGTTCATTTAAAAACATAAACATTTTCTCTGATTTTTTTTTAATGAGGTAAAGAATGCAATAGGGATAGAGATTTTTGATAGGGTCTCATCATGTTTGTCTTTCCTCTCCAGCCTCCCAGTTAGCTAGGAATACAAGAAGTACCCACCACCATGCTGTCTGTTTTTGTTTTTTTTTTGTTTTTTGTTTTTTTTAGGTTGACCCAGGAATCAAACCCAGGCTTCAATACTGCTTAAGCTTCCATGCAGTAGCACCCTCCTTCCTGTGCCAGTGTGGGTTGGCCTGTTCTGACCTTCTTCAAGTCAATTTAAGTGGGGTGGAAAGAGAGAAGTCAGATTATACCCTACTGAGCAATACATTGGAAGTGAGGATATAAAGATATTATGTGAAGATGATTTTTTTTTCAGGAAGTATGATTACTGACAAGAAACAGACTCACAGCCCTAACTGGAATAAACTGCTGAGTCAAAAACAAGACAGAAATACCTTTTACATCCATTCCAGTACTGATTCAAGTGTAACAAAAGACTTCAGGAATGATCCCCATTTTGCAGTTCTTATATAAATCAAATGGTTTTTTTATCCTAAACTTCCTGATATGTAAATGAAGGACTCATTTATTCAGTGATCCAGGGTCTGAAAGCCTATAATATGTTTGATCATGATTGGTATAAGAGAATAACAATGATTAAGGCAGATTCATTCTCGCAGAAATAATGAGCACTGAGAAAAATAAGCCAGTAAACATATGAGAATAGTCTGCCTATATAGTGAAGTGTAGGATGGGATGGTAAGATATGAAAAATAACCCATAGTCTTTGTTAGCCAGAACCTTCATATTTTTTTTTTAGAGAGACTTTTGCTCTAGGGCACATGTGTTCACCAGAGAGACAGAGAAATAGAAAGTGAGAAGTCATTCCCCAGAGGGAATGGCCATGCCCTTCTCCTCTATTCTCCACTTGGGATCTTGGGTATGCACATACGGGTTCGTGGCATGAGTTTTATTCACTGGGTCCAGGACTCCAACTGCAGTCAACTATGTGGGAGTCCAGTAACATAACCATTACGCCATCTGGTCCCATACGTTCATAATTCTATCATATCTGCTCCAGCAAGAGCTTAAAGAATTAGCAGATACTAATCAGGTGAAAGATGTGTGTGGTAGATGTTAACGTGGAGGAGAAGGTAAATATTTGAAGAGATAGGAACTTCCTGAGAAATGTTTTGGAGGAAACAGTAGAGACTGGATAAATTTATTGGCTGGACAGAGAGCCAGTGGGAGGTAAGGAGTAGTGAAAAACAATATGGTACAGGGAGATTGATTTTGTTTGTGTTTGTGTGTATGCCTTATAAGGTAATAGTAAAAGAACACTAGATCCACCTTCATTCATAAGGTTTTTTGGACTAGTTTAGTAAATGTAAAGAAACACTATCATTATGCTAAAAATAGCAGAAGACATAGAGGGGAGAAACTAATGTTAAATGTTGACATCAGGAATCCCTTAAAGACTCTCCCAGTGGCTTAACATTTCTTGAGATATCTATCTATCTATCTATTTATCTATCTATCTATCATCTATCTATCTATCTATCTATCTATATATATATATATCAGTAATCAGTTATTTAATTAGGTTCTTAGCAAAAAATTTAGAACACCAATTTGTAAGGGTACACTCCCTTTGTAAGGGCAAACACGGATCACAGGTAGCCCTGGAGCTGAGGAACAGCTTTGACTTTATAAAATTTGCAAGTCCACTGCTTTCTGATCAATCTTGTGCTGCTCTGAAATCTCATATTTCTTCTTCTCTCTGTTGAAGATCTCACCTTCCTGGTGTCTGGGCTTCCACAGTTTCTTTATCTTAAAGTAAGCATCGGTAAGGCGCTTTGGGATTTTTAATTTGCTAATATCAATTTTCGAGGTGGTGGCAATGACAAATTTCTGGTGTGTTCTATGCAGTGGATCTCGATTGAGAACCAGCGGTCCAGTTACAAGTAGCAAGCCACTGCTCAGCTGCTTCAGGAAAACCACCCTCTTGCCTCTGTAGCCTCCAGTGAAGATGATCAGAATGGTCCCAGGAGTGATGCTAGCTCGCAGCTTTCTCACAGGCTGACTGAAGGTTTTTTTTTTTGCCATGGCTCAACAGCTTTTGAGGCACACCCTCAGTAGGATAATACCTAGGCATTTTGCGCAGTTTAACCACCCAGGTATCACCATTCTTGTCTCCACCAACTGGTTTTGTAACAGTCGCAAGAGCTTTCTCCTTCTTTTTCTTTTCGATCCTGGATTTAGTGGCCCAGTATTTCCTCTTGTACGTGGCCTTCCTGGAATACATGGCAGACCGGGAGTATCTGCCGATGCCCCGGACTAGGACAGGGTTTCGGCTGCAATGGGGCTTCCCCTTCTTGGGCTTTTTAGCCTTGGGGTCACCCTTTTTAACCTTGCCACTGGCATTAGCCTCCCTGGCTTCGAGTTTCTTCTCCTTAGTATCCTGCTTTGCAGCTCTTTTGCCTGCCATCTTGTATAGTGGGAAAGAGGTGGCTTAACATTTCAGTGTGAAGTAATGTTAGGAGGAAATAGTTTTATTATTTTCATAAAGGATAGTAAGTTTATAATCCCTAGCATTCCACTACTTTATATAAAAATTTATATCACCAAATATATACTCTACATCTAAGAAACACTAACCTAAGAGCATTACAGCTTTCCATTTTTTTTTTTCTGCTAGAAAAATAAAGGCATTTATCTTATGGATGGTCTATGTAAGTAAGAGTTCTACCAGTACCTACCATACTCTTTCTTTTGTGTAATCATTTCCTAATGAAGATAATGACATTTCACTTCAACCAAAGTCTATTAAACAAAATAAGAAAAAAAATGTGTTAAGAGTTAAATATAATATTTCTTTCTTTTTTTTGGAGAAGGTTTTGCTATAGGGCACATGTGCAAGATGGAGAGAGACAGAGAGAAAGAAAACAAGAAACGCCCCCCGTAAGGGGGATGGCCACGCCACAGTCCCTTCTCCTCCATTCTCCTCTTGGGATCTTGGGCACGCACAAGCACGTACCTGGCGTGAGTTTAAGCCACCAGGTCTGGGACTTGAACTATGGTCGACTACATGGGAGTCCAGCAACATAGCCATTATGCCAACTGCTGGCCCCAATATAATATTTCTAAATAATAGACATCTCTACCTATAATATTTTACGCTTGCAGTTAATGCCAAAACTTATAAAGCAGTTAATGCCAAATCTTATAAAGATCCACCCACAACAATGATTGGTTCATGCTGTTCTATCTCATTTACATTTCAGGCAACCAATCAGTGCCCACCAGCCTGTCTATAAACTCGTAATTCTTCCTCAATAAATGGAAGACTTGATCAGCACCTTGTCTTGTCTCCACTCAGTGTGTCTGTGTGTTTGTCCCATCTCTCACTCCCTTCCCCAGGAAACCTGTTCGACTGTCCTGCGGGTCGGGACAGTATACCACATCCTTGTCAGAATTTAATGTCATCTGTGCATCAAATTTTGGCCATTTTCATAGAAGGGCAGTAGTATCTCCTTTTAATTTTTATTTCCCTGATGACATGTGATTTGAAGCATCTTTTTATATAATTATTTTAGTGAAATCTCTGTTAAGGTCTTTGGCTCACTTTTTAAAAAATTATGAATAGTGTTAACGTACATCTAACAATCATGCTCCTTTCATTTATTCAAAGGAACTGAAAACTTATGTCCATGAAAAACCTTGCACACAAATGTTTAGAGTCATTTTATTTGTAATAGACAAAGGCATCTTAGAAGCAACCAAGATGTCCTTCAGTAGATGAATGGGTAAATAAACTATGGCACATCCAGAACATGCACTATTCTTCAGTGCTGAAAAGAAATAAGCTATCAGGCTTTGGACCTTCTATAACCATGGTATATCACTGTAGGTTCTTCTATTGCAACAAATGTATTGGGTTGTCAGAAAAGTCGTAACACATTTTTGCATAGAAAAACAGGAAAATACATCATGACTTTTCCAGTACCACTTTAGTAAGGGATGTTGATAATACAAGAGGCTGTAGATGTGTTGGGGGCAGAAGGTAAATGAGAAATCTGTGTTCCTTCCTCTTAATTTTGCTATGTAACAAAAATGATCTTTTATAAAACAAAGTCTCCAAAGCAAGTCAGATTGGCAAATTTCTCTACCTGACAAAATGAGGTGAATGCAAATGAAATCACCAATTTAGTCTCAACTTTCATCCATGTGATGTGAAAATTATTACCTAAGCTAACAACTCAATTCCAGATTTTCAACTGTCACAATAAATGCAAAATGCATAAACAAAGTAAACTCTGCAAATATGAAAATCTTTTTTTTTCTATGAGAAATAGGACTTACCTGGTACTATAGGGCTGATTTTGAAATTCATTAACATTCAAAAAGCCCTAGAAGAATTTACTAAACACTTTTGTTATATTGCATTATAAATGCCAAGTTTTAGAAATAAATGTAAAAAGTTTTTATATGCAGCAGTTATAACGTCTATATTCTTGTTTCTCTTGTTGAAAGATACATTTATATGCTAATGAAATTCTATTTCAACTGAATTTCCCGTTTTCAAAAATAACTAGTTGTATTACTAAAGTATATGTGGTTTTTACATAACCAATATATATCCTTAGTTCCACAAGACTCCAAACCATTATTTTCAGAAGAATAAACAAGAGGTCTTTTTGTGGTTTGAAATAAAAACCAGATTAGGTTTTATGAATGATAATAATAATAACAAATTAAACTGAGTGTCTACTATCTACCAGACTGTTTTATGACACACACAAACCCATATGAATATATAATAAAATGTTTCTATATATTTATTTAATATAAATACACATACATATGTATGTATATACAGACACACACATATACATATGCATGAAACAAACTTTATAGTCTTCACAACATCCCTACTGCTGATACTATTATTATTCACCTATTAGAGACAAAGAAACTAACACAGAGAGATTATGTAACTTTCTAACATAACACAGCCATAAATGTTGGAGTTGCTTGATAAAATACGGGACACCTGGTGAATTGAACTTCAAAAAAAGAAAAAAATTCTTTTTCATATAAGTTTGTTCGAAATATTCTATTGGATATCGTTAAATTTACAAACATTCACTATATGAAATTCTAACTTAAGTGTGCATCCTTTATTTTTATTTGCTAAATTTGGAAACTATATAGGTAGAACAAAATTTCTATCTAGTCTGTCTAGACCCAGAGTTTATGCTCTTTCCTACTAATCTGAACTGTCACTTTCTATATCAAACAAGACGTTTGATATAAAAAAAATTAGGGTGGGGCTGGTTCCATACCCTAGTGGTTAATGGAGTTGGATTCCACATGGTCAACTGTGGTTTGAAATCTGGTGGCAGAAGCTAGAAACGTAGAAACACATGTCAGGCACGTATGCTTGGGGGCCCAGAATCCTGATGAGATGGAAAAATAGAAGGAAGGGAATATGGCATGACTGTACCCAATGGGTATTGATTTCTTCTCTTTCTTTCTCTCTCTCTCTTTCTCCCTGTCTCCCTCTAGCACATATGCCCTCTGACAATAAAAGTGCTGGGGCAGTGTTAACTTGAAAACAAGTGCTACAGTACTAATTTTTTCCTCTTTGGCACATTCCCGTTGTCATGACCTTGGATGTAATCTATATTTTACATTAAGAACTGCCTATATCTGTTGAAGATATTTTATAGTTTTATCAACTGGACTAGGGAGAAATATTCGCTTTGTAAGATAAATAATCTGATTGAATGTATAAAAGAAAATGGAATAAAACAATTTAAAAAAAAAAACCTGCCTATGTGCCAGGCACTATACTTCTTGATACATTGGGTTGTCAGAAAAGTCATGATGCATTTTTGCATAGAAAACGTATTTTATGACTACTTTTCCAACAACCATGTATATACACACACACACACTCACGCATAATTACATAGTAAATATATAATTTTCATTTAACAATGAGGTTCAGAGAGGTTAAAAAACTCTTCAGTCACACAGGGAGGGTTTTGACCCCAAAGCTGGTTCTCTCATAACGAAAGCTAAATTGCAAGTTGTACCATATATTGCTACTAGTCAGTGATTCTCAACTTTAGCATGCACCAGAATTACCCAGAAGAGGGCTTGTTAAAAGAGAGATTGCTGGGCACCACACTAAAAGTTTCTAAATCATTTGTCCTAGAGCACAAGACTTAAAAGTCCATTATTAGGTTGCTAAACAGAAATACCTGAGACTGTGCAGTTTATTAATTTATTTAGAATTAATTTAATTTTATTAATTATTATTGTTATTTCTAAATTTCTATAGGGCACATGTACTTACCAGAGAGAGAGGAAAAGTGAGAAAGCAAGTCACCAAGTCCAGGACTCGAACCATGGTTGGCCATGTGGGAGTTCAATGCCTCAGTCACTATGCCACCTGCTAGCCCTGAGACTGGGTAATTTGTAAAAAGTAGGTTTCTTGGGCCCGGCTGTGGTGCGGTGGTTAAGGACGCTGGACACCCACATGGTCAGCTGCAGTTCAAGTACCAGACCTGGCGGCTTGCTTTCTCACTTTCCTTCTGTTTCTCTCTCTCTTTCTCTGCCCCTCTTTGGTCAAATTAAAAATAGATAACTAATAAATAAAATTAAATAATTATTTTTTAAAAAAATCTGTTTCTTTGGCTCACAAGTCTGGTAGCTGGAAAGTTCATTATCATCTGGCCAGCCTCTGCTGCATTTAACATGGTGAAACAAAACAGAACTGGCAGTGAACATGTGCAGAGAGAGAGAGATGTGAGGGCAGATCTTACTTTTATAACAACCTACTCTTACAAGAACTAATCTCCTCCCAGGAGAGAGTAAGAACTCACACCCTCTGAGGAGATATAAACCAATGCATTCATGAGGGTGGTACCCCCGTGATTTAAACATTGCCCAGTAGGCCTCACTTTTTAAAGTCTCACCACCTCCCAAAGCCATTACATTAAGGATCAAATTCCAAAACATGAACTCACTGAGGACAAGCCATTCTCCAAACCATAATAGCATGGGGTTCAGAAATGTGCATCTCTAATAGGTTCCCAAGTGATTCTCAAGATGGAGAACCATCTGCTGCCAGTCCTTGTGTCTTAGGGCTTTTTCTGTCAAATATTCTACCTGATTTTCACAGAAATTAAGGCTAGAAAATAGATGATGTTGAAAGAAGAAGATATATAGTAGGAGCCAGTAGTTAAGGTTCTGAACTCACACATGGCTGACTACAGTTTGAGTCCCAGACCTGTTGGCTTGAAAATAATGCCAGGTTCATGTGCATGAGCGCATATGCCCAAGATCCCAGGAAGAGCATGGAGGAGAAGGGATTACAGCCATGACCATCCCCCCTTGGGGGTGATTTCTCACTTTCTCTCTCACTGTCTCTCTATCTCTTTCTCTGGTGAGCGCACATAAATACACACAAAAAGAAAACAAAAATATACAGTACTTATTAGAAGGAAAAGATAAGACAGAGGAGTGAAAAGGTAAGAAGCTACATGGTATTTATATGACATTTTATGAGAGTGCTTAAGTGGGACTTGGAGAGTAACTGTAACCCTCAGATTTTATGAGTAGAAAGGGATCTAATTTCAAGGATCAAGAAAAGGCATGCATTTATCAACAATTTTATATGTTATAAATGTAAGCTGTTTTTCTTTTCAAGAATGAATATAGAAGGACTTAAGGATATTTTTTTTTCTTTCCTTTGTCTTTTTGGGGGATACAGTTTTGGTTTTTTTGTTTGTTTGTTTGTTTTTTTTTTTTTTTTTTTTTTTTTTTTACTTTAGCATGGAATAAGTCAGTTACAAAATCCATCAGGTATTAAGCAGTTGTTGCTAGTATTAGATTCACCTCTTCCTAAGGCAATTTGAGATTAAGTAATAAAAGAAACTTACCATAATAAATATATATTATAATCTTTGACCCAGCAGTTTTACTTTTAATAAGTTGATATAAGGAAATTATTTAATGTTGACAGATTTATAAAGACATTAATTACAGAACTGCTTCCAAAAGTGGTGACTGGGAACAAGCCAGGTTGCGCTGTTTACCAAAGCACCACCTACCCTTGTGCCACTTGCCAGCTGCATTGGACTTTTCACTTTCTGGGCTTGCCAAGCTTCTCTCCCACCCAGAGCCCTGCTGGCACCTGCACATCTGTCATGTGTCACCATACATGGGACTGCTGCATGTTTCTGTTTCATAAACTTATTATCATTAGTAACATAGGCATGTTTTTGGCCTCCTTATATCGCTGTATATCTTGAATTCCTAATGTCCATGAGGGAAATGGTTATCTCTGCTGTTCAGCAGATCTCTGGCACTTAATGAGCAATAGGTATTTACTAAATGAAGTAATGGATAAATTCTCTTCTAGGTTTTACTTTATAAATGTAGTTTTTGGAATACTATAAAATCTTCAGAATCTTAGCTCCAAAGAATGCCACATGCTGTACTTAAAATGAATCTGTGTACTTGCTATATTTTCTAGGAGTAATGTTACTAAAGTGAGTTGTCTTTAAATGATTCAATTACTTATCTGCTTTAAAAAAGGACATATCAGAACCAGCAGGTGGTATAGTGGTTAAGGTGCTGGACTCCCACATGGCCAATAGTGGCTCAAGTCCTGGATCTGGCAGCTTGAGGCTCATGCTGAACACATGAGTGTATGTGTCCAGAATCCCAGGAGGAGAATGGAGGAGAAGGGATTGCGGCATGGCCATCCCTGCTGGGGGAAAGGAGGGGAGTGATTTCTTGCTTTCCCTTTCCACTTTCTCTCTGTCTCTCTCTGTTGAGCACATGCACCCTATGGCAAAAACCTTTAAAAAATTCACTTGACTGTTGAACTGGAACTTCTATTTGCCTGTAAATTTATCACTAACCAAAGAATGTAAAGAGATGTCTTTGGGTCATGAATCTTTAGAAAACTGTAAGTGAAAAGAGATGAGCAATGCAATGTATGCATTTTTGGTTCAATGCCTTGCCAATATGGCTACTTGCAAGGACTATAAGTTATGTCTTTTTTATACTTAAAATTATTATTTACTTGAAGAATTAGCACTAAATAGGAAAATAAAATATTGTGTTCCTCCTGCAAATAAACAAACAAAAAATAATGTTTCTATAAAAATGAGAGAAATACATTACCTTAAGGTACTTTTTATTACAAAAATCTACAGTAACAATTGCAAAGCTAAGATGCCAGAGTTTGATAAAAGAAACAGTGAGAGATGATTTCCATGTTATAAATGAAACAAAAAAATAAAAGAATGATAATCTGTTAAGCAAATTAGTGGAAAATCTACTATTACTAAAAATACTATATCATTTACTGAATTTCATTTTAGAGCATATGCCCTTTTCAGGTTAGTTTCATAAGATATAAGGTGTTTCATTACTATAATTGACATTTGTTAATACAATGTAGATAAATTATAGACTTGAAGCTAACGATTGTGTTTCGTATTTTAAGGTTTTTAGACATTGCATTTTGGGTAATGTTGATAATTCAAAGTGGCAAGATAACTCAATATATACTGAAGTAAAAAGACATGCTCTTTCCCTTTCTAAGATGTTCATGCCTTAATCCCTAAAACCTAGGAATATGGCATTCTAACATTGTAAACTATACTTTGTAGCTGTGATTTTAAGTTTAAAAATTTGAGATGATGAGTTTCTTAGAGTATCTGGATGGGCCCAGTGTAAAGGGTCCTCCTTTAAAAAAAAAAAAAAAAAAAAAAAAAAGTAGTTGTGAGGAGGTAGTTGCCAGAAGGCATATGTGCTTCCAGAAAAAGACAAAGAGACAGACAGAAAGCAAGAAAGCACCCCATGGGGCATGGTCATGCTACAGTCCCTTCTCTATTTCTCCCTTCTTTTGGGGTTTTGGGCACACATGCACACATGGACACATGGCCAGTTTTTCAGGCCACAAAGTCCAAGATCAAACCATGTGGTTAGCTTTGTGGGATCCAGTCCTCTGAAGCATCAGGCCTAAGGGTGGCCACAAAGAGTCTTTCTAAGAGGGAGACAAAGGTCAGAGTTAGAGAAGATATTAGGGCAGAAGTAGAAAGCAGAGTGATGTGAGGAAGAGGTCAATAGCCAAGCAATGCAGGAGGCCTTGAGAAACCAGATAGCACAAAGAAATGGGTTACCCAGAAGGAACAGAGGCTAATCATTAGGTTTTAGACATCTAACCTCCATAAAGGTAAGACTAAGCCATTTGGTTTGTGGTAGTTTGTTATAGCAGCAATAAGAAACTAGTACATATGATAATGCACTTCTTGGGATCTTTGACCTTGAAATCACAATATTTAGGGGCCAGCACTTTCCTTCCACTTTCTCTCTCTCTTGCTCTCACTCTCCCCTTGTCCCTCTCTGATCAAATTAAAATAAATAAAGTTAATAAAAAATAATTATTTAAAAAAGAAAGACATCACAATATTTGTATATTCCTGATAGCACAGCAGTATCTAAATAATGGCTTTCTCTTTCAAAAAAGTTTATATTAACAGACACAAGCACTATAATACAACTAAAAGGGCTACTTGACTTTGCAAAGTATGAAATAATGCAACCATATCAATAGATGTGATTTATAAGCCAAAATGTGGCCATCTCTAGTCCCTCACTAATCAAACAGGAGTTTATCTCAACATCTCCACAGTTAACCACGCATGTCACCTTGAATCTTTTTTTTTTTTTTTTTTGAGAGTTTTTTTGCTATAGGGTGCGTATGCTCACCAGAAAGACAGAGAAAGAGAGACAGAAAGCGAGAAATCACCCCCCAAGGGTGATGGCCACACTGCAATCCCTTCTCCTCCATTCTCCTCTCTGGATCTTGGACATGCATGTACATGTGCCTGGCGTAAGTTTAAGCCACCAGGTCCAGGACTCAAACCACAGTCAACTACATGGGAGTTCAGTGACGTAGTCATTACACCATTTGCTGGTCCCACTTCAACTTGAATCTTAATGGGTCTTCTTGAACTTGCTTTCACTGTGCTCCCATCTACTCTACCCTTGTGACAGAGTGCTCTTTCAAAAGTACAGACTTGATTATGGTTGGTCTTTGTTTAAAACTCTCCTAGGTTTCCCTTTATGTGTAGATAAAGACCACCATTATTAACAAACTTATTTACATGGCCTTCATGACTTGACATGACCCTATTGATTCCTTTTTAATCAGTCCTATTTCAAGCCTATTCTCTTTTAGTCCCATGGTGATTACTTCTCCCTTGAGTTTTGCACATATTCATCTGTCTAAATAGGTATAGTCTGCTGCCTGCATGCTGCCTGACTGTCAATCATCTAGTTAATTCTTACTCATCTTTCTCAACTCAATTCGGAAGGCATTGACTTAGGGAAGCCCTTTTTTGACCTTATCATAGATTAGACCAGTCTTTCCCTTTATTGTATTTCATAACATCCTAAACTTTCTTTCACAGGATTTAACAAATATTAATTCAATAACTAATTCTGGAATTCATTGGTATATTTTTATCTTTCCTGCAAGAACATAAGCTCTGTAAATTGAGGCCTTTTTTCCTGTATACTACTCTATGTCAATACTTAGAATTACTTCTTGCACATGAAGATATTCAATTTGTAATTTGTTTAATGAATAAATGAATTAAAAGATTTTGAGCCTGGAACCCTGAATTTAGACTCTAGTTCTATCTGTAACTTTTTCTTTTTTTAACTTTATTCTTATTATACACCTTCTCCATAAGCCTGACTTTTTAATATATAAAATGGGGACAATAAGATCTGTGAGTGTTGGGCATAATAAAAGTGCAGTGTCTGGCATATAGTAGACACCTGACAGATATTAGTGTTTATTTTAACAAGGTTTCATCATTCATTTTCTTAACCCTCACACAACCCAAACTCTGCTTTTCAAACTGTGGTCAGCCATTCCTAGGAGCTTGTTAGTTATGCAGAATCTCCAGGCTCATCCAACTCTGAATCAGAACTGAGTTTACATAATAATCCTCAATAATTCCTCCACTAAAATTTGAGAAGAACTATACTTACAGTGGCCTCTGTCGCAGTGTATTTAAACACTGTGCATTGGGAGCTTGATCCCACAAGGTTGACTATGGTTTGACTCCTAGCCCCTGCAGTTTGAAATGCATGTTGGGCATGTGTGTGCATCTAAAGTCCTGACAGGATGGAGAAATGGAGAAAGAAGGATTGCAGGATGGACAGGGTCCATTGTTTCCTTTCCCACCCTCTCTCTGCTTTTTACTCTGTCTGCTGACAACACACACCCTCTGGCAACGAAAAAGTAAAACAAAACAGGGTCTAGGTTTCATCTGTTGTAGAAATTGGGCAGCTATCTAAAGGGAGGGTGAGACTCTTCATTTTAACTTTGTCTTTGACTCACTTTTCTTTGTTAAAAAGTACCTTTTCTTGAATTGATCTTTGGTGCAACGGCCAGGTAGCTTTCAGGCCCATAGCTAGCTTCTGGTTGAGGAACATTAACTTTCTAAAAAATATCCGTACTTACCTCTCTTTGAAAGAAATGGATGCCTTTTACTGCAATGTGTCTACAAGAATAACGGCAGGCAGTGCAGCTCAAGCAAACTTCATCACTAGCCAAACTCCTCATGGGATGACTGCCCAAATCAATAGTGTAGGTAACACAATTACCGCTTAACAAATTGTATCCAAGTTTCCCTGAGATGAAATAACCCAGATTTCATTGTTGTGATAGAAACAATATTGTGAAAGAATGTGACCCAAGTGTCTGGAGATTAAGGGAGATTGTCAGAGAAATTTAGTAGTGTGTAGGGATGGGGAACATTTTTCTTATTATTCAAGTAAGTGTCATATAGTAATTTGTTTTCAGTTTCCATCTCAGAAGCATTGGTGTGCATCTTGTCTTGCTTAACACCCCCACAGAGATGAAACCAAGAACTAAAGGCTCTTTGAAGTTAATGGGAGCTCTGTGCTCAGATTAGCTCTACAGGATTTGTCTAGTAAAGCAAGAAGGAGGCCCTTTATTTATATTGGTGTTTATGTAATCACAGAGGAAACAACTATTACTCAGCAGGATGGCTCTTAGAGTAGTAGGGATATTTGCAGTTTTAAGTCTACTTTAGTATTGTGGTTTCCCCCCCTCTTTATTAGTCACTTAGAGTTAGCAACATATTCTTGGAATCCAAATGCCTATTTTAATTGAAAAGGCATTGGACAAATAGCCAGGAGGCTTAACATCCTAGTCTCATCCCTGGTACTTATTAGCTATGTATCCTTGGAAAAAAATCACTTTACCTCTCTGGGCTTTAAGGAAACTAGAACACATAATATCTAAAGTCCTTTTTAAAGCAAATTTCAATGAATCAAAATATTAATTCAGACGCAATTTCTTTACAAAGGAAGAAAAGATGTCAGTAGCAGTTTTCTTACAGCAATCCGAAAATGATGTTTAAGGAATCCAGGCAATATCTGAAGTTACATATTAAATTCTCTGTGTTTGCTCATGTTCATTAATAGAAAGAGGACACAGCATTCATCAGATTCTTGAATAAGTTGGTGATTCCAATATTGCAGGAAGAATATGACAGGAGCAAAAATTAAGTGACAAAAGTGACTACTCAAAAGGAAGTGTGGCAGTCATGGTGCATTGCAGTAGCGTGTTGTTCAGAAAGTTTTTAAATGTTTCTACTTAAGACATCGGGAAACAGAATTATGGAAATTTCATGGATAACCTGAGACTCTTCACCAAAGGAGGCAGTGGTGGAATGGGTTATCCGTGTTTAGGTGGAGAAGGTGGAAAAGGTGGTGATGTCTGGGTTGTAGCCCATAAAAAAATGACTTTAAAGCAATTTAAAGACAAATATCCTCAGAAACGGTTTGTGGCTGGAGTGGGAGCAAACAGTCGAGTTAGTGCACTAAAAGGCTCCAAAGGAAAAGACTGTGAAATCCCTGTACCTGTGGGTATTTCAATAACTGATGAAAACGGTAAAATTATAGGAGAACTCAATAAAGAGGAAGACAGAATTTTAGTAGCTGAAGGAGGTCTTGGTGGTAAACTGCTTACAAATTTTTTACCATTGAAAGGCCAGAAACGAATAATTCACCTTGATCTAAAACTTATAGCCGATATAGGCCTAGCTGGATTCCCAAATGCTGGAAAATCCTCTTTGCTAAGTCGAGTTTCTCATGCAAAACCTGAAATTGCAGATTATGCCTTTACAACACTAAAGCCTGAACTTGGAAAGATTATATACAATGATTTTAAACAGATATCAGTAGCTGATCTTCCAGGTTTAATAGAAGGAGCACATATGAACAAAGGAATGGGCCACAAATTCCTTAAGCTTATCGAAAGAACTAGACAACTCCTTTTTGTTGTTGATATTTCTGGATTTCAGCTTTCTTCAAAAACTCATTATAGAACTGCTTTTGAAACCATAATACTGCTTACAAAAGAGTTGGAGTTGTACAAAGAGGAACTTCAGACAAAACCTGCACTCTTGGCAATTAACAAAATGGACTTGCCAGATGCCCAGGATAAATTTCATGAACTGTTGAAGCAACTCCAGAATCCTAAAGATTTTCTTCATTTATTTGAACAAAACATGATTCCAGAGAGGACTATAGAGTTCCAACATATCATCCCCATCTCAGCAATGACTGAAGAAGGAATTGAAGAATTAAAGAACTGTGTAAGAGAATCATTGGATGAACATGCCAACCAGGAAAATGATGCATATCGTAAGAAACAGTTTTTTAATTTAGAGATTTCCAATACAATATCTTACAGTAGACCACCATCGAAGCATGCTGCTATCAGTTCCAAAACAGATATAATTTAAATCTATTAAAAATGGTACTGATAGAATACTATTTGACCCTAAAAATAAATGAAGGAAAGCCTGCCATTTACTACAACATGGATGAACCTGGAAGTCATTATGCTAGGTGAAGAAGTGATACAGTGAAAGACAAATATTGTATAATGTCTTATGTGACATCCAGAATCCTTGAACTCACATAAGCACAAAGTAGGATGGTGATTGGGAGCTGGGAGCAAGGGCGGTTAGGGAGATGTTAGTCAAAGAATACAAAATTCCAGGTAAGAAGAGAAATAAGTTTTGAGACCTGTTGGGTTGTCAGAAAAGTCATGATGCATTTTTACATAGAAAAACAGAAAAATATGACATGACTTTTCCAGTGACCCAATTTTATACTGGATGGTATCTATAGTTAATAAAAATGTATTTATTATATTTTGAAAATTGTTAAGAAGGTGGATTTTAAGTGTTCTCACCACAAAAACTAAGTATGTGAGATAATGCATGTGTTAAATAGCTTGATTGAACCATTCCATAATGTATACATATTTCAAAACATCATGTTGTATAAATATATATAATTTTTATGTGTTCATAAAAATGGTATCAAAATAATGTTGATATTAAAAACTTTTCTACACTTAAAAAAAAGGAAGTGTAACGTATTCTATAAAGATATATTTTTAAAAATTTCTTAAATAAAATATCTCAATATATATATCCTAAGATTTTAATGATTAATCTTTCCTAACACCACAAATACACACACACACACACACACACACACACAATCTGGAATAATTCGTCTTGGGCTTGAGTGATTCTATGAGTTGCTTTCATTTGAAGCAATTATAAGCAAATTTAAACTAGTGTTAAAATATTATTTCAGGGTCAACTGAACAGTCATGAACAATTAGAAAAACACAATAAACACAATCACTTTCTACAAGAGAACCTCATGTAAGTCTTTAAGGATAGCACTGTTATTCTGTAAAAGAATAATTTTAAAGGTGTAATTTTATGTAACTGAAGGATCCTGACAACTGCTTTAGATTTATGTCTTTCATATTCTTTCAAAATTGAATTCTATCAAATGTCATACATATTCTTGAGAAAATGTGATTTATCACAGCAAAGTCTTTTGTTTACCCTATCATTTGAGAGAGAATATGTGACAGCAAACATGCCTATGCAAGTTAATTTGCTTTTCATATGTTTTCCTAGATACTATTATCTGAGATCAGATTCAGTTCTGTGAATAATTTTGGGACCATATAATTATTTTGAAGGTGTTAGGCACATCTCAAATAGAAATTTTGCAAATGAAGCTATACTGGCATTGTGTAAAATTCTCTTTCTAGGCTTGTTGTTTTAATCTATATTTTACTTGGGTGATAACTAGATATATTTTGTGCTTTCAATAAACATTGCTTGAGGTTTATTTTTAAAACCACATCTTTAAATTGAGATGAAACAGATGGAATTTTCATTGCTTAAACAAACAGCTACTCTTTTCTTCAGGGCAAAAACCCAGAATCATAGTCTTGACAAAGAGCTTAAGAATCTTCCAGAACAACTTTAATCTTCTTCCTTCTAACAATACAATCACATTGACAAATCTGCTTTATGGAATAAAATGGCAGCATTTTCATATCTGCCCTTACTCATTTCCTCTAATGCAAAAAGCAAACCATCATTGTCTTTCATCTCCAAATGATTATTCTAATGTAGCTGCTGGGGGGAAAGATTTTCATAGTTAAAACTAGTTTAGATTTTTGTTCAAGTTTCACAACTGGTTTTACTACATAGAAACCAGTCTTCTAACTCCCCAAAAGCCAAAAACGACTATTCTCACTGAGAAAAACAATACCTGAGAGGGATTGGGCCCCAGAGCCAAATGCTATGGGTCCAGGAACTATATACTCCTTTCCAAGGATACTTTTTAGTTTTCAGAGCGGAGTGTAAATGAGCCCACACAGCCTCTGAAGAACAGAAATAGAACCCGCCATTATCTTCTAATACACATTGAAGTAAATTGTATCCTACCCTTTTACTCAGTAGATCAACTGAATCAGTTTTAAAGCCTGCTCATTTGGGGGGGTGGGGGACAAAGAAGACAATTAGAATCTTTTCTTAGCTAGTTCAATTTAAAATTTAGACTTTGCTGATCATTTTTCTTTGGCTTATAATGAAAGTTGCTGGCACATTTCCCAGCCTGGATCGTTATCTATAAATATATAAAGTTATTTGGTAGTGTGGCCAAAAGAACTTAATACTAGAGCCTGCCTTAGATAGTTGAGGTGGCTGATGGGACAGATTTGTGCTGCTATAAGAGACGAAACAGTTAAGATGGGTCTCTCTATGGCCTTGATTTGATTATTGCACACTGTATATGTGCTTTACAAAACCATATTGTAGCACACAAAGATATAAAATGATTCTATATAAACCAGAAATCACAATTTAAAAAGAAGCCAGAAAGGGCCAGTAGGTGGTTAAGGTACTGGATTCCCACATTGTCCACTGTATTTCAAGTTCAGTCTTGGCAGCGCTTTCTCTTTGGTCAAATTAAAATAATAATAATAATAATAAGTAATAATAAGTAATAATAATAAGCAAGCTAGCGTAATGGCTATGTCGCTGGACTCCCATGTAGCTGACCACGGTTCAAGTCCCGAACCTGCTGGCTTAAACTCATGCCAGGCACATGTGCGTACCCAAGATCCAGAGAGGAGAATGGAGGAGAAGGGATTGCGGTGTGGCCATCCCTTCTGGGGGGTGATTTCTGGCTTTCTATCTCTCTGTCTCTGTCTGTCCGGCAAGCACACGTGCCCTATAGCAAAAACCTCTCCCCCCCCCAAAAAAAAAAAACCTCTCCATAAATAATAATAATAATAATAAGTAAAATTAAGTAAGCTAATTCTTAAAAAATATAAATCAATAAGAATTGGAGCAGTTAGGGGCAGGTCAGTGCAGATTTGGTCTCCTAATATGCCCAGATTAAATATATAATATGCTTTTATATATAAAATATGTGAAAAGTATATTGTCAACCTCTTTCAAGGATATTTCTCCTTCTAAATAGTCATTGAGTTAAAGATTTTTATAACTATTTGTTCAATTAATGGATATAATGGGTTTAATAAGAATTAACTTTCACTTTCTAGACACATGCTTATTGTTGGGGCTAGAACAGGACAGCAAAATTCTATCATCATTGAACTCATAATTTTAAGATTTTTCTTTAGCCTTTTTAAAAGTTTATTTCTTCTTCTGAGAGAGACAGAGAGGAAGCATCCCCCAAAGGATAGAACAGTGTGATCCACTTTCAGCTTAAGACAGCCCCAGGTCACAGGCAAGTGTGTACCTAGTATACTCAGGGAATTCCAGACACCAACTTGGAACCCTCCCATGGGGGTCAATCCTGCGTGTTTCATCATACCGTTGGGCTACTCTCTGGCTCCCTATTTAGTTTTCTTTTCTTTTTTTTTTTTTTTTTTTCCCATGAGGATAGAGAGGGTGGTGAACTGGAAAAGAGTTATCACACAAGTAATAAAAATGAAGCATCATGAAGTTTGTGAGAGACAATGTATTAAAACTCCTCTGAGTGCTTTTCTTCTGTATTTGTTTTCCTCCCCTCTTTGCTTGATTGAATTCTACTCATCCTTAGGGTCTCAGGGTGAAAGTCACTTTTTCAGCAAAGCCATTGCCTACTTTGGGTATCCCCATCATTCTGCTATTTTTCATAGCAGTTAACAGGCTGGTATTTATATCATAATTTATATTGGTTGTTTCGTATTCTATTTCTTCCAAGACATTATAAATTACATAAAAGCAGGAGTTTCATCTCTTTAGTCTTCCACATCTGAATATCTAATGCTGAGGCTGGCACATATATATCACATACTGTGGGTAGGATAGTGCTTTATATGCAAACTCATTTTTTAACCCCCTAAAGTTCTTTGAGGAAAGTACAATATTGGGTCATCAGAAAAGTCATGACACATTTTTGCACAGGAAAAAAATATGTTATGACTTGTCAGACAACCCAATATTTCTCATTTTGTAGATGGAAGAAGAACTAAGATAAAAAGTAAAGTAACTTCTATTGGCTTGCACAGCTCATAAGGGACCAATCTGAAATTTAAACCCAGACATTTTGGCTTCAGATTTTGCATTGTTAACCAGTTTGTAATGCTGTTTTTATAGATACCTATTTATTAAATGAATAAATGAGCTAAGCAAACCCATACCAGAGTTCCTAACCTACTTCTTCATACATGGCCCTTTGAAGAAGTGAGATTCGAAAGAAACCTGAAGGATGAATATGGGAGTAAATTTTAACTTGAGAGATACAAAGTACAATGTGAGGCAAGAAAGGGAGAAGTGGAGGAAAGTACACTCCAGGTGAAATGACAGCTTGGAAATGTATGAGTGTGGATATTTCTAAAAATGTTAGAAGTGTACTTGCAGAGTTTGAGAGGAAGCTTGGTAAGATCTGAGGCTGTAGATCCAGTCAGGACCTAAATCTTGGAAGACTTTATAAATGTTTTAAAAGGGACCAGCAGTTAGCGTAATGGCTATGTCGCTGGACTCCCACGTAGTCGACCGCGGTTCGAGTCCCGGACCCGGAGGCTTAAACTCATGCTGGGCGCGCGTGCGTGCGTGCCCAAGATCCCGAGAGGAGAATGGAGGAGAAGGGATTGCGGCGTGGCCATCCCCCCTGGGGGGTGATTTCTCGCTTTCTATCTCTCTGTCTCTCTCTGTCTGTCTGGCGAGCGCACGCGCCCTATAGCAAAAACCTCTCCAAAAAAAGAAAAAAAAAAAAAAAAAAGAGAGAGGGGATTTGACTGAAGGGCTACAAAGAGAAGAATCACCCAATCAGATTTGCATTTTGAGAAGACTGTCTATAGAGCAAAAGGTACTCTAAGGAAATAAGACCAGAAGTGGGAAGAGGAAGTTATTATACTACTTGAGATAAAAGATTTGGTGGCCTTGGGGCCAGCAGGTAGCATGGTGGTTAAGGAGCTGGACTCCCACATGGCTGACCATGGATCAAGTCCCAGACCTGATGGCTTGTTCTTTCTCTCTCTTTTTTCTCTTTCTGTATGGTGAGCACACATGCCTTATAGCAAATTAAAATAATAATAACAATAATAATAATAAAGTAAATAATACTTAAAAAAAGATTTGGTGGACTGAACTACAATATTTAGCAATGGGAATAGGAGAATTGTTTGTATGTAACAAATACTTAGAACTTAGAGACAACAGGATTTGATGTTTGATTACAGGAGCCTAAGAAAGAAGGAAAAATTAAGTGTTATAGTTACTGAGATAAGAAGCTGGGATTAAGAGAACAGCAGCGGCGTCGTTGTAAGGGGTGCTGGACTCCCACATGGCCAACTGCAGTTTAAATCCTGGACCTGGTGGCTTGCTTTCTCACTTTCCCTCTGTCTTTCTCACTCTGTCCCTCTCTAGTCAAATTAAAATAAAGTTAAATAAAATAATTCTTTTTTTTTTTTTAAAAAAAAAAAGCAAAACCTGGAATTGAGGATGGGTAAGAAAAGACCAGCAGAGAGTTTGAGGTGTCGGTGTGGGTCTTCAGATACCATGATCATTAATAGTTGAGTATGGGGACCAGCAGTTAGCATAATGGCTATGTCGCTGGACTCCCATGTGGTCAACCGCGATTCACGTCCCGGACCTGGTGGCTTAAACTCACGCTGGGCGCATGTGCATGCATGTCCAAGATCCTGAGAGGAGAATGGAGGAGAAGGGATTGCGGCATGGCCATCCCCTCTAGGGAGTGATTTCTCACTTTCTGTCTCTCTCTGTCAGTCTGGCGAGCGCATGCGCCCTATGGCAAAAACCTCTTTAAAAAATAGTTGAGTATGTTTCTCTTGAGCTGAAGATTGATCGAGGCTAAATTTGGGATACTTTAAGTATTAACAAAAGCCATGAGAGCCAAGGGAAGAGCAAAGGATTACCAGGACACATGGCCCAGGATTTCTCCAAGTAAACTATAACAAGTTGGTTAATATTTCTTAGCCTCAGTTTCCTGTGCTATAAGGGTTCAATGATTATTTGTAAATATTCTTGCCAAAAGATTCAAGAGGAAAAAGACAACATAGCTATTATAGTAAGTTAGTAAGTTTTCGGCACTTACACACACACACACACACACACACACACACACACCCATTTCTACTTCCTAATTCATTCTAATGATTATGCTAGCTCAGACTCAAGCGTTGTATCAGTAGCTAAAATGCAATTATTAGGAACATTGTGGCTGTAATTCATATGCTTCTGCTTTAGTCAAAGTTTTCATCATTCTAAAATGCCTGACTGTAATGGAAAATGACTGCATAATTCTTCTTTAAAAATCTCTCTTCAGTTCATTGGTCACATAGAGTTTCATCTTCCTATGCCCATTTTGGAGTAGTTCAGAAAAAATCACACAGAAATTCAAAATTCATTTTCCAATTCAAGTTGGAAAATGTCAAAGGTATTAAATATTATGTTTGACTGATGATAGGCAGATTCCTTCATGCAATTTCTGCCTTTCATTTCTTTAGATATGAAAGTTTTTCCTCACAGTAATATGTAGACACCCATTAAATAGCCCAACTTTGTGACTTCTTTGTAATGTAGGCAAATTTGGAATTCTAAATTTCCTGTTCACTTTGAATCACCTGATGATGTTTTCTTTCCTTTTGGGTGTTTTTCACAGCCCATCACAACACTACTCTGGATGTTCCTGCCTGAGAACAGGCAGAAATCTGAAAGGCATGTCTCAGATGAGTCTAAATTGGCCCCATCACCCATTCTCTACTCTAATTTCTCTGGTCTACTGCAACAGATCTGTCTAGATATCAGCCCTTTCCTAACAGTTTAGGTTATTATATCCTATGTTCCTTCAAATTACAGAAAAAAAAATCCATCCAGGTTTTAAGGTCATTCTCTCCTGCTCACACTGCCACTCTTCTTCATTCTGTGCCTCCTACTCTGAACACTGTAAAGTTTTATGAGACTGCCTCAGAAGATATTCTAGAGACAAATGGCAGCTCCATCAGGCACCTTTTAACTTGTCAGTCTGGATTTTCTTCTTAAGTACATCTACCCACAGTATCAACCCAATATAATTCTAAGAATATACTCCAGGTACATTATTGATGCCTAGAATGTGAGTTGTAACATTTTTAATTAAAACCAGCCAGTGGGACCAGCAGTTAGCGTAATGGCTATGTCGCTGGACTCCCACGTAGTTGACCGCGGTTCGAGTCCCGGACCCGTTGGCTTAAACTGACGCCTGGCATGTGTGCGTGCGTGCCCAAGATCCCAGGAGAATGGAGGAGAAGGGATTGTGGTGTGGCAATCCCCCCTGGGGGGGTGATTTCTCGCTTTCTATCTCTCTGTCTCTGTCTGTCTGTCTGGCGAGTGCATGCGCCCTATAGCAAAAACCTCTCCAAACAACAGAAAGAAAAAACAAACAAAAAAATAAAACCAGCCAGTTAATTACATTGCTTGATGCCTGATTATCCAATACACTGATTTGTATTTCTGTGGAACTGACTGTTTTGAAAGCCTGGAGTGCAATATTTCTTTCTGTCTCTGTCTTCCAGGAAGATTTACATATTTGACTAAATGTTATTCATACTCTGATGACTTTTAAATTAATTATACCTACTAAAAACATGTTTAAAAATGCCCAGTTGCAGGGTCTGCTGCAAGATTTCTCACTAAAGATATTTTTAAAGAATTATTTATTTAATTTTCTTACTATTATTATTATTATTATTTTAATTCACCAGAGAGACATAGCAAGGGAAAGTGAGAAAGCAAGCCACCAAGTCCGTGACTTAAACTGCAGTTAGCCATGTGAGAGTCCAGCAGCTTAACCACCATGCCACCTCCTGGCCCATTCCTATAAGGTTTTTAAGTTCAATTTAAGTAACTAAAAAAGAAAAGAAAAGAAGGAATAAAACCTGAGTGTCATTACAACACAAATTTGGTGTTACAACACAATAAAATATGCCATAGAATGAGCCATGCTAAATTAATAAAATGCACTACAGAATAGGGTTGCATAGTGATTGCATAAAAATAGCAAGCATTTCGGGAACCAGCAGTTAGCGTAATGGCTATGTTGCTGGACTTCCACGTAGTCGACAGAGGTGCGTGTCCTGGACCTGGTGGCTTAAAACTCACGCCGGGCGCGTTTGCGTGCGTGCCCAAGATCCCAAGAGGAGAATGGAGGAGTGGCCATCCCCCCTGGGGGGTGATTTCTCGCTTTCTGTCTCTATGTCTCTCTCTGTCTGTCTGGCGAGCGCACACGCCCTATAGCGAAATTCTCTCAAAAAAAAAAAAAAAATAGCAAGCATTTGATGTTAATTAATATAGCAAAGGTAATTTTCTTATGGCCATACTAACTGAGGTTGGCTTAGGGGAAAAAAGGAAACATAGTCACACCAAGAATGGTTGTGGTTATTATAACATTGCATGCTCTCAGTTTAAATACTGGAGAAAATTCAAAGGAAAAAAAAGTCAATTGTTAAGTTCCACACACCTAGTTTGTCATATGTCTATCCTCTCATTAAAGAGGTATGGAAACTGGCCTGGTAGCAGAAGTTAGCTAATAAAAATATATTTTAACTATTTCACTCTTGTGTCAAGAAATGGCCTGTAAAGTATTACTATGTATTAGTGTTATTTTATTTATTCAATTTTAGGTTTTTGCCACAGAGCTTGTGTGCTTACCAGAGACAGACAGTAAGAGGGAAAGTGAGAAATCATTCCCCAGCAGGAGGTCATGGCACAATCCCTTCTCTTCCATTTTCCTGGGATTTGGGGCATGCACACACATATGCCCAGCATGAGTTTCAAGTTGCCGAATCCAGGATTTGAACTATGCTTGACCATGTGGGAGTCCAGCACCTTAAGCACTACACCACCTGCTGGCCTCTGTACTAGTGTTATTAAAATGCACATGTAAATGCTGAGCTAGTATAAATGCACTGGTGAGCAGTGTACAACTTCTACATAGTATATTTTTTCATTAAGTGTTTTGACATTAAATGAATGCCATCTGTAAAGCTCACGGAAAAAATAGCAACCTGGAGTTACTATGGAAACCACTGATAAGAGAGACCTCAGGGAAGAACCCCCAGAAATACAAGCTGTGAAATTTTCTTTCTTCGTTTTCTCTTGCTGTGGCCAGCTTCTTGGGCTTAGTCAGTTATTAACGTCCTGAGAATGAAATTTTCAAAGTGCTTTGCAGGGCTTATTTTTCTATCACTACCCCAGCAATTTAAAATTGAGTAAACACCATCAGGCCCTATTCACTTATGCAAGGACTCGTGATTCTAATTGCTGTTCCCTAAGTATTATATATTGTTTGTACAAAATAACATTGCTTTGCCTTCAGATAATCAGTTCAATGACAGCTGCAATGAGTATTCCTCCTACTATTCACTGTCGGGTGCATCCTCATAGCTTTCCTGTCTTCCCTTTTGTGAGTGCTAATTATCATATTCTTTTAATCTTAATATTTATGCTGAAACATCTGTATTCTGTAGACTATGGTGCAAGAGGGCACCTGGATTTCTTCTTTTAGGTTCATACCCTGTTTTTTTCCTGCATTATCATCTTTTCCTCTCTTGCCAATGTCTCCATCAAGGAAGTAAAGCCTTTGAGCCACCCTCTGTGTACAATTTAGGGCAAAGTTAGTGAAATAAAAGATGAAATTCTAAATTTTAGTAACTTATCATAATAGTCATTTGTTTGGTTTGTTTTCCTCTTTTGGTGATTAGGAGAATGGTTTATTATGCCGACAGGCACATAGGAGTTATTGCTCTAAATCTCTGGCCTGTACTGGGGGATGGACACTGTCTTTTTTTTTTTTTTTTTTCCTTTTTTTCCCTTCCCTTATGTAGAGGCCAAAGTGGGAGATCTTGACTAGCAGAGACCTTCCTCCTAACAGTGATGCAGAAATACAAGTTCTTCCATCTTATGACTGTGAACTTCAATATGTGACTTTCAAGGTTACTGAAATAGTCTGAATCTCAGTAGGCAAAAAGGGAAAGACCATAAGGAAGTGCATACCAGTTTCCAAGGGCCAAATCATCAAGAGAAACACTTCAATTCTGTTTGCATCCATTGATTAGTATTTGGTCACATGACTCCATTTACCCATAAGGAAGATTGGAAATGTAGTCCAGTTGGAAACCCCAAAATAACAGGAAGGTTTGAGGAATAGCTAGCCAGTTTCTGCTTTACTATGTGCAAATTGTGTTAAGACACTTAATTGATTAAGAGTGTATTTTAGGGCTAGATAGTATCACAGCTATAAGGCAATGCTATGTGAGGCTGGGCCTCCATACTAAAGTTCAGAGTCCATAAGCCCAGACCTCCCTGTGCACACCAGACCCACATAGGCATGTCCCAGATCCTGGCTGGTTGAGGTTGGGAATGGATGGCACCATGAAGACCCTGTTGGAAGTGCATGTCTTTCCTTCTCTCTCAGAGTAGAAGCAAACTAAGTTTATGAGTAAATAGGGTTGTTGTAGCCAGAAAGGTGATCAAATCCTGATTAGTGGCTCACAAGTCATTGAGTTATAACAGCCAAGGAGTCAGAGAAAGAAACCTGATAATTAGGTAAAAAACCATCATGATAATTAGAAAATAACAGTAAGAACAATAGCATCCAAGTCCAGATGAGTGTCTACTGTGTTATCAGAGATCATAATGGGAACCTTAATATTTTTAATTATATTTAATTCCTCTCTGAGCACTGAAAAGGGGGTATGGGCATTTAAAATCTCATTTTGGATATGCTTAAAATGAATAACAGACAAATAAAAGAATGCTTAAAATTGTATGGCAGTTAGGGTGCTAGATTCCCACATGGCCAACTGTGGTTTGCCCCAGAAACTAGTGGCTTGAAAATAATACTGGGTGGGTGCATGTGTGTCCAAAATCCTGAGAGCAGAATGGAGGATAAGGTATTACAGGGTGGCCATCCGCCGTGGAAGGTGATTTCTCATTCTCCCTCTCTCTGTCTCTTTCTTGCAAATACACATGCCCTATGGCAAAAACCTACACATAAAAAAGAGAATGCCTAAAATCGTATCTCTAAGTTTTAGCTGTCTAATAGGATAGGCATCAGCTACATGTGACTATATTTTGGAGGGGGGGTGTGATGGCTCGTATTTTGATTGTTTATTATTTATCTAACAAATTCAGTGTATGAGTTCTACCCTCTTAACAAAATTTTAAGTGTAAAATTGAGTTTTTTTTTAATAATTATTTATTTTATTTATTCATTCAGTTATTCTTTAGTTTGATCAGAGAGAGACAGAGGGTGAGAGTGAGAGAGAGAGAGGAAGTGAAAGCAAGCCACCAGATTCAGGACTTGAACCCTGGTCGGCCATGTGGGAGTGTCCAGCGCCTTAACCACCACGCCACCTGCTGGTCCCCCAAAATTGAGTATTTTTGATTACAGGTACATTATTGTGTAGTAGATCTCTAGAACGTTTCATCTTGCATCAGTGAAACATTATACAGGTTGAACAATAATATGTCTATATGTGATCATTTAGGTGTTAATGTAGATTAATTAAATCAAATCAATTTAAAAGTTAACATCTGCAGTTATCACTATGCACATTTCAAGTGCTTAATAATCACATGTCCACAAATTGTTACATGCACCTAGTGGCCATTGTATCGACCAGCACAGGTACAAAACACTTCCGCCATTTTCAAAATTCTACTCAGCTGAATTTCTAGGCTGAAGAAAAGCCTAGGTTCAAGCCCAGCTTGTCTATAAGGCCTGGGAGCTCCCCTCTTCAGCAATACATGTATATTACTTATACTAATTCAATACAAAAATTTAAGTCGTAAAGATTTGCTCTATGTAATCATGTTTCTATTCTTTTGGAAAATAATAAATTTAAAATAAATCAATTTATTTTGAGTATTTCTTTTATTGTTAATCATATTTGATTACAGAATTATTAGTATTTTTCTGTATTCATCATTAAAAGGGTGATTGAAATGTGTTTTCACTTTTAAAAAAAATAAGGCCCCAATATTTACGAATAGAGTACTTATAAAAATCATTCCCGCATTATTAAAATATTTACGTTTAGACTTTTTTTATGTCTAAGGATACAGTGATACACCAAACAGACAAAAACTCCTGCCTCTAAGAGCTTAGATTCTAGTGAGAAGACAGACACATTTATAATATATTCATAACAAATTAGAAATTGATACATTTAGTTAGAACTATAAGAAAGAGGTATAGTGGAATTTGCAATTTAAATTGGGTTTTAGATATTGTAAAATATCTAAGTATAGACTTAAAATATTTGATTCAGGGGACTAGTAGGTGGCACAGTGGTTGAGGCACTCGACTCCCACATGGCTGAAAGTTTTGAGTCCTGAACCTGGCAGCTTGAGACCCACACTGAGCAAGTGTGCATGGATGCCCAAAATCCCGAGAGGAGAATGAAGAAGAAATTGTGGTTTGGCCATTCACGCTGGGTGGCAATTTCTTACTTTCTCTACCTCTGTCTCTCTGGCAAGCACACACATGCCCTATAGCAAAAATCTCTCTTAAAAACAAACAAACAAACAAAAAAAAAAACAGTTGATGGTTATTTTGGGAAAGATCAGTTATGCCATGGAGAAGAATAAGGACATAGACTTAGAGGTAAGATAGATGCTTGCCTGATAAGTTCCAGCACAGTAAGAGAGGCTGGAGCTTCAGATGGGGAAGAAAAAAAAATAGCAAATACAATTAGAAAGGCTAAATGGGAAAGGAAGGAAATTTTGCCAATTATGTTGTGTCATGTATATTGTTTAAAATATTTAACCTTGGCTACTGCTGGGGTGTAGTAGTGACCCAGTGCTCCGTGATACTGAAGCCATATGGGAAGGTCCCAGGTTCTCATCCCTAGGTCTCACTGTTTATGCAAGAACATGATCCTGGCCTGAGGCATGAGGGTGGATTGTAGCATGAAGACTCTCATGGGGTGCCTGTCTCTATTTTTTTTTCTCTCTCTCTCATGGAAGAAATAAATATATTGGGTTGTTAAAAATGTCACAATGCATTTTTTTCTATTTTCTATGTAAAAATGTGACATGATTTTTCTAATAATGCCAAACATTAAAAAAATAAAATATTGGGACTAGGAGATAGCATAGTAATTACATGGCTTGACTTCCACATGGCCAACCATGGTTTGAGTTCCAGACCCGGTGGCTTGAAAATCATGCTGGACTCATGTGCATGCATGCCCTAGATCCCAGGAGGAGAAAAGAGGAGAAGGGATTACAGTGTGGCCATCACCTCAGGAGGGGTATTTCTTACTTTTTCTTTCACTATCTCTGTTTCTCTCACTCCAGTGAGTGCACATGCTCAAAGGCAAAAATCTCTAAAATAAATAAATAAATAAAAATAATAAACAATACTAAATACTACATAAAATATTTAGCTGAGTGAAAGTACTCTAAGGCAAAAACCTCTAAAATAAATAAATAAATAAAATATTTAGCTTTTCCTCTGAGATGAGAGGATACCAGAAGAAAATAATTTTGGATATAGAATATACTAAGAAACAACCATACAGAACATATTTTGACAAATATCTGAAACCTTCATAACCCTCTTAAGGAGTCTTACATTCTTTCTATATGTGTGTGTGTGTGTGTGTGTACACACACACACACACACACACACATATAGTTATATATAAAGAATATATATACACACACGCACCTATTTAGTTTAAACAACTCTTCTTTGGATAACCACTACATTTAAAACAATGTATTATGACTATACTTCAATCAATAAGTACTAGCTAAAAACAGTAATGATCCTCATTTGGCAGATGGTGTTTTAAGTACTTCAAAATGGGATTTTATCAAATGGTTCTCTAGAACTTTAATCACCTGCAAGATGATTCAGCCCTTTCTCCCTGACTTTACTTCTTTTGCTACCTGATAAGTAGTGTTTGTTTCATGCCATGAACTCAAGGACTCATTTAGTCCTCATTTATGTGTTCATTCACTCAACCAAAACACATGTTGCATTACTATCATGTTAGCTCCCTGAAAAGAAAATTCAGTCAGATGTACTCCTTTCACTCCAGAAGTTTTCAGTCTAGTTTGAAAAATAAACCAGTACAAACAAATAGTACTTAACAAAGTTCATAACGTCTTCATAATGTAATAAAAACATGTATGATATACCAAACACAGTACACACATTATCTCACGTCATTGAACTAGAGATGATGATTTCAATATCATTCTCTTTCTTTGAGAAATAAAAGCAGAGGGACCAGCAGTTGGCATAATGGTCACGTTGCTAGACTCCCATGTAATCAACCAGGGTTGGGGACCTGGTGACTTGAAACTCAGGCCAAGTGCCTGTGTGTGCGTGCCCAAGATCCCAAGAGGAGAATGGAGAAGAAGGGATTGCGACTTGGCCATCCTCTCTGGAGAGGTGAGTTCTTGCTTTCTATCTCTGTCTCTCTAGTGAGCACACATGCCAATAGCAAAAATCTCTAAAAAAGAAAGGAAAGAAGGAAGGAAGGAAGGAAGGAAGGAGTAGTAATTATGAGTTTTAAGCAGTATTCCTTAAAGCCAAAGTAATTCTTCCATGCAGCTAAAAGACCACACTTTACCATATTACTGGGTCATCAGAAAAGTCACGATGTATTTTTCTGTCTATGCAAAAATGCCTCATGCCTTTCCTGACAACCCAATATAATACTTACAAACAAGAAACATTATCCTTTAAAGCCAGGTTTATGCCTGTGTGTGGGTTATTTTTTTACTTTTGTTTTCATCTGCTGAAGGAGTTACTGAGAATTACTACACATCAGGGTAATATGCCCAGTCCTGCAAATTAACCTGCCATAACCTTGTAAATACATTAAAGCATTTTGGCTTTTGAAGCCTTTGCAATTTGTATGACACTTCATCCATTCTCCAAGATTGCATCCTTGAGATTTTCTTTCCCTGTTCATTCATACATTTAGCTCAATACATAGTATATTTTATTGCTTCCTCTGATCTTCTGTAAGAAGAAATCATGTATGCTTAAAAAGCTTGAAATCTACAAGCACACTATTTAAACCAGTGACAGTCGAATGTTCTAGATGCTAATATACGTTTGAAACTATTTATCAAACTGGACTTTGTACTATTTGAAATATTCAGTATGAGTTACAGTGAATCAGGAATGACTCGCTCTAAACCATTTCAAAATAGATCTGACATTGGATTAATTCACTATCTTGGAATAGCTGAATTGCCAAAGTGAAGTCAACTAACGGTAAAATGGGATATCTGCTTCTCATACAGAGTATAAGAGCATTAGTAAGAAGGGGGCATGTTAGACATTTGCCTAAATTCAGGGGACTTAAGATCTAATTTATCTAAAATTTATCAACTGAAAATATATTTTAAAATGGTCACATGATAATTAACTTTTCTAATGATTAACTTAGTAATTAGGTTAAAATTTAACCAAATTGGGACCAGCAGATGGTTTAGTGATTAGTCACTGGATTCCCATGTAGTCAACCCCAGTACGAGTCCTGAACCAGGAGCCTTAAAAGTCACACTGGGCGCATGTATGCAAAATCCTCCCTTGGAGGCAATCTCTATCTCTCTTTCTCTCTCTGTCTCTCATGGGTGCATTCATCCTATAGGAAAAATCGCTCTAAAAAATTAACCAAATTATCAATGGGTTAGTCTTTAGTAACCGTTTTTATTTATTAGTGATTACATACCTTAAGTAATTTAAGAAATTAAAAGATTTTTTTCCCTAAAGTCTTCCACCTAATGTACCTCAAAACTGTATTTCGGTGAGGGGTGTTCAGATAGTTTATGGAAAAAAACTGAGCACAGGTTTTAAAATAAATCTGTACTTCTATTTTTCTGTGAAGTTTTTGAAGTACCCTTGCATAATCACAGTACTATACAAACAAACACTACGGCTTATCAGTGTCCTTGACAGTATTCTTATGAAAATAGACTCCCTATTATAATGTCTTGAGAACTTTTGATAGGAATAGTTTACCTGAAGAAGAATTGTACCACTCAAAATAGTTTAGGTTATGATGCGGTGATGATCCAATATCTCAGTGACTTCAAATAGAGGTATATTGGGGCCAGCAGATAGCATAGTGGTTAAGGCACTAGACTCCCATGTGGCTGGCCACAGTTTGAGTCCTGGGCCTGGTGGCTTGAAACTCATGTGGGCACATGTGCATGCATTCCCCAAATCTCGAGATAAGAATAATGGTGAAGGGGGGCTGGCAGGTGGCGTGGTGGTTAAGAGTGCTGGACTCCCTACATGGCCAATCACAATTCAAGTACTGGTCCTAGAGACTTCCTTTTTCTTTCTTTCTCTCTCTCTCTCTCTCTCGTCAAATTAAAATCAATAAATAAAGTTAAATAAAATAACTCTTTTTTTTTTCTTAAAAAAAAAAGAATAGAGGAGAAGGGATTGTGGCATGGCCATCTCCCCTAGGGGGTGATTTCTTGCTTTTTGTCTCTTTGGTGAGTGCAAACACCCTATAGTAAAAATCTCTCTCAAAAAAAAAAAAAAAAAAAAAAAAAGAAAAGAAGATATGTTTTTACCCCAGCTACATGTATATGCTGTCTTTAGGCCCATGTTTTCCTCATCTAGGGTCCTCAAGTGAGGGAAGTCCTGTCATGTATCATTACATTTGTTGATGGTTACTAGCATATGAGAAGATAGAAAATTATGCACCATCTCCTAAAGGCATCTTTAGGCATCTCTGAAAGGCATCTTTAGGAGATGCACTCTCTAGTTGCACACATCTCATTGAGTAAGACAAGTCACATGTCCATGCCTAACTTCTAGTGACAAATAATTAACTGTAGTTTTACCATGTGACCAGAATGTACAGAGCAAGAAATATTAGTAAGCAGTATCAGTGTCTACCAGATTATTAAAGAAGGAAAGAGAAAAAGAGAAAGGAAAAAGGAAGTAACAGAGATAGAAAGGTAAAAGGTGTGAGAAAGGTAGAAATAGGAAGAAGAAAGAAGTAGTAAGGATAGAAAGAAGGGAAAGGAAGAAAACTGATTTATATACTTAAAAGGGGCATCTGTACAGATGCATGTCTCCTTAGTTATGCAATACACGTAAATGTTGATTTACTCATGCAATTAATGAGATGAGTTAGGAAAAACTTCTCAGATGAGATGACATTCGATCAGGATCCTGAAGAAGAGGAACAGGATTTATCAGGTAAAAATATTAAAGATAGTCCAGGCAAAAGACTGCCATGACCAAAAATGTGAAACAAACAAAAATGATGATTAAGAAACTGAAGTTTTTTTTTGCAGGGGGGAACCAGCAGATGACGTAATGGCTACATTGCTGGACTCCCATGTAGTCGACTGCGATTCAAGTCTCACACCTGGTGGCTTAAACTCATGCCGCGCACGTGTGCATGCGTGCCCAAGATCCTGAGAGGAGAATGGAGGAGAAGGGACTGCGGTGTGGCTATCTCCCCTGGGGGGTTATTTCTCACTTCCTGTCTCTCTGTCTCTCTCTTTCTGGAGAGCACACCCTATAGCAAAAACCTCTCCAAAGAAAAAAAGAAACTGAAAGTTTTGTTTGTTTATTTAATTTCAATCACTGGCCATTATAGATTGGATTAACACTCATCAAATATTTACTTCTCTTTATCTGTGGGTCAAGCATACCTTTCTGACTCATTGATTTATTTTAGGCTTGGCCATGTGACTTTTCTGGCTAAAAGGAATAGGTTGAATTGACAAGGTACCAGTTCTGAACTTTGACTTTAAGAGGTGTCATATGTTTCTGCTTGCCCCTATTCCACACCCCCTCAGCAACATGTGACTTCCTATAGAGGAAAAAACAAAAAACAAAAAAAAACATGCCCAGGTAACTACTGTCCCTTCAGACTGTGCACTGGAATGAGATATAGGAAGCAAAGTCACCCACCTAAATAGCAGATCCATAGCAAACCTCCAGATCTATGAATAAGGTAATAGATACTAATTATGTTACTAAAATTTGTAGTGGTTACCTTGTCATGCAGCCGTATTGTGTCAGCAGCTGATTAACACAATAGCAACATAACATTGGGTCATTGGAAAAAGTCATGATGTATTTTTTGCCAAAAAAATTATATATATATTTTAAGTTTTTCAGACAGTTGAGTGAATAAGTTGATTTTTTAAAGTCAAGTGATTTAAATAAAATAGTGGATGTGTAATGTCTTTTTACTTAGATATAAAACATGTGTTTGGTCTCTTTAAAAAAAAAAACAAACAAAAAACAGACATGGGATCATTTTGGGATCATTTTGTTTGTTATCCTGCCAGCTTCCTCTAGATATAGTAACAGAGACAAAAGGGAATTTTCTGGTGATGGCTTAATTCTTCCTGTGGCCTCCACAGTCTTTCCTAACCCAACTGAATTGTTGAGTATTAACAGGTGAGTGAAAACTGAAATAGTTCTTTATGCCTTCAATCAAACCTTATCTGAGTTGCAGATAGCATTTATTTTTTTCATATAAATGTGATATTCTTCCATTTCAATACAGATTTTGAAACTTTCATGTGATAGGTAAAAATAGGTTCTAGAGAAAAATAGAACTGAGTTTGGAACTTGACTCTATTACTTACTAGCTGTACTGCCTTAGGTAAATTGTTAAATTTATTTAAACTTGAGTTTAATCATTTACAGAATAAAAATGTCAATATTATCTATCACACCTGATTGTTTAATGTTAATTTATGTGAAGGCAGGGTCAGCAGATGGCTTAGCAGGTTATGGCACAGGACTCACACATGGCTGACCACAGTTCAAGTCCCAGACACAGTTTCTTGAAAATCACACTAGGCGTGTGCATACCCAAGATTCTGGGAGGAGAATGGATTGTGGTGTGGCCATCCTCCCTGGGGGTGAGTGATTTCTCACTTTCCCACTCACTGTCTCTGTCTTTCTCTCTGGCAAGTGTATGCACCCTAAGGCAAATAACTCTAGAACAAAAAATTAAGTAAAGGCATTTAGCATAATGTCTAATACAAAAGGAAGCACCCAGACAACAATGGTGACAATGGCTTTGTGTTGGACATTTTTGTAAAAATTAGAAGACAGGAAAATAAATATCTGTCTGCTTATATTGTCATCTTACCTTCAAATTCTGAACTGCATATTGTCTGACGTTTAGCTAATCTAAAGGGGACGTCATATGACCTGCTTACACAGGTGACTTGTGTGACTTGCTATTCTAACTCAGCACCCAAGAAGAGGATTATAATCTGTTTTAAGACATTTTTTTCCAGTACACAACTGTCCTTTTTAGTAAAAGAACAGAATTAAAACTATTTTGAATAAAACAAAAATGAAGTTAGAGTCACTGAATCTTCCTGGTACAATAATCTTACTTCTAAAGACAATATGAATACATTGTAGCTTCCTAATATGCCTCAATATGAATAGACCAGATAGAATCTTACATTGATCAAGAACTCAAAGCTTAATTGTTCCCTCTTCTTCACCCCCATAAATACACCATCACATACTGCACTGGACCGGCAAACTGATTATTGAAACAATTGTCACATTTTTGCCTGAACCCACACGGCAGTAAACTTATATGTTGTTAAGTAGACTGTCTTCTGGAAAATTACATGACAGATGCATCAGAGAACAAAAATATCTAAAATTGAGTAATTAGCCTTAGAAATGAGGACTATAGAAGTGCAAATGGCCACATTTGGGTAGAATTTTTAAAAAAATCTCTTGATCACAGATCAAGATTCTTTAACCATGAGCATGATGAGTTAGATATATTTAGAATTCTTCATTGTCATTTCTCTTTGGGTTGGTTTGTTCTTTATCCTTTGTGCCTTTATTTCTTCAGCTTTGTGACTGCTGCTCTGGTTAGTTTTCATAATGTAGGCATTCAGGTGTGTTAGCACATGGTATGTATGGTATGGGGTTATTTTTTAAGGTGGTATGCACAGAATACGTGTTAGGTGCCATTATGGGTGGCATGAACAGTATATGTAAGAAGACATGGCCCTTCATGAATTGAATGCAAGTAAAATAACTTTTATTGACAAAGAATCTTGGTTGCAAGTGCAATCTGCCTCTCCCTGATTTAGGTAAAAAGGAGAATTGATAGACTCCAGATTCTTTTGACAAAGTCTCAAAAATAGTGAATGCTAGATTCAGGCACTGCTGGTTAGAGAGCCAGCAGGAGGACCTGCAGAGACTGGTCTCTCTGCCTCTCAGCTCTGATCACTTCTGTGTGGGCTTTATTTCTGTGTGTATTCTCTGAGCTTGGATCTGGGCAGTGCTAATCTCAAATGTATTATAGCTGTGTATGCTGCTTTTATTTTTCATGTTCCTTTATTGTTCCATATGCTATTGATCCTGAGCATACTGTTTGTCCTTTCTTCAATTGATTATTAATATTTATCAAAATTTACTTCAGATTTTTTCTCCTTCAGCGAGCCTTCCCTGATTCTCTGAGACTGGTATCTCTTAATTATATATTTACTACACCATCTGTTGCTGCCTATTCTAGCATTTACTATATAATTGAAATGTCTGGCTTTTATTTCTGTATCCTCAGCATGAAATACAATTCCTAGCAAAACGTAGATGTTCAATAGAGACACATTTTCACAATGACTTATTTTTTTTATGGAAAAAATCTCTTCTTAAAATAATTATTTAAAAATACTGTTGATATTCATAAGCATTGATTTTCTGATTAAATATTAACTGGTTGTGTTTATTTATTTAAATTTGCCAGAGGGTACATACATTCACCAGAGTGCCAAGAAACAAAGAGAGAAAGCATACCTTATGGGGCACGGTCAAGCTGCAATTCCTTTTCCTCCATTTTCTCCTCCCTTTGGGATTATGAGTATGCCTACACCTATGCCTGGCACATTTTTCAAGTCACTGGTCCAGAACTCATACCACATGATAGGCCATGCTGGATCCAGCCAACTTAACTACCAGGCCACTGGCTAGTCCAATATTTATATTTTTATACTTTGTAAGATACCTCTATGATCCCCCCTTCTTTCTGTATTAGTTTGTATTAGTGCGTAAACTTCTGCTCCCACCAAGAGTCAGGCCATGTAGGGAGTATGAATTCATTTAAGCAGATTATATCCATCTAGAAAAAAAAATGTTTTTCCTCTGAGATTATGTATCAATTAGCATTTCTTAAAGAGGACAAATAGAATATTCAATAAAAGACTACTTTTTAACAGATATTAAATATTCTTTATATTATAAATAATAACTTGTGTGGCAGGCAGGTGGCATGGTGGTTAAGGCACTAATATACCATGTGGCTGACCAAAGTTTGAGTCCTGGACCTGGAGGCTTATTTTCTCAATTTCTCTCTCTCTCTCTCTCTCTGTCTTTCTCTGGCCAAAAAGTAGTAAGAATAATAAATTAAATTAAATAATTCTTATAAAAATTAGCTTGTTTTCTTTACCTTTACCTTCCTTATCTCTTTTTTTCTTTTTTGGCCCTTCCTCTTTCTTCTTTTCCCTCCTCTTTACACTTCTCCTTCTTTCTTCAGCTTCCTATTATTTTTCCTCCTCCATCATCATTATGATAATCTTCTCCTCCATATTTGAATAATCATGGATTACAAACTCAAGAGTCTAAATGGGCCAGTTTGGGACTATGAATACATGAAGTTAACTGGTATAAGATTATAAGTATTAGCTTCTTGGTGAAGTACCATATACAGGGCCTGTTTAGTCACTGGGAAGACAAAAAGCAAGCAAATAATCCTGATTCCCCGATCCTCCCCAAAACAAAGAGCAAACAAATATATCAAGGTATGTTCTGCCCCGTGGTTGGCAGTTTGCTATCTCTACTGTGCAATCCAGGTATAGGATAAAAACAAAAAACTAGAGTTCTTCATGGGAGCTGAGAAGTAGTGCTTTCAGGGAATAAGAGAAATGAAGATTTTCTGCTGAGAATTCACCCTGGAATGGCAAAAAAGGGCAGGCCTTCAGAAAAAGACTGAGTTCTCCCTGGGAGCTGAGAAGTATTGCTTTCGCATGGTGTGATTTTCAGTTTTTGTTTTTAAAAATAAACACATAATTTTTGTCCTCTTTTTACTCTCTTTCTTTCTCTGTTTTCTTATCCTTTTTCTTTTACCTCATCACTTTACTGACAGCCACCATGCACTGAATGTCTAGACAGGTCTAAGTAAACCATAGCCCAACATCCAAATACTACTAGGGTCAACATGTTCCTTGGGACCAGCAGTTAGCGTAATGGCTATGTTGCTGGACTCCCACGTAGTCGACTGTGGTTCGAGTCCTGGACCTGGTGGCTTAAACTCATGCTGGGTGCGTGTGCGTGCATGCCCAAGATCCCGAGAGGAGAATGGAGGAGAAGGGATTGCAGCGTGGCCATCCCCTCTGGGGGCTGATTTCTCGCTTTCTGTCTGTCTCTCTCTGTCTGTCTGGTGAGTGCACGCGCCCTATAGCAAAAACCTCTCCAAAGAAAAATAAAAGGGGGTCAACATGTTTCTCAATTCCAACTGGATCTGCCACACAAAGGGAGAAAAACAGAATGGCATTGCAGACCATCTCCTCCTGCATGCTTCTAATCACTCAGACTGAATTTCTAGAAATTAGAAAGAAACGAATATCCCAGCAGATGACTGGAAATCACTACAGAGGCACAAGAAATATGATAAACCAAGAAAATATCTCTTCCCCAAGGGAAAATAATAACTCCTCTTTACCCTCAGACAGTACAATGGAACTCATGGAAATGTCAGATAAAGAATTTAGAATATTAATTGTGACAAAGTTAACAGAGATGGAAGCAAAGAGAGACAATGAACTCCAGAAGAGGCAGGAGAAAAGAGCCAACAAGTTCCAGGGGATGAGGAAGTTCTTGCACAATCTGAAAAATGAAATGCACACCATAAAAAGAATCAAATGGAACTGTAAGAGGTGAAGGCTATAATACAGGAAGTCAAAACATCCCTCAAAAGTATTAAAACCAGACTAAATCATACAGAAAATCTAATCCCAGATGTAGAAGACAGAATTGCTGAATTAGTAAAATCCACTGTGAAGACTGAGAAAATATCCCCCCAAAATGAGAACGACATACAAGAAATACTAGATACCATTAAACCTCCAAACATCCAGATAATTGGTATCCCAGAATGTGAAGAGACTAATAAGGGCATTGATAATATATTCCATGAAATCCTGGAAGAAAACTTTACAAACCTAGAGAAGCATTCAGAGATCCAGACCCAAGAAATACAAAGGACCCCAAATAAGATCAACCCAAGATCTTCTCCAAGACTTATTATAGCCAGATTGACCAAAACCACAGACAAAGATAGGGTACTAATATTAGCAAGAGTGAAACGTCAAGTTACCTACAAAGGATATCCAGTCAGGCTAACAGTGGACCTATCATCTGCAACAATGTGAGCAAACAAAGATTGGAAAAATATACTCATAGTGTTGAGTGAAAAACAATTCAACCAAAAATACTATATCTGGCAAGATTATCCTTCATGTGGGAAGAGAAGACAAGAACATTCTCAGATAAACAAAACCTGAAGGAATTTACCTGCACCAGACCAGTTCTCCAAGAAGTTCTGAAGGGACTGTATCAGGAAAACTAAATTCAGACACACAGAAGTAAGAGTTCAGAAACAACTAAGAAAATGGCTAGCCTAATGGTAAGGACAAGTCCAGAGTTGAACATTATCTTCCAGAATTTAAACAGAAAGATTGGACCATAACAGAAGATAAAGTACATGTGTCTAAACTGGTGAAATAGAATTATGATTTTTGACTAAAAGATTACTGATTTTCTATGGTTTGTTTTCCAGAGTTAAGGATTTTTGTCTTCTCGTGAGTTGTGGACAGGTCCATGTACCTACTATTTGAATAGAATCCTAACCTGTTTCCTGGCTTTAAGTCTTAAGCAAAGTTCTCTTGACATTTTTTAAAATTTTGATTTATTAAAGCTAAAACGTCTTTCTTTAAATTAAAAAATATATTTAAAATACCTATTTAATGATCACAGTAAGCTATATAGCCTCAGCTAGGTGCTATTTACAGTATATTCATTCCACTCACAGTTTCATGCCTAAAATCAACATGTGTTCACAGATATGTATATATTAGTTGCCTTTGCTATTGAAAGTATTTAGATTAATTAAGATATTTTGTCTATCAATAAAATGTGGGAAAAGATAAAAAAGGAATGGAAAGTAACAGCAGATACCATAGAAGGTGTGGGAGGAGAGTGGAAAATGGTAGAGGGTTAGAAATAGGAGGGGGGTAAATGTGTGTGTGTGTGTATATATATATGTGTGTGTGTGTGTGTGTGTGTATACACATACATAAACACATACATACATACATACAAGAAACAAGAAATGGAAAATTATTTGTTGACAATAACATGTATGATTAAGCCACTATACAGTGTATTCTGGATGGGAAATAGCATTTTGTAAGCTGTGATGATGTTCAGTAACAGAGTATAAATAAATAAATTTTAAAAAAATCACAAAAAAACAAAAACACAAAACTGTAAGATAGAAAGTTGAAGACTTCCATTAATTTCTGTTTCATCAGAAGCATTATAACACAGCAGCTAAAAGAACAGCCAGTGAGGCCACTTATTGTCAGTGATTTTCTCTGTCCCCACCTCAGACTTTGGTCATGTCACATGACCCTTCTCTGTTTATGTGGGAGGCTGCACACCAGCGAGTCTGCTGAGGTTTCTCAGAGAGCAAACAATTGCCATGATTGGTTCCCTCAAAAAACCTGACCTTCGAAACCTTGCTCTGATTGGCCACTAGAATCCCTCAGATTTGCATATCTGGCACCTCATGATTGGTCCAAAAGCAACCAATCACGGCCCACCGTTTACAACCAATCATGGCCCACCAGCGTGTATATAACCATGATGCCTGGCCCACAGTAGCCAGACGACGACAATCCTGGAGAGCCTGAAGAGCTGATACACCGCACAGTCTCCAGATGACCCTGAAGACCCTGAAGAGTTGTAACACTACATCGTCTCCAGACGACCCTGAAGAGCTGTGACACCAAGTCGTCTCCGTGCTGCTCACAATAGACGATGTGACCCTGAAGAGTTGTAACACTGTGTCATCTCCGTGCTGTACCTTGCTGCCCACAATAAACAGACGACACTGAAGACACTGTGTCGTCTCTGTGCTGTGATACTGCGTCGCTTGTCCCGGCTCTCACTCCTTCTCTCAGGAAACCTGTTTGACTACCCTGAACAGGCACCTGAACAGGGACAGGACATGTTTACTCACAAGGTCATGTCAAGAATTTCATAAGTAGGGACCAGCAGTTAGCATAATGGCTATGTTGCTGGATTCCCATGTAGTCAACCGCGGTTCGCGTCATGGACCCGGTGGCTTAAAACTCATGCCGGGCGCGTGTGTGTGTGTGCCCAAGATCCTAAGAGGAGAATGGAGGAGAAGGGATTGCAGTGTGGCCATCCCCCTCTAAGAGGGTGATTTCTCGCTTTCTGACTTTCTGTCTCTCTCTGCCTGTCTGGCGAGCGCACATACCATATAGCAAAAAAAAAACTCCCCCCCCAAAAAAGAAAAAAGAATTTTATAAGTAGGTAATATAAATGGTGAAAGTGTGTCAGGCATATAATAATATATGAGTACACATTAGGCTTCAATTTCCTTAGCTATACAGTAAAGCAGTGGACTTAGAATATTTCCTTTTTTTAAGTTTTTTGTTTGTTTGTTTGTTTTTTTGTTTGTTTGTTTTTGTTTTTTGCCATAGGGCACATGTGCTCAACAGAGTCAACAGAGAGAGAGAGAAAGAGAGAGAGAAAGTGATAGGTAAGGTGAAAAATAACCCTCTGGGGGAATGGCAACACAGCAGTCCCTTTTCCTCTGTTCTCCTGGGATTTTGGGCATGCATGTATATACACCCAGCATGATTTTAAAGCCACCTGGCATAGGACTCCAACCATGGTCAGCTATGTGGGCATCCAATGCCTTAACCACTATGCCCATGACTTAGAGTATTTCTAACATTTTTTAGCCCTGATCTTTTATGATCCTAAACATTTTTGCTTGAATTGGTTCTAGTGATCCTCAAACTTACTATGAGAAAGGATAAAAGTTATTAATAATTCCAGTTACAAAGATAGAAACCAAAGTTCATAGAAGGTAAAATGATTTATCTGAAGTCACTAGGTCAACATTTATGAAGTTCAATTAGTATCCCTCTATAATTACGACTATGATTTGTAACCATCATCTCTCACTTGCAAGACCAAAACATTCATGTCTAGTTTCTACAGATGTTGGCAGGTGACAAGAGCTCTGATGAGTCCTCCAGAATTGCTAACTCTTGAAGAGAGTCACCTTACCCAAAGTCCTACCCACTTCCAAGGACAGCACACATCCATACATGGACAATGTAGAGGTAGAGGCCCAGCCCTGTTCATCAGTGTGGAAGGACCTGAGGGTGTTCTTGGCCCCACAGCTTTCTGTGGGTTTCACGAATGCCACTGTGACTTTGTCTCACTTCAACTCTTGCCTCTACTTCATCCTGCTTTCTCTACTGTCCCACAGGGGTTGATCCAATATGTTTTATGCACACACATATTTATTTCAGAGAATCTTTGTCAGAGACTCTAATCTGCAATACTTTAGAATCCTTATATGTCTTTCTTTGTAAGAATAAAGATGAGAAGGCTAGAGTATACACTGCAAAGCAGAGATCAACTTACACTTAATATTTTTATACCATGATCAAAGTAAAGTCTCATTTTAGGCTTATTTTCAATTTATGTTTAGAATCATTAAGTGAATAAAATTTACTATCTTAAAAATGATAACCTTTTTAGAAATAAATAAATTGAATTTTAAGACTTAATACTTAAAATTCTACATGTTGGTGTCTCCAGATGTTGATTATACTGAAAATGAGCCAACTGTAATAGCGGATATATTTTGTTTCTGCTTAAATTAGTCTTGACGCTTTGAATGTTTATAGAAATCCTCAGAGTAGTAGCTGTAACCTTGGGAAGAGAATGTATCTATGCACATTGTTGATCTACCCAATGACTAGGAAAATCATTCTTTATTACCAGAAGAAAGTGTACCATTAGTCAAACAGTTTCTACTCTGTCTAGCCTAGATTTTAAATAAACCCAGGAAGGGGGTATCACATTTTTGCTAAGGATTCATGACAGTTTAGGGGCATTTTAAATAGAAAAGAATATAAAAGATCAAGGTTACGTCATTGTTACTTCTAAAGAGAAGCTTAGTATTAAATATAATACCAAGAAAAATTTAATGATGTGGATTTAAAGTAATGAATACATTTTTACTTCAGTTTAGGGGCTGATTTTGAGAGTCATATTTGATTTAGCCTTTTTGGATCATTTAGATGTTTTAAAAAGCATGACACATACCCACCAAATTAGATACTATTTACTTTTCTTCAACATTTGGTCAACAACTACATGTTGTTATATTGGTACTTATTTCTTTGAAAAAAATTTCACAGAACCTTGAACAAATAAATACTAAATGTAAATAACTATGTTATTATTTTCCATATTAGTTTGATAGGACTGCCATTAAGTACCACAGACAAGGTGGTTTAAACACCAGAAATTTATTTCCTCGTAGTTCTGGAGGCCAGCAATCCCAGATCAAGGTGTAACAGAAGTGGATTCTCCTCAGGCCTCTCTCCTTCCCTGGCAGATAGCCAGTTGTACCCTCGCACAATCACTCCCTGATCTGTGTGTTTTCTATGTGCTAGTCTCTTCTTATATGGACACCAGGCATACTGAATTAGAGACCAACGATATGACCTCATTTTACCTTAATTACCATTATTTTTCTTTTTTTAGCTTTGCTATAGGTCACCTGTGCTCATGAGAGAGAGAGAGAGAGAGAGAGAGAGAGAGAGAGAGAGAGAGAGACCACCCCACGTAGGATGATCAACTGTAATCCTTTCTCCTCTGTTCTCCGGTCAGGATTTTGAGCATGCATGCACATATACCTGAACTGAATTGTTTCTTAAGCCTCTAGGTACAGGACTCTAACTGTAGTCAGCTATGTGGGATCTAACTGCCTTAACCACCACACCACCAGCTGGCCCCTTAGTTATCTTTTTTAAAGGCTGTATCACCAAATACAGTCATATCCTGAGGTATTAAATGTTAGCATTTCAATATATAAATTTTGATAAGACACAGTTCAGCCCTTAAGAAATAGTAATACATACGAGGTAACTTCAAGAAAGTTTGTGGATAGGTGGAAGTGAAGTACAAGTTTATTTTGGTACAAAATTGCTTAAGTCTATGCATTTTTCTCATAATATGTATTTTCCATGACCTTTTTATTATTTATTTATTTAAGTTTTTGCCATAGGGCATGTGGGCTTGCTGGAGAGAGAGAGAGAGACAGAGACAGTGAGCAGGAAAGTGAGAAATCATCCTCCAGCCCTGGGGAATGACCACACTCCAATCCCTTCTCCTCCATTCTTCAGTTGGGATTTGGGGCACACACCCCCCCAAGCCCAGTGTGATTTTCGGATCGCCAGGTCCAGGACTCAAACAGTGACAAACCATGTGGGAATGCAGCACCTTAGCCACTACACCACCTGCTGGCCCCTTCTGTGACTTATTTAAATACTGCTCATATTTGAGCACCATATCAATTTATTGAAAACATTTAATGGGCAGGTCCTATAGAGTACTGGAAATATAAAATAGTAATAAAATGTTCTTGTTTTGAATAATAACTCTGATATTCACTAATTAGTGCTCATTTGAAGTAAGAACCATTAATTTTTTTCCCTAATGGGTATAGGATGCCTAGAACAATTACATGGTAACACCATGAAGAATACATTATTTAAAGAAGAGAGAATTTGGTTAAGTTTAACATGACCATTGAAATCTTCTGAAGGAAATAGACCTTAGCTGGGGACCTAAACATAAATAAAATGCAAAGAGCTGAAGAGGAAAGAAAAGGGAATTTCAAGAAAGTAAAATTATGTTACCACGGGGCCAGCAGATGGCATGGTGGTTAAGGCACTGGACTCCCACACGACTGACAATGATTTTTAGTCCAGGACCTGGTGGCTTGAAACACACTGGGCACATGTGCATTCATGGCAAAATCCCAAGGGGAAGGATAAAGAGAAAAGATTGCCTGACCATCCTCTCTGAAGGGTGATTCTTGCTTTCCCTTTCTCTTTCACTCTCTCTCTGTCTCTCTGATGAATACATGTACCCTAAGGCAAAATAAATAAATAAATAAATAAATAAAAGTAACCAATGAATTAATGACATATATATGGACAAAGAGCATAATACAGTAAAAATACAGTGAATAAATCAGTCTGGCTAGAGTGAAAGGTCATTGAAAGTATTCTGTAATGCAAAACTATCCTAAGAAAACTATACTGACCACAAAGTGACACTCAGGTGACGGTGTTAAAACTCAGAGGATGATAGAGAAGCAAGAGTTACTATGAAGGAAGTGGAAATTCAGCAATTATTTTGAGTATGTGAACTATACAAGAACTCTCAGAATATTCTAAGACGACTGGTGCAGATAATATAAATGTGTTAAACATTATAAGATGACTGATGAGATATAAACATGTTATACAGATCAACAACCATTTTTACTATGTATTCTAACATGGTCTGATAATAGTGAAAATAGTGAGATTATGACAATAAACTTTTCCAAATGGTTAGTTGTAGGAGTAAATGTGTTTTCTTCCTACCTGAAGGACATAATCCTTTTTGTAGAAGCTCATTATATTTCTTTAAAGAAATTAGTACAATTTTTTGCATATAGTATTCTAAGCACAAACTTTCTTATATTTTAAATACTTGAAAATGAAACAAAAATTAATCTGAAGTACAAGCATGAAGACACACACAGACATGCATATACACATACAAATGACTACAAAGGTAGTTAGAATAGCAGAATATTAAATATAGGAGACAACAGAGAGGTTATTTAAGCAGTTCACTTTTTCACATATAATTTCACCAGGTCATAGAAAGTTTAAATTAAATATATTTAAATGAATGAATTAATAAAGCCATCAGAATACTACACGGCTCATAAGAACGGCTTAGTAAATACTGGCTAGAGTTGATATTTTAATTATTATCACATTCATATTCCCTTCTGCACAATGATATGTGAAGAAATACCTGTAGGTGAAAGCCCTTAAAGTATACACTAAGTAAGTTTATGTAAGTATCTACTTTAGAGGTGGGTGTATACTCATACAAAATATTTTTATATAATTGCATATTTCTAAGAGCACTTTTAAATATAGATAGATTGAAGCAATTTCAAAAACTCAGATGCATGAAAAAAATAGTCCCTATTTGTCTAAGGTAGTATTTCCTGTGTATCACATGTAAAGTAAAAACATGAAATAGAAAAAAAAGGGCATTTCTGCAGAGTAAAATTATGTAACCAATGACATATATATATATATATATATATATATATATATATATGAACAAAGTATATAGTATCATGCACAGATAAGGTTGTGTGAATATTGAGAAAATATTATCACTATTATTATCATAGCTTTTGTGAGCAATATTCAAGTAGACATTTGGGATTAATTGCCTGTGAGTAATTTCTATTCTATACAAGACAGCATATTCATTCTCTATGCTTTGTCTACTCTTAAAAGCAACGAATTCCTTAGTAGCAGACCCTGTATAAGTGCCCAAATGTGATTCTCAGGAGGTCCAGGTTTATAGGGAAGTTTACATGCACCTAAGGGATTCTTAAATAAAAGGTGATTATTACCTGCTTGGAGCTGAGGCCTGGATTGTTATCTTCAGCTGTAGCTGTGAAGGAGCAGCTGCCTTTGGGCAGCTCCATGCTTTTTTCAACAAGCATAGGAAAAGCTAAACCATCTGGGGGTCCTGTTCTTCAGCTTGGCTAAGTGTACTCAGAAGAGTCCAACTTTTCTGGAAAGACATTCAGAATGTTGCTTTATTTAGCAATTACTGTGCAAGTTGGGCATGCCACATCGTACAGTACCATATATTTTATAGCTTTAAAGCAGCATATTTACTCAGGAAAATACAGCAAATAACTAAGTGACAGCATGTTTGAACCTCATAAGGCCAATACTTAATTTTATCATGAATATTCCTATTAATCGTGTTATCTAAATATTCAAAGATTTCAATAGTAGATTACCTGAAACGTTACGCTAAGTAAGTTTATCTAAGTATTTACTTTAGAGGCTGGTGTCACTAGTTAACATCATACACTTCAAATCTGGTTGTTAGTAAACAGGTTGGACAGCTTGGGAACTTGCCAGGTGCCTCCTCTGCCCTGTTGCCAACCCATAAAAACAAGCAAGTTATATAAATGGTCTAGTTCTGTTCAACTTATTTTATGCTGCAGTGCTTTAAGGACAGAACACTTAATGAAACTTAATGAAAGATAGCTTAGCTATGCTTTCCAAAGTCAGTTGACTAACATTAGCACATTTAAGAAGTCATCCATTGCATGATGCTGACCTTGATCCTGATGCATAGATATAAGATGACATATTTGTCAGAGCACCATGTTGGCTGCCAGCTGGCATCAGGGGAACCTTCCACAGTTAGACACAACTGTCAAAGTTTACTGCATTTGCCTTTGCTGGTTAATGCATCCTAGAAAAGAAACAAGAAATAAACAAGGGGTATAAGCAGTTCTTCATAGTGCTGAGATATATGTAATAAAGTGCCTCCTATAAAGTAATTCTTACACTTTAAAGTAATTGGTATACAGAGATAAAACAGACGCCACTCATATTACCCAAACTTAAAATCTGTCCTACTGACCGTTGGAGTGTAAGTCCTTTGGATCAGAAAGGAAAATAGTGCTTTTGTGTGTGTATACAGATACCACCCTACTTCCAAACAGAAATGCACTTTGGTTTACTTTAGGAAGACTCATCCTTCCTAAAGATAATTCTTCCTGTAAGTTACAAAAACAAACATTTTACAGTTTTCACTAGTGTATATTCAGAGGTAGACCATGTAATGTCACTTTTTTTTAACTTTGTTGAGCATGAAACCCATATCTACATTTTATAAGTTTCCTTATACTAAAAATTGACTTCTAATTTTAAGACAATATCCCCAAAACTGAAGTATTAGACATAGTCATTTGACTGAAACTGCTATGAAGAGCCTTAAGAATAACTTGCCTTTTACTTACTTTATAATACATTTTCCAAAGCACAACTTTTTTTTAGCTTTTATAATAACTCTGTAAATTGTAAATTGCACAAATGATGACTGAGACTTTGAGGATGGAGATGGAATCTATCTCTATTTGACTAAAATTTTTCTCCCCCATATCCATATGTTCAAGTCCTAATTCCTGGTCCCTCCGAATGTGACTGTACTCATATTTGGAGACAAAACTTTTAACAGGATAGAAAAATGAGGTTGTTAGGGTGGATCATAATCCAGTCTGACTAGTGTCTTTATAAGAAGAGTAACTGGACAAACAAAAAAAGACACCACTGATACATGTTCTCAGAGAGGTGATCATGTAAAGAGGCAGCCAGAGGGTGGCCATGCAAGCTGAAGACAGAAGCCTGGAACAGATTTATTATTTATGTCTGTAACAAAAGATAAACAAAGCCAATGTTTCGATTTTGAACTTCCAGCCTTCCTGACTGTCAGAAAATAAGCATCTGTTGTTTTAGTCATCCAGTCTATGGTACTTTGTTACGACAAACTTTACTTAACTAACACAGTTCCTCAGTATCGGACACAGTAACTGGTGTGATGTTGTCGTTCTATGGCTATTAATGATTGAGTGTCTTGATGGAGGAAACTCTCTCTTTTATCCCAGTCCAAAGTATCTGAATGAGATCCTGTATAGCCTCTTTTTCCTCACTCTTTTCCTGAACAATCTGACTGAGTTTATGGAATAGTTGGGAGTGAGACAGGTATATTTGGGTGCTGGTATTAACCTGTACAGTTCTTGTCCTTTTCTCTTCTATCTCCATGACAGATTTCTCAGAAAAGTCTGATTTTCAGATATTATTTTGCTCTCAAAGTGTTTTTGGTGTAATGACAACCCCAGAAGAAATAGCAGAGATTGTACGGACTAGTGGGACATGACACAAATAATTTTTTTTTTTCTGTTTTGTGGTTTTATTTTTCTTTTTTGTGTCTCAGAACTTATAAAGGTTTTATGTGTAAGAAGGGAGCTTTGGCTCTCAAATATGTTCCTCAGGAAAAATAGTCTCAGTCTTCACCTTTAGATTTTGTGATATGCTTCCAGGGGAGTGCATTCTTATATCCAACAAAAGGAAGCTTTTGAGTTGGTTTCTAGAGAATAAAAACTTCTATCTGGCATCTAGTAAAACTAGTCATTCAACTCACTTGAGAAAACCAGCAGCTTGACATTTAAAGTGACCACTTGAAATTTTTATTTTGCAGGTCACATTGGTCTTGAAGACAAACTGGTGAGGATTTTATAAATCTACAAATCATAATCATCCAATTATATTTTACTGTGAATGTTATTATTTTTGGCAATTGTGACAAAAAGAACAAAAGCTAAGTATGAACAAACAATTGCATTTCTTTTCTTGCTTTAGGCCATGTGCACTCACCAAGGGAGTGATGGAGACACAGAGACAGGTGAGAAGGAAAGTGAGAAATCTGCCCCCACATACCCAAAGAGGATGGCCACATTGCAAACCCTTCTCCTTCATTCTCCTCCCGGGAACTTGGTGGCATGCACACACACGCACATCCAGTGTGTTTCAAGTCACTGTGTCCAAGACTTGAACCACAGTTGTTCATGTAGAAGTCCAGCAACATAACCACTATGCCATCTGCTGGCCCTACACTCCTTTTTTAGGAGTTTGGCTATGAATGCTAATTATAGTTCACAGATCTTAAAATTTTTTTGCAGTGTTTGCCTTAAGTAAGAGTAAAGGGGCTGCTCTGTTTTTCATTTGAGAAGTCAAAAACTAGAGCTCAGGTAAAAATGAAGTGCTAAATTTTCACCAGAAATGGCAGGTGGTTTTTCCTATTTTCAATGAACATATCAAGTCTCTGAGTAGAACATACTTCAATGCATAATCTATAGTCTTAACCCTTATGTCTTTTTCATTTTCTATTATACTGAAAGAGTATGGTCATGTTAGATATGGGTTTGCACAAGGTAGGATTATTGGGAATGTATGTAATAATGTGGAGTGCTGATATGCTATGCAATAATAAAACAGCAATTATTATGGTGATTAACATTACCTAGCTAAAATTATTTCTATTTTTATTAACATTAAGAATCAAGTATAGGCAAGAAATTAAGTTTTACTAAATCACTCCATGCAGGTTTTGATAGAACAGAAAAATGAACTCATGAACCAGTGTTAGGAAACACTTCTTTCATTTTAAAAATTCTTGTACTTCAAAAGATATAATTATTGTTGAAAATCTTTGAAGAATACTTTCAACATAGCGTATTACAATTTGCAGATTCAGCTTTGAGAGTTAACTATTAGCCTAATAGCTATCACTGATTCTAGTTTTTGAAGTGTTTTTTTTTTTTCTCTCTCTATTCTTTCCTACTTAGCTATAAACATACTGGTTCAGCTACTTCTCTTCTTCCTGTATTATTATTTAAAAAAAAAAAAAAACTTTCATCTTCTTGACTCTGTTCTAGAAATGACATATCCTTCCTAAGACTGTCAGATTTATCTTACCAGAATATTATCATCAAAAAATAAAAACTCATTCTCCAGTGGTAAAAGTTAAACTTATAAATTGCATGGCAAAATATAATCACAGCTTCTTCAACAGAGTCTATTATCTTTTCTCAGGAAAAATCACTTGTTTAATTACTGTTTATGGGTATAAACTAAAAAACTGCTTCAGTAAAGGAGCACAGTTTTAAAATAGAACTCAATAGTAATTCAGAGGAAAACACTCCTACTGGCAAATATGTTGTAATCAAAAATCTCCCCCATGTTTCCCTTAACTATTCCAATTCCACTATGGTTCCCCAAATTAGTATTCAAGTATAGAGGGGATTTTAAGAAGTTATTGAACAAATGGAATTAAAGTATGAGTGAATTTTGGTACAAAAAAATGTATAAATCTATGCATAGTTGTTCATAAAATTCTTTCTTCCCAAACTTTTTGAAGATTCCTTCGTACACTGGCACCACCATACTTAATTACCCCATCAACTAATACATTCTCCTTAGATTATCCAGAGCAGGGGCCAGCAGGTAGCCTAATGGTTAAGGCACTGGGACATGTTCAACAGCAGTTCGAGTCCTGGGCCCAGAAGCTTGAAACTCACATTGGGTACATATCTGTGCATGCCCAAAATGGAGGAGAAGGGATTGTGGCATGATCATCCCCTCTAGAGGGGAGGTGATTTCTTGCTTTGTCTCGTTGTTTCTTCAGTAAGAACATGTGCCCTATAGCAACAATTTCAGGGGTGGGGGAGATTACCCAGAGCAAGTTAGATCATTAAAAGCATTATTAGTATGTTTAAGAATATATACAAAGCACAAAACTAAATTACACATAGAAATTAGGATATTTATTCAAATTAAAACTTATGTTGGATTTCGAGACTCAAAGACTCTTTTACTTAGCAATGCTTCATATATTTTGATTTCTAGATCAGGTTCTCAAATAAAATGGGGCAACTGTAGATTGACACTCTTCCTGAGGTCAATGACACTCTCAGTTCTTCCAGATTCCACTTTAAGTATTTCTATACATATGTGGATTACAAGTTGGTCTCTTCTAAATCATGACTTGGACCACTCTTCAGTTTCCTTGGCCCTATCAGCCTGTCAGACCCAGATATAGTGTCTATTTCCTAAGTAAGAAAGGACATTTTTCTGATATGCATTACTTGTAGTAGACAGTAGAAGTAACTTCTGGCTCTCTTTTGTATCCATGCCCTTTCATGGATAACTTTGTAATCCCCACTTCCAACTTTGATTCTGAGCTCAGTCAGTCCTGAGACTTGCTTTCACCATTTGGATTAGTTAGAATGATACTCACAGAAGACAGTAAAGTGCATGTGAAATTGAGCTTGCTCTCTCTCTCTAGTCCCCATTTCATCTCCATGAGAACGTGTGGGCTATCTTTTTGGAGCAGACATGTGGAGCAGACTTAACGTCATTCTGTTTACTCAGGTTAATCTTTGGATATTTGAGTGAGCTCATCTAAGATCAGCAGAACTGCTTATTTGTCAGCCTAAATGTGTGTCATAAATGCCTATATCACACTAAGTTTTTGTGGGGGTTACATAGCATTATTATAACAAGAGATAGCTCATAGGCTCCTCTTCTGCTTTACTCAGATTTCAAATTAGCTAGGAATAATTATACAGCTGTCTATGACAAATCTTACACAATAATTAAAGGTACAAACTAGATAAAGTTGAACCTTTCTGTAAATAAAAAATAAAAAAGACAACAACATCTGGAGTAACTCTCTTATCTTGCAATCTTGCAAGATAAAGGATACAAAGTGAGAACTGCTTTATCCAGCAGTTTACATTGTTAATAGCTACTTTTGCTCTATAATTAGGATACACTAAAAGGAGATCCATCCAAAGTAGGAATTTTCTCAATCAAAATACAAAGCACTTGATACTATGGTGGAAGAGGCTGTAAAGTAAATTAGACATAGCATTTACCCTCTAAGAACTAATAACCTAATCGGGTGACTGGTATCAAAGATACACAGAATTCATTCTCTCTCTCTCTCTCTCTCTCTCTCTCTCTCTCTCTCTCTCTCTCTTTTTTAAAGATTTTTTAAATTTAGTTAGTTCCTTTTTTTTAGTATATTATTATTTTTTTAATTTAATTTGACCAAGAGAGACAGAGAAAAGGAAAGAGCAAGCCACCAGGTCTTAGACTCAAACCTCAGTTGGTTATGTGAGAATCCAGTGCCCTTAGCCACCATGCCACCTGCTGGCCCCAATATACAGAATTCTTTATTCTCAATATCTTCAGCTGGTTATGCTTCTGTCAATCCTCATGACTACTACTTTTGTTCAGGACACCATCACCTCATATGTCCAAAATGCAAATAGCCTCCTTTGATTCATTCTTTACTATGCTAGAGTTATCTTCACAAACCATAAATCTGACTGGTCAGGTTTTTGGCACCAGAGAGAAGTCAACAGCTGCAGTATTATATCCTCAATTAGGAGAGTTCTGAAAAGACATGATGAAGGGAAACCATCCCAGTAGAACTTCTAACAGTAGTTTGTTGCCTTCTTTGCCTGGGTTGAAAGTTTAGATATATAAATTTACACAAATTTAAGGAAAGTGGCTGAAGGACCAGCAGATGGCATAATTATTACACTGCTGGACTTCCATGTAGTTTGCCATGGTTCAAGTCCTAGACCCGGTGGCTTAAACTCATGCCAGGTACATGTGCGTGCATGTCCTAAATCCCAAGACGAGAATGAAGAAGGGATTGAGGTGTGGCCATTCGCCCCCAGGGGATAATTTTTCACTTTCTGTCCCTCCAACAAGAACACCTGCCCTATAACAAAAATATCTTTAAAAAAATATAAGAGACAGTGGCTAATGGTTTGGTTAGAGAGGGAGACAATTTGGAAAAAATAGAATTGAGGATTGACAGCAAGAAGGTCTGAAGAAAAGATGTACAGATGACCTCTTAGAATGCACACAAAGCATGAGAGTATCTTTTACCCATGTAATGTGTCCTCAAAAAGAAATATTGTATGCAAAAGATACTCTCAGTAATTAGGTAGAGAAGATTAAATTTATGTGGATATCAGTTTTTCTCCCAGACATCACACTGATAGAACATGAGAACTATGTGCTTTTAGCAACATGGGATTTTTCTCACTGTGATTTACCTGGCTACTACTACTGCCAAATGCCTTATCCAACCCAATGAGTTGATATTATTCCCTCATCAAGTAGATTGAAAAGCATGTTAATTATATTGGACCCCTTCCTTTATGAAGGATGTAGCAAGCTACCCACATTGGAACAGACAGGCGTTTGCATTTGGATTGTTTCCCCCTGCCTGAAATGTTTCTGCCAGCACGGTCTTCTGTGCACTTACACAGTGCTCACTGCTGTCATGCTATCTCCCAGAATACAGCTCCTGACAGGGGTACACATGCCCAATTGTAAAAAGAAATGGAAAACCACAATAGTCAAAAGAAAGACAGGGCCATTATGATGATTAATTTTATGGGTCCACTTGACTGGGCTAAGGGATGCCCAGATAACTTCAAAACATTATTTCTGAATGCATGTGAGAATGCTTCCTACAGATAACAGCATTTAAATCAAAAGACTGAGCAAAAGAGATCCAACCTCATCAATGTGGGCATCTAATCCCTAGAGGGTCTAGATAGAACAAAAAGGGAAGAAAGGTGAATTTGCTTACTCATCTGGAGCTGGGACATTCATCTTCTTCTTCCCTTGGACCTCCAAACTTCAGGTTCTGGGCCTTCGAACCATAGGACCTTATATAAGCAGTGTCCCCCTCAACTTCCATTCTCAGGCCTTAGATTCTTAGGCCTTCACAGTGGAGACTGAATTTCATCACCAGTTCTCCTGACTCTTTAGATTTCTCAGACTCCATAATAGTGCTAGAAACTTTCTATAATAAACTTCTTATATATTTATTTTATATCTATCTATCTATATATATCTATATCTATATCTATATCTATCTATATATATAGATAGATATAGATATATATAGATATATATGCATATATCTCACTTTGTCTTTTTCTGGAAAACCCTGACTAATATAGTCACAAAGGACTTGGACCTCTCAGGAGTACATGTTTGGGTAAGAACACTGACAAGGTGAGAAGCTGGTTAAGGTCAAAGGGAATGTAAGATGAATAATGCAAGTATTTTATAAATTGTGGACTATGGCCATTGTACTATATTCCGGACAATAACAACTGCGTAAAATTTTTTGGCTGTTAGGAATATATATATGTGAATATATAAATTTATTCATGTACTTTCTTTCTTATTACTTCATATAAAATTGCTGTGAGTGGCTAGTTAGTCTATCGACCTTTAGGTTGCAGACATGGGATTATGACAAAATTAATTGATAAATTAATATTACTCAGCGATAGATACTATAATAGTTGGGCCTTTGCTCCCATATTGCACATTATTAGGAGGCTGAGTGGCCAAAGCAGTGGACTGTGCCAATTATCATTTTCTCTCTGCACCAAATCTACTCTCCAAGCCTCAGCTTTATGACATTGGGACTAGGACTCTGCTAACTGCATATTTCTTTTGCCAGCTGGCTCCTGAATACTAAATTCTGTCAATAAGGGAAGAGTAGAAGGTAGAGATTTCCTGTTGGTCTGACCAGCATTATCTCAGCAACACTTTGCCCTGGTAGTAGTAAGTCTGTCCTTTATAGCTTCCTGCTTTTATCCAGATATTAATATCAAGCTAATTATGCTCTTTAAAAGTACAGCATTGACTAGACTATATCCCCTTGGTAGAGTTCAGAACCCTGAATTTAAATGGCCCTCCCCGATTTGAATTTCTAATTGGCTAACTTTTATTTTTTGAGGATTTTTGTTTGTTTGTTTTGCGTTAGGGCATGTGTGCTCACTGTGGGGAGAGAGAAAGAGACAGACACAGTGAGAGGGAAAGTGAGAAGTCACCTCCTGGGGTGGGGTGGATGGCCATGCCACAATCTTTTCTCCTTCACTGTCCTCCCGAGATCTTGGCACATACGCACATACCCCTAGCATAATTTTTAAGCCACCAGGTCCGGGACTTGAACCATGGTTGGCCATGTGGGAGTTCAGCAACATAACCACTACGCCATCTTCTCATCCCTCCAATTGTCGAACTCCTATAAATTCCCAAGACCAAACAGTTGGTATGGCTGCACTGCAGTTATTATCTACAGATCACACTAGTTTCTATGTTTCAACTACTCTGGTGTAACATTTGCTCATTTAGACTTCCAACACCTGTGAAAATAATTCTCCATATTATATTCCCTATGTTGAAATAATGTAGTTTCTGTTTTACAGACTGGACCCTGTGCATACAGTTTGCAAGATTTAAAATGGCAGTAGTTTCTCACTGCCCTTAGAATTAAAGTCCAAATTCTCTCACTTGGCCTGGAGAGCACTTCACGTTCTTGTTCTCCTGGCTTGCTTTCTATAGAATCTTCTCATTACCTATCTGACTTTAGCCAGACTGAACCAATGGATTGTCAGAAAAGCCATGGGTTGTAGGAAAAGTCATGACGTGTGTTTCTTTGCTGACATTTGTCATGTCTTTTCTGACAACCCAGTATTTACCATTTTCAGACTGCTTTTTCCTGAACCTTTGCATATTACATTTCCCCCACTTACCTAGGTATAACATATACATTTTTTTTTCACTAGAATAAACTTTTCCATTTATTTCCCTTTCTTACTTTATATATCCTCCTGGTCTTTAAGAGTTCCTGCACTTTAATAACTATTCAAGAATCATTTTTTGGACATACAAACACATACCTCACACATGCAAACATAACCCATATATCATTATCTCCAGGGCTATTTTGTTGCTATTATAGTACTTAACAATATCATTCATTGTTTTCCCCAATATAATAGCACTAATCCTCAACAGGAGTTCAATAAATAGTTATTAAATAACTTAGGTAAATATATTATACATGGTACATAAGGGAAATACCAAAACAAATTTAAAAAATAGATGTTCTTCTGAACAACAACAACAAAACTGGAAACCTTTATGGTTAATTAAAAGTCTATTATAAACATATTAGATTTATCTAAATAATTGAGGCTGATCTTCTATGTTGAGATCAGCTGATTAGCAACCTTAATTTCAACTGCAATCTTAATTTACTTTGCCAGGTAATTGTAACATCCTCATAGGCCCTGGACCTGAACCTCTTGAGGGGAACATTATTTTATCTAACACAATCAGAATTGGAAGCTAAAAGATTGTGTGAGTTGAATTGTTATAAATTACTGCCAAGGTTCTATGCCCTTCTTTTTTTCACAGTTTTTAAAAAAATAAATTATTTATATAATGTTATTTAGTTTTTTGTTTGCTTGTTTGTTTTAATTTACTATAGGATATGTGCATTCAGCAGAGAATGACAGGGAGAAAGAGAAAGCAGGAAAGTGAAAAAGCAAGCCACCAGGGCCAGGACTGGAACCATAATAGGCTATGTGGGAGTCCAACACCTTAACCAATGTGCCACCTGCTGGCCCCTTTTTTTCCACAATTTTGATCCCAGTCTAATTGATATAAGGGCATTTTCTTTATTCACCATAAAAACGGCCCAATGTGAATGGATATGCTATTATGATTCTCACATAGGTTATGGCTTGTGCCTTTTCCTGTGTATTAATGGTGAATGAAGATGGGTTTTTAGAAGCAATTAGAGATTAGGTGAATATACAGTATAATTGCCAGTGAAAAGTCAGCAGGTGATCTGGCCCCAGTTGCCTCCTTCTGTGTTTCCTCTTCCCTAACACGAAATTGAAAGAAGAAAATGTTTAGTGGAACAAGGAGGCTGCGGTATCTAAATTTAACTATGCACATTTATGACCTCTAAAATTTCTGAGATTTTTCTGAGAACTCAGACAATGATGACATGACAGGTAATACAGAGCACTGATTTCATGCTGCACCCAGCATTTGTTGTGACTTTTCTATATGGCACTCTAAATTATAAAAAAAATTTCAGGTTGAACATATTAAACTTAATGTAAACTATCAACTTTTAGCACATGTGAAAGTAAAAGAGGTTTCTAATGTAGAATATCATTAATAATTAGGTGTTTCTCAAACCTATTATTGCTTGTGTTTGAGCAAATTCAGTAGCTAGCTGGTTGTAGATTTGGCAGTAGGCCAGGAAAATAATTATTTCATAATTCTCTGTTTTATAATAAAATTCACTCCTATATCATATAGAAAACAGCAAACTTCAGGGCCAGCAGATGGTTTGGTGGTGGTTAAGGCACTGGACTCCCACATGGCTGACTGAAATTTGAGTCTTGTACCTGGTAGCTTGCTTTCTCATTTTCCCTCTCTCTCTGTCTCTCTGATGAGCTGGCATGCCCTATAGCAAATTTAAAAATAGCAATAATAAATAAAATATATAAATCTTTTTTAAAAAAGAGGAAATAGCAGAATGTCTATTTTACATTAGTAAGCAAGTAAAAAAGTTATCGTGACTTAATATGTTTTCTTTCTTTCTTTATTTTAAAAGTTATAAAATCAAGATGAAAATAAATCCAAAATAGGAACAATTAATTAGTAACAAAAGTGGCCATTAATGAAACAAATACACACACACACACACACACACACACACACATATATATATATATAATCTTTATTTAGGAAAGTGGATTCACTTTTTGAAAGAACACTTAATAAAACTTTGACAAGTTTCTATTTTATTTATTCCTAGTAGATGTTTTAAAATATCTATTAGTAATAAATTAAAAATAACCTATTAGAAATAAAAATAATACACATTCTGCATTTATGTGGGTAGCATAAAATTATATACATACACTATGTGTAGTTTTTTAAAAATTTTTATTTCTATTTTTTTATACATTCAATCACATTACTTAGCTTACAAAGTGAATATTTCAACATGTGTACATTTTTCACCAGTCCAGTTTACCATACTAGAAAGTTATCTTTAATAGATAATAATCCATTTTTTATCCCATAAATGCTTTGCCTCTCTATTTTTTCTCCTTAATGTCCTTCCTTCCTTTACTCCTTCACCTGCCCTCTTCCCACACTGTACTTGATATTCACAACCATTTACTTAGTTTCTTATAGCAAGAATCCTTTAGTCATTCAGTTTTGGCCATAGAGTGCGGACACTCAGTATATATTAAGTGGAGACATACAATGTCTCTCCTTCATTGCCTGGCTTGCCTCACTCAGTAATAAATCTTCCATATTCATCCACTTTCTGCCAAAAGCCGGGATTTTTTTTTTTTATGGCTGAGTAGTATTCCATAGAGTATATGTGCCACAGTTTTTCAATCCATTCATCTGTTCATAGGCATTTGGGTGGCTTCCATGTCTTAGCAATTGTGAGTAATGCCCCAATAAACATGAATGTGCAAACACTTTTCTGATTAAGAATTCTTCTGTCCTTTGGGTAGATACCAAGGAGTGGAATTGCTAGATCATATGGTAGTTCCATTTGTAGGTCTTTGAGGAATCTCCAAATATTCTCCAGAGTGGTTGGACCAATTTACATTCCTACCAGCAGTGTAGAGAGTACCCCTTTCACCACACTCCTGCCAGCACTTATCTTTTTTTTTTTTTTAATCTTAGTCATTCTGACTGGGGTTAGGTGGTATCTCATTGTGGTTTTGATATGTATCTCCCTTACAATGAGGTAACATTTTCTAAACTGTGTTGCTATTTCTTTTTAATTCATAGTGCTTCTCTTTTAAAAGTAATTATCTTATCTACACTTAGACTGTTCCCTCCTCATGGAGTGAAACATAAAGGATTATATTAGTAAGGATTGAGATAAAGTTTTCTGAAATTAAAAAAAAATACAACCAAACTTCTGCATACTTAACAGCAGCCATAAATTTTAAATAGCATTTTCAGATTGGTTTAGAAACTGCCTTTTATAGTATTTTCAAATTAGTTTAGAAACTATCTTCTTTGTTCATTGTCTCTCCACTAACATTCTTATTCCCATTGCAAATGGGCTGAGTGATAACATCTTCAGGCAGCCTTCTCTAGCGCGTAACAGGCCAACCTTTGATGAGCCTCCATCTACTCACACTTATATTACCAAAGCTCATCATTACCTGTACAAAACACAGATACAGAGGCTAAAATGTACTGAAAGCTCATAGTTGTTTCAGACTCTCTGGCATACTATTCACTCTACTCAGTACAACTGAGTTATTTTTAATCTGCTAATATTGTTGATTTGTAAGTAAATTACAAAACACTAAAGCAAAATATAAGAGAATTATTATTTATATGAACACTGAAGCTGCTTTGAAATGGCTGGATAAAGATAAGACAGTAGGGCCAGTAAATGGTGTAATAGTTAAGGCACTGGACTACCGCATGGTCCACCACGGTGCAAGTCCCAGACTTGGTGGCTTGGAACTCTCCCAAGAGGAGAATGAAGGAGAAAGGATTGTAGTGTGGCCATCTCCCCAGGGGGTGATTTCTCACTTTCTGTCTCTATTTCTCCGGTGAGTGCACACACTCTATAGCAAAAATTTCTCTCTCTCAAAAAGAAAAAAAAAAAAGATCCTAAAACAAAATTTCTGCTAAATTTTATGTCAGAGAGAGAATGGTTAACATTTGGGGGAAAAAAATCATGTAGTGTTCCTCACTAATACTTCAGAGGTCTGAAACTATAGAAAACACAGTATAACTGGTATTAATATAAGAAAGACAATGCTATCTACTAATCAATGAATATATACCCTCTGGAAAAGCCTGTCTTTATAATAAAAGATAAGCAAAAGTATACACGTCTAAATATTTTAAGTAGTTGATATATATATATGTGTGTGTGTGTGTGTGTGTGTGAGTGTGTGTGTTATATAAATTTTATTGGATCAGCAGGTGACATAGTGGTTAAGGGCGCTAGACTCCCAAGTGGTTGACCACAGTTTAAGTCCCAGACCTGGTGACTTGCTTTCTCACTTTCCCTTTCTCTCTCTCTCTCCCTCTAGGTACAGTATTCTTGACTGATCTGAGAAGTTTTTCACATTGGGTAAATCCTCTTTACAAGCCAAATGATGTGTAGCGATCAAATGTCTAAAAAAATAAGAAGATGCAAAAAACAAATTTAAAAAAAAGAAAAACTATTTGCTGATGATGGTGTATATAGTAATATCTTTTTCTTGACTGATATGCTTGGTAATTGTGCTGGAAAAAGAAATGTTATACACTGTAAAGATATATGTGATTAAATGTAATGATTAAGACAAAAGATTACTGGGACCAGCAGTTAGCATAATGGCTATGTCACTGAACTTCCATGTAGTAGACTGTGGTTCGAGTCCCGGACCCGGTGGCTTAAACTAACGCCGGGCTCATGAGTGTGCATGCCCAAGATCCTGAGAGGAGAATGGAGGAGAAGGGATTGTGTTGTGGCCATGCCCCCTGGGGGGTGATTTCTCGCTTTCTATCTCTCTGTCTCTCTGTCTTTCTGGCGAGTGCTTGTGCCCCATATATATAAAAAAAAATTACTTATGCCAAACCTAGTTATGTTACTAAACAATGAAAACATACATAAAAATAGAACCTACAATGATTGCTATAAGGTTTAAACAAATCATTATACATAGACTAAATAGAATATAAGCTTCCATATACTATACACATATGATCTGTCATTAACAATAAGGTGATATTTATAAGGCCTTTCTGAAAATAGTTGAATCAAAAGTAAAACACAGATATGTATGATACAAAATAAGATATTCTATGAAAAATGTGGTCAAAATTGATGTTTTTTTTTTTTTTTTTTTTTTGAGAGGTTTTCACTATAGGGCATGTGTGCTCGCCAGACAGACAGAGACAGAGAGACAGAAAGCGAGAAATCACCCCCAGGGGGAATGCCCACGCCGCAATCCCTTCTCCTCCATTCTCCTCTCGGGATCTTGGGCACGCACGCACACACGCCTGGCGTGAGTTTTAAGCCACTGGGTCCGGGATGCGAACCGCGGTCGACTACGTGGGAGGCCAGTGACATAGCCATTACGCTAACTGCTGGTTCCCAAAATTGATGTTTAATTAATTTAACTATTATCATGAGCTGTAGTAATTTTTTAAATTTGTTATATGACATTATGTTATTTTAAATAATACAGGTTAGAGTGTGGAGATGGAAGTGGAGAGTGGTGAAAAACATGAAATATTCAAATGTCTCTGGTAAGAGACTCCCCAAAACTACAGGTTTCCTAGTTTTATACAGTAGTCAAGAAGCCTTACATTAGAAATGCATAGTATCAAACTCACTACTCAATATTCTTAAAATCACAGACAGTCATGAGACCGGTAAGTAGCGTGGTGGTTAAGGGTGCTGGCCTACCACATGGCTGAGTGCAGTTGAACTCCTAGACTAGGTGGCTTGGTTTCTCACTTTGTCTCTCTCTCTCTCTCTCTCTCTCTCTCTCTCTGGTCAAATTAAAATAAATAAATAAAGTAAATAAAATTAAAATATATATATTTTTTAAATCACAGACAGTTCTTGTCCTTAAGGAACTTACAAGTAGAAAAAACGAGAGTAAGTAGATACACACACACACACACATATAAATTGGGATTATAACAGAATTCCAGAGGAAGTTATCTTTTTAAAAAATTTTTGCCACGGGAACCAGCAGTTGGCGTAATGGCTATGTCGCTGGACTCCCATATAGTTGACCGCAGTTCGCGTCCCGGATCCAGTGGCTTAAAACTCACGCCGGGTGCATGTGCGTGCATGCCCAAGATCCCGAGAGGAGAATGGAGAAGGGATTGCGGCGTGACCATCCCCCCTGGGGGGTGATTTCTCGCTTTCTGTCTCTATGTCTCTCTCTGTCTGGCGAGCGCACGCGCCCTATAGCAAAAACCTCTCCCAAAAAAAAGAAAGAAAAAAGAAAAAAATTTTGCCAGAGGGTGTGTGCACTTGCGGAGAGAGACAGAGGCAGAGAAAGAGAGAAAATCTGAGAGAGTACCCTCTCTCGTAGGTCGACTATGCCACAATCCCTTCTCCTCTGTTTCTCACTTCGTGTGGAATCGATTTTGGGTATATGTGCAAACGTGCTGAGCTCATTTCTCAAGTCACCAGGTGCGGGATTCAAACCACTCTGTCATCTATGTGGAATTAACCTGCGTTAACCATCATGCCATGGCCTGCCCCACCCTCCCTTTTTTAGACTTAGTGTTTCTGCAAGACCTTTCTATATTGACTTATTTTAGCACCCCTCCCCATTAGCTTTGAAATTTAAACCCAAAAGTTAAGTTCTAACACACTTTGTAACTGGTCAATGATAATAGTCAAACTCACTATACATAAAGGGACCAATAAAGCCAATCTTCCTTACCATACATAACATAAAATAGGTTATGACTACAGAGTCAAATAATTGATGTACCAAAAATTGTTCTAGGGACTCATTCATAATTAAAAACCCTTGCTGTATTATTTTTCCTAAACTAGTTCAATATATTCTATCCTCTTTCAGCTATAAAGTAGTTGTTACAAGAGAATGATCCCTTTTATGAATGATCTATGGCCACTCTAGTGTAAATTTCATAGAACCTTTCCTACTGAGCTGGAGAAATATGATTGATGGAGAGCTATAGTCAATCCTTAGTATCTTCAAATAAACTGAAATGTCAGATTTTGTTGAATTAGAGTTTGTCAGAAAATTCTGCTTTGGAAAAGAGTTAGTGTTATTTTTAGCATTGTGTGTCATTATGAACTAACCATGTTTATTGTAGTTAATATAAGCTGTAAAGGTATCTCGTAAGACTTCCTCTTCAGTTATAAAAATAGGTAAACACAGGCCACCTGGGGTGATTTTTTTTTTTAATATTCTGGGTCATGTTCACCAGAGCAAGAGTAGTAACTGGATCTTTAGTTAGGCTTGGGAGAATCTCAGTAACATTGATTATACCAGATTTCTCCTTCCCATTGGTTTCCTTTTTTTGTTTGTTTTTACCATTTCCTTAGGCAAAAAAAAAAAAAAAAAAAAAAAAAAAATCATGTTTAATTTTCTTAACTAACATACTATGTCTTCCATTATGGAATGAACTGCATCACTATTTAAAAAATTAATCTAAATAAATGAGTCTATAAACTGTGATCTCCCCAAACTAAAAATTATAGTACTGGGATTATGTTTTTTTATCGTTGTACTGTTGGTAAAGCACTACTATGCAGAAAATAAAGGAATTACTCAGTGCAAAAAAAAAGTAATCAATCAACGAATAAATAAACCTCCTCTTCAAAGATTTTGATTTTTTTTTGGAAGGGTTTTTGCCTGTCTTAGGGCATGTTTGCTCACTGGAGAGACAGAGACAGAGACAGTGAGAGGAAAAGTGAAAAATCAACCATCATAGGGGATGGTCATGACACAATCCCTTATCTTCCATTCTCCTCCCAGTATCTTGGGCGTGCACACACACATGCCCAGCATGAATTTCAAGTCACCAGTTCCAGGACTTGAACTGTGGTTAGACATGTGAGAGTCCAGCAACTTAATCCTTACACCATCTGTTGGCCCCCAACGGTTTCTTTTTTTCTCTTTTTTTGGAGAGGTTTTTGCTATAGGGTGTGTGCACTCGCCAGATAGACAGAGAGAGACAGAAAGCAGTGAGAAATCACCCCCCCAGGGGGGATGGGGCCCCCAAAGATTTTAATTGGATGCATGAAAGTGGCAGAATTTTAAAAAACTTGTAATTGTCAAAAATGTGTAATTTCCTTGGAGCTGTTGTTGGTTTTCACACAGTGCTATCTACAGGTCACACAGATGAACAAGTCCTAAGCTGCCTCTGTATAATTTATTATAACAAAGTTCTGTCACATAATATGTAGTCATAGTATAAGAATTTTTTAGATAAGTGAAAAATTAGAATAATAATAAAACATTGCTATAGTATGAACATCGGTTTCTCTGCTAAGACATATAGATATCATCATATTTAATTTTCACAATTCTCAGGGCTGATATTGTTAGCTTTCTTCACAACTTACAAACTGAATTTTAGAATAAACAATGCTAAATTGCATAGACATTTGTGTATATTTTGGCTCATACATACTAGTGCTATATTTTATTATGTTTGTCCATGTTCAGTGACTCTCCTTGAGGTGCTCCTCTGTGATGAAGAAATGCTGATCCTACCCTATAGAACTTAGGCGAGACCATGTGACTAGCCTTGGCCAATGCAATGTGAATGAAAGTAACGTGTGACATTTTGAGCAGAAGACTTAAGGGCCTAGATGGGCCATCATTTTGTTTTGCCATGAGAGCTGGGACAACTCAAAATAGAGCCTGTTTCATCATCCAGGGCTCAGCAGTGAAAGTTATGTAAAACAGAGTTATAGCCAACTCAATATAGACATGTAATATATGCTAAAAATAAACCTTCATTGCCAGCCACTGACATATGGGGGTCAGTTATTTCCAAAGTATAGTCCATCCTGATTGACACAGTACCAAAGACAGAAACAGCACTCAAGGGAACCTCAAAGCTCATGCTAATACTATAGATTTTTCAAAATAGAAAAAATAAAAAACTTTTAGTATTAGAATTATTTATCAGTGTTATCAACTTGGCCATACCCTATACTTGTATATTTAGATTTCTCCTTACTTACTTAGCAATCTGTTTTCAACTCTTGGATCTCTACCATTTCTTGTTTTTGTGCCATTATTTATTTCCATAAACAAATGAATAACAAAGTAAATCATATTTAATTGTTATCCCTTTATCGGACAATCTTCTACAATGCTAAAGGCCTGGCTTATAATTTATCTGTTCTAAAGAATATTTCAATTAACTTTCTTTTTATTTTTTCTTTTTTGAGAGGTTTTTGGTAGAGAGCACATATGCTCACCTGAGAGACAGAGAGAAAGTGAGAAATCATCCCCCTTACACACCCAGGAGAGATGACCACACGACAATCCCCTCTCTTCCATTCTCCTCTTGGGATTTTGGGCCTACATGCACACTTGCTGACTTGAGTTTCAAGCTGCCACAGCCAGCCGTGTGGGAGTCCAGCAATGAGACCACTATACCACCTGATAGTCCCCCTAGAGAATATTTTGATTAATTTTATAGCTTGCAAGAAGTCAATACACTGAAAACAAATGAAGCTATTTTTATATCTACGCTAACCACAGACATAGGCTATTAATATTACTAGTGTGTTTTTGTTGTTGTTTTATATATTTGCCATAGGGCATGTGCACTCACTGGAGAGGGACAGAGAGAGCTAAAGTAAAATATCACTTACTGGAGGAGATGGCCACACCATAATCCCTTCTTCTTCATTCCTCTCTTGAGATTTTGGGTACATGCACACATGCACTGGACATGATTTTCAAGCTACTGGGTCTGGGACTTGAACCTCAGTCAACCAATGTTGGAATCCAGTGTCTTAAACACCATGCCACACTACCTGCTGGCCCCCACAAATGTGCTTTTAACTGCATTTCAATTGTCTATCCATGAGCAAAAAAAGTTCCCAATCAATGGGTATAGAGTGTTGTTCTTACAGGATATAATACATAGGCTTACAAATGCCCCAAAGGAAGTATAGTTTGGCTATATCGCCACCATTTTTAAAAGAGGCAGGAGTTTCTAATTCCCTCATGTACTGATGACCTTATTTTGTTTTTGGGTAATGCTGGGTGGAGCTACAGACAGAAAGCAGCTCAGGAACTTTATGCAAGGACTGAACAACCTGGTCCTCATCAGCGGTCTAAGTGTGTAGGCATTTCCCATGAGGAAAATATTTTCACTCAAAAATAAATAATGAGAACATTCCTAAAGATGAAAATATCAGCAAAAAACATTTTGGGTAAGGCCTATTATTTAGCTTCAAAGGACAAATAAAAAGCATAATATTATACAAAACTCTTTTTGGTTTTGCTATCAGTTTAATTATTTTTTAGCTTTTTTTCTTTTTGTTTTGCCAGAGGGCATGTTCTCTCACGGGGGGGGGGGGGGGGGGGGTGTAAAGGAAGGCTTGGTGTGTTTTATCAAGCTACCAGAGCCAGGACTCAAACCACAGTTAGCCATATTAAATCTAGTTCCCTTTAACCACAAGGCCATGAGGCTGGCCCTACTATACTATAAGTTTAATTTAAATAATGTTATATTTTATTAGTTTTCTACATGGTCTGCTGATGTGATTTTGTTTTTGTTTAGGTTTTGCCATAGGGTGCATGCACTTGCCATAGATAGAGACAGAGAGAAGGAAAGTGAGAAATTAGTACCCAGGAGTGATGGGCACAGCATAATCCCTTCTCTTCCATTCTCCTCTTGGGATATTGGGCACCCATGCACATACACCAAGTGTGGTATTCATAGGGTGCAAGTGCTCACCAGAGAGGGAGAAAGAGAGACAGTGAGAAGTCACCCCCTGCCCCCTGGTGGGAATGGCTATGCCACAATCGCCTCTCTTCCATTCTCTAGGGATTTGGGACATGTATAAACATGTGCCTGGCGTGATTTCTAAGCTGCCAGGTCCAGGACTTGAACCACAGTTGGTCAAGTGGGAGTCCAGTGCCTTAACCACCGCAATATCTGCTAGCTCCCTACTTATCTTTTTGAAGAGTGAGCTCATAGGATTTGTATAAGCATTAAGCTAAAACAATTTTTACCTTAATTCTAAGGCAGTGTAACAGGGAAAGGGCCACTGGAAATAAAAATGACTTGAAATTCTTGTAGTCACTACTCATGTAACTATTATTTTGTTCTGACTTATAATAGTTGTCTGGTGGTATACTTTTTTCTTTCTAGAATTTATGTGAACCTGCTGTATATGCATCCAGAGGCAAAAAGAAGAATGAAGCTTATTAATAGTGCTCATCTTTGCTAATAATTTTATCATTAGATTTTTCCATAGCAAGTAACAATGCCAAACAGCTTCCAAATTCATTGCCTGTTTTACATTCATAATAATAGAATCCCTGAGGCCATCAGGTGGCATGGTGGTTGAGGCACTGGACTCCCACATGGCTGACCATGGTTCAAGTCCCAGACCTGGTGGCTTACTTTCTCATTTTCTCTCTCTCTCTCTGGTGTGAACATGCCTTATAGCAAATTAAAATAATAATTATCATAATAAATTAAATAATTATTTTTAAAAATTATATAATCCCTGATAAATTTATAACTCTCCATCAGATCTTACTGAGAAACTCGTCAAAGGACTTAAGTTAAGATCCATAATTCTTGAAGGGACCAGCAGTTAGCGTAATGGCTATGTCGCTGGACTCCCACGTAGTCGACCGCGGTTCGAGTCCCGGACCCGGCGGCTTAAACTCACGCCGGGCGCGAGTGCGTGCGTGCCCAAGATCCTGAGAGGAGAATGGAGGAGAAGGGATTGCGGCGTGGCCATCCCCCCTGGGGGGTGATTTCCTGCTTTCTATCTCTCTGTCTCTGTCTGTCTGGCGAGTGCACGCGCCCTATAGCAAAAACCTCTCCAAAAAAAGAAAAAAAAAAAAAAAAGATCCATAATTCTTATCTCATTTCAGAGACTAGCAGATGGTGTAGTTGTTACATTGCTGGATTCCCACACAGCCAACCATGGTTCAGGTCCTGGACCCGGTGACTTAAAAAATCATACCAGGCATGTGTGCATGCCTAAGACCCCAGGAGGAGAGTGAGGAAGAGGGGAATGCAGTGTGGCCTTCCCCTCTAGGGGGTGGTTTCTCACTTTCTCTCTCATTGTCTCTGTCTCTTTTTCCAGTGAGCACAAGCATCCTATGGCAAAACCCTCTAAAAGAAAACAGAATTCTAACTCATTTCTTTTTTGAAAAAAAAAGCTCATTCATTTATTTATTTATTTTATTTTTTAATTTGACCAGAGAGGGACAGAGAGAGGGAAAGTGACAAAGCAAGTCACCAAGTCTGGGACTTAAACTGCACTAAGTCGTGTGGGAGTCCAGTGCCCTTAACCACCACGCCACCTGCCGATCCCATTAACTCATTTCAATTCCACCCAATTTGTTACATGCCCTGAGTCTTACTATTTGCTTAACTAGTACAACACTCTTAACATAAATTTCCATATATGGTAAAGTAGCTCTCGTACCAACCCTTCTACAAAAAAACAAAAACAAACAAAAAAAAACTATAAAATCTGGAAAAAAATTAATAAAAAGCTTATTGAACACCAGAAGAGACTCTAAATGTTAGCAGGGGCTAAAGTGAAGGTGACATTTGAAAGAAGAACAAGTAGAATGTATGCCTTTTACTGCTTTTAGCCTGAAAGCATGTTCTAGTCATTACCATGAGAACCAGTTAAAACTCTAGTGAAATTTTTAGTCTTTCTAACTTGAAGGATTACAGAATAGGTTTTCGGATAAGTATAGTCACTGAAATTTGCAAAGTGAACCTCAGAAAAAATAATACCAAAGAATATGTCAAATTCCATGTGAAACTGTTTCTTGCACCAGAAATATGTATGCTCACTGCAGACTATAAACGTACCAACCAACGAGGAAGAACTAAAGTAAAATATAAATTCCCATCCATCACACAAACACGAGTTTGGATTTATGTTTGTCAAGATAGCTGCCCACTTACACAGAAATAAATTTCTTTGTAGAAACATAACAGAATTTTTTTATAATATATAATTTGCTATGTCACAGATATAATCCAAAATTACTCAGTATATCAAAAAGTAAGAAAATATGTATTTCACAAGAGAAATGACAAAAGACACAAATCTTGAGATAGCCTAGATCCTGGAATTACAATACAAGAATTTTCTTTTTTTTAAAATAAATATAATTATTTGGGACCAGCAGTTAGCGTAATGGCTCTGTCGCTGGACTCCCATGTAGTTGACCGTGGTTCGAGTCTGGGACCTGGTGGCTTAAACTCACACCAGGCGCATGTGCGTGCGTGCCCAAGTTCCCAAGAGGAGACGGGATTGCAGCATGGCCATCCCCCCTGGGGGCTGATTTCTTGTTTTCTGTCTCTCTGTCTGTCTCTGTCTTTCTGGCGAGCACATGCACCCTATAGCAAAGACCTCTCCAAAAATAAATATTAAAAATAATAATTATTTAACTTTATTCATTTATTCATTCATGTCAATTTGACCAGAAAGGGACAGAGTGTGTGTATGTGTGTGTGTGTGTGTGTGTGTGTGAGAGAGAGAGAGAGAGAGAGAGAGAAAGAGAAAGAAAGAGAGAGAGAGAAAGTGAGAAAGTATGCCACAAGGTCCTGGACTTGAACCACGGTTGGCCCATGTGGGAGTCTAGTGCCCTTAACCACCATGCCCACTTGCCAGGCCCAAAAAACAAGAATTTTAACGATACTACTATATTTACTCTCAAATATGCTCAAAATGAATGAAAGGAAAATATTAGTAGAGAAATAATAAAAGTGAATCAAATCTAGATTTGATATATTTAATATCTTTTTAAATTACAGAATACACTTAATATATTAGAAATGACAGAAATAATTAGTAAACGTAAAAATAAAATTTAAAACTTTAATTCACAAGTACAAAGTGGGAAAAAAAGACTGATTTAAAAAATTGGCAGCATTTAGGAACTTGTGAGCCCATACTATTAAGTATAGCTTATGTTATTAAAGTTCCAAAAGTAGACTTTAAAAGGAATAAGGCAGAGTGGTTTATTTTTAAAAGACATAAAGGTTAAAATTTTCTTGTTTGGTAGAAACATCAATTTATAGATCCATAAATCTCAGTAAAACAAGGCAGAATTAATTCATGTAGCACCACATATAAGCACATCACAAACTATGGTAGCTAAAGACAAAGCTAAGATCTTAAAATAAGGTGAGGGACCAGCAGTTGGCATGATGGCTATGTCGCTGGACTCCCATGTAGTCAACCATGGTTTGAGTCCCAGACCCGGTGGCCTAAGCTCACGCTGGGCACATTTATGTGTGTGTCCACGATCCCAAGAGGAGAATGGAGGAGAAGGGATTGCGGCGTGGCCATCACTCCTGTAGGGAGGTGATTTCTTGCTTTCTCTCTCTTTCTCTTCCTGTCTTTCTGGAAGCACACGTGCCCTATAGCGAAAACCTCTCCTCCCTCCCAAAAAAAAATAATACTACTAAGGTGAAAGATGTCACACTGCACACACAGGAGAACAATAGTTATTTTGATTTACTGTGGACTTGTGAGAAATTGTGGGGTCAGAAGACAGAGAAACAATGTCTTTCATGTAGAAAAAGGAATAAAAAGCACTTTAATTCAGAATTCTATGTTAAGCACTAATATCTGTCAACAAAAAATGAAAGGTAAAATGAAGACATTTTCAGATAAACAAAGTGAAGATACACCCTACAAGAAGTACATGAGGAAGTTCCTCAAGCTGAAGAACATGAAACCAGATGGAAAGTGAATCTTCAGAAATGAATAAAGAGGCCAGCCCCTGGTGCAGTTAGGTGATATGCAGAGGAAACCAGACCCCAAATTGCCAACGAGGGTTCAAGTCCTGTCCTACGAGCTTTATGCTAGGTGTGTGCAGTGCACATGCCAAGGATCCTCACGGGATTAAGAACTGGAAGAAAGAGGATTTTTGGCATGTCCAGGCCCAACTGAGGGGTGCTTTCTCTCTTGCTCTCTCCCTTCCTCATGTGTATGCAAACACCCCCTGGTATTAAAAAGAAAAAAAGGAAATGAATGAAGATCATTGAAAATGGTAAACATCCACTTCAATTTAAAAAGGTAATTTTCTCCCTTTAGTTTTATATATATAATGTCCCCCCAAATTATAACTCCTTATTCTGAATTTAATACAAATGCAGATATGTGTATATATCTAATATATGTATATACTATACATGCTATATATATGTATTATACTTGTGTTTGTGTATGTATGTGTGTGTATGTGTCACACACATACACACACATATGTAATAACTTTAATAACTTTACTTTTTTATTGCCAGAGTACACATGGGCTCACCAGAGAGAGAGAGAGAGACAAAGAGAAAGCATTTTCCTAATGGGACATGGTCATACCACAATCCTTTTTCTCCCATTCCTCCCTTCCATCGGCATTCTGGGCACCTGTGCACAAGTGTCCAGTGTGTTTTTCAAGCCACCAGAGATGAGACTTAAACTGCAGTAGATCATGTGGAATCTAGCTCACTTAACCACAGCACTATGGGGGCAGCCCTATATATGACAACCACAAAAGTATGGTAGGGATAACAGAATGATCTGGTTTCAATGTTTCTATATTCCTTAAGGATTTTATTTTATTTTATTTGTTATTATTTAGTTTCCTCTAAGGCACACGTGCTCACCAAAGACAGATAGAGAAAGAGAGAGCGAAAGTGAGAAAGCATGCCACCAGGTCTGAGACTTGAACTGTGGTCAAGCACGTGGGAGTCCACCACCTTAACCAGCACCACCTGCCAGCACCAGAGCTCTCCTATTCCACAAGAGAAAATTCTCAAAATCTGTCAGAGAGGTTTTGAGCCTTCTTCAAATGTATCTCAATGGTAAGCAGATGACCTCCTAGTAATCGCCAAGAATCTCCATCACCTCATCAATCCACAGATACAACATATCTGTGGGAAGTTCATAACCATATTCTGTAGCAAAAGTTATTTTAATGAAAAAACCTTTGTGAGATTTGTACCAAGAAGCCATAAGAAATGAAGATTGGACCACTTGAAATTGATATAATCTTCCACATGAATGCATTTCTATGTCTGGAATATTGATCTGAGAAAAACATGTTATTTTGCAGCTAATGTTATCGCTTACTACTATAACGTTTCTATTCCGTGCTTAGATTCAGGTACTGTTCAGAATGATGAGCACACCTATTTGCTCTCTTTCAGGGAACGCTATTAGATACATAAATGAATACATAATCATTATGAGAGAGGTCAAGTTGTATGAAATTTCACAGACCTTTCCCTGGCTTTTATTTTCTGAGAAACAAGCAAGAAGAGGGAGAAAAACAGAAACTTTTTAAAATTCAGGCACACTACATATTCAGTAAGGTCTAGAACTCTCTATGCAATACCTAGTGAGCCCAGGGTCAAAGCGCTTTTGTATAGGGACATTTTTAATTTTATTGCCACTAAGGAGGTCTCCTTACAGACAAGCCATTTCAGAATTACCGGGAAAAAGACGAACGACATTGGCAATTTATTGGGTTGTCGGAAAAGTCACGATATGTTTTTCTATGCAAAAATGCATCGTGACTTCTCCGAAGACCTAAATTAAGTATCCCAGGTGATCCTACATTGGTACTGGGGTTGGAGTCATTGCTCTAGGAATCTTATGTGATCCCATCACTGACCTGAGGGTCAGGAGACCCGAGGTATTTTTCGGCCCGGCGTCCTTGCTCACCCCGGAGGAATGAAACCAGGTTCAGATACAGCAGCGCAGAAATTATTCTTGGCACAAGGAATAGAAAAGTGAGCACTTTCTCCCTCTAGACACCGTTTCCCTGAGGGAAGTTAAGCGGAGACTTCGAAAGAGATCGAAGCGGTCTCCACAAGACCGGAAGAGAGCCCTGGCGCATGCGCAGACCCTGTTCTTTGCACCCGGCACTCTGCACGTGTCTGGGTTTCTTCGCGGCCCCTCGCCGCCATCTTAGACTTTTCTGGTCTGTATTGGTTTCGAAGTTTGGCTTTTTTTTTTTTTTTTTTTCCTTTTAATTTACTATAGGGCTTGTGCACTGGCAGGAGAAAGGGTGAGAGAGGGAAACTGAGAAAACTTTCTTCCCCCCAGGGGAAATGACCACGCCTCAATCTCTTCTCCATCTCCTCAGGATTTGGGGCCGGCATGCACACGTGCCTGGCGTGTTTTTTAAGCTGCTGGTTCCGACTCTCCCCGAGCAGGGGGCCATATGGGAGCCAGAGGCACCCCTGAGCCACCTGACAGGCCGAAGTTTGTGCTTTTAAAGTATGGTCGCTTTCAGTCCTGTTTGCCTTCACAGCTGCAAAGGTAGGTTAGTTTCTGTGTCACTGGAAAGTTTTTCGAATGAGATTTTTTCTGATTTTCATGGTGACAATTTCACTTCGTTTTATTTGGCTTTAGGTGTAAGAGGTTATATAACTTTGTCTTAGTTTCGTGCGCTTTCTGCAATCCTAATATCATTGCTTTATAAAAGCCATCAGGAGCAGTGGCATGCTCCCTTTTTTTTGGGGGGGGGGGTGGTGATGGAGTTTCAAATACCATTAAATGAATATTACATCTAAAATAGGTGAAGGTTTGGCCAGAACTGCCAACATTACTTAGCCTCCCTGCATTTCTTCCTGAGAAATAAACCCCAATTATCGTTTATAGCTCTTCTCCTTTCCTTTTTTTTTTTTTTTTCTTTTTTCTTTCTCTTTTTTTTTTCTGCTAGAGAACATGTGTGCTTGCCAGAGAAACAGACAGTGAGGCAGAGGAGAAAGCACTCCATAGGGTACGCTCAGGCCCACAATCCTTTCTCCTCCATTTCTTCTTTCAGGATTTTGGGCTTAGAGGCACATATGCTGGGGTGTTTCTGAAGCACCTGAGCTGAGGACTCCTACCACATGGTTGTCTTTGTGGGATCCAGCTGCCTTAACCACCAGGCCACAGGGCTGGCCCTCTTCTCCTTTCTTCCAAAGAAGCACCAGGAGTTAAGCCAAGAACCCGTCAATACTTTTGCAACTGGAAACTTGTGCACCTTAAAGATTTAGAGTTATCAATGGTGTGACCTTCGGATTAAATTTGCTGCCATCTACTTGTAGCTCAATTCTTTCACTTTTAGGTTTGTTATTTTTCAACAGTCCACAAGAAGGAAACTCTTGGCAAACACTTTGTTCAGTTTATCATTTCCCAAAATAAATAACTGCAAATGCTGCAAACCTCTAAATGAATGATAGCTAAATATTTGCCACTTTAATCAAAATACTATCAGAAAACGTTTAAGTTTGCAGTCGGCCTGTTTCTCGCTGCTAGGCAACTTGGCTATAACAGATCTTTGTAATCTGCCAACAGCCCATTGCTAAAACGGCGAAAATGAAGTTCCTAATGCTGCAGCATGAAGTCTGAGATAGTCTGATATGTTTCAGCTTCTACCCAGAGAGCTGTTAAATCTAAATCCTATCTAAACTACACCTTTTTAATTCACTCACCTAAATGTGAAACTCTTTAGATATTGCCTTCCTCAGATTCCACTGTGCACAAGCAGAGTTTAAAGGTGTTAACAATTGGCTTGGTTCTGAATTTATTGTGATTTGTGGAGCATAGAAAAGAAAATGCTGACTAAAACTTAACTGGATGCCAGTTGCCCTGTTGATGCTTTAACTTTTTAATAACCTACAAAGATGTACACTCAGGCTGAATGAGATCCTATAAACACCATTTCTATAAAAATATATTCATTTTCTGTATTTCTGAGTAAAGTTTCCACAGTGATCCTGCTTAAAGGTTTAGCCTTTTAGGGAACATAAGAAAACGTTTTACCTTCAAAATAAGGTAGCTTTTTTTTGTTTGTTTATCCTGTGGGAACTGAACAGATTTCTGAAGGAATTATTTACAAGCCATTTGTGAAGTGAGATTTGCAAATTTTAACGTAAAGTCTTAGAAAATATAAATTGTGCCCATTGCTTTGCATTATTTTGGTGGGTTTTTTTCCCCCAAGGGGAACATTATCATTCAATGCATGCCATTTTCTTATTTATGATACTCTTTAATACTTTGAGAGAAAATGTAAATTCACCATAAAAAAGAACTGCAGCTTTACTTTCTTTCAATGGGAACACCCGAGGTTCTTTTTACAAAACCTTATTGTGCTGTACAATTAGCAGTAGTATGAGTTGTTACAGTGTTTCATTGAGGAGTAATATGGTGCTGGAAAGCTAGTGCTCAGTATTTCCTGAGTTATTAAAGAAATGTTTCTAATTTGGTCAAAGCCAAATGAGTCAGCTTTATTTAATGTTTGCTTCTATTTCACTGATGTGAAAGCTTTGGTATACTTTTTCCAATTTATGAAAGTGAAACGTGAGATGATTTATTTTTGTGCTTTGTGTGGTATGAACAAAGTTTATGAACAATTTGTAATCAGTGATAAATCTATAAATAGATCATTGTTATCGAAAAGCAGTGACTATAGAGTCTAAGGATTCTGACAGTCTTTTATTATTGCAGAGAAAAACTTGTTTGTAGGTATAATCACCTCTTTAATAAAAATAATTTGTAGGGACCAGCAGATGGTGTAGTGCTTATGTCACTGGACTAGCACATGGCCAACCACAGTTCAAGTCCTAGACTTGGTGACTTGAAAATTACAGTGGGTGCATGTGTGTAGGCCAAAGATCACAGGATGAGAATGGTAAAGAAATTGTGGTGTGACCATACCCCTAGGAGTTGATTTCTCACTTTTCCTCTCACTGTCTGTCTGTCTCTCTGGTGAGTATGCATGCCCTATGGCAAAATATTTTGAAAAAGAAATTAAAGATTTGTAAGTGATTTTATATGGAGTTCAGTACTCCCCTTGGGAAGAGTGGTGCTAATTAAGTACTCTAATCAGTGTCAAATAGATTGCATTTTTTAATCAAGTCTCACTTTCCTTTATATATAAATCTGAATTAAGACACCTCTGTACAAGTTAAATTTTCAAAGGAGAAATGTATAGAAAAAGAGAAAAACTCTTACCATGATGGCAGCGTACCCTTCTTCTGTGGAATTCATTTCTTCTTTGATCACAATGATAAGTTTTTGTTGTTGTTGTAGTTTTTGCTGTTGTACACATGCACTCACCAGAGAGAGACAGAGAGAGAGAGAGTGAGAAGTCACCATGCAAGGTGAATGGCCATGCCATAATCCCTTTCATTCTAGTCTCCTCTCAGGATGTTGGGCACACACACACATTTGCCCAGCATGATTTTCAAGCTGCTGGGTCTAGGACTTGAACCGCACAGTCAACCATGTAAGAATAAATTATACATGAATTTCTGAATTGATTTGCATCAAACTAAATAAAAATTAAATTTTAATTTAATTACTTAATTTTCCATAAACTTTTTGAAGTGCTAATTTTTTTTTTTGGAGAGGTTTTTGTGATAGGGCACGTGCGTTCGCCAGACAGAGAGAGACAGAGAGACAGAAAGCGAGAAATCACCCCCCAAGGGGGATGGCCACGCCACAGTCCCTTCTCCTCCATTCTCCTCTCGGGATCTTGGGCACACATGCACATGCGCCCGGCGTGAGTTTTAAGCCACCGGGTCCGGGACGCGAACCACAGTCCACTACATGGGAGTCCAGCAACACAGCCATTACGCTAACTGCTGGTCCCGAAGTACTAAATTAATAAAATAAATACCTCTCTTTTCAACTCTCAGGCTTAAGAATTAGAAACCAGGGCTAGCTCTGTGACCTGGTGGTTAAGGCATCCAGACTACATGATTTGAATCCTTACCCTCGTGGCTTGAGATGAGTGCATGTGTGCCAAAATTCTGACAGCATAGAGAAATGGAGGAGATAGAATTGTGGCATGACCACACACCCTTGGCGAGGAGGGTGTGCTCTTTCTGTCCTTTTATCTCCGTCTCTCTCTCTCTTGAGCACATGTGCCCTCAGACAAATTTAAAAAAAGAACTAGAAACTAAATTATAGTTTAAATACTATTACTGTAGTTTATTATAGTAAAAGTTTTTTCATGCTTCAGATTATTCTATGACTTCCCTTCCATTTCCTGGCAACAATTTTTTAACCCTCATTTTAAATTAATATAACCAAGTATAAAAATTACTTAGATCCTTAAGAGGGCAGACAGAGAACTTAAAAATGACTAACTAAACCAAGAAGAGAATTCTCAATCTCTTGCATTGTGCAACAGCCCTTTGACTGTAGTCTATAGTGTCATCTTTGGTTTAATTATATCCTAATATTCCCATGTTTCTGACTCTGGCATGACAACTTGATTATGACTCCTAATAACACCCTTGTTAAATGGTTCAGTTTTGGTGTTCATCTTTACTTGACTTCTATTATATAATTTAAGAAAAAACAAAGAAGGTAAAAAAAATACTATAACTTGGTGATAATAATGGTGATAAGGGAACTGATCCTTTAAGACCCAGCTACAATGATTTATGCATAATAGCTCATTTTCGTAATAACTCTGTGAGACTGGCATTATTATGTTGTTTCCCAAAAGATAAAAGAAAACATTGTACTAATCATAGTTAATTTCCTAAAGTTACATAATTAAGAAATGTTGAAACAAAGATTTAATCTTAGATGTGACTCATAACCCTGTGCTCCTGTTTGCCATGAAGTCTTCATATTTAACTAGAATTTATTCACTATCAGTGGTGTGTTAGGAATGTGTAATAGGTTTCAATTACAAGTGTATATAAAGAGACTATTATGAATATACATATCAGTGTTAATTTTCCTTTTTTCAGACTTCTTGCATATCTTCAGGATTTAATTTTTTTTTTTTTTTGAGAGGTTTTTCGTTATAGGGCATGTGCGCTCACCAGGCAGACAGAGAGAGACAGAGAGACAAAGCGAGAAATCACCCTCCAGGAGACAGAGAGACAGAAAGAGAGAAATCACCCCCTTCTCCTCCATTCTTCTCTTGGGATCTTGGGCACACACATACACACCTGCCCGGCGTGAGTTTTAAGCCACCGGGTCCGGGACACGAACCGCGGTCGACTATGTGGGAGTCCAGCGACATAGCCATTACGCTAACTGTTGGTCCCCAATATTTAATTTTCCATATACACTATTGTCCATTTTTCCAGATACTGATAGAATGACACTCCAGCAGTGTTTAATGCCATCCCAATCCTGACTGCTGAGTTACTAAATGTCCTCTTGTTCATTTGTAGTACTTATATCAAAAATTTGGAATCAGAGGTACAACAGTGTATAATAAATTTAATTAGCCAATAAATATAGCAGAGAATTCTAGTCACAGAGTGTTAGAAAACATACACATTTTTACATATGTATACATGTGTACATATGTATGAACATGTATATGTATGCATATATAAACACACATAGTCTTTACTCAAATATTATATGAGCCAGTGCATATTAAAGTGTTATTGACTGTTGAGGTTTTTTTTTTTTTAGTTAAAATTTTCTGGCTTGCCTAGTATGTACTGCATATGGATAGTTTTCTTTCTTTTTTTTTTTTTTTAAGTTTATTTCTTCTATGAGTAATAGAGACACAGAGAGAGACAGCACTTTCAACATTGTCTTGGCACAATGATCTGCCCCCAGCTTTACCTAGCCCTAGATCACAGGCACTTTTGTGCCCCAGTGTCTTCAGGGTAGTTTCCAGATGCAGAACCTTTTCATGTGGGTCAGCCTTGCAAACACTGCATTTTATTACCCAACCACTGGCCCCTATGAGCTGTTTTGAGAGCTTATTCAATGTGATGTTTAGTAACTTATGTAAATCAGTGGCAGTACACAAATACTCCTTAAAAAAAAAAAAAAAAGCACATCTGAGAAATGATGCAGTTTGTCAAAAAGAATAAAATCAACATGTGATTCAAATTAAAATAAAGTTTAAGGCAAAATAAATGTGAAAATTTTGCCAGGAAGGAAACACAAAGAAACAATCCAAGAAATATCTCTCTCCTTGAGAATACAATGTGGAAATTTTGAGTGAGTTTACAAAATACTCTCCTGTAACCACCTACTCAATTTCCTGCAACCTTTCTTCTTCTTTTCATTTTTGGAGAGGTTTTCTATATAGGACTCATGTGCTTACTGGAGAGACGGAGAGACAGCAGGAAATCACCCCCCAGGGGAATAGCCATGCTGCAGTCTTTTCTATTACACTCTTCTCTTGGGGTTTTGAGTACACACACACACGTACCCAGCATGACTTTTAAGCCATTGGGTCCAGGATTCGAACTATGTTAAGTCATCTGGGTGTCCAGTGAAGTAACCAATATGCCATTTGCTAGTCCCAACCATTTTCTTCTTTAAATAAGACTTCACTCCAAACAAGCCTTCCAGCAAACAAGCCTAACAAATGTCTTTCCTCAGAGAATTTAGCCCTACTAGCCCTAGTGTTTCTAGCTCTCTCTATTTTATTCTCACTTTTCACCACTTTTATTCTTCATAGTACTGGACGTCTTAGCCAGCACAGTTAGACAAGAGAAAACATTCAGGACTTACAAATTAAAAAGGAAGAACTCGAATTGTTTCTATGTGGAGAAAACATGATCACATAGATGGAATCACCTAAGTAAAGACTCCATTAAAAACTCCTTAAAACTTGTAAGAGAATTCAGTACAATTGCAGGATACAAAGTCAACATATAGAAATCAGTAGCATTCCTATACAGCAATAACTAATGGAAAAAAAGTCAAAAGCAATGTAATTACTATAGGTGCTGTATATTGGATCATCAGAAAAGTAATGGTATACTTTTCTATGCAAAAATGTGTCATGACTTTTGTGACAAGATGTATACGTATATCTCAATCTCACATATAAAATAATTTGATTGAGATGCTAAAAGATTTCCACAACAAAAACACTGATGAAAGAAATACAAAAAGACAGGAAAAATTAAAGTAAATCTATGTCGAGGGACTGGAAGAATGAATATTTTTCACATACCTATACTACCCAAAATAATATACAAATTAATGCCATTCCTCTCAAATGCCAAAATCATAGAACAAAGGTCATAAAATTCATAAAAATTTACAAAATAAATCTGATTTAGCTAAAGCAATCCTATTTACAAAGAACAAAGCTAAAGACATCACACTACCTGACCTCAAAATATATTACAGGGGGCCAATAGATGGCATAGCAGTATGTCACTGGACTTCCACCTGACCAATTGCGGTTTGAGTCCCGGACCCTGTGGCTTGAAACCCATGCCAGGCTTGTATGCATGCATGCCCAAAGTCTGGTGAGGAGAAGGGATTGTGGCTATCCTCCCTGGGGAGTGATCTCTCAGCTTCCCTCTCACTGTCTTTGTCTCTCTCTCTCTCCAGTGAGAGCATCACAAAACAAAAAACATATGTACATACACATACACACACACACACACACACTTCAGCAAATGGTGTAATGGTGTAATGGTTGCGTTGCTGGACCCCCACATAGTCAATTGTGGTTAGAGTCCTGGACCCAGTCAAACTCATGCCAGGCACGTGTGCGTGCGTTCCCAAGATCCCAAGAAGAGAATGGAGAAGGGATTGCAGAATGACTTTCCCACTGGGGAGGTTGATTGCTCACTGTCTCTCTGTTAAGTACACATGTCCTATAGCAAAAATCTCTCTTAAAAATATATGTGTGTGCGTGTGTGTGTGTGTGTGATAAAAACCAAAACAGCATTGTACTTGCATAAAAAGAGACACATAGCCCAATGGAACAGAATAAAGAACCTAGAAATAGAGAACCTAGAATAGAACCTAGAAAGGGGAACGTAGAAATAAATCCATGTAGGGACCAGCAGTTAGCATAATGGCTATGTCGCTGGACTCCCATGTAGTCGACCGCGGTTCGCGTCCCAGACCCGGTGGCTTAAAACTCACACGGGGCACTTGTGCGTACGTACCCAAGATCCCGAGGGGAGAATGGAGGAGAAGGGATTGCGGCATGACCATCCCCCCGGGGGGTGATTTCTCGCTTTCTGTCTCTCTCTCTCTCTCTCTCTGTCTGGTGAGCACACATGCCCTATAGCAAAATAAATAAATAAATAAATAAATAAATAAATAAATATTAAAAAAATAAAAAAATCCTCTCCAAAAAAAAAAAGGAAATAAATCCATGTAAATAAATACAACTGTTTTTTGCCCCAGGTGCCAATAACATTCACTGGGGAAAGGATAGTGTCTTCAAGGAATGATACCAGGAAAATTGTGTATCCACTTCCAGAGGAAAGAATCTACACAGTTGTATCTCATAGTACATAAAAATTAACCCCAGATGGATTAAAAATTTAAATATAGGACCTAAAACTCTGAAAGCGCTAGAAGGACACATTGGGAAAATGCTTTAGGGTATTAGTCTGGGCAAAGATCTTTTTTAGATAATTCCTCAAAAGAATGAGCAGCAGCTCTTCCTCTTGGTCCCATATTGAACTCGAGTTGGAATAGGCGAGTCTGTCCTCAAAATGGAGGGTCATAATCCAAAAGAAACCAGAGCAGTTGAGAAAACTGTTCATTGGTGGCCTGAGCTTTGAAACTATAGATGATAGTTTAAAAGAACATTTTGAGAAATGTGTACACTCACAGATTGTGTGGTAACGAGAGGCCCCCCAAACAAAACATTCCAGGGGCTTTGGTTTCGTGACTTACTCTTGTGTTGAAGAGGTGGATACAGCAATGTGTGCTAGGCCACACAAAGTTGATGGACGTGTAGTGGGACCAAAGAGAGCTGTTTCTAGAGAGGATTCTGTAAATCCTGATGCCCATCTATCAGTGAAGAAAATTTTTGTTGGTGGTATTAAAGAAGATACACGAGAATATAATTTGAGAGATTATTTATAAAGTTTGGCAAGATTGAAACCATAGAAGTTGTGGAAGATCAACAGAGTGGGAAAAAGAGAGGGTTAGCTTTTGTAACTTTTGATGATCATGATACAATTGATAAAATTGTTGTTCAGAAATACCACACTATTAATGGGCATAATTGTGAAGTGAAAAAGGCCCTTTCTAAACAAGATATGCAGTCTGCTGGATCACAGATGTCATGGAGGTGGATCTGGCAACTTTATGGGTTGTGGAAGAAACTTTGGAGGTGGTGGCAACACAGGTAGTTATTGAGGAGGTGATGGTGGATATAATGGATTTGGAGGTGATGGTGGAAACTATGGTGGTGGTCCTGGTTATAGTTGTAAAGGTGGCTATGGTGGTGGAAGACCAGGATATGGAAACCAAGGCAGTGGATATGGTGGTGGTGGTGGAGGATATGATGGTTACAATGAAGGAGGAAATTTTGGCAGTGGTAACTATGGTGGTGGTGGAAACTATAATGATTTTGGAAATTATAGTGAACAACAGCAATCAAATTATCACCCATGAAAGGGGGCAGTTTTGGTGGAAGAAGCTCGGGTAGTCCTTATGATGGTGGTTATGTACTTGGTGGTGGAAGTGGTGGATATGGTAGCAGGAGGTCCTAAAAACAGCAGAAAAGGCCTATGGTTCTTAGCAGGAGAGAAAACGAGGAGTGGTCAAGAAAGCTGCAGGTTACTTTGAGACAGTCATCCCAAATGTATTAGAAGGAACTGTAAAAATCTGCCACAGGAGGAATGATGATCCATAGTCAGAAAAGTTACTGCAGCTTAAACAGGAAACCCTTCTTGTTCAGGACTGTCATAGCCACAGTTTGCAAAAAGTGCAGCTATTGATTAATGCAGTGTAGTGTCAATTAGATGTACATTCCTGAGGTCTTTTATCTGTTGTAGCTTTGTCTTTTTCTTTTCATTACATCAGGTATATTGCCCTGTAAATTGTGGTAGTGGTACCAGGAATAAAAAGGAATTTTTAACTTAAAAAAAAAAAAAGAATGAGCAGCAAACACAAAAATAGACAAGCAGAACCATCTCGAAAACTAAAAAGCTTCGCATAGCAAGGAGCTATCAGCAGAGTGAAAAGATGACATATAGGATGAGAGAAAATATCTGTAACATATACTTCTGATAAGGAATTAATAATCAGAATGTACAAGTAACCTAACTCACCAGCAAACAACAACAACCAAAAAAACAGCAGCAAAAATCTGAATTTAAAAAATGAACAATCCCAACAGACAGTTCTCAAAAGACATACAAATGGCCAACCAGTATATTAAAAACTGTTCAATATCACTAATCATCAGGGAAAGGCAAGTGAAATCCACAGTGAAGTATAAACTCACCTCAGAATGACTATTATCAAAGAAATAGAGAATACGGATAGAATAGAATGGAATAAGAATAGAAATAGAGAATAAGCAGTGCTGCTGAGAATGCAGGGAAAGGTGAACTATTGTGCACTATCAGTAGGAAGATGGTATGGTGGTGCCTCGAAAAACTAAAAACAGAACTACGTTAGGATCTGGTAATCCCACTGCTAAATATATATATTAAACAAAAAATCAGTATGCCAAACCAATAACTGTGATTCCATGCTTATTGTAGCATTCATTATTGACAGTAGCCAAGATATGGAATCAACCTAAGTGTCTAGCAACAAGTGAATGGATAAAGAAAATTTAGTGTGTGTGTGTGGTGTGTTTGTTTATATATGTGTGTGTATATATGTATGCACATATAAGTATGTATATGTATGTACGTACATGTATATATAGGTATATGTGTGTACATACATGTATAAATATGTACATGTGCACAAATGGAATAGTATTCAGCCATGAAAACGGATGAAAATCTTTCACTGAGGCAACATACATGAATGTGGAAAAAATTCTGCTAAGTGACATAAGCCAGGCACTGAAAGACAATTACTATTTATTCTCACTCCTTTTTGGAAGCTAGAAGATTTGATTGCATAGAAATGAAAAGTGGAATGATGGCTATCAGAAGCTGGGAAGGGTAGTGGAGAGGGATCAAAGGGAAACCTTGGTTAGTGGATACAAAATTGTAATTAGGTAAGGAATGAGTTTGAGAGTAATATAACACACTAGGTTAAGTACAGTTAATACTATTATTATTTTTTTTTTTTTAGATTCTTGCCATACCGTGCATACACTCACTGGAGAGAGCCAGAGATAGAGAGGAAAAATGAGAAATCACCCCTAGGAGGATAGCCATGCCAATCCCTTCTCCTTCATTCTCTTCTTGGGATTTTGGGCATTGATGCACACACAACTGGCATTAGTTTCAAGTCATTGGATCTGGGACTCAAACCATGGTCACCTATGTGGGAGTCCATCACCTTAACCACCACACCGCTAATTTAATGTGTATTTTGTAATAGGTAAAGAGAGGATTTTGAATGTTCACATTACAAAGTCCTGAAAAATGTATGAGATATTGGATATGCTTATTGCCCTGATTTTATTATTATACTTTGTATTCATGTATTGAAAAGTCACACTGTACCTCCAAAAATGTTCAACTCCTTACATGTCAAATGAAAGTTATAAAAATTATATGTATGTATGTATTATCTACTATTTGCCAAGCATTTTTCTTGGTTCTAGAATATAGCAGCAAACAAAACAAAGCAAACTTCCTACCCCGTGGAGCTTTAACTCCATGAGGTGAGATATACAAAAATAGGATCAGTAAGTATAGTACATAGTATATTAGATAATAAATAATAAGGAACACAATAAAGGATAGGGGACTAGCAGGCATTAGGGTGTACACTTTTACAGAAACTATAGAGTACTTTTAATCATTGTCATAAAACTTTATAAACCTCAGTTTTTTCATTTGACACACAGGAATAGTGATGATCTCAAGAAACGACATGAGAATAAAATAAAATAATAAATACAAAAATACTTTATGAATTATATAATTAAAGAAAACATGACATTTCAAAATGTTGCTTCTGGCATTTAATTGGAGGAAAACTTTAAGAAGGACACAAGGAAAACCCAAAACTACAGAAAATTATAAATATCATAGATGTAGAAGTAAGAGTTTTATATTAGAAGGTAATATTTTGCATTGCACAGTTATTTTAATTAGTAATACAGTATAATATCTACCCATGGGTAACTCTCATGATGTCGCTATACCAAATCAAACTTCTGAATTTTATGACTTTCTATATTTTATATTTTCAGTTTTATTTAACTTGGAGAGGGTCAGGCCTCTCTTAACCAATATCATGATTTCTGCAGATAAGTTCTTTTAGGGAGGTAGAGTTTGTTTTCTCTGAAATTATATGTTAAAAAATAAAAGAAGTAAAACTAAATACTCCCATGTGTAAAATGGATAGCAAAAAGACAGTCACTCAGAGGAAATTGTGACTCTAACAACTGTCATTCCTCTATCCATTTTTCATTAGCATCTAATCTCAGCCTTGATAAGCATGGTTTCAGAGACAGTAGTGAGGCGTGAGGCCTGAGGCCTGAAGCCTGAGTACAGAACTGTTCTGTGGATGCTTCTCTGCTCTGGCTGTGCCTGTACCATGTGTGAGCATGTGCACAGAGGTTCTTTAGGCAAGACCAAGGAAGCATTCCATGGATATAGAGCACACAAACCCAGGAAGGCAAGGCAGAAATCAAAGTATCTGGAAATCTATGATCATGATTTAGCAAGAAGGTCAAAAATCCAGATGTGCAGCCCAAGCATAATAGCCAGCATCACAACAATCAGGATTTGTCATGTTAAAAGAGTATCTTAACTAAGCAAGTCATTGATGCCCAGGTCCACAAGTTGTTACCTGCTTTCCCTCTGGGAGAGTACCAAATCCTGTGAAGCCCCAATTTACAAGGCAGCAACTCATCTTCTAAGGCTGATGTAGAGCTGTAATAGCAGCATCTCTTTTTATGATTAATAAATCCCATGCCCTGTTTTCCAGAGTTACAGCAATCATTGTTATTCAAAATTTGAAGTGGATTAATAACTTTGAAAACAAAAAGGTTGAGAAGCACTTTGTAATATGCTGTATCTTTCTACTCTAGTCTTTTGGCATTATTGGAACCGAAGTCAGGTAATTAATGCTCATCTTTACACATGTGCTGAGGTCATTGAGTTAGAGTTCCTAAGACTAAGTTCCGATTGGCTCATAAGATTTGAAAGAAGACCAAAACAGACAGAAATGTATGGAAAGCTACTCTAATCTAGTGCCTGACCTCCATGTTGTAGCCTCACCAGAAGATGGACCATGGAACTGTGAGTCTTCAAATCGTGAGCTGAATAAACCTGGATTTCTTTATACATTCACACAGTCTTAGGTATTTCTGTTATAGAAATGCAATAATGGATAAAGACAGGTTCTATTTAACTCAGAACATTGTGCTTCTCTCTGTATAAACAATCCTTTTGCACTGAATACTGTTCTACTTATTGCTTGAATATCTCCTACTTATCCTGCCAGATCCTTAAGTGTAAACTATATAAAATTCCTTAATTCTTCCACCTCAGATAAATTAGTTACTTCTTCCATTGGCTATCACTGTATTTTATTCTTAACTTAGAATTTGGAACCGTAATACTCTGTTACAATAATTTGTTTCTGTATCACTTCCCTTTTAGACAGTAAATAGTAACTGGACTGGCAGGCACCATGCCTTTAAATAGCATTCTTCAGCATCTTCTGCATAGAACTTTGCAAACAGTGGTTTATTGGTGGTTATATAAAGGAATGTTCAGAAGAATAACTACATTTCTTTGATTCTATTATTATTAAAGACAACCTATATTGCCCCAAATATAAGCATATTTTCTCATTGTATTGAATATACTAAATCTCTACAAACTGTACATTGTATGAAATTTGTTTCTTTCTAAATGAATAAGAACATTTTTTTCTCATACTTAAATATTCAAACTATTTTTCCATTGTTTCCAGTAACTACTTCATAACATATGTATGTGATACATGTGTGTGTATGTATTCTGAAATAATTTTCTTATAGAAAAAAATAAGGTATGCATTTTGAAGCTTCATAATACATACAGATTCTAGGATTTTTTAAAAGAGGTTTTTGCCTTAGAGTGTATATACTTACCAGAGTAGAAGAGGGGGAGAGATAGAGATAGTGAGATGGAAAGTAGGAAATTACCCCTCAGAAGGGATGGCCATGCTGCAATCCCTTCTTCTCTGTTCTCCCTACTGGGATCTTGGGCACACATGCATATGTGCCCAGCATGATTTTTAAGCCACTGGGTCTAGCACTTGAACTGTGGTCAGTCATGTGGGAATTTAGCAACGTAACTGCTACATCTTTAACCCTGGAAATTCTTCACCTTTCAATTGATACAATTCCAGCAATTTTTAAAAAAATTACTTTCTTTCCAACAGTTACCAAGAAGTTATTGAGATAAAAATTATGTTAGGAAGTCGACACTATACATCATAGATTTCATCCATATCAGTACCAGCTAATCCAAGAACACACATAGAGACTGGATTTTATAAAATTGTTGAAGCTTTTTTGGGGGGATGTCTCGCTTCTATTGAAAAGATACAGTGTGGGGCTAAAAACTGCAATTTTATATTTCAAATTAAATAAATAATACTGAAATATACATGTTACTTCTAACTAATGTTCTCACTTTTATGACCAGATTTATCAGTTAAACATGAAAAATGTATATTATTCAGAAGAAAATTAGAATCTTTCACAGTTACATGTATTTAGGTCAGATCATATCAATTGTTAACTTCAATGTAGAGTGTCAGTAAAAATAATGCATTGATTATTTTAGTGTTAAAACAAAGTTTTATATGTAACATGTAGCATATATTATCTACTCTTATCTTCTTATTACTTATTCCTGTTTAAGACATTTATGTCAGAATAACACACACACACATATATCACATACATATGTCATGAAGTAATTACTGTGAACGTTGGAAATGTAGTTTGAATATTCAAATATGAGAAGAAATGTCCTAACAAATACACAAATTTATATACACACATGTATTCAAACTATGGTATAAACATAAATGTACATATTTATGTGTATATATGTACACATATGTATTTCAACTTGTCTTTTAATTTGTAGGAGTTACAGGCAAATAATATTAAATTTAAAAAGTATGTCATTCTAGCAAATTATGCTGCAAAGTGGTTTCAACTGTTTCTGCTGAAGTTTAATCATTGACTTGCCATGAATCTGAAATTTTCGCATAATCTGTATTTAATATCCTAATTGCAGCTGTCTCAGTTTTTAATATGGAAACCCAGCACAGAGGAACTATAACAATATTTTCATTAATGACTAATTTCTGGACTCTTCAAGTCTTTATGAACTGGAGTCAAGCATTTTTATTTTTATCTGTCTTATAAGAGGCCTATATTTTGTAAGTATAAAGCAAAGTAAAAATAAAAGGCCTCAAGGAATAAAAAGAATTATGTAACTACTTAATAACATTTGTCATGTTAATATGTCAACCATTATAACAAGGCATGAGCTAAAAGATCTTGTTAAGTTTTCTGGAAATGTGAAAAATATGTGTTTGAATTGAATAGATGATGCATTTGTTCAGGAAGAGCCTAGAACACAAAGTTCCCACTATCTTACAAAAAACCTGCAGAGTCAGTGAGTCTATTTCACATGTCCATAGTGGATTGTCACTCTTAGTGGTTCTGTGTTTGTAAAATTTCCCATTTACTAAAATTGGTAACCTCCACATCAATAGCCACAGCAGTTTTTTAATCATTTACACAACACAGCAAAATATCTGTGTCACCATACAAACGCATTCCCAGTGTGAGATCCAGCATGGCAGCCGCCTGCCTTCTTTCAGCTGTCATTCTGCTAACAAGTGTCCTTTTTCCTGTCTTTATAATCTCACATTTTTCACATTTTTGTGCTTTTTGTCAGTGATTTCATTGTTTAAAATGGCCCTAAACATTGTACTGACATGCTCTCTAGTGTTGCTAAACCCAAGAATACTGTGATGTATTACTATTTTACAGGAAACATATGCATGATAGCTAAGCATCACTCAGGTGTGCATTATAGTTGACAGTGATGAGTCCAATATTAATGACTCAACAGTACAAACTAAATAAGCTGTCTTTAAATAGAAACACATATAAACAAGGTTATGTATTGATTGCTCAACAAAAATGTTTAACCAGAGCTTGTCAAAAGTACACAACTCTGTATTTCACCTAAGAGCAATGGTTTAGTATTTGCTAACTCAGTGTCTGCAGCAACTAAGCACATAATTACTTCAGGGGCTATGTGACGGTGCAGTAATGCATCTGGACCCATATGGGAAAGGTCCTGGGTTCACATCCTGGGAATTGTCTGAGTTCTCCAGGGATATGTGCATGTGTCTGTAACATGGACTGACTGGGACCTACAGTGGATTGCCATGTGAGGTCCCTGTTAAGAGTTCTCACTGTCAGTCTTTTCATCATGAAAGGAATAAATAAATAAATAAATAAATAAACTTAAAATAATAAAAGAATGTAACTTCCACAAATAGTAAACATCAACTTATTTATATTTCATCTCTGTCAGTTTTTTTTTCTAGTTTGGTTGAGAAGTTGGAGATTATTTGTTTATAGGTATCTAAATTAGCATAAAATAATAAGAACAGCAATAATACTGTATATAATAATATACATCAACTATAGTATAAGGAGCATGATGTATTGTATCTGTAGAACTTTGTTATATTCTTCCATACTACATAATTTTCTTTGAAAGCCTATATCATAATTGTTAATTCATCATTGGTATAATTTCTAATGTATATTTTCGAATAGACAAAAAGTTTCATAAGAGCAAAATGCATATTTGACTTTTTCACTATTGACTTTCACAGTTAATTAAGACAACAGAGCCAATAATTTTGGGTTTTATTTGAGACAGATTTTTTTGCTATAGGGCACATGCACTCATTGGAGAGACAGAGAAACAGTAAGAAATTGCCCCTCAGGGGGATGGCCATGCCACAATCCCTTCTCCTCCATTCTCCTCTCAAGATTTTTGGCAAGCATGCATATGCACCTGGTGTGAGTTTTAAGCCACAGGGTCTGGGACTTGGACCATGGTCAAACAGGTGGGAGTCCAGTGCCTTAACTACTATGCCACCTGTTGACACCTTTTTTTTTTTTTTTTTTTTTTTCGGATAGGTTTTTGCTATACGGCGTGTGCTCACCAGAAAAACAGAGAGAGACAGAGATAGAAAATGAATGAGAAATCACCCCCCTGGGGATGGCCATGCCTCAATCCCTTCTCCTCTATTCTCCTCTTGGGATCTTGGGCACGCATGCATACGCACCTGGTGTGAGTTTCAGCCACTGGGTCTGGGACTCGAACCACAGTCAACTACATGGGAGTCCAGTGACATAGCCATTAAGCCAACTGCAGGTCCCAACTCCCTAATAATTATTAAATAATAGAGAAATGTTTGTAATTTTATTTAGAAGATAGGAATTAAAGTCTTTTTATTAATTAGAAATAGTCTTATAAATTAAGTGGCCTAATAAAATATTTGCATTGTTTAAGGTATAGTATCAATAAAATAGGTCAATTATACAATGTCCAAATTGAAAAAATCTTGAGAGGTATAAATGGAGACTTATATGATTAAAACCACATACCTGCAAGTGTTTATTTATTGTCACATTAATTTTTATATTGGTGTACCTATAAAGTAGTGTTATTTAGAAAAATAATTCCAAAATTATTTTATTTTACAAATTAAGATAACATATTCCATGGATATTCAAGCAAATTGAAAATACCTGTATTGATGACCTAAATAACAGAAAGGGTGTATGCAGAAAAATTATTCTTTACTAAATAGTTTGTTAATACAGAATCATGATTTTTTTTCTTAAAGTATATTTTTATGATCTAGTTATTTTTATGTTTTCTGTAAAATTTCTTGACATAGTCAATTGAGTTTTTAATGCAAACTATAATATTGGTTAATTGAGAGAATAATCCCTGTACCTGATATACAGAGCAAACTATATTCTCAAGTATATATGTGTTGTATTTTAAAATATTTTTCTATGTGAATTGAGGGAGTATCCTACCTTAATTTGCTTCACAGATAATGTCCATATAGTTATTTTTTTAAGACACCAAATGATAGAATTTATAAAGCAGTGATCTCTGAAAAACATTAACAAATGAAATGAGTTTTACCTGTGACCTACTTCTGGAATGGTGAAATGAAGGTGTTGAACCCTCCTCCTAAGAAAACAACCACCTCTTGTAGAAAATTACAAAATAAAGTACCCATCATATAAAGTTTTTGTAAATTATACTAAAGTCATTTATTAAAAGAGTTATACTCATTTAAAAAAAAATCTACTAAATCTCAGAAGAGTCAGAATCTGTGGCAGTTGAGCCACAGCTTTTGCCTTTCCTCGTCATCTCCTTTTCAGAGAAACTACTATGGGTAGGGACTCACTCCCCTCAACTTCTAGTCTAGGATGACCATTTCAACCTTGAAAGGGTGGAATACCAGTGTTTCTCATTGTCTTCCCACCTTGTTACAGAAATTCTGTTCTGGGCATTTGCCAGAGATGGAGTATCTCCTTTTTTGTTCCCATTTCTGCTGTGCCACTGTGGCTGACCAAAAATCATTTAATTTAAAACCGAGTGAAAAAAAATTAAAAATGCAAGTAACAGGCAAATAGGAAATGACTAGAAAATTAATATAATGATAAATATATATCCAAACATATCAACAGTTACATTTGCAAAAGGTTTAAAACATCTCAATTAAAAAGGAAAGAATGCCAGATTGTGGGGAAAAAAAAAAAAAAAGAAACTGGTATATATTGTTTAACTAATTTTTAATATACAGACATAAAGACCTAAAACATACAAAAGATAGAAAAACTCATACCATGAAAGCATCAAATTATATGAATGCTGGGATATGAATACTAACATTAAATAAAATAGCTTCAATAATACAATATGTCTTCTGCTTACAGACAAGATGGACTAATGGACCCGATTTGCAACCAAACACAAAACACACGTATACAAAACAGTAGTTTCAAGACTGGACACTAGAAAATTAAGGACAGTGATCTCTGCATGGCTGAAGAAAAAATTACGTGAGTCTTGTAATTTTCTCATCTTTCTGGGGAGCTTCTAACTGGTGCTACAGGAAGTAGAATATTCAGAAATGTCTAGCCTCAGTGTGGAGAGTAGGTATCTGTAGAATAAACAGCACTTGTTCTGCCTAATATTGAGCAGAGCACTGAAGAAGTAAGGGTTAGAATATGTTGGTTCCTGGGGAAAGAAAGCATTCTAGGTCAAAGGGAGAGAAACAGTACACAGAGCCAGAGGTGGGAGAGTCTGGCATGAGGTAGAGAAGAGAGTAGAGGGTGAGGTCATGTGGGCAGGCTTGGCTTTAACTGAATGAACTTTGAAGTTATTTGGAGCTTGAAATAGATCAGAGACATTAACTAAATTTTAAAGGAATAACTCTTTATTCTGGTAACTGATCTGAGAATAAAATGTAGTGGGGGTTGGGGAGGGATGAAAGTAGGGTAAGATGAATTGTGCATTTTCCTGATCTTATTTTAGATCAGATATGTAGAAATACAGGAAGTAATATATATTATTGAAGGCAAGTACTGTTCATAGAATAGATGTAGCATTTGAGAGAAATTTTTATCAAAAGTGATTTCAAAATATTTACCTGAGCAAATAGAAGGATGAAGATTTTATTTACTGAGAGGTGAGAGACAGTTTGAGGACTTTGAGGAGGCTATAGAAAAAATAGCCAAAGTTTTCCATAAACATGGTAAGTTTGAGATTTCTATTAGATATAAAAGTGAAAATGTTAAATCTGTAGCTGATATGTAAGTCTGGGGATCAGGAGTAGAAATAAATTTGGGAGTTATCAACGAGTACATGGGTGTGTATATATGTGTATAGTATGTAAAACTACAAGAAGAGATATAGTAACCAAGGTAGTGAATGTAGAAAGAGAAGGCCTAAAAGTGGAGTTCTCCTCATCTTAAAATTTAGTAGTCAGCGAGGTAAGAAACAGAGCGTTGCAGAAAATGAAGAGGAACTTGAGAAAGTCTGGAATCTTAGTAAAGCCAAGAAAGTGTTTCAAGGAAGAGCGAATGTGTGATCAATTATGTCATAAGGTGCTATTAAGGAAGATGGAGCTTGACAATTCAAGAGTAGATTTGGTAAGGCTGAGATTGTTGATAGGATAAGCAAAAGCATTTTCAGTGGAGTGGTAGGTGAGAGATCCTGATTAAAGAGTGTTTATGAAAAAATGGGAGGAAAGGAAATATGAAATGAGTGTAATCAATTATTTTATCTATAAAAGGAAATATAAACAACAAAGACAGTTGCCTATCACAAGTAATCAATTACCATGTAATTGTTAATCAAAGTAAAAATATATTTTATTATAAGCTTATTAAATTAATGAACTACTACATATTTTAATGCCTGATCATTTGTATAGAACTTTGCATTCAGTGAAAGATCAACTGGTATTTGATGGATGAGTAAGTTTTAAAAAACTGAGAATACAGACCAGCAGATGGTGTAATGGCTATGTCACTGGATTCTCACGTGGTCGACTGTGGTTCAAGTTCTAGACCTGGTGGCTTAGAACTCATGCTGGGTGGGTGGGTGTGCATGCCCAAAATCCCAAGAGGGGAATGGAAGAGAAGGGATTGTAGCATGGCCATCACGCCCCCCCCGGGGGGGGGGGTGATTTTTCTCATTCTGTCTCTTTGTCTTTCTGGCAAGTGCACACACCTTATAGCAAAAATCTCTCTCTAAAAAAAAAAAAGAAAAAAATATGTGGGAACATAATATCAATCGTTGTGTAAGTGCTGGAACAAATAGAGTTAAAACTCTTACAAGAAAGTTTAGAAACTGTCCCACAATATAGAAAATGAATATTTATATTCACATACATATTATGAATTGGAACACTTAATGAGATAATTTAGGTGTTCTTTATCAGCATATTTAGTTGAAGTCACAGTGGCTACCTAATATAGCAATATTTAAATTTAAAAAGATTGTTAAATTTTAGGCATGAGATGTTATTTTTTAGACACATTGTGTTAGAAATAAGATAATGAAGTTGATCGGTTGTGTTTTTATTACATAAGTTATTATCTTTAGTAGTTAAAATCAGCTGCACTATGCATTTTCTGAGTGTGAAAAATCGAAGTATAAATGGGAGTAATTTTAAAATGTCTTTGACATCAGTTCCAAATTCCCTTGTGTTAATCTTCATGTTTTTCAAATTAATGGCTTAAGCAAGTTTTGCAGACTCATTGGGGATAATTGAATCCTATTTGCATGGATACCAAAGGAGGGTGTCCTTGACTAGTTTTTGTCAAGCTACTGATACTGATTGACAAGAAATAGATAATTAAACAGAAAATTAAAAAAAAAAACTTTTCTTAGGAGGCATCATATATGTTATACAAAATAAAGCACTTAATTCAGAGACTAATACTTAACATTTAGAAAATCGGCTGTTTTAAATTTAAAAATTTAAATGCTTTAGAGTACATTGATGTCAAGCACTGTGATTCTAAGTGAAAATATTTCACTTACCCATTTATATTCATTGGTATCTGAGATATTTTGGAGAAAATTACCCTTTGTCAAAGGGAAGAATCTGTGTCACTCATTGTAATAGTGCTGAAAAAAATCACATTGACAGAAGACCTTTGTTTTAACCTGTTTATTAAATCTGCCTCTGTGTAGACAGAGCGAAATGAAAACTTCTCTTCAGAGAATATATTTGCCTGAATTAGTCAAAGTCTGTTAGAAATTGTGTATTTTGTTTGGCAGACACACCACTCCATCCACCTAAGACAAATGTCTTTAAGGAATAGATTTGTTCTTCCAACTAGAGATTTTAAAAACAAGAGAGAGAGAGATGTCAAACAAAGCAGTAAATTAGGAAGAACAATACCAGGACTGACAAGGCTATGAAACTAAAACTAACCTTTTTCTCATTTTGCTATCCAGTTCAGAATAATCCTTAAAAAGTACACTGCTAAGACTTTGTAGTTGATCTTCACAGGATGTGAGTAGGATTATAGATGATGATATCTATGAATGTATTATATTTTTTCTTTTCAATGGTCTCCTAGGAATCCCTCAATATTCAGTATCACCTCCCGTGGGATCTTCTTTCTCTGGATTCCTAGCATTCTCTATACCAGTAGCACACCATGGAGCACATATTCATCAGCCGTTTCCAGTTTTCTGCCCCTCATAGTGCTCAGTAAATACTGAATGGGAAATTTTTCACTATGAGAGTGGCAATAAGAGAAATTGTATTTTATTCTTCACTGCTCTACCATCAGCTCCTAGTCATGAAATACATTAATAGGTTCTGAAAAAGTATTTGCTTAATAAGTAGATGATGTGATTAAAAATTAGAAAAGACTATAATGTACAATGACTAATTTATTACCGATTTAAATTAACATGTATTGTATCCAAATGTCTTTGTAAGGAATGGGCCTTTATTGGGCCCATTGGGTCCAAACCCACTGCTGGATGAGGTTTGCTGGTCCAACAGAGAGCGAGAGGAGGGTTGGGTAGAGAAGTCATGCCCTAGGGTGCAGTTTAGCAATTTTTATAAGGGTATAGGGAAGGGGAATGTCTTAGAGGTAGAAACAGTCCATGTATGGTAATAGAGGAAGAGCAGACTACTGTGCCACGTAGGGTCTGGTGCCATGTGCAGAGTATAACACTGTATGCTACATCTGGGTTAGAATCAAGTGTAGCACAGGTCTGATGACAGACTTGATCTGGGTTGCATCAGCTGACTGTGGCGTGACATCTAACCCCTATATCCAAGCTGCCCAGGCCTCCCGCCTAACAGTCTTAGCCAATTACTTTATCTTACCTCTCATATCTCTTCTTTCCATCTTTAGTTCATTAACTGTGATCTTGAATTTTTATTATTTTCTAAATATATCCTGAATATTCTCTTAGCATTCCAGACTCAAAATGTGGGAATTACCATCTGCACATCTTTTTTTTTTGGGGGAGGGAGAGGTTTTTGCTATAGGGTGCGTGTGCTCGCCAGACAGAGAGAGACAGAGAGACAGAAAGCGAGAAATCACCCCCCAGGGGGGATGGCCACTCTGCAATCCCTTCTCCATTCTCTTCTCAGGATCTTGGGCATGCATGCACATGCACCCAGCGTGAGTTTTAAGCCACTGGGTCCGGGACTCGAACCGTGGTCAACTACCTGAGAGTCCAGTGACATAGCCATTACGCTAACCGCTGGTCCTCCATCTGCACATCTTGATTTTCCTTTGTGTTAAAAAGATCTCAATTCTTTTGATTATCATTATTCCATGAGTTCTTTGGTTTCATCCTTTTGTTTACCTCAAAACTTCCTATTTTTAGTAAAGTCTACTGATGATATTTCCCTTCTCACTTCTGACCTTTCCCATTCTTTCTGGAAATACACAGTTAAATCGTCATAACTGTTTTCCTGGCCGTCCGTTTTCCATGGGGTTAGTTTTCCTGGACTTCCATGAGAATTTTTTCTTATGAACTACTTATGGTTTTTTCCTCAACTATCTTCTCTTCATTTAATCTGTCCTACACACTTCCAAAATATAACATATTCCTATGGTTTTAATAATTTTCATGTTTATAATTCAGAAATTGAATTAAACAGAAATTCAATTCCTTAACTTAAGGCATGAAAATTTGTTGATAATCTAGACTCAACTTATTTACATAGTCCCCTCACTTATTTTATTTTAATTATATTGCAGTCAAACTAAACCAAATCCCACTCCCACCCAAGCATTCTCTGTATTTTGCAAATTTTTGCTTTATGCTATACCTGAAATAATAACATTTTACATCCCTTCCCATCTTATCTCTGTGCGTAAATTAAGACATATCTCCAATACTACTTATGTTCTGGCCAGAGGAGAAACTAGGTACAGAGTTTCCATTAAGTATGCTCTTCACTTCATAGCCTACTGTAATTTGTGGAACACGTCAGGACCCTATCTTGTTTTATCCACTTATTTATCTCTTTTGCCCCCATTACCATACCTATGCAAGCTTTCAAGAACAACCATTTCGAAGGACTTAATAGGTACTCTTTTATGTGTTCTGGTAAAACAGTCATATAAATGGCATTTTGCTATGGTTAAAAATAATTGCCATTGCTGTTTTCTTGAATCTCTAAGTGGACATTACATTTCCTTTACATTTTTATCAGGTTGAAAGTTGCTTCCTTTGCTGTCATGAGGTCAGAGCTACACTCTAAAGCTAGTGTCAGGAGATTCTGACTTAGAAAATGTCTGTTAAGATGTGTAGGAAGCCAAGTTTCAAACTGTAACTGTATAGAGGATCAATTTATAAATGTTCGATTCATGTTCACCTTAATAAGGAAGAAGACTAATGGCCGCTCTGCATAAAAGAGGATGGATGGATTCTAGTTTCTATGGATATATCCTTTACTTCATGAGAACTAGAATAATAAACTGTCATTCTCCCCAACTTGATTTCTGCCTGAGCAGGTTTTATCAATGGGCCTGTCACAGTGCTGAAATTGGGAGCTCTTGCGATGTTGTTTCATAAATCTAATTATCTAAAATCCTTGCAGTATCAGCAAAAAAAAAAAAAAAAAAAAAGAAAAAAAATTGGGGAGGGATGCTCAGGTTCCAAATAGAATTTTTTTCTCATTTAATTTTGAGTGGTATCAGGAGCATTGCCATGTGTTCTCTGAGTGATATGAATTTATATTACTTATATTGAATCTGGCTCTTGAAAAGCAGAAATGTTCTTTTTGCCTGTTATGCTCAAAAAGTTAAATTTCTTGAATAGCACTGCTTTCACTATTGGCAGCGATGGTAGGTAAATAAATTGAAAATATAGGTCCTATCCACTATGACTGAAGGTAGATGGTAAAAGAGACCCTCTCTCTCTCGTTCTGTTAAGCTATTTCAGCAAGAGTGACATAATGGATGAGTCTTTGAAAATGGCTCTCAGTTCTGGGTTCAAATTCTTTAACTGCATAACCAGGATGTGGCTTTTTTGTTTGTCTATTTTAAAACTAGAATTTGAAAATTTTATTTTTTTAGTTTACTTATTAAGTAAATAAACTATTAATTAAATTAATTAATTAATTAAAAACATTTAACTGCTATATATCATTACAGTTTGTAAAATGAATTTTACCAACATGAATACAATGTATAATGATCCAGTTAAAGGTATTACTATACATATTATCATCAATAGATAATTTTCCATTTTTTTGTTCCTTAAATCTTTTCTTCTTTTTCCCCTTGATTTTCTTCTTCTCTCATTCCAGCCCTCTTCCCACACTGTCTCTAGTATTTGCAATTGTTCTCCATGTTTTTATTATCTTCAGAGAAAGTTCAGATAGACCCATTTTGGATCATAATGTCAACTCTGATAACAGAGTTTGTACTAAGAAAGAAGTGTTGTTGCCAGAGGGAAGGGAAGTGGTACATTTATTGTCTTTCAGGTCAGAGATAGACCATGAAGAACTTAGTATGCCATGCCAAGGAGTTTGGAATTTATTTTGTATACATGGTCTATTAGAATGGTTAAAGTAAGAAAAGACCTGGTGTAAAGGTTACATCACTGAACTCCCATGTAATTGACACCTATTCGAGTTCTGGACCTGGCATACATGCATGCCCAAAATCCTGAGAGAAGAATGGAAGATAAGCAATCGTGTTGTGGCCATCCCCTCTTGGGAGTGATTTCTTGTTTTATGTTTCTCTGTTCTCTGTCTCTCCAGTGAGAGCACACACACCTAAGCAAAAATTTCTCCAAAAAAAAAAAAAGTTAAGAAAAGATAATCAGTTTTGTCTTTTAAAAAGGCAAATTTGGTAGGTAGCAAAGGATAAAATAGGATTTTTTTTCTCTTTAAATTTATTTATTTTTTACATTAATTCACTATACATCATTACAGCATACAAATGAATTTTCCATCCAAAATACACTGTATATTGGCTCAATCAAGCACATCAACATACATGTTATCAGCAAATAATTTTCCATTTCTTATGTCTTGTATACTTTGTTTTTTTTGTTTTGCCATCCTTGATTCCCTATCCCTCACCCTCTGCCATGTCCCACCTTCCTCCCACATCGTCTCTGGTATCCATGGTTGCTTTCTATGCCTTCCCCTCCCATTTAATTGATTTGCTAATGAACTTAATTAGTCTAAATATTTCCAATAGTTAGCACAGCTGATATATACCTATACATGAACCCAAGTCTGACTTTAGGCATAAACCTCAGTGAGTAGAATGAACATACTATAAAGTAGTACCTAGCTGGGGCTATATAGCTTACTGCAGTCATCAAATATGCATTTTTTTTTAAAATTTTGATATGAACAGTTTTACTGTTTGTTTTTTTTTTTTCTCCTGAAACTTTTTTTTTGATTACTTAACATCCATTCCCGGAGCATCATCACAACATACTAAATATGGTTTCCAATCTACAGTAAACTGCATAGTGGCTTAATCATGCATGTTATCATCATTAATATTCCATTTCTACTTTCATATATATGTATATGTATATATATATGTTTTTTTTTTTTACCCCATGTTTGACCCTCTGCCCTTTCCCACTCTCTTATTACACTATCTCTGCTAGAGTTGTCTTCCATTCTGTTTCCACCAACATTTTGTTGATCACACAATATCATAAGTAATCTAACTACTTTCAATAGCAAGTTCAGCTGTTAATTTCAAGAAAAGCAGTTTTGACCAAACCTAGAGAGGCACTAAAAGTTTCAGTCCCAAGAAATACAGAGGACCCCAAATAGAATCAACCCAAGAAAATCTTCTCCAAGACACATTATAGCCAGATTGACCAAAACCCCAGACAAAGACAAGATACTAAGATTGGCAAGAGAAACACGGCAAGTTACCTACAAAGGGTATCCCATCAGACTAACAGCAGATCTCTCATCGGAAACAATGCGAGTGAGGAAAGAATGGGAAAATATATTCAATGTGGTAAGGGAAAAGCAATTTCAACCAAGAATACTGTACCCAGCAAGATTATCATTCATTTGGGAAGAAAAGACACGAACATTCCCAGATAAACAAAACCTGAAAGAATTTACCAGCATCAGACCAGATCTCCAAGAAGTTCTTAAGGGAGTGCTATGTCAGTAAAATTAAATGCAGACACACAGAAATAAGAGTTCAAAAACTAAGAAAATGGGCAAGTTAATTGTAGGGACAATGTCTGGAGATGAATATTATATCCCAGAATTCAATCTGGAAGATCAAACCACAACAGAAGAAAGATTAAGTACATGAGACTGAACCGATGAAACAACATTCTGTGACTTGACTAAAATATTGCTGCTTTTCTTCCAAGCTTTGTTGTCCGGTTTTAAAGGATTTTTGTCCTGTCTTGAGCTGTTGATAAGTTCATGTACCTACTATTTGAACAGAATACTAACCTGTTTCTAGGCTTTAAGTTTCAAGGTAATATCATTACCAGTTAAAATAGGAATTTTTACGATAAGTGATAGGTGTTTTTTTTGATATTATTTGTTTTAGTCCTTTCTGTTGCTCACAATAGAAAATACCAGAGTCTAGATAATTTTAGAGAATATAGGTTTATTCACATCACGTTTTGGAGGTCCAAAGGGCAGGGACCACATGTATGAGTGTCTTGCAGAGTCTTGAGGCATCACATCATCAGGGCTAGAGCAGAGCAGAGTGACTGTGCTATCAGTTTCTGTGTGGTTCATTCTCTCCCCTTAAAAACCCACAAAGAAGTCAGTCATCGGGGCCTTATACTAATGACCTTAATTCTAGTTAGGTAACCCACCTAAGGTTCTTTTCTTACCTGTAATGTGGGACTAATAACAGATCTTACTTCATTGGGTTGTTGAACAAATTAGAAGAGTAATTGCACATTGAAATACTTGGCATGGAGCCTGACATTTAACAAGTGTTCAGTAAGTGTTGGCCCTATAATAATAGTAGTAATAATACCTTCTTGTAAGACTGTCTTATCTACTCTCTGGAAACAAGTTATGTTTCAGAAGACTGTGGAGCAACACCTATGTTGACGTATTTCTCCAGTTTGCAGCCAAACACTTAATGGTTCATCAAGAATAAATAGTACATGGGACCAGTGGATGCCATAATGGTTACATCACTGGACTACCACATAGTTAACTGCAGTTTGAGTCCAGACCTGGCAGCTTAAAACTCATGCTGGGTACATGTGTGTGCGTGCCCAAAATCCTGAGAGGAGAATGGAGGAAAAGGGATTGCAGTGAGACCATTCCCCCGGTGGGTGATTTCTTACTTTCTGTCTCTCCATCTCTCCAGGGAGTGAGTGCATGCATCCTACAGCAAAAATCTCTCTCTTAAAATAAATAAATAAATAAAAGAAGAATAAATAGGTACACAAAAGGTGGACAGACACAGTGAGACCTGTTCTAAGTGGAAGTGGGGAACAGACCTAGTGTGCTAAGGGGGTGAAGACAGTCTCACTGGTGTTTACACTAATATTGTTTTCAATCACATACACTTTCTTCAGTAAGAAAGAATATATTATTGAGTGGAATTAATTACCTAGAAAAAATTTCAAGAATTAGGGCCAGCTGTGATGACACCGTAGTAACTCAGTGCTCTCCAACGCTGAACCCACAAGAGAAGGTGTCACTCAAGGTCAAGTTTTGGAATCTCCTGTATTTCCGGTATGTATGTCCATGTGCTTGTGTGATTTGGGCTGACTGAGGATGGGGGTAGATCATGGTGTGAATACCTTGTTGGTGGTTACATGTCTCTCTCTTTCTCTCTCTCATGGAAGAGATAAATAAAATTTCAAAAATGGCCACTCCATGGGAACCAGCAGTTAGCGTAATGGCTATGTCGCTGGACTCCCACGTAGTCGACTGCGGTTCGCGTCCTGGACCCGGTGGCTTAGAACTCACACCGGGCACATATGCGTGCGTGCCCAAGATCCCGAGAGAAGAATGGAGGAGAAGGGATTGTGCCGTGACCATCCCCTCTGGGGGGTGATTTCTCGCTTTCTGTCTCTATGTCTCTCTCTGTCTGTCTGGTGAGCACACGTGCCCTATAGCGAAAAACCTCTCCAAAAAAAAAAAAAAAAAAAAAAAGGCCACTCCCTTATTTTACTGATATTTTTGTAAGCATGAAATTAATAGCATATTCCATTAGAATAATTAATTTTTAATAATAAATATTTAGAGAGGTATTTTTCATGCTTAGACTATTTCCTTTGTTTTCATTGACAGAAGGGGCAGGTACTCACCAGAGAGAGAAAGAAAATGCCCCCATGGGGCATTGATATGCCAGTCTTTTTTTTGACCCATTTCTCCATCTTGTCAGGATTTGGGACATGTATGCACACATGTCCAACATGTTTTTTTAAGACAACAGGGCCAGGACTCAAACTGTGATTGGTCATGTGGGATCCAGCTCCCTGTATATAGTGCTTAACTGCTGCACTATGGAGTTGAATCTTCAGTATTTCTACTTAATTGATATTTCTCATTAGTCAACAGTGATATAAATATGTAAATATTTTTGAATAATTAACCAGTCCCTGGAAAATAATGTTTTATAAAACTAAACAAACAAACAAAAACTTAAATGAACTCATTGTCCCTGATTCCATTGAGCTTAGCCTGGTGGGAAAGTATACTAGTTAAGTAATCACAACAACAAATAAAACATTTAAGGGTTCAGGAGGCATGTTGCATGCTTCTGTCATCATATGTAGTAATGGATTTGGCTTTTGTCATTTATTCAATACTTATTTTGGAGCTTTTGCTCAATGCCAGACGTTGTTCTAGCTGCTGGAAATACCACAGTAAACATGGCAGATAGTTCTTACTCTCATGACAATTCCAAACTACCAGATTCTCAGAAAGGATTGAAAATATGTTGGAGGTTATATATTTAGAAAGTAGAGGAGCCAAATTCACACTTAGATCAATGTGATTTCAAACCTTGGGTTCTTATCCACCATGATTTGTACTGTCTTTTCAGTTTTACCTATATGTTTTAGTTTACTGAGCATTTGTTGTCTTGTTTGTTTATTTGCCCAGAAAATGAACATCCTTCCAATGCAGGAACATTCCCCACACATATGAATCTTAATAGTAGGCCAAGGCTGCTTCCCACAATGAACTTCATTTTCTGTTTTGTTTTTAATTGTTTAATTTTTAAAAATTTATTCATTTATTTTTTTAAAAAATATTTAACTTTATTCATTCATTCACTTATTTTTAATTTGCCTAGAGAGAGTCACAGAGAGAGAGAGAAAGTAAAGCAAGCCACCAGGTCCAGGATTCGAACCATGGTCAACCACATGGGAGTGTCCAATGCCTTAACCACCATACCATACCAACCACTGGTCTCCTCATTCATTTATTTTCATTTGTTTAGAGAGAGACACACACAGAAAGAAAGGGAAAGCGAGAAAGCAAGCCACCAGGTCACAGACTTGAACCATGGTTGGCCATGTGGGAGTGTTTAGTACCTTGACCACCACACCACCTGCTGGCACCCCACACACAATGGAATTTGAAAAATTAAATTTTTCAAGTTAGATTTTTCAGCTGACTCATTTTCTTGAGTCAGTTGTGCAGAAATGGGTTGGGCAAATGACTTTACCAGTCCAGTATGTTTATCTCACATTTCACTTATGTTTAGGTGTCTCAAAGAAGGAAATATCTATTAAATAAGTGGCAGAGATAAAACACAGTGTTTAGAGCTTCCAGCCATGGTAGTGCAACCTGTGACTTCCAATATTCAGCAGTAGCAATAGCGGTGCTCTTAGTGGGCTAATTCTGTGCTCTGATTGTGACTTCCACTTGTCTTTTTGATTACTATGGTCTGAGCTGGTTCTCTCTCCTCTCTGGTGATATGATATTGCTGCTCCCCTGAGCCAGTCCTCCTTCATTCTTTCTTATAAGACCTATAAGTGAATGAAAGGCTTTTTGCTTTATGTATCTTTGGAAAAGGTATAGTCTCATTTCCTTTCAGGATGGAGCTAGTGATACTCTACAGTATTATTAATTATTGCTTTTTCTTCCTGTTCTATTATAGACACTATCACTGCTGTAATTTGATATATGCATGTGTCAGACATGTTAATTCTCAATTACAGCTGAAAAACTGGGATTAAGGGACTAGTCTAAATACACAAAGATCCTGAGCAACAGATTTGAGGCTAGGGCTCAGTTTTCTTGATAGTTCATTCTGCATTTTTTTCATTCTACTGCCTCACTCTGCCCCAACTCAGTTTATATTTCAGAGCCAACACAGTGTTATTGGCAAATAGCATACAGATGGCACTTTGTGACAGCGGTGACAGCTACAGCATTTTTTCTAGTTCTGTTTAAGAGAAGATACATTCCCTATATGCTTTCCATAAGCTTCTCTCCATTCTTTAGTGGGCATTGCATAATCAAGTGCTGAAAAATTTTTACAATAAAAATTCAAAATCTAATTCCAAGGTAATACATAAAAGAAATGCTTTCTGGAAGTTACTCAGGAAAGTAGGAGAATCTTTATATTCTAAACACTAGATACTGTTTTAAACCTCTCACGGATTTAACCCTCACCTTTTATTGTCCTCAGACTATTTCTATTAGGATAGTCAAAAGTGCCATTGACACAGACATAACAATTTAGGACAAGGAAACTGAATACTTATCTTGAAATAAAAATAAGCAAGCAGAGGAAAATACTGATACTGGCTGTGTCTGTATTCAAAAATAGTTTGTTCCTAGTGAACTGCTTATATGGGTTGACAGGAAGTGATTCCAGGGACAGTTGTCTATGAGGAAGACATGTGGTAAACAGAACAATTTCATATCCTTACAGGAAGAAAGATGCATAAGAAAAGAGCTGATAAGCTGTGGAGAGCTCAAATGATTATGCAGTGCATTAATGAGAATGAATAGACATTGTAGTGGCAAAGAGTCTTCAGAGACAAATCACATCTATAAACTGAATTTGGGTACTAAAAAAGGATGCTTGTTGAATTACCTGTTATATAAATGTCTATTGTTTGTTAGATCATAAGCAAAATGTTTAAAACAAGACAGATGATTTGAATGTTGTGATCATCCTAAAGCTCTAAAAGCTGAGTGAGTGTGGCACATTGCATAATCAAACAACATTCACAATTAAGAACAGCATTTAAATTTATTAGTTCTGTTTTACCTAAAGTATTCTACATATGCATAGGCATTTCTCTGCATCTTTACAGTTATTGAAACAAAATGATTTATTAAGCAGTATTGGGCATCTGTAATTTTATTTCTTTTTTAAATTTTTATTTATTTATTTATTTATTTTTTTTGCCATAGGGCACAGGCACTTGCTAGAGAGACAGAGAGAGACATTGAGGGGAAAAGTGAGAAATACACTCCCCCAAGGGGGATGACCATGCCACAGTCCCTTCTCTTCCATTCTCCTCCTAGGATTTTGGGCATGCAAGCACCTGTATCCAGTGAGATATTTTAAGCCACCAAGTCTGGGACTTGAAATGCAGTTGGTTGTGTGGGAGTCCAGCACCTTACCTAATACACCACCTGCTGGCCCCAAGGGACATCTGCATTTTAAAAACAACTCATATATATATATATATATGTGTGTGTGTGTGTGTGTGTGTGTGTGTGTGTATGTGTGTGTATGTATGTGTATATATATGTATGTGTGTACATATATATATATATATATATATATGCGCTAACATTCTGCCCAAGGAAATCATTACAGTCAGCACTAGGAAATCTTGTAATTGTGTTTAGTTACAGGAACTGCAAATTCTTTTTTGGTCATTTTTAATATTCATTCCAATGATACTTCAGTGTTCAAGTAACTGTGCTTCTTTATTAGTCTTCATGGCCCTCTAGAACTTTACCCCAACCTACCTTTCTTCTTTAAGTTCTAATGAATTTCATCTCTTATACTTTGTTTTCTGTACATCATGACATTTTTCTCTTTCAAATCTTTACTGATACTCTTCCCTCTGCCTAAGAGCCTTGGCCTCCTTCCTGTTTGTCCTTAATTTTTCCTTTAAGTTCCATCTAAATGCTTCCTCTTTATTATTTTCTACTTCCAATAAGCCTGGGGTCACCCATTTATCCCTAATTACAATTATCCACAGGCGGTTGCAGCTAACATATGTTTTTTTGTGAACAATTCCATTTCTTACTGAGAAGCAACAGAGGCAATGACTATCAGGTTGGTGATTTCAGGGGCAACATTTTATTGATAAATGGTCATTTTTATCAGGTGGAAAACTACCACACTGTGCACAGTGCCGCTTCTGTGTTCATTGGTTAATTTTTGAGAGCTCAAATAGCATAGAGATAAAGGTTTGAAGAGGTGGGTGCCATGTTTACATATATAACTGTTCATTTCAAAAAATGCAGGGTGATATTTAATTTAATTTATATTAGAAATGTGTTTGTTATCTTTTTTTTTTTTTTTTTTTGGAGAGGTTTTCGCTATAGGGCGCATGTGCTCACCAGACAGACAGAGAGAGACATAGAGACAGAAAGCGAGAAATCACCCCCCAGGAGGATGGTCATGCCGCCAATCGCTTCTCCTCCATTCTCCTCTCGGGACCTTGGGCACGCACGCATACGCGCCCTGTGTGAGTTTTAAGTCACTGGGTCTGGGACGCGAACCATGGTCGACTACGTGGGAGTCCAGCGACATAGCCATTACGCTAACTGCTGGTTCCCGTGTTTGTTATCTTAATGATGAATAAATCATGATGTTCCTTCTGTAAAATATTTGGGGTTCTTGTAGTGGCCTTGCCATAAACCTTTGTCAGATTTCAGTATTCTCAAAATCTCATGACTCTCAGAACATGCTGTTCAGCTATAATGGGGTATTCATTTTAATGATTTTGTCCTTTTCATTTTAGAGATTATGAATAAACTTTAAAATGTACCCTAATTAAAATTTAAAGAGATAGTTGATCTTTTCTTGGTTTGGGAATTGTATCTAGTTATTCAACAAATACAGATTGAATACTTTTTTCCCTTAATGTTGTATTGTAAAAATTCAGGAAAAATTTTTTTTTTCACCTGGGGGAAACAACCATATAAAATAATATATTGTTAAATAAATATGTTGCCTCGTGTGAGGTGATTTATAAATCTAGTGAATATAAACAATATTCCCCAAGCCTTTTGTTAATATTTGTCCCAAAGAGTTTATCTTACATTTACTGAATTTGTTTACCCACGATGAAAGAGGGGACAAAAGGAATATTGCAGATTTTTATTCCAGGAAGACTTTCATCAATACTTCTATGCTTCAGGGCTGTTGATCTCTGAGGTACAAAGAAAAGTAATATAAGGTGCTATCCTCAAAAGCTGCAGTCTAGTGGAGGAAATATTTAAGGTTCACATTCTTACTGATTATATATTTACTCATTTGTCGTTACTTCTGTTTTTTTTTTTTTTTTTTTTTTTTTTTTGGAGAGGTTTTTTGCTATAGGGTGCGTGCGCTCGCCAGACAGAGAGACAGACATAGAGACAGAAAGTGAGAAATCACCCCCCAGGGGGGATGGTCACGCTGCAATCCCTTCTCCTCCATTCTCCTCTCAGGATTTTGGGCGTGCACGCACACACGCCTGCGTGAGTTTTAAGCCACCGGGTCCGCGACGCGAACCACGGTCGACTACGTGGGAGTCCAGCGACATAGCCATTATACTAACTGCTGGTTCCCTCTTTACTACTGTTTGATAGATGAGAAAACTCAGAAAACTCAGTTTTCTCAACTTACATAGAAATGCAGATTTGTTTATGGGAACGAGCAGTTTTTTTGTTGTAGAGAGTGAGTACTATGTTGACTTATAAGATAGTAAGTTTGCAAGAACTATGAATGAAATAAAAGAATATCCACAGTTGCTACAATACCTTCTATACACATCATTTTATTCATCCTTCCTTTCAAATCATTAAAAATAGTATATGTTAAATTCCATGCTGTGGGAATGCATCCTATGCTTTCCCAAGAGTATATAAAAGCTCTCTTTGCTTCATAGCCAACATAGGAATAGTTCCAGCAGTTTCAAGTTATTAAGCTTTTGCTGTATGCTTTCAACTTTTTTTCATTGGGCAATAATAGCTCAGTGTCTTTCTTCAGGAATCATTAAATAGAAAAAAATTACTCTGGTATGTGCTGGAACCACAAGACAAAATGTGGACAGTTTTAAACATTCCTCAAAATATGTCAGAATTTTAGCATTTTCATGCAAAGATTAAATTTTCAAAAATATCAAGACAACTAAAATAATATATTGGAAGCAAATGTTATTACAGTTTATATCTTTAGAGCCAGAGGTGGAAGTTTGCTTCTGTCTATGATGGTGTAGTAAGTATCAAAGAAATTCCCTTAAGCAAAGTAAATGTAAAATCTGGCTGGAAGATGAACATAAAGTAGCTATTTGACTTCCTTTTAGAATAATGTCTTAAATTCTCCATTATCTCCAGCCCTCCTACCCTCCTTAAATTATACTCAGAGGTAAATAGCTATTCTTTATTTACCGTTTTCCCCAGAGCCTTATCTAGTATCTGATACATAGGTTTTCAATGCATGTATAAGTGGATCAATTTTTTGTAAAAGTATCTGACCCACATTAGAAATATGAATCAATTGGGGCCAGTAGATAGCATGATAGTTTAGGAAGCTGGCCAGTTTTGTGGTTCAAGTCCTAGACCTGGTGGCTTGAAACACATGCAAGACACATTTACAAACTGCCCAAAATCTGAAGAGGAGGAAAATGGAGCAGGAATTGCGGCATGGTCATTCCCCATCACTTTCCCTGTCTTTATGTCTCTGTCTGTCTCAGGAGAGTACTTGTATCCTATAGCCAAAAAAAACAAAAAATGAATCCAGAAAGCCTAGTTAAATGTGCTGGCAGTATGCTGTCAGGAGGGATAGTTGAGGCAGATATCACAGCAGTATTTGCTTTAGGAATGTAGGACTGGCTTATTATCTTTCATAGAAATTATTTGCTCTCATAATTAACTTTTAGCCTAGGCAAACATTAAAATTAGTTGTTATTCCCAAGCACATAACAAATGGTGATAAATGATATCAGGGACCATTTTCTCAGAGTAGAAATACAATAATACTGCTGCTGATGATTCATGTGCAAATACTACAGAGTTAGCTACTGTGGTAGTCTCATCAACAGCAAGGAATGGTGAGTTCTGCTTTTCTGTGCAAATGACAGCTACTTATAAATTCTTGCTAAATCAGTGTTCATAGAACATAGTGTAACCTTAGTCTAATTTCTAAGCCCAAAGATTATAACAGTGACCACCTGCTCCTCTGCCATGCAGTTAGAAATTTTTTTAGGACGGTTGGATTTCTCTCAGTCTAAATACTGCCATACCACTGAGCTTTATTCACAGAGTTTTAGAAGAGTCCTATGTTAGATCTTATGTGACCTTGTCATTTTATAGTCCAGTGAAGTTGGTCTAGAGATGTTCTGGAACTGACATAAGAGCCCACAGTCAAGTAGCATCCAGAGCCCTTGGGCATTAATTATGTCTTTTTCACTACGTGATCCTACTCTAAGTGCTGCTGCCTCATAGGGTCCCATAGGGTTTGATTTAGTGAAATACTGGTGCAATTTCAATACTTTACAATTCTGTAAAGACTATCACAGAAACTGTAGGAAGGAGCCTAGTTAAAGTATGTTTGTGTTCTTCAGTTCAGCCATATTTTGTGTGAAGCTGGACATTATATAAAGTTGTAGATGTGGTTTTGGGGACAATTTCCTTTTTAGTTCTGAAAATATTTTTCTTTTCTTCCTGACTATGGAATCAGATGCTCATTTAAAGGACTTTTTTAAAATATACAATTAAGGCTTCAGGGAAATCAAATTATTCTTTTTTTTTGATAGGGTGTGAGTGCTCCTTGGAGAGGGTCAAAGAGAGAGAAAGTGAGAAATTACCTTCCCCTGAGGGAGATGGCCATGCCACAGTTCCTTCTCCTCCATTCACCTCTCAGGATTTTAGACATGCACACACACGGGCCTGTTGTGATTCTCAAGCTGGCCATTCTGGGACTCATGCTGCGGTTAGCCATGTGAAAGTCTAGCACCTTAACCACGATGGCACTTGCTGGCACTTCAAATTATTCTTTTTACGTGTTTTTATGAGTAGCAATGAAAATACTTCCATTTTCAAATTATACTGAAAGTTTTATACATGCTTTAATCTAGGGAGAGCAAAAAAAATTTCAATTTTTATTTTTTAGAAGATTTTGCCATAGGGCACATGTGTTCACCAGAGAGAGAGACAAACATAGAGAGGAAAAGTGAGAAATCATCCCCAGGGAGGAAGGCTGCACTGCAATCCCTTCTCTATTCTTCTCCTGGGATTTTGGGCACACATGGCCAGTATGATTTTCTTTCTTTCTTTCTTTTTTTAAAAAATATTTATTTAATTTTATTTATTCATTCATTTATTTTATTTTAATTTGACCAGAGTGAGAGACAGAGAGAGAGAGAGAGAGGAAAAGAGAGAAAAAGTAAGAAAGCAAGCCACCAGATCTGGGACTCAAACCGTGGTTGGCAATGTGGGAGTGTCCAGTGCGTTAACCACCACACCACCTGCTGCTCCCTGGCCAGCAGGATTTTCAAGCCACCAGGTCCGGGACTCAAACTGCAGTTGGCCATGTGGGAGTCCAGCGATGATGGAACCACTACACTAACTGCTGGTCCCATTAAGTTTCATTAAAATTATTTTTAAAAAATTAAAAATTTTAGTAACAAAATAAAATCTCTGACCAATAAATATTAAAAACCCACTATGGCACTAGATCCTTGAAAATACTTGTTATCTATAAATTAATACAAAAGTATATTCTGATTCTAATAATATTTGATTTGATTAAAAATGAAATTTCATTAAACTATTTGTAAAATAATTTTATCTATAAGTAAACTGTTTTACTATTTTAATACTAAATCAAAAAGATAAAAATTTATCATTGTTATCTTATATTGATATTACCTTTTAGTGTTCTCTAGGTGGGAGCTTGCTTTGAGATACAATAAGTACCCTTTCTTTACAATTGCAATGAGAAAATTCTGAAAATGTACTAATTTATTATGACAGGAAATCTTTCTTTCTTCTGTCTGAATCCATGGTCAAGTCACTGTACTAAGATTCTATTTAGAGGCACCAGCAGTTGGCATAATGGCTATGTCACTGGACTCCCATGTAGTTGACTGCGGTTTGAGTCCTGGACCTGGTGGCTTAAACTCATGCCAGGCATGTGTGTGTGCATGCCCAGGATCCTGAAAGGAGAAGGGATTGCAGTGTGGATGTCCCCCCTTGGGGTATGATTTCCCACTTTCTGTCTCTCTTTCTGGGGAGCACACATGCCCTATAGCAAAAACTTCTCCCCCCAAAAAGATTCTATTTAGATTCACTAGGAGACCATTATATGAATTAGCCTCCTGTGGTAGGCTGGAGAAGATCAGACTGAACCAGAATGGAGTCACTTGTATTAAGAGCCATATAATCAAACTGACCTTTGAAACAGATCAGTTAAAAAAAAATAACAAACAAAAACAACAAAATACAAAACCTAGGAGGTTCCAGTCAATCATGGTCAGTGTAACAAGGAAGTCTCCTGTTTATTCCTGTAAGGAAAATGACTTTGAAATGGCCTATCTACCTTTTGCTCTGTTTCTACTTTCTTCTGCCATTTTCTGCCTATGAAATCAACCTCCTATACTCAGTTCATCAGAACATTCATTTTGTTTTATAATACAAATTGATGCTAATTCTAGAACTATTAAAAAATTAGATCTTCAACTAAATTTGACAACTTTTGGAGAGATTATGCAAGGTTGAAACTATTTTAGATGTGATCTCTTTGAACACATTTCAATTCTTATATTTCTCAGGTTTTGACTTAAAAAAATAAAAGACACAATCTTTTTTACTTTTAGAGCGATTTCATTTACCAGAGATACAGAAAGGGACAGAGGGACAGAAAGTGAAAAAACACCCTACGGGGGATGGCCATGCTGCAGTCCCTTCTCCTCCATTCTCCTCTCAGGATTTTGGACATGCATGACATGCACCTGGCATGAGTTTTAAGCCTTCAGGTCTAGAACTTGAACCGCAGTTGGCCATGTGGGAGTCCAGTGATGTAACTACTACACCATCTGCTGGTCCTGACAATCTTTTTTTTTCTTAACTTTAAAATTTTTTTTAAACATTTTGCTATAGGGTGCATGTCCTCACTGGAGACAGAGTGATAAGTATGGAAAGTGGAAAAGTGAGAAACCAGAAGAAATGGCCATGCCTTCAATCCTTTCTTCATCCTCCTTTCTGGATTTTGGGGCAGACACATACACATCACCCTTTGTTTTTCAAGCCACTGGTCTGGGGCTGAAATTGCTCAGTCATCCATGTGGTATCAAGTCACCTTAACCTCCACGCTACCTGTTGGCCTCAAGAGACAATCTTTATACACATTGAGAAATGGCATGATCTTACCTTCCAGTTCTCTTAAGACTCATCTTCAAGTAGTTTCCCTGGGAAACCACCCAGCTACCGATAGTACATGACAGTTCATGTGAAAAATAAAAACAAATTTATAGATATTGGGATCCTTTGCTACTAATGTTCTCACTGGTGAAGCCCTGTACTTGTTGACTGTTTAGCCCACACAGACATTCCTCTTAACTTGCTATGTTGTTATTTCACAGTGGTGCCATGTTTCTATAGGGTTTGAGGATTGAGTTTGCACAGCAATGTTAGCAAGAGCATTTGATCTGCCTTTTTTTTAAGAGAGATTTTTGTATAGGGCACATATGCTTGCCAGAGAAAGAGAGACAGAGAGACAGAAAGCAAGAAATCACCCCCTTAGGGAGGCTGACCATGTTGCAATCCCATCTCCTCTATTCTCCTCTTGGGTTCTTGGGTACTCATGCACAGGCACCCAATGTGAGTTTTAAGTCGCTGGATCTGGAACTTGAACTGTAGTTGACTAAGTGGGGGTCCAGCAATGTTACCATTATGCCATCTGTTGGTCCCTTGACCTGCTTTAACATCAAGTTAAAGAGAAGATGTAAGAAGGAATTGCTACAATTCTGAAAGTATAAATCAACCTAATCAGCCTTTAACAATAATCTTATTATTCTAGGTTTTTTCCATATGTTAAAGATTATAGGGCCACTAGAAAGAAGTACGAGGTCGATGCCATGGTGCCTATAATCAATTTTTAAAAATTTCAGTTATTTTTTTTTTTCTGGAGAGGTTTTTGCAATAGGGTGCGTGCGCTTGCCAGACAGACAGAGAGAGACAGAGAGACGGAAAGCGAGAAATCATCCCCCCAGGGGGGATGGCCATGCCGCAATCCCTTCTCCTCCATTCTCCTCTCGGGATCTTGGGCATGCACACACACGCACCCAGCATGAGTTTTTCTTTTTTCTTTTTTTGAGAGATTTTTGCTATAGGGTGCGTGCACTTGCCAGACAGACAGAGAGAGACATAGAGACAGAAAGAGAGAAATCAGCCCCCAGGGGGGATGGTCACACCACAATCCCTTCTCCTCCATTCTCCTCTCGGGATCTTGGGCACGCACGCACACGCGCCCAGCATGAGTTTTAAGTCACCAGGTCCGGGACGCAAACCGCAGTCGACTACGTGGGAATCCAGTGACATAGCCATTACGCTAACTGCTGGTTCCCACCCGGCATGAGTTTTAAGCCACTGGATCCGGGACGCGAACCACGGTCGACTACATGGGAGTCCAGCGACATAGCCATTACGTTAACTGCTGGTCCCAATTCCAGTTAATTTTTATTAATGAAAATTTCACACCACTTACCACATTTATAAAAGTTTTAGTATGACTACCTTCTCTAGAAATATTCCATTAAGTCTCAAACTAAATCAGATCTTGATATCATATGATCATATAATAATACCCTATAATTTTTCTTCTTAGCAATTATCACATTTTATAATTACATAACAGTATGATTACATGATTAATGTCTATGTTCTATATTAGTCTCTAAGTTGTATTATAGCAATTGAGTTTATTTTGAGCACCATAGATATTCTTAACACAGTATTTAGTACATAGCAGATAAACAATACAAGAATGTTTGTGGAATAAATATATAAAAGATTATGGCACTGCCTACTAATTGATAATAAAACACTCATCGAAGGAGTTAAGACTAGGCTTCAGAGTTCTCAGCTTAACCTTCTCAAGAGTCACTGATTATTGGAATGGTTAAATAGATTATACCTATCTAGACCATCATTCCCTGAAGTTCTCTCATAATAGTCACTTTAAAGGCTTACTAGGAAAACATTCCTGGGTCCCACCCCTAGGGATTCTAGTTCAGTGAGTTTGAGATGAAACTTGAGGCTATTTTTAAAAAACAAGCATACTGGATTATTTTTATCACTAGCAGAACTGGAAAACACTAATGTAGACATGCTTCATATATGTGTCTAATCATAAGATTAATTCGAGAATATGAATACCATAAAACAAAACAAAACAACAACAGTAGCAACAAAAATACCAAGCCACATCTTAGGATTTCTGAAGCAGAATTTCCAGAGGGAGAGGCTGAGAAATCTGAACTTTTAATACACACCATGTGATTTTATTGATAAGTGTGAGAATCTTAACTATTTACTACTTACCTGTATGCAACCTTTGTTTTGTAAGCTTAGATGTAGCTTCTTGTTCTTTTAAAGTGAAACCAATTTAATTTTTTGAAAAAAAAAATTAGTTCTGAATGAATATGATGGGTTGAGCACATAGAATATCTCAATTCACATCCTTAAATCCCAGTAAGTTATCATACAGTTGATTTAAAAAGTTAAAAACTTACAGAAGGTAAGGAGAAAAAAGGAAGAGATGATAGCAGAATACAGAAGTCAACTTACTTAAAAAGTAAATATTAATGGGACCAGCAGTTAGCGTAATGGCTATGTCGCTGGACTCCCACGTAGTCGACCGCGGTTTGAGTCCCAGACCCGGTGGCTTAAACTCACGCCGGGCGCATGTGCGTGCGTGCCCAGGATCCCGAGAGGAGAATGGAGGAGAAGGGATTGCGGCGTGGCCATCCCCCCTGGGGGGTGATTTCCTGCTTTCTATCTCTCTGTCTCTCTCTGTCTGTCTGGCGAGCGCACGCGCCCTATAGCAAAAACCTCTCCAAAAAAAAGAAAAAAGAAAAAAAAAAAAAAAAGTAAATATTAATGATTTGAATGCCTAGATCCTATATGGCCTACCATGTGGTGCAAGTCCCAGACCCAGTAGTTTGGAAAACATGCCTGGCATGTATGCATGTGTGACATAAATCCCAAAACATTGGAGAGATGGAAGAGATGTGACAGTGGCATAGCCCTTTCCTATGGGTGTGTGTGTGTGGAAGGGTGGGTGTATTTTCTTGCTTTCCCTCTTCCTCTCTCTTTCTCTGGATTTCTTTGGCCAATGAATATTCCCTCTGGCAAAATTAAAAACAAAAACAAAAGGCTAAGCGGAAGTTTTCAGGTTAAAATGGTAAAGTAGAAAAGCAGATATAATTAAGTAATTAAGGCCAATCCTACCATCAATGAGCCACTGCATCAGCTCTGGAGAAACAATATTCACATTTATTATAAATGCCAAATCTATTTCTTTCTTTCTTTTTTTTTTTTTTTTTTTTTTTTTTTTAGCTCTCAGAAGCACTCTCTACCAGGTATATATTACGATAGTCAGATAGTCAGGTAAAACATGAACTATTACCTTGGGAAACCAGTTTAGCAGAAAACCTAAATGTAATGACAATCGAATGTTTCCTAAAAAAAGAAAAAGAGAAATAAAAATACCTATAATCTATGCCCATTGATTACCAAATAGTGAACATGCTATTGAAAGACTCTCTCAAGAAGAAATAGACTTATCTGAATAGGTCTATATTTATTTATTTCTCCATTTTGTCAGGATCCTTAGTATGCAGGTACACATACCCAGTGTATTTTTTGAGCCACCAAGACTGGGATTCAAACCATAGTCAGCCTTGTGTGATCCAGTTCCCCATACACAGTGCTTAATTACTGTGCTGCAAGGCCAGCCCACTTAGGACTTTTTAAAAGCAAAATTGGGAATGAAAAATTCATTGAAGACCTCTTCAATTCAGGACAATAAATATCCCATTTTGATTTCTATGCATAGCTATTTGATTTAGAAACACTTTCAGTTCCACATTTAAAACATAGCTTAAGAACTAGACAAGTAATAACTTAGAATGCATAAAAAATTTGAACCAGCAGGGGGCATGTGCTAGGTTCCCACATGGCTGACCACAGTTTGAGTCCTGAACCTGGTAGCTTGCTTTCTTGTTTTCTCATTGTCTCTCTTTCTCTCACAAAAGGGATTGCAGTGCAGCCATCCCCCCTGGGAGGTGATTTTTTGCTTTCTGTCTCTCTGTCTTTCTGGCGAGCACACGTGCCCTATAGCAAAAACCTCTCAAAAGAAAAGAAGAGGAAAAAAAGGTAAAAAAAAGAAAGTTTCTGAGCAGCCAGCCAAGAGGACAGCTTGTTAAACAGAGAGATTCTGACTTCAGAAGTGACACTTAAAAGGAAAGCAACACAACTGCATTACCTATATTTTGAGATACGCTAATAGTGCAGATGGAGAGTTTGAGGATAAATTAATGATAATTATTTTTAAAAAATAAGCACAGTGGCTGTTATTAATTTCAAGGGAAGGAAGAAGTGATAGAAGGAAGACCATGTTACTCAAATGTAGCTCTAGCAAAGATGAATTAAATGGAATGGCAAGTCTGTGAGGCATGTAAGGGTATAAATCTTAATCATCTGTTGAGAAGAGTTACAAATAATGACTAAAGTAAAAATACCACAATGTACATATTATTTAGGAACAGGAGGGAAATTCCAAATTGAAAAAAATTTAAATATTTCAATGTTTATTTCTGGAGAGTGGGAAAATAGGAGTGAGAGTAGGAAAGACAGAGATGACTTTTTGGCTCTTCAATCTGAACAGCTGCAAATAAGTCTGCTATATCTGAACACTGCCTGTTGCTGACTGTGGAGAGGTGCAAGCTTGTTTTGTACCTTACACTTCCATACATTCTGCTTCCTGTGAGTGTAAAAGGAAGTCAACTGTAAGGGGCACCTTGGGACAGCCAGCATACATCCCCCAGTCTGCAGAGCTCACTGTCTCGGATTGGTAAAAGATACATTCCTGGTGCCAAAGAAGGAATTGAGAGCAGGTTATTTTTTTCCTTGGGGACTTTCAGGAATAGAATAAAAATTCACCTGGATGAAATACATAAAAATTAGCTTTAATAAAGCTTCTTAGGTTTTAAAAATTAGGCTAGATCATTTTTTTAAAGAATTATTTGTTCGGGCTGGCAGGTGGTATGGTGGTTAAGGCGCTGGACTGCCACGTGGCCTGTAATGATTTGAGTCTTGGACCTAGTGACTTGCTTTCTGACTTTCCCTCTTTCTCTCTCTTTCTCTCTGTCTCTCTCTGGTGAGCATATGTGCCCTATAGTAAACTTAAAAAACAATAATGGAGGCCAGTGGGTGGTGTGATGGTTGGACTGGACTCCTACATGGCCGACAATGGTTTGAGTCTCAGACCTGGTGGCTTTCTTTCTCACTATCTCTCCCTTTCTGTTGAGCATACATGCCCTATATCAAACTGAAAAAAAAGTGAATAAAATCACATAATTCTTAAAAAAAATAGAAATAAGAAAATAATGATAAATGAAATTAAATAATTCTAAAAAAAGAATAATTTGTTCAGTTTTATTTATTTTCATTATTTTTTTTCAATTTGGCCAGAGAAAAACAAAGAGAGACAGAGAGGGAAAGTGAGAAAGCAAGCTGCCAGGTCCAGTTATTTTTCAACCAGATTTAAAGAGCTTCTATCAATTAGCTATTTTTTTAAAAAATTGTACAAAATCTACTTGCTTAAAGCAGTAAGCACTTTTTATTTTCATGCACCCACACATCAGCTGGATGACTCTATTAATCTTTGTTAGCTCTTTTTTTGGTATCACCTGGGTATTAGTTTGTTTGGGATGACCTCAGCTCTTCTTGAGGTTTCGCATGCATAGTGTGGCAGGATTTCAAGAGAGATAGAAAAAAATAAACAAGGTTTTCTCAGACTTAGACTGTTCAGGACTTGTACACATTTACTAATACCACATTCTATTAGCCAGAGAAAGTTGTAAGTCTAGGTTAGATTCTAGCTTCTCCTCTGGTGGGAGGAGCTTCCAAGTCCCATTGCAAAAGGCATGGATACAAGAAAGGGATAATGAAGGTCATTTTCTTTGTAAATCTTTTAACCAGCATAGCCAATTTATGTCTTATAACTTACTGTTTTATTTCAGTTATTTTTAAGGTATAAACAATAAACACATTTACCACCACTTGGTTAAGTCTGAAAAATGTTACTATTGTCTCTTGGTAAAGCTCTAGAGTTGATGTGGTGGAAGATAGTGATGGAATTTCTGGGGAGAAAGTGCCTTGGTTTCTTTTCTTTTCTTTTTTTTAGAGAGGCTTTTGCAATAGGGCGCGTATGCTCGCCAGGAAGACAGAGAGAGACAGAGAGACAGAAAGCGAGAAATCACCCCCCGGGGGGATGGCCACGCCGCAATCCCTTCTCTTCCATTCTCCTCTCAGGATCTTGGGCATGCATGCACACGCGCCTGGCGTGAGTTTAAGCTGCTGGGTCTGGAACTTGAACCGCGGTCGACTACATGGGAGTCCAGTGACATAGCCATTACACTAACTGCTGGTCCCCTTGGTTTCTGAACAAAGGAAATTCTGCTGAAAATATACTTAGGACACAGTGTTTACTATTGTTAAAACTCTTAAGGTATCTTTTGAAATTTCACCCACAGGACTATGACACACTTTCTGTTATGCTTTTTTTGGCATTATGGAGGACAACTTGCTCATACTAAAGGACACTGGTACAAGACAAAATAGGCAATACAACAATAACATGGCATTCCTCAAACTGTTCTATGTGCAAAAGAAAGACTCTTAGTCTACCCAAATCCCTCAATGATTATGTTGCAATAAGAGCACCAAGAGAGATGAATGATTTCAAGATTTTGCCACATATAGACAACATGAGCATTGTTTCTCTGTTATATAAATATTCACTGCAGCAGATAACTAACCCACTGGCGGGTTGGGGGGAGGAATTTTCTGAATTCGCTTACCTCTTTGAACGATTCACCTATGAAATCCAGTAGACGTGGCCTTTTGTCTTTCTGGAGATGCTTTCTGAAATGAACACAGGATTTCACAGTGTTAGCCCTCCTTTGGAGGTCAGTGCCTTGTGCTGGTACATTTTTTGGTGAGTCAGTAGATGGCAGTATGTCTGAATCTAGTATTTGTGCTAAGGGAGGCTTTTTAGCATTTTCTAAGAAAATGGAGGTTTTGAAAGCTGTGAAGCAGCATGAGGCCTGGTGCATAGGCCAGGAGACTTGGAGACTTGATCTTCATTTCTGGCTCTACTCCTGAATAAATTTATTTGAATAAATGGAGACCAGCCACTTAACATTTGTGTTCCTTGCTTTTTTGAACTGGAAATTAGACAAAATACTCTCCCTCTTCTCATCTCTGTCACAAGGACACTGTGAGCTTAATCAGACTTCAGAATCATTTCCGTTCTTTAAAGACAGACTCTTTATAAATTTGCTATGCTAGTTATAATGCGGGTGGCAGAACTGATCTGGATTGTTCTTCTGGGGCTTGAAGTAAATAAACACAGAGGCAACTGGCAAGAAGGGTCATCTGTATTTCCGTTCCATAAAATGTTGGTGTAGTTTTGTTTCAAGTAGCAGCATTGGATACCAGGATACAAAATAACTTTTGTTCCTTAGAATGAAAATAACTTCCTTAATGTCACAGAACTTGACAATTATGGAATGTAGCCAGTGTGCCTCTGGCAACTTTCCAATTTAAATATCACCTGTTCATGGCAAGTACAGATTCAGTCAGATATAATAATTTTCACTTTGCTTGTTACTGTACATGAGAATTTTCACTTCGGTATTTTACGCCACAGCTCACACTATAATAAATGCAAAGTGAAATGGTAAACAGAAAATACCATTGCATAATTGAAGGATGATTCTTCCTCCCGATGTGACCTGGCTGTTCATGGGGGTACCATTTCCACTTAAAATTAAAATCCTCAGCCAAAACACCTTCAGATGAGCGGCACCAAAATGGGTCATGACAAGATCATGTTGGGGGAAAACCAGAATATGGCACTTAAGCTGCCAACCGGGCTCTGGCCATGTTCATAGCTGAGCTTCTCTGCAGGAGCCTGCCACTTTGAAGCTGGCATCAGGGATAAGATCAGAAATACTGTTTTGGAACAGGTGGATTGAAATAGGAATGGATAGAGTGTGTCTAATACAAACAATCTCATGCAGTCTTCTTGGAATCAAAAAAAAATTATATTGGGCAGGATAATCAGAAAGCTACCTGCTGTATAAAAGTAAAAATTGTGGAACTCAATGAATGTCATGACTTGAACATGTACCACACTATCATTTCTAGATAGCAGCCATTTAGAACACAAAGACCTGAAGTAAATTCTTGGCGTATAACCAGTTGCAAAGCTTTTCTAATATCAAAATCCACTGTCAAAATGTTATTAAACAGTAGGGGCCAGCAGTTAGCGTAATGGCTATGTTGCTGGACTCCCATGTAGTCGACCGCGGTTCACGTTCCGGACCGGTGGCTTAAACTCATGCCAGGCACGTGTGCGTGCGTGCCCAAGATCCCGAGAGGAGAATGGAGGAGAAGGGATTGTGGTGTGGCCATCCCCCCGGGGGGTGATTTCTCACTTTCTGTCTCTCTGTCTCTCTCTGTCTGTGTGGTGAGCACACGTGCCCTATAGCAAAAACCTCTCCAAAAAAAAAAAAAAAAAAAGTTATTAAACAGTGAGGCTTTTTAGAAATCTTGTGCAATAAAGAGATTCAAGACAAGTGATTTTTTTATGGTGTGTCATCTTATTTGTAAGACATGCCTCTCTAGTTGGATGGTGAGTTCCTTGTTGGTTTGAATGTCAGGAGGTTAAAATTTTAATTTAAATATGCATAAGCATTGAAGTATGTTCAAGAGAATGTCACGTCAACCTCAAACTCAAAGTACCAATTATGTTGTTTGGGTTCCACATTTGACAATGTTCTGACTAAACTGATATCCCCAGCTCAGAATTTCTAAAAATGTCTCGGATCTCAGTTTCATAACACGTTCTGTTTAAAGTAAAAACATTAAGAAGAACTGAATTATAGAGACATTATTTCATAGTTTCAAGGACATAAAAGTCAAAGCATACCGCTTGAAGCTAATAAACAGTTATAAAGATGTGCAGGCCAGCACATTATCTCTTAGCATTAAGATAGAAGTAAACTTGGACAATTCTATAACCACTCAATGGGATGGATTTAAAACAAAGGAATTTTTAAGGTTGAAGCTTAATTAGATAAGCTAATTTGTAAATTGGATAAGAAGAAGTAACTGTTTTAATCTTTCCCAATATGTTTCATTTTTCTCTGAAACCATTTACTGAAGAAAATAAATGATGCAGGAGAAACAAGAATAACTAATAACTAACATTTTATGCATATTTATATGTAGAACTTAAGGGAAGGAGAACTGGATCATAGCTCAGTCAATTCAGATAATATAATATCTTTCCATCAGGCAGTTAACCAGAATTCTTTATTAAGAAGCCCATCTACACAGTAACAACTTAATGCTAGCAGGTGTTTATTGATGACCTTGAAACACTGTCTGACTCAGAAAGAAAGAAAATGGGAAGTTATAGTATGCACAATATAGTTTTAATGTTATATATATTTTTATTATATTCGATATATTTTAATTTAGTTATTGATACCCAATTTGTGGAAATCTTATGAGCTGATCATTTGTCATAATTTTTCTTTCCAGATTTTTTTCCCTAAGTTTTTGCCATAGGATGCATGCACTTGCTGGAGAGAGAGAGGAAGATTCAGAGTCAGAATTCTTTCTGCTCTACATGGTTGACAATTCGGCTTTGATTAATATCTCAGTTAGAAACTAGAATTTTATTTATTTATTTATTTTAATTTGCTAGAGAATGTGTACTTGCCAGAGGGGGACAGAGAGAAAGAAGAGAAGGAAAGTGAGAAGCATCTCCCATGGGGAATGATCACAACACAATCGTTTCTCTTCCATTATTCATTTCAGAATTTGGAGCACATGCATGTGCCCAGTGTATTTTTCAAGCCACCAGTTGCAGGATTTGAACTGTGGAGTCTGCCACATGGAATCCAGCTGCTTTAACCACTGCACCACTGACTGGCTGTAGAATTATTTGTTTGTTTATTTATCTATTTATACTTTTTAAGGTTGTGCCGTAGAGTGCATTTGTGCTGGAGAGACAACAAGAGACAGAGACAGAGAGAGGGAAAGCAAGAAATCACTTCCCAAGAGGAACTGCTGTGCCAAAGTTCTTCTCCCCAATTCTCATCCTGGGATTCTGGGCATGCATGCATGCATCCATGCCTGCCATAATTTTTCAAGGCACCAGGTCTGGGACTTGATCTACAGTGGGATTCCAGTGTCTTAATCATGGTGCCACCTATTGGTCCCAAGTTCATTAATTTCTTGAAGGTGGGTGGAGAGGGAGGGGTAGGTTGAAAGAAAAAGAAAAGCATATATCTTCAACAGAATCCCACCATGTCACCAGTCTTCACCCACCTCCTTAGCATCCTCCAGCTATCCAGGATCATTGGTGTTCTCTTACCAGCCAGGATCACCGGCGTACCTCTGGTTGCACCTGGGATCCAAACCCAGGGCCTCCCATATGGTTTCTGACATTACAGTTTATTACTCTACTTTCCATGCCAACCGGGGCAAAACTGGAACTCAGTGACTGGAATTTCTTTTCATACTACCCCTCCCTGACCTTGGGCTAGCTCAGCCTTCAGAATGATATCCCTCATGGGTGTAAAAGGATAAAAATCCCAGCACCATTTCATAAAATACTAATGTATTTTTTATGCATTCTCCTATCACCCACTTCAGAGAAAGGACTGTGGTCTAACAAGTTTACTGCCAATTGTTGTGAGGAACACACTTTGGGGACTGGATTCAATTACTGGCCAGTATCTGCAGCAGTCCTGATGACTGGGAAAATATGATATGCATATTGGCTACAGTCTCTATTCATCAGTTAATTAGTGACTCATCCAACACATACATCAATTCATTGGAACTTTCTTGGATCTCAGTCACTGTGGCAAGGGGAATGAGCTGTGCCAATAACATCCTAGGCAGTACCATCAAAATTGCATAACCAATTACAGGAAACCAGTCATTTCCCAAAGACAGATATGATATTATTGTTTAAAGGAAGGAAAATGGAAGGCAGTATGGAAGATTTCTCAGCTCTTCTAATGATTCAATATATAGAGAGAGTGCGTAAGCTTCAAGGAGGCTGAATATGGAATAAGAGTGTATTTTAGTATTTCCAAAGTTGACTTGGAAAAGGAGACTTTATATAATATATACATAAATTCGCCAGTAAGGTGAACCTTTTTATAAATCAGGGTCATACGAGATATTTGGGTCTATTCACTGTCAGTCTTTGCTAACATTTATGTTTTCTGTAGTATTCATGGCTCATTAAGCCCCCATAGATAACTGTAAGCCAGGCTTTGACTCAGATATATCAACATATGTTCAGTGATACATGGAGAAGGTCCCATCTTTTAAGAATTGACCAAGTGTCACTTTTTTTTTAAATGAAGATTTAGCTGAACTCCCCTCATGTCAGCCACAAGTTTATCTTATGTACATGCTAATTTGTATACTTTTCAGTCTGTTGTAATGATTTGCATGGCTTCCTGTATTCCGTACTCATGCTTGAGCCATTGAATGACTTGGTTTATTCATTTGGTCTTTAATGTTTGGCACAACAAGCTATGGTGCTTAAAAATGCTTAGTTTGGGGACCAGTAGATGGTGTAGTGGTTCTGTCGCTGGTCTCCCATGTGGTCAATTGTGGTTCAAGTCCCAGACTTGGCAGCTTGAAACTCACACTGAGCACATGTGTGTGCATGCCTAAGATCCTAAGAAGAAAATGGAGGAGAGGGGATTTTGGAGTTGCCACTCCCCTGCCCAATGGGGTGATTTTTCACTTTCTGTGTGTCTCTGTCTCTCTGGTGAATGCATGTGCCCTGTAGCAAAAAATCTCTCTTAAAAAAAGAAAAAAAAAAAAGCTTAATTTGGGGCCAAGAGATGGGCACAGTGGTTAAGGTGCTAGACTCCCACATGGTCAGCTGCAATTCAAGTCCTGAACCCAAAAACTTGAAACTCATGCTGGGTGTGTGTGTGCATCTCTAAATTTCCAAGAGGAGAAAGGATTGTAGCATGGTCATCCCTCCTGAAGGATGATTTCTCACTTTCTGTCTGTCTCTCCAGCAAGCACACGTGGACCATAGCAAAAATCTCTCTCTCAAAAAAAAATGCTTAGTTAAAAAGTAAATGTATAATGTAACTTCTTCATTTCTTTATTTACACATTTGTTTATGCAAATCTCAGAAGTTTTATGTAGAAAAAACTCCACATTTAGGGACTGACACATATCATTTATAACATTAATAGATACTTGCATTTTAAAAATAATTATTAGGTTTCAGTGGCATAAGGGGTCTTTAAAAAGTTCTGGAAAGTGCCTGCTATGAAAAAACTATTCATGGATTTCACAACTTTTTTGCATAATAATGAACTCATATTTTACTTCCATTTTGTCACTGACTTTTTTAGTACCCTTTTACACTTTACATATGTTAACTTTATTTAGTCCTCATGCCAAACTTGCTTGGTAGATGCTCTTGTCTTCTTTGCATAGCTCTGACCCTGAGGCCCAAACAACTTACCACACTCAGAAATTTGAAATTGGTGAAACTTGAATTATAGTTTATATACTATCAGACATAAATGCCTACACATTTTCTGTAGCCCTTAAAATTTCCATTGTTTTGAAATTGAGCATGGAGTGGGAAAAATCCATAAAAAAAGCTTTTGCTCCGACACTGGTTAAGAAAAGTGGAAAAGTCATCTGAGTGAAAAATTAGATGTGAATCTGGAAGCACATCATATATATAAACGGATCTTTAAAAAACCCAACTAACATTGAAAGGGAATTTGTAGTTTATTATTATAGATTTTTTTCTTTCTTTGAGATTTTGCCTATGTGAGTTGTTAACTACTCACATTCACATTGATTGTAGTGTTGCTCAAGAGAGTGGCCTATTGCTTCAAGTAGAAAAAATAGAAGAGTGTATAAATTTTTTGCAAACAAACAATAAGGGAAATTTTGAAATGATTTTTCTGTTTTTAGAAACTTTAAACAGTTTTGTTCCCCTATACATGTACTTATTATGTGTGTGAGCGTGTGAGTATATGTGTATGTATGTATATATGTCTATATGGTGTCACATATGTAATATGTGTATAATATGTTGTATTTAGTGGAAATGAAACTCCTCCACAGGTCAGAATATGCATGTGAAAACTTGAAAAGAGTGTAAAAACTGAAGCTATTTCATTTATTCTCTAGAAACCATGTTGGAGTTAAATTACATAGGATTTATTTCAAGTGACTCATTGAGAAGTAAACCAAAGATTACATGGGTCTTTTGAAAGATTTCATTTGTACAATACCTGCAGTCAGAAAAGTCATATCTGAATTAGATATAAATGACAACGTTCTGAAGCAGTTATGCCAATATTTGGTCCTCGACAAACTTCCCCTCCTTTGGTAGCCTGTGCACTTTTGGGGAATCTTCAGAATGACTTCTCACTGACTGATCCTGTATCTGCTCTGTTTTTACTCCAGGGCTTTCTTCTAGATTTGCTTTTCAGTGACTCCTTTTCTCTCAGGGTAACATATAACTTGACTTTTAATTTAGTTTGGGATCTCAAAATAATCTGATTACATTTTGGTCTCACAATTAACCTTATAAGATCCAAGCTTTATTATTTCTGGGTACTTTTCCCTGAAAAACATGGTAAAATCTATTTATGGGCAAGTAGCTGGCATGTTAGTTAAGACACAGGACTCCCATATGGCTGACCACTGTTCAAGTCCTGGACAAGGTGGCTTGAAAATCACATGGGTACATGTGCATGTGTGTCCCAAATCCTAAAGAGAGAAAATAAGACAAGGGATTGCAGTGTGACCATCCCTTCCAGGGGAGGTGACTTCTCACTTTCTCTCTCTTTCTCTCTTTCTCGCTCCGTCTCTCTCCAGCGAGTGCATGTACCCTATGGTAAAAACCTTAAAAAAAAAAAAAAAAGAAACTATTTAAACTTCTCATTATGTTGTTCTTGCCCTTCGTACTTTGACCAAATAGCTTTATTTTGTGTAATGTGTACTTAATATGTAGTACAATAGAAATGGAAGAGAGACCAGAAAATCAGGAACTATTAAGGTTGCTCTCTAATAGGTTTGAGAACATGTACCTCATTGCATTGATAGTTGTTTTGATAAAGAAAACACATGCATTAGAGGGTGAGAGGCAACTCACCAGACCTTCTCACTGTGACTGTGATCTTAGCTGTGTAGAAGGGGTGGATCTACTGATAAGGGTAAAATTTTGTCAGTAACATCAGGGTAAGCTTCCTCCTCACCTTCTGCCAGAGATTAATTGCTTCTCTATTGGTGTATTACTCCAAGTGTGAAATTTTGTGTTACTGTCCCAGGTTAAAGTGCACTGGGCAGTATTACAACTACAGATTAGAGTTGTATTGGAGTTGCAAAGGAAGGAAAGAAAGAAATTAAGTGGTGGAAAGGAAGGCATGTGCAAAGTGAAAGAGTAATGGGCCCACTTTTAGAGAAGATGGGATGATGTAATCGAAAGGAAGATCTTGACCTTTCTTTCCCTGTGTCTTCATTTTCTTCTGGTAGTCATATTCACTGCATTAACTACCAATTAGACTGTCAACCACCAATTAGACTGTCATACACAAGCCGTTTGTATGAGTTGTCCATTTATGCTATGACTCACCAGCTCACATTTTTATGATAGTAATATTTATTATTTTGAAAACAGGATGAGACCAGCCAGTGGTGTAGTGGTGAAAACTGGCTAAAGGATGATAAAATTAGAAACCTCATCCACCAGAAAACTTAAAATTGTATAGGATAGGTAATGGCATATAGTCATAAGGGTTATGTTGCTGAACTCCCACATATTCGATTGTGGTTTGAGTCCTGGACCCAATGACTTAAAACTCATGCCAGGCATATGTGCATGTGTACCCAAAATCCCAAGAGAAGAATGAAGAAGGGACTGTGATGTGATCATTCCCCCTGTATGTGTGTGAGGGGGGTGATTTCTCGCTATCTGTCTCTCTGTGTATCTCTGGTGAACATACATGTCCTATAGCAAAAATCTCTCTTAAAAATTTTTTTTATAGTGTGGAAGAACAAGGTTAAGAACTAGGTTACTTGAAACTGGACAGAGGACAGAGCTAATTAGAGAAGAATCTATCACATAAGAAAAGCACGTTGGACTTAATAAAAATTAATACATCAATGCAGAGGGACTATAGAGAGAGGAAAGGAATTCACTCAAATCTTAAGAAATGGCTGCCATCATGGAAACTTAGTGAGAGTGATTTATTCCAAATACATTATTGCTACAGCCTATTGGATCTTGAAAGAAAAGTATGATTAGAATTATATTGGTATGTTTTTATTCCTGGAACATGACATTGAGGCCATTAAAATAGTATAGAAAATTTTAGTAAGTCTTATTACACATACATGAAGTGTGGAGAAGGGAGAAGGCAGAAAGGCTCATTCTTTTTAACTCTGAGCATGCAAGAAAATGGCTAGAGGGGAGACTGGTGCAACAAAGTATATTTACTCTTACTCAAATTAATAGATATTTTTCTGAAGGAGGAGAAAGATATCCACTTCATAGGAGCATACTGCTGGAGCTCACACTTAGTCTTATCCAGAGCCCAAAGATTTCCCGTGGGGAGGTTACGTACCTACCAGTAGACAAAACCATAACAGGAAGCACGTTTCATACAAATGCTCTATTCCTGGCCTGCTCCTATGTCCCAAGATTCCCCTTGATGCTAGGCCAAGGAGCAGTAGCTAAGGAGTTCAGAGCATGTTTCAGACCTCAGGATCCCCAGGTCTCAGAGTAAGGAGCACGTGGGAGCAAGGCAGAAAGAATAATGAGTGTTTGAAGAAAACAGAGAGAATTATTTGAACATCTGGTGCAGCAGTAAAACACTGTGAAAGATAGGGTTGGAAACAGCCTTTGTTGAAAATGGTTCAAATACAGAAAATAGAATAAATTCTGGCTCTCAGAGTGAGCTTCCCCATCCATACCGGATGTTTTTGAATATCTCAAAGACACTATTCATTTCCTCTTGGCAGCATCCTATGAAAAAGGAGGAAAAAAAGTTTACAAAGGCTTTTTTCTATTCCAGCCATAAAAAGTTATTTTCAGAATAATTTGTGAAGAAGTATGTTTTTAAAATATCTTTCCTATTTTATTCAGGGACCTATTTAAGAGAAAATGCTACCATCTTATGGTTGTGAGAGACATATTAAATGAATTTTAAAGCCATAAATGGCATGATATTGCCAGCTTTAAAAACTGTAAAATTGCCCTAGTGTCATTGAATTAATTTACATAACTAAATAATGTGTTATCATTATTCAAATAGAAACAATATAACATATATATGTTGTTTCACTATGATTTGCCCCTGTACTGCCTACCTAAGACAACCTCTTTTTACCAAAGGGTGTCTTCAGCCATTATATATTTTTATTAGTCTTTGAAATATACTTCATCTCATCTCTTTGTCAGATGATGCAAATGCACAGATCTAAAGTTATATCAAGGCTTAAGCTTACATTAAGTCTATAAATAATGTTATCTCAAATGATTTTATGCCTAAAGAAAAGTAAATGCTAAAAGTATCAAACATTTTTTAAAAATCAGCATGGCATTTTGAGGTTAGTTTCCTGTTTTAATTGTATTAGTTAAATAAGACAGCAGTTAAAACCAGACAGATTTTTCTCCTACTGCCAAATATTACTTGGAGATATTGAGTCAAATTATAAGATGATCTTATAGTCAATACTATGTATTAACTCAGAAAGGAGGAAATGTGTTACTAGTGTTTGTCATGCATAAATGAACACTAATACTTAGAAAATCCATGTGTCCCATTTCAATGCATCTTATAAAATATGATCAGGTAAATCTCTTAGAAACTTAGTTCTGATGCTATCTATCATTCATCTCACCCAGACATTTGATATTCTTACCTAAGAGGAAACCTCTCTGGGAGGACTAGAGGTGAACTTTTTCAACCTTGCACTAAAATATGAAAACTAAAGTAGTCTCAGTAATGAAGATCACAACTAATGGTCAAAAGGTTGACATGTCCAGCCTCACTGCATAGTTGATAGCATATTGAACTCCAGTGCTAGAAGCCACATGGGTGACACAGTTTCAGACTTTCACTAAGTTCATGTTACATAACTGTGTATTCTCTCTTACAGTCTTTTTTTTTTTTTTTTTGGAGAGGTTTTTGCTATAGCGCACGTGCGCTCGCCAGACTCTTCCAGTCTTTGCTGAAACCTGCTGTACAGAAGATAACATGCTGCTAGTGCTGCTAGTTCTTTTTCCGGCTTGGTATTCTGTGTCCTGACTCTTGCACACTAGCGCTATCACCTTGCGCTTCTTTGAGCCTTAGTCACTGCATCTAAAATGGGAATGATAAGAATGAGCGTAGTACTTAATGGAGATATTGAGAACTAAATAAATTAATTTTTTTATTAAGGTGATTTTTAGCTCAATACAAAATATAGCCAGAGAGCATTTCATTTAGTGCCTTGAGGAAAGGTTTTCTAAGGTCATGCTTAATCTTAAAGTAAATCCTTTCATTCCTTTCTATTCCAAGGGTCAGAGCAGTTTAAATAACCCGAATTCTGTTATCTGAGAGGGGAAGGGCAAACCAATTCCACACATCTGTGGCGGGGATTTGGGCAGAGGACATGCTGAAGGAGAGTTAATATTCCTAAGTCCTGCTCTCACAGACATCTATGTGAGGCAGAAGACAATCTAGACAAATAGCTAGAAGGATAGAAATAAAGGTCATGAAGAGAACACTTTAACCTGAACAACATCAGAGATAGAAACCAAAATACGTCCTCTTTTTTAAAAAATTAATTATTTTTATTATTACTTACTTTAATACAGGAAATCAATTCACAGAGGGATATGGGACATGAGAATCAGTATGAAATCCAGAACCAGGAAGCAAAGAGTGACACCAGGAAGAGCAGGACTAGAATATTTTATTATATTATGAAGTGATACTTAGCTTACTAAGACAGGATATAATGTCTGGAAGAGTGTAAGTTTTCTGTGTTATAAATGGAATAACAAAATAACTTTTGTCCTTTCAAATTATTTACCTGTCTGGAGGCAGGCATTTATTTAGAAAAGGGAATTCATTTCCATAATAATAACTTCACAAATTAAGTTGAAAACATGAGTAATCTGTCCTTTCACTCTCTCTTTAGATCTTTGATTTTTATATTCAATATTATGAATTAATTTTTAAGATACATTGAAGATCATTCTATATTTATAAAAATAGTATAATTTATATCATCTATACTTTATAAATCTTAGATAATTGCTGATTAATTATTACAGTTTATAAGATTTATATAAAAAGAGAAAAAACTAGCTCAAAAAAATTAAAATTTAGTGGAGACACTAAACTATATATTTGATTTAAGATCTTAATATTACTAAACTCATAAAATTGTTTTTGTGGGGCCAACAGATGGTATAGTAGTTATGTTACTGGACTCCTACATGGCCGCCCATGGTTTGAGTCCCGGACCCAGTGGCTTGAAACTCAAGCTAGGCACATGTGCATGTGTGCCCAAGATCCCAGGAGGAGAATGGAGAAGACGAGATTGCGTAAATTAAATTAACCACCTTGGCATCTCCCCAAAGGGGTTAAGTTTTTACTTTTCCTCTATCTCTCTGATGAGCGCATGCGCCCTAAGGCAGGAAAAAAAAAAAAAAAAAAAAAAAAAAAAAAAAAAAAAAAAAAAAAAAAAAAACCTTTACAAATATAAATAATTTTTTTGAAAATTTCCATAGTAATTCTAGACATCTTCAAAAATCTGTACCTCCTTCATTCTAGATTCTCTCCATTTTTCTTCTCTCCATTAAGTCTCTATTCCTTATCTACTCCCCCTAATCCTTTTATGGATCGATGTTACATTTTTTTAATCCACTGATTTTTCTATTTTTTTTAAGAGAGTTTTATTTTGTTTTTTATAGGGCAAATGTGCACGCCAGAGAGACAGAGAGAGATGGAGAGAAAGTGAGAAATCATTCTCCAGGGGTTATAGCCACAGTCTCTACTCCTCCATTCTGCTTTATGGATTTTGGGCATAGATGCACATGTACTTGCATGAGTTTCAAGCTAATGGGTGTGGGACCCAAACTGCGGTCAGCTGTGTAGGAGTCCAGTGTCTTAACCTACATGCTGGCCCTTATCTAAGATTTTTTCTTTATTTCCATGTTCTCTGTGTGTGAGAAATCTCTCCACTCTGCAGTTTTTAAGTATTGTTTACATGTTTAATGTTAGTCAGAGCTGCTATAACAAATTATCATATAGACTGAATGGCTTATAAACAACAGAAATTGATTTCTCACAATTCTGGAGACTGGAAGTCTGAAATCAGGGTACCAACATGGTAGGGTTCTGATAAGGGCCTTTTCTGATTTGTGATTCTTTGTTGTATTCTCACATGGTGAAGAAGAGCAACAGAGCTCTCTGGGGTCTCTTTAATAAGGGCTCAATCCCATTCACAAGGACTCCCCTCACAATATAATTATTTTCCAAAGACTCCACTTCCTAATATCATCACATTGGGGGTTACTATATCTTTTTTTTTCTTAAAGAAATATTTTATTTAGTTTTATTCATCATCATCATTGTTATTTTAATTTGACCAGGGAGAAATAGGGACAGAGAGAGGGAAAGTGAGAAAGCAAGCCACTAGGTCCAGGGCAGGAACCATGGTCAGCCATGTGGGAGTCCAGAGCATTTAACCACCATGCCACCTGCTGGCCCCAAGGGCGTTACTATTTCAACATAAGAATGCTGAGAGTATGATAATACTTAGATTAGCAAATGTGACCTTGATCTTTCCCTAAATTTTTTAGATTCCTAGAGTATCCATTAGACATGTCTACTGGGAAGTTCCATAGATGATTCAAACAGTGTGTCTAACAGTAAACAACCCATCATTTTTTAGTTAAGCTAGCTTATCCTTCCCTCTTTCTAAAACTATATGGTGATTTACAGTATCACCATTTAACTTCTGAAATTAAAGCTATCCCATATTTCTCCCTATTATTTACTAGTCCATTTGTCTTGGTCTTTATTTTATTTGGTACTTTCAGATATGCTTAGCTCTCATTTAAAACTTTTCTCCATTTTAATTTAAATGATGTTGAATTAAAGCACAACTCTAAGGTCTGTTCAGTTTTTTAAGACATCAGTTTTCCAATATTTAAGTTATTAAACAGATTTTACTCATTATTATTATTTTATGTAGATTTGATCTGAGAGAGAGAGGGAAAGTGAAAAAGCAAGCCACCGAGTCCAGGATTTGAACTGCAGTCAGCCATATGGGAGTCCAGTGCCTTAACCACCATACCACCTGTCAGCCCCCAAATTTGAATTTTTTGTGACCTTCCTCAAAATAGTAAGATGTTAGTGATATGAAGCATATTCTCCAAGTTTCTACATTTTTCTCTGTTTCTATGAACCTCTTCAGAGCATCAACTAAGATTTGAGCCTTGACAGTAAACCTACTGTGCTTAAGAGAATTAGACACATATGCTGACTGGTTTTATATAAGGCTATAACTGCTCAACTCATATCTTTATAATACACAGTATTAATTTTGCATGTTATTCTTTTGTTTTTAGCTAAATTTTTCTTCCATGAGAGAGAGAGGCATCCCCAACAGGATCTGCATACCATGATCCTACACCAACCTCAACCAGCCCGGATCATGAGCACACCTACCCATGCCCAGTATGCACAGGGAGACCTCAAGATGAGGATGTAGAATCTCCCCATATGGACTTACCATCAGGGAGTGTTGTATTACTGCTGCACCACTGTAGCAGGCTTACATGTCACTCTTCTTCCATTTCTTAATAGCTTTTACAAGCTGTTATTTCTTGGGTCAAGCCAGCTATTTTCATCCCCAAGATATTCCTGGCTTGTTTTCCATAAAAACAAAAGTCATTATATACTAATTTTCTGAATTTCTTTTCCTTCTTCCTCCATACCTTATCTTTATTCATCCTCATGCAAATGGATTTTGCGTTCTGAGTGGAATTTTACTATTATCTTAAAATTGGTGCTAAAGCCAAAGATAAGAAATGAAATCTCTGAATACCCGACATTCTAAACTCAAGAGATCTATCAACTTTGAGACTGGCCATCTTCCATAGGGCTTGTAAAAGGTAACATCAGAGAATCCATCCTACCTCTCCAAATGTAGTTGATAAAATAAGAGAATAGATAAGGGAGATGTATAGTCCTTTCACAGAGTGGTGTTTTTTCAGAGAAGTATTTTCTTCAGCATATTCCCTCTGGAGAGGCGTAGTCTGCTTCTGTGTTCCAAATGAAGAGAGAAAGGACAACTCATGGATGTGATAAATATAATTTACATATCTGTTAGGAAAAAAAGCTGAATATACAGTAGAGTATCAAAAACTGATGGTTATATTATGCAAACAAAATTCATTTTTCAAGAATTATTTAGTGTTTCTTCATGCACCTTTTTTCCCTTAGTTGTTTTTTTTTTTTTTTTTTTTTTTTTTTTTTTTTGCCATAAGGCACATGTTTCTTACTGGAGAGAGATAGAGAGAGATTAAGTGAGAAATTATCTCCCAAGAGGGATGGCCATGCCACAATCCCTTCTCCTCCGTTCTCCTGAGATTTTTGGCGCGTGTGCGCGTGCGCGCGCGCGCACACACACACACACACACACACACACACACCTAGTATAATTTTCAAGCTTCCAGGTCTGGAACTTGAACCGTGGTCAGCCATATGGCAATCCAGCACCCCAACCGCCACCTGCTGGCCCCAGTACACCCTTTAAAAAATTTATTTAATTTAATTTATTTTTTTATTATTATTTAATTTGCTATAGGACATGTGTACCCACTAGAGAGAGACAAAGAGAGAGAGAGAGAGAGAGAGAGAGAGAGAGAGAGAGAGAGAGAGAGAGAGAGAAAATGAGAAAGCAAGCCTCCAGGTCTGGAATTCAAACTGCCCTCAGTCATGTGGGAGTACAATGCCTTAACCACCATGCCACCTGCTGGCCCCAATATACCCTTTTTTAAAGGCCAAGAAATTGCTCTTGAGTTAGTAGCTACAGACCAACGTAGCCAAAAGATTTTTTTTCAAAAATGTTAGTTGTCACAAGATAATGAATAATGAATGCTATTGGTGTTCATCTGGCTAAACCACTGATGTGTTATTTGAGTTGAAAACAAAACAAAACAAAACAAAAACAGTTCCTATTTTTTTATTGCAATGTTGTCTTTAGTAGTAGAGAACCAAAATGAGATACAGTGAGATAGATACATGTAGCGCCCACCTAACCTCAGTTTAAAAGAAGCTTATTGATAGAGAGTTCCTTCATTCCATTGTACAATTATCTACCTAATTAGAAACTGAATTTAAATATTTTCCTAGGGGAAAAATTCCAGTCTGATGCTCTGTTCAAAAAAAGAAAATCATTGCAGATGTAAAATGAAGAAATTTTATTGCAGGGTGTAGTGATTTAGCATGTTTTAAAATTAAGTATCTAAAATATCTACAGGGCCTGAAAAGGTATATGGTAATGAGCTGTTTTCCAAGTTAATGCCATAGGAAATGACAGCTGAGCTGATTTTTTTTCCACATCCTTTTAATGACATATTTCTCTTGGGGGTTGTAAGAACTTTTTTAAACTAGCTACTTTCAACTGTAGGGTGTAGATAATTTAAAGTGAAATAGTCTTGGTTTCTAATATGTGAACTCAGAAGTAACTGGTAGTTTCATTTATAGGTGCTCAATTTCCATATGTTATATCTTGACAAGTAGACAGATATATTAAATGAGCAATGTTTATTTCTCTCCCTTCCATCCTTTCCATTGTCTAACCCTCCTTGACAAGTTCTGGGAACACATTTACATGTCCTCAGCCTGAATCTCAAGTCACTGGGTTCAAGGCTCAAACCATGGTCGACCATGTGGGAGTCCAGTACCTTAATCACCATGCCATCTGCTGGCCCCTCAAGACCCCTGAAGGCTCTTCGGGGCCCTTCTTTCTAAGTGAAAGGAAAGTGGCTCATTCCTCTTATTTACCTGTAACTTTGTATCTATTAAATAAGTTCTCTGGCCAGCCCCATAGCACAATGGTAAAAGAACTGGCTCTCACATGGCCAACTGTGTAGTTCAAATCCCAGACCTGGCAGCTTGAAAATTACACTGTGTGTACACATGCCCCAAATCCTGAAAGGAGGGAGAAATGAAAAAGGCATTGGTAAGTAATCATGTTTCCCTTGTGAAGGTGCTTTCTCTCTCTCTGTCTCTGGTAAGCACCCATGCCTTCTGGAATTAAAAAAAAAAAGAGAGAGAGAGAGAGAGAGAGAGAGAGAGAGAGAGAGAGAGAGAGAACAGTCTCTATCCTTCTCCCCCACCCACTGTTCTACTCTCCTATACAGTCTAAAGTTTTAGCTTCCATAAATGTGTGAGAACATATGGTATTTGTCTTTTAGTGCATGGCTTATTTAGCAAATTTCTTCTAGGCTTATCCATGTTGTCACAAGAAAGAGGATTTTTATCCTTTTTCTGATTAAATAATAGTCTATTACATATATATGATACATTTTCTATATTTATTCATTAGGGCATAGACAATTCAGTAGATTCCCTATCTTTGTTATTATGAATATAGCTGTAATAAAAATAGGAGTGCATGTATCTTTAATATACTGGTTTCCTTTCCTTTGCATACATACCCAGTTGTAGGATAACTGGATTACAAGGTAGGTCTAGGTTTAGTTTTTTGAGAAACTGCCATATTTTGAGGAACATTTCATAATGACTGTACTAGTTTATATTCACACGAACAGTGCATAAATATTCTTGTTTCTCCACATTCTTGATAACACAATTTCTTTTGTTTGTTTTATAGTAGTCATTCTGCTTGGGTGAAGTAGTAGCCCACTATGGCTTTGATTTGCATTTCCCAGATGACTAGTGGTGTTGAGTACTTTTTTTTTTGTATATATATATATATATACTTGTTGACCAATTGTATGTCTTCTTTTGAGAACTGTTTAGATTGATTACATTTTATAATCAGATTACTTATTTTATAACTGGTGACTTAGATTCCTTGCACATTCTGATTTCTAATCCCTTGTAGGAACGTGTAGTTTCCAAATAGTTTCTTCCTTCTGTAGGTTGTGTCTTTACACTACTGATTTTCTTTGGTGATCAGAATCATTTTAGTTCTGTGTAAACACATTTGTCTACTTTTGCTTTTTATAGTGGGCATTTGTCTATTTTCACTCATGTTTTTGAGGTCTTATTCTTTTTAAAAAAGTCTTTGTGGGACCAGCAGATGGCAAAATGGTTACATTTCTGGAATCCCACATAGTCGACCCCAGTTCGGATCCTGGATCTGACAGCTTGAAACTTATGCCAGGCACATATATGTGCGTGCCCAAAATCCAGGGAGGAGAATGAAGAAGAAGCGATTGCAGTGTGGCCACCCTTCTGGTGATTTCTTGTTTTTTTTTTTTTTTTTTTTTCTCTCTGTCCCTCACTATCTCTCTGACAAGTGCACATGCCCTATAGCAAAAATGTCTCTAAAAAAAAAAATCTTTGTCCAGATCAATGTCCCCAAGCATTTCTTCTAATAAATTCATGGTTTGGAGTCTTATATTTAAGGTCTTGGTCCAGGCTGAGTTACTTTTCTACATAGCGAGAGATAGAAGTCTTATTGCTTTCTGCTTTTATGCCAGTATTATGTTATTTTCGTATTGCAGTTTGTAATATATTTGAAGTCAGGTAGTGTGATGCCTCCAGCTTTGCCTTTTTGCACCTGTCACTTTGGCTATTTGGATTCTTCTGTAAATCCATACAAAGTTATATCATTATTTTGTCTATTTGCATAAAGAATGCCTTTAGTATTTTAATAGGTATTGCATTGATTTTATAGATCATTTAAAGTAGTATAAGCCAGTGGTTCACAGCTTTTTGGGCACCAGGAACAATTTCACAGAAGACAATTTTTTCACGGACTTGGGGGCAGGGAATTATTTCGGGAGGTTTCAAGTGCTTTACATTTATTGTGCACTTTTATTACACCATAATGCAGAATCAGTGGAAGCCCTGAGCTTTTTTTCCTGCAACAAGACAGTCCCATCTGGGGGCTTCTATGCGAATGTAATGCTGCTGCTGATGGAACAAAGGCTGGAGCTCAGGTGGTAATGTGAGTGATGGGGAACAGCTGTAAATTCTGGTGAAGCTTCACTCCCTTCACCGCCACTCACCTCTTGCTGTACAGCCCAGGCCCTAACTGGCCAGAGACGACAATTATATAGAGATTTAACAGTACCAGTTCTATCCATAAACATGGGATATGATTCTTTTTTTTCTTTTGCTTGTTACAGCTTGTTTTTTATTTCACCTATTAAATTTTCCATCTCTAAGACTGCTGTTTGATTCCTTTTTATTATATTTATCTCCTGGTTGAATTTCTCATTCATATCATGGATTGACTTTAGATTTCAATTAATTGCTTTATCTAAATTTTCTAGCATTTTATTAAATTTTTAAAGTTTTTTTTTTTTTTTTTTTTTTTTTTTTTTTTTTTTTTTTTTTTTTTTTTGCCATAGAGTGCATACACCTACTGGAAAGAATCAGACTGTCTAGTGAGGGAAAGTAAGAAATCACCCCCAAGGGATATGGCCACATAGCAATCCTTTGTCCTCCATTCTTCTCCTGGAATTTTTGGCACGCACACACACACATGCACCCATTGTGACTTTTAAGCCACTGTGCCAGGGACTTGAACTGTTACCAGCTGTGTGGGGTCTAGCACTGTAACCACTATACCACCGCTGGCCCCTATTAATTTTCTTAAGTTCATTATTTTGAATTAGTTTTTAAGCATTTCCTAGATTTCCATTCTTTTGCAGTCTGTGACGGGAAAATTATTTTGTTCTTTGGAAGAGTTCTGTTTCCTTGTTTTTAAATGTTTCTTGTTTATCTGTGTTGTTATCTAGGCACATGATGTAACAGTCACTTCTTGAGGTTTTCTGGAGTAACTTTTATAGTGAAGAACTTTTTCCTACATTGTATTTACTGTGCCCAGTGCTTTGACTTTGGTTCTGGTTTGGTTCAGTGCTATATGTCTATTTTCTTTGGCTGGAATCTGTGTCAGTGTTATCTATAGTGCTATTATGGTCTAGACTCTGACTGTTTGTGGACTCAGTGGCTCATCTTTGTTGGAGACAAAGGTCCTCTGATCCTCTATTGGGGGAGCACACAGAGTGCAGGAATCTTCCTAGTCACAAAAGCAGCATTTCAGGGGGAAGTGGCTATAGCTGATACAAGGTGTCAGGAGGCCAATAACCTAGGTTGGGTGGGTGCAGAGTGTGAAGGTCCCGTTGGTTGAAAGTGTAAGGTCATAGTCAGCAACCACCGAAGTACCCTAGTCAGTGTTGCCAGATCATACCTAAAGCTCGCAGAGGTCCCATTGATCAAAATGGAGCAGGAGGCAGAGATGTGGCAAGTGTTCAGATCTTAGGTGGGGGTGTATGGAGATCCCTCTGATGACAGTGGGGTGGACAGTGGCAGTGTGTCCAGGCAGTGTCCTTGGGCTGTACAAGTTCTCACATTGTTCATTTATTTGATTACTTTAAAAACTATTAAATAACTGTAAATATTGGTCAAATTGCCTATTACAGACAAAGCTATTAAATGACTGAACTGAGATTAATACACACATTAGTATATTGTTCACCTCTGCTATGCTATACTACAGTTCCCATCATTAACTATGGAGTTCCCAGAGTCATTGAAAGAAGATGTATCAGACCTCAGTAAACTTCTTGTCTGGATATGAGCCCACTAAATCACCTAGACTTGGCCCCATTAACCTCTCTTTCTGAGATATGAGTTGTACTTAAATAGCTAGAGTTGTGATGATAAGACTAGAGATAGGGAAAATTCAGAGAAATTAATGAGAAGAAACTTTTTTTTGCGTTCACTAAAAAATACTAAATCAGGAGACTTCGAAAAGTTTGCAGAAAAAGGAAAAATAGTACAAGTTTATTTTGGTACAAAACAGTTTTGAAATCCATTGTTTTTGATACTATGCTTTTTTTTCTTTTCTTTTCTTTTTTTTTTTTTTTTTTTTTTTTTTTTTTTTTTTTTTTTTTTAATTTGCCAGAGGGCTTGTGCACTCACCAGAGGCAGAAAAAGAGAGAAATTGAGACAGCCTCTCCTTCATCCCACCTCCTTAAGGAATGGTCACACCACAAACCCTTCTCCATTTCTCTCTCCTTTTGGGATTTTGGATACTCATGCACATGTACCTGAGTGTTTTTCAAACCTCTGAGTCTGGGATTCAAATTGAAGCCAGCCAATTGAGATCCAACTGCACCAGCCGGCCCATCATATACATTTTCTATAATTTTTTTCAAGATCTCTTATATATGTCTAATGTTACACAAATAATGTTGAAAAAATTTTTGCACTTACTTCTTTGATTCCATGTGTAAGTTATAAGAATGACATCTAGGGACCAGCAGATGGCATAATGGTTATGTCACTGGTTGAGTCCTAGACCCGGTAGCTTGAAACTCACCCCAGGCACATGTGCAAGCATGCCCAAAATCCCAAGAGGAGAATGGAGGAAAAGGGCTTGCTGCATGGCCATTCCCTCGAGGGGTGATTTCTCACTTTCTGTCTCTCTGTCTTTCTTTGTCTGTCCCGCAAGTGCACGCTCTCTATAGCAAAATCTCTCTCTTAAAAAAAAAAAAAAAAAAAAAGAATGACATCTAGAAATAGAAATATGTGGTCTTCCAGTTTGTACCTCTTCAACTTTACAATAGTTTTCCAATCTTCTTTCCAAGTAATTATCCTAGTTTTTTGTTCTTAGGAATTATAGTGGGTTGTTTCTAGGCACAGATTCTGTAGTCAGAATACCTGGAAACTATTAGGTCATTGGGAAAGTTATGATGTGTTTTTCTGTGCAAAAATACATCTTGACTTTCCAGACAACCCAATAGCTATATGAGTGTCAGAAGATATCTCTCTGTGACTCGGTTTTCTCATCCATCAAATAAACATAATATATTACCCATTTTAATGGGTTGGTCTGGAAATTAAATAGGTTATGTATATAAAGCATTTTTTAAAAGGCTGCATGCAACACATTAAGTATACACCATTAGCTCTTAAAACCATTGCCATTAGCATAGGAAATTTCCTCTTTCTTTACTAGTAACTAAAATTCTCTGATCTTATTTATTTATTTATTTTCCTTGCCAAATTAAGTGGTATGAAATAGCATTTCAATGTACTAGTGGTTGTTTATTTTGGAGAAGCCCAACTGTAACTTCTATTCTCACTTCACATGTGATGAATTTAATCTTTGAACAGCTCCTGAAACAAAAATCCTTGGCCAATTCTAAACCTCAAACATACAATTCCATTCAACATGTAAAAGAAAAAGTATTCTAGTAATTTAAAAATATGGAGCTTAAGTTTCATACAAAAATATATAGTACATTAAACTTGTAAAAATAATGTGCAGAAATCTCAAATAAAATTTTAGCACATTAAAAGCAGTAAATTATCCGTTGAATGATGATTTTTGATACATGGTCCAATACCTACAGTATTTTTTGTTTCTAAAATTGCTAAGGCAATATTTTCATGCTCAGGATGAGATCAAAATTAGACTTACAGCAGTTACAAAGTCACTTTTATTCACCACCTGAGTCATTATTATTAACATTTATTGAATACTGGGGGGAAATACTGTAGATTGTATTGGATAAGAACTTTTAGTTTGAAGAGCTCAGATATAATCCGGCTGCATGAAACATTAAAAATAACTAAGGGACCAGCAGTTAGCGTAATGACTATATCGCTGGACTCTCATGTAGTTGAAGACAGTTCGAGTCCTGGACCCAGTGGCTTTAAACTCACGCTGGGTGGGTGTGCGTGCGTGCCCTGGATCCAGAGAGGAGAATGGAGGAAAAGGGACTGTGGTGTGGCCATCCCCCCTGGGGGGTGATTTCTCGCTTTCTGTCTGTCTGTCTCTGTCTGTCTGGCAAGCGCTCGCACCCTATAGCAAAAACCTCTCAAAAAAAGAAAAAATAATAACTTACCTTCGTACATTACTAAAGAAATAGATACATTTTATTCTAGTATCTTGCCTGTGAGAAAGGTTAGCCACAAAGAGTGTACCCAGCAATATTACGATTACAGACCTCTACCTGTCATTCATATTGCTCATGGATGGTAAAGTAATCTAATCAGGGCTAAGTTATATATGACTTGTACTAAGTAAGTTTTTTTTGTTTGTTTGTTCGTCATTTCTTACCATAGAATGCAAAAAGAAAATTGTTAGCAAAGCAATGTTGAAAGTGTAGTTATTTTGTAATTGAGATACGCAGTCTGCTCGATATAAAAATGTGAATTTGGAGAATCCTAAATCAGAACCAATTAATGTGGAAAACCTTTCAGCAATCACCTCTCATTTGGAAATGTGCAACAGACAAGGCTGCCAATTTATGCAAAAAGTAATAAAAATTTATGGAACCAAACATAAATCATTCCCATTCATGGGAATATGTAGAAGATAGTCCCCTTAACAATTGATCACCCTGAGGCAAAACAAGCAGAGTACATTCCACGGCCAGTGGAACTGAGGCAGTGCTGGGAAGGCTTCACTATGCAGTGCAATGAAGTTTCACTCCAAGTGCATTGCAGAGTCTGTGAGATTTCTGTCCCCTTGGAATAGTATATTAAAATGTTTATACTTCTTTCAGTCAATGAAGTGTGTTTCTGCAAAAACCTGTCACAAAAGTTACTGTGAATTTTTCTTCCCATACTTCCAACCTATAATCCCAAAAAAAGCAGTTACTAATGATGGCACTACTTTTTCTTCCAACATCAGAACTGTGATGTCAGATAATTCTTATTTTGTGACCTTATTTCAGTCTTGTTGCATCTTTAAAGTCAGTCTTGGAGGCAAGGTCCATCAGAGTTTATTTCCTGAAATCCATTTGTGGTGCTGAAAGTTTTTATGCAGTCATTTTCTGTCTTAACTGTACATGCTACATGCAGGGTTAAACATGGTGGGACAAAGTTGGTTTCTTAGAGACCCTAAATGTAAATTAACATTCAGCAGCAACAAGTCAGGTTTCAGCTTTCCTAAGCATTTTACTATTACTTATTACATTTAACCACAGGTGATGGGAGTGGATGAACAGTAAGTCAATATTATAAAACACACAGAATGCAAGTTTGAAAATAGTAAAATGTTTGTTTAGGCAGTAAGCCTACAAATTTCTAAGTGGTTCAATTTGAAACCATAGAAAAAATATTGACCTATTTAATTAGTATCAAGAAATGAGAATGTAGCTGCATGAACAAGAGTTAAGTCAGGACAAAGGGCAGTGTTTTTACACTTCAGTAAGAATGCATTGCTGTATGAGATCCCTCCGCCTGAAAACAAGGTGACAACGTATTCGGGACTATGGTTAAAGGAATGCCTTGTCTTTATTGAGATACTATTACTGACTTTGACATAAATATTTAATTAGCTACAGAAGAAAATCTATTTGGAACTTTTCTTCATTTGCGGTGATTTTAGTTGAGCGTGGTGGTTTTAGTTGAGTGCTTATGTCTTCATCAAAGATGGCAATTTCCTGGGATTATTTCTAGTAGCTGAAAAGTTCATTTTCAGTTTGACATCAAAAATGACAGGAGAAGTAGAAATTGGTCTAATGTAAAATATTAGGGGGAAAAACGAAGTGAGAAATTGAATTGAAAAGATGGAGAAATTAATTATCTTTGGTTTACTACTGTCATTTAAGGTTTCTTCTTTCATTATCTTATATAAAGGTCTTTTAGAGGACACTACTTTTGAAAAAAATCCTGAAATATAGTATTTTATTCTTCTTCTGTGATCCGTTCATTTACCTATATGAAAATGACATGTGATCATCTAATATGTCTTCAGAAAAAAATGTAACTGTTTTGGAGACTGGATGCTCATTTTCTCTTCTTCTCTCCCTAACTCCATTTTAATAGTTACTAACCCCCCTCAGAGAATAGTGAAACTTAATTTTGCCTTTTCTCTTCCAGTATCATTTCATAAGTGAACCGTATAGGTTTGTCATGATTATCATCTTTTCAGTACATTGATTCTGAATCTGTTTCATTTATTATTATCCCCTGTGGAAATCTGATTAGGTCAACTATGACTACATTCATTCCTTTGAATTGGTTAAATTGTTTCAGATTCTTTCATCTTAAAAATAGACTAGATTTGGAACAAGAAAATCAGTACATGCTGCCTTGCTCGAATTTGTATGAACTTACTTTCTTATCATTTAGTCAAACAAATGATGAAATTTTTACTCCTTTAGGAAATGTCCTAAAAATCATTTTTTTCTAGGAGACTTTAAAAAATTTATGAAAAAGAATAGAATTAAAGGATGAATTTATTTCTGGTGCAAAAAATAATGTGAAATGCATGGATAGTGTTTTCAAAATACTGTTTGTCCATGAACTTTTCTAAGACCCTGTTTATCTACCTCCATAACTCTCCTGTTCCTTTGCATAACTCACTAACTGTGGTCACCTGCCTCTTCCTACCACTTCACCCCATGACCCAACAATTTAAAATGCCATGAAGGTTCAGTTTTTATTTGAAAATCCATCCCGCTCTCTAATATGTGGCCACAGTTATCTTATTATTCCCATTCTTTCTGCACAATATCTGGTTCATTCAGCCCTTATACTTTGTAGATAATATTGATAGCATAACTTAGGGATCTTATTCTACAGAATGCTGTCCAGCTATAATTAAACATCCTATGTTTTCTAAATCATTTATTTCTGTTTCTAAACTTCTTGACAACTGGATTCTTAAAAAGTCAATTGTGGACCAGCAGGTGGTATGGTGGTTAAGGTGCTAGACTTTCACATGGCAGACCATAGTTTTGAGTCCCAGAATTGGCAGCTTGCTCTCTCAGTTTCCCCCTCTCTCTCTCACTGTCTCTCTCTGGTGAGCACACCTATTTGCCTATGGCAAATTTTTAAAATAGTAATAATGATAAATTAAATTTTTAAAAAGAAATTATTTAATTTTACTTATTATTGTTATTATTATCTTCTTTGCCATAGTGCACATGCATTCACCAGAGAGAGGCAGACAAGAGAGAAGGAAAGTGAGAAAGTAAGCCACAAGATCAGGGACTCGAACCGTGGTTAACTGTGTGGGAATCCAATGTCTGAACCATCATGCCCCTTGCCAGCCTTTAAATTAAATTTAAAAAAAAAAATGCTGGGGCCAACAGGCAGTTTGGTTGTTGAGGCACTGGATTCCCACATGGCTGACCATGGTTCAAGTCCACAACCAGACAGCTTTTTTCATTCTTTTTTTTAATAATTATTTAATTTTATTCATTGTCTTTATTTTATTTTATTATTTTTATTTATTTATTTTATTTCATTTTATTGTTTTATTTTATTTTTTTTTGAAATTGACCAGAGAAAGAACCACAGTGAGAAAGCAAGCTGCCCGGTCTGGGACTTTGAACCATTGTCAACCACATGAGAGTCCAACTGCCTTAACCACCACTCCACCTGCCAGACCCACAGCTTGCTTTCTCACTTTCTGTCTCTCTCTTTCTCCAGTCAAATAAAAAATAATAATAGTAGTAAATAAAATAGAATAAACATTTCTTTAAAAAATACTTCTTGGGACCAGCAGATGGCATAATAGTTATGTTGCTGGACTCTCACGTAGTTGACTTCAGTTCAAATCCCGGACCCAGCAACTTACAACTCACACTTGGCACGTATGCATGCGTACCCTAGATTCCGAGAGGTAAATGGAGTAGAAAGGATTGTGGCATGGTCACCCCTCGGGAGTAATTTCTCACTTTCTGTCTCTCTGTCTCTCAGGCTAGTGTATGAATCCTATAGCAAAAAATCCCTCAAAAAAAATCAGATGTTTCTATTTTTAAATGTGATAATTAATTTTGCATGTCAATTTGACTGGGTTAAAGGATACTCAGACAGCAGTTAAGCATTATTTCTGGGTGTGTCTGTGAGGGTGTTTCTGGCAGAGATTAGTGCTCAGTTAGTAGACTGTAAAGAAGATCTACCCTCACTAGTGTTGGTGGGCATCATGCAGTCTGTGAAAGGCCCTAGACAAAAAGATGGAGGAATGACAAAATCACCCTCTCTTTTGGAGCTGGGCCATCCTTCTTGTCCTGCTTTTGCACAATACAGTTACGAGTTCTCGGGCTTTAGGACTCTGAAACTTGCTCCACTGGTTCCCTTGGTTGTCATGCCTTTGTATACAGATTGAATTGTACCACCAGCTTTCCTGTTTCTCCATCTTGCAGGTGACATATAGTGGACCCTCTCAGTCTCCATAATCTTATGAACCAATTCCCATAATAATTTTCTTCTTATCTATCTATATTTATAAATACATACCTTACTGATTTTTCTTTTCTGGAGAACTCTGATGATAAACTAATACTCTTTATTTTCAGAAGTTGTCTTTAAATATTGAATAAAAAAGTATATCGGGGACCAGTAGTTAGCATAATGGCTATGTCGCTGGACTCCCATGTAGTCATCCGCAGTTTGAGTTCTGGACCCAGTAGCTTAAACTCACGCTGGGTGCATGTGTGTGCGTGCCCAAGATCCCGAGAGGAGAATGAAGGAGTAGGGATTGAGGAGTGCCCATCCCCCCTGGGGGGTGATTTCTCACTTTGTTTCTCTGTCTGACTCTGTCTTTCTGGCGAGCACACGCGCCCTATAGCATAAACCTCTCTAAAAAAAAAAAAAAAGTATATTGACTTATATTAATACTCAAGTTCTAGATATTTAGCTTTTTTATTTGCTTACATTTTTGCCATAGGTCATGTGCCCCTTGCCAAAAAGAACCATAGAGAGACAAAGAGAATGTAAGAAATCACCCTGTTGAGTGGGATAGTCACACCACAACCCTTTCTCCTCCATTCTCCTCTTGGGATTTTGGACACACATATGTGCTTACACACACACACAGTGTCTTTTTCAAGCCTCAGAGTCTTGAGACTTGAACTGAGTCAGCCATGAGGAATCCAGCACCTTAACCATCATGACACTTGCTCACTTGCTGGTCTTAGCACACATATCTTAATATGATGTAAATGTATGTCAAATTAGTGACTGGACTATTAGGTGTCACCTGGTTTGTACCTTTTCTTTCTTTTTTTTTAAAGAAGTTTTTGCTATAGGGCACATGCACTCACCAGAAAGACAGAGAGAGACAGAGAGACAGAAAGTGAGAAATCACCCCCCAGGGGGGTTGGCCACGCTGAAATCCCTTCTCCTCCAGTCTCCTCTCCTCAAGATCTTGGGCATGCATGCACACACTCCCAGTGTGAGTTTAAGCCACCGGGTCTGCGACTCAAACCACAGTTGACTACATGGGAGTCCAGTGACATAGCCATTATGCTAACTACTGGTCTCTGTATCATTATCTTTGCTCTATCATCCATGGTATGTTATAAGCTCTTTGACCAAAGGGACTGTATCTTCTATTTCTTTGTCAACTTAAAGTATCTTGCAGACATTGTAACAAATAACAAAGTAAGTAAAAGTTACACACAGGTATTGAATCTGTGTGTGGGGGGGGGCGCTTGCACGAGTGCGTGTGTGTGTGTATGTATGTAAACGTTGTAAAACCTTGATTACAGTTGCTACATAAGAATATTTAATACTCCTTTATGAAGATATTGCAATGTCTGATTAGCAAATATGATTGTGTTCACTCATGGTAATAATGAAAGTTGCCACTTACATCAAGGACTATTTATCAATCACTTACGTGGAGGCAGTAAACTGGCCACAGTCCTTGGTAGAGGGCTGGGATATCATTAATATCTCTTCACTTAATTTACTAATTGTATTTATCTGTTAATAAGACATTAGCCTAAGCATGGTCTTGTAGTACAAGACTCACGGGTGCTACATATCAAAGAGGGAAGGATTAGAGCTTGCATTTTCTTAATTTTTTTGTGCCACAAAATACAGTGCCATTGCCCTCATTGGCTCTTTCAATCCACAGGCAATGGCTGACATGTAATACTAACTTCTACTTAGTATGATTTTTCTAATGAAAGATAATGAGATTCTGTAATGCGGCAAGTATAATTTATGAATCAGCATCAAATAAAGCTTTGCAAGCAAACTGAAGACAAATCTCACTAAATTAGCTATTCATAGTCTGCCCCTAGAATTAAATCAAAAGCACCAAATAGACTAGCATCTGAAGCCTGCAGGCCAACTGTTTGTTGCAGCTGACAAGATGTTTGACACTACCCTGCAAATCAAACATTGTTTTATCGTTTATCATCTATCATTTGCAGTGGTCTTGAAACATTGTGCAAAAGTGCTAATAAGGAATACCCATTGGCCCTTATAGAGGAGTATTTTTAGACAGAAGTAGCTCCTTATATTGTCAGGTATTTATTACATTTTAAAAAACATGCCACTTAAATATATAATTAAATGCCATAACAGAAAAGGTAGTGTTGAATTTTGCATGAAGGTTTATTAACATCAGTAATTCTCTTGTTCTAACTTCTCTCATATATTTTTATCTCTGTGTGCCAAAGCAGCACATTATCTTCCCCATCCTATAACCTGTTATTCACATTTCTGTTTTCCCTCTTAAACCCCTCAGCTCAACTTTCCCCATAATTAAGGCATCACTAAGTAAAGTTAATTCTGCATCCAAAATACATTACTCAAATGCTTTCTTTTTAATTTATCATGTCATCACTTTGCTTGTTTGCATCTTGCCTCTTACCTGGACCAATAGAGGAGGCTACCTGTAGAAACAAGAGTGCAGGTCAGCGTCAGCATGGCTGAGATAAAACATAGTGGAGGACTGGTGAAAGGTGTGGTTGGAAATGGAGATAAGGATCCTGCGTAAGACCTCAGAATTGGTCCTGAAATTTATGAACAATCTCTGAATATTGTTAAAGTACATGCAGTGATCAGAAAATAGAACTATTCTGGTAGTAGAATAAGAGATTGTTTAGAAGTCATGATGGACCATTATCCCTTACAGACTTAACGAACAAGTCTTTAGAACCTGTGACTATGAGAGGAGCTCAAAAGGTTTCTGGAGGACCAGCAGATGGCAGAATGGTTATGCCACTTGACTCCCACATAGTCGACTGCAATTCAAGTCCTGGACCTGGCAGCATAAAACTCATGCATGTGCATGTGTTTGTGTGCCTAAAATCCCGGGAAGAAAATGGAGAAGGGATTGCAGCATAGCCATCCCCCCTAAGAGGTGATTTCTTGCTTCTGTCTGTCTTTCTGTCCCTCCAGTGAGTGCACATGCCCTATAGCAAAAATCTCTCTCAACAACAACAAAACAGTTTGTGGAGTGGAATTGAATGATAAAAAGTATAAGCTTTATTTCTTGACATAGCTCCATCAAGTTCAAGATACTTTTGTAAGTGGTGATACCAACCATTTATTATGGTTTTTACTAAAGAACTGAGGGTCTTGGATATTTGACTATTTCAGCACAGTTTTGTTTTTCTCCAGCGTTATTGACCTAAGAAAAATGGGTGCTTTTAAATATTTTTTTAAAACTAGGAAACACAATGAAGTCAGAAGGAGCCAAATCAGAATCAGAACTTTAAGGCAGATGCCTTATAATTTCCTGTTGAAACTTAAAAAAAAAAAAAAAAAAAGTACCCTTATTTCGTGAGAGGAATGAGCAGGAGCATGACTGTGATAGAGAAGGACTCTGGTGAAACTTCCTGAGCATTTTCCTGCTATAGATTCAGCTAAGTTTCTGGAAACACTTATCATAAGCAGGTGTTATTATTCTTTGGCCCTTCAAAAAGTCAACAAGAAAAATGCCTTAGCATCCCCCAAACACTGTTGCCTTGACCTATGCTCTCTCTGAGTCTCCTTTTGCTCTGATTGGACCACTTCTGTGTCTTGGTACTAGTGTTATGTTTTGTCTTCAAGATTGTACTAGTAAAACCATGTTTGATCTCCATTATATTCTTTGAAGAAATGCTTCAGGATCTTGATTTACTTGTTTGATGAAATTTCCATTGAAAGTTCTGCTTTTGTCTGTAACTGATCTGAGGCCAATAGTCTTGACACTTATTGAGCAAAAAGTAGTTTGCTCTGATTTAATTTTCCAGTCAGAATTGTGTAAGCTGACCCAATTGTGATGTCTTTGGTATTGGCTATTGTTTCTTTTATCATCATTGATTCTCTTCAGTTAGAATGTAAACAAGATTAATTTGTTTACTCGCTAATTGATGTTGACAGTCTACCTCTATAGGCATCATCTTCAATATTATCTCGTCACTTCTTTTATTTTTTAAAAGAATTATTTTATGGGACCAGTAGTTAGCATAATGGCTATGTCGCTGGACTCCCATGTAGTCGACCACAGTTTGAGTCCCGGACCCGGTTGCTTAAACTCAGGCTTGGCGCATGTGTGTGCGTGCCCAAGATCCTGAGAGGAGAATGGAGGAGAAGGGATTGCAGCCTAGGGGGGGGAGGGTGATTTCTTGCTTTCTGTCTCTCTGTCTCTCTCTGTCTTTCTGGTGAGTGCACGCACCCTGTAGCCAAAACCTCTCCAAAAAAAATAAATAAAAAATATTATTTTACTTTATTTATTCACTTATTTTAGTTTGACCAGAGTAAGAGAGAGAAAGAGAGGGAAAGTGAGAAAGCAGGCCGTCAGTTCCAGTACTTGAACTGCGGTTGATCATGTGGGAGTCCAGTGCTCTTAACCACCACACCACCTTGCCAGCCCTGTCTCATCACTTCTTAAGACAAGTTATCCTCTAGTCAGTTACTGATTTCTTTGAGGACTTGTCCTTGCAATGTTTTGGTAAAACCTCTATGATTTCACCATTCTTTCATGAAAAGTGCACCATAAATTTGGTGTTTTTTCTTGCTTAAATTTTTGGAAAATTCACGTTCTGATAGGGGCTGTTTTCAAAATGATGTTTTAAACTTTTTAATGCCTCAAACTAGATTATATTCAGGCATGTAAGAACAAGTTAGTATGGGTTTATTTTGCCTCAAAGAAAAAACTGAAATCCATGCTTTTTTTTTTTTAAATGTGCATTTTCCATGAGATCCTTGAAGCTGCCTCATACGTTACTTTATATGACAAAAGGTTAAAGAGATTGAGGTAGAGAAATTATCCTAGATTATTTAGGAGTACCCAATATAATAACAAGATCTCTTATTCTATTTTAAAAATTTTTATTAAGAGATTTTTTGCTGTAGTGCACATGTGCTTGCTGAAAACACAGAGAAAGACAGGGAGAGAGAGAGAAAGTAGGGGATAGCCAGGCCTTAATCCATTCTCCTTTCAGGATTTTGGGCACACATGCACATATGCCCAACATGAGTTTCAAACCACCAGGTCCAGGACCCCAACCATGATCGATTATGTGAGAGTTAAATGCCTCAACCACCACGCCACCTGCTGACCCCACCAAGGTCTCTTACAATGAAAAGATTGAGGCAACAGTCAGAAAAGGAAATGCCATGATAAAAAGATATGAGAAGAAACAAATTAGAGGTTTGAAAGAATTATTCCTGCTGACTTTGAAGAAGGATAAAGAGACCATGAGCCACGGAAGGCAGGTGGCCCAGAAATTGTTAGCAATAAAGAAATGGATTTTCCCCTAGAACCTACAAAAGGAACCTAGTCTTATTGACAGTTTGATTTTAACCCAATGAGACCCATTTCTTATGTTAGACTTTCATAACTATAACATTTGAAGCCACTAAATTTGTAAACCTGTTACAGCAGCCATACAGAAAGCAAAAACAGAACTACAAAGTGGAAAAGATAGTTTCTTAGGGTTATCATATAATGCATTCTTAATAATGGTAGTAGATCAGAAAACCTAGTTTTAGAAGGCAAAGAGAAGATTAAGCATAATCCTTTATTTATTTTTTTTTTGTAAGGTTTTTGCTATAGGGTGCATACGCTCGCCAGAAAGACAGAGAGAAATCACCCCTCAGGGGAATGGCCACGCCACAGTCCCTTCTTCTCCATTCTCCTCTTGAGATCTTTGGCAGACACGCACACGCACTCAGCATGAGTTTAAGCCACTGGGTCCGGGACTCGAACCGTGTTCAATTACATGGGAGTCCAGCGACGTAGCCATTATGCCAACTGCTGGTCCCATCATAATTCTTGAATCAGAGTGCCTTTAAGGAAAAAAACTACCTGACATATTTGAAATAATTATGTAATTAGGTTTTAGCATAGATTCTTTGCATAGGCCTCTGTGTCTTGCAAGATATTTTTCTTGTTTTGCTAGAGGAAAGCAGACATGATTAAATGATAATTTAGTGCTATCATTGTGACAGTTACTGTATTTGAAATTTAATGATGAACTTTATCATTTTCAAAATATAAGAGGTTTTTTATTAAATCTAATATTACAAATAGTTATGTAATATAGAATAAATATACAACTGAACTCACTTTTGGTTTCACTTTTATACCCCAATATATGGTAAGAATAATAAAATGTAGTGAATGGGTAAATTTTGTGCATCACATTGTTACTTCTTATCTCAATGGCTAGGAACTAACTACAAACTAGAAACAGAATAGAGCAGAGCTGAGGGTATGTATATATGTTGGAGGAGGTATCAATTTTTTTTCTTATTTATCTAACAGTGAAATATAAGTGAAATATAAATATAATTAAATATATCATTTAATATATCATGAAGTATTTCAGGAGCTGAACCATTTTGCATTGGAAAAAACGTTAAGCCCAGAAAGACTAAAGAACTTGTTTGAGGAATACTAGTGTGCTAATATCAAGGGCTACACCCCATTCTTAGCCTCTACATAGTATAGTGCACAATCATACGTCTATACTGTTGGTGTGTCTACTCTTTTATTTATTTGTTTGTATTGTTGAACACTACCCAAGTGAGTAATATAAATTTACTCATAACCTTAATGATTGCATAATGTTCAATGCAGTATTATTATTGTTGAACACTTAGAAATGCTTGCAGTTTTTTTTTTCTAAAAATGCTACGATAGTCATCTCTAAGCAATTATCACAATTGTCTTAATTTATCTATTTGTAATTTCTAGAAGTGGAATTTGAAAATAAATTGTATATATAATACTTTTCACTAAGCAGTACAAAATTGACCTCCAGAAAGGATTTACTTATCATGTCTACATTTAAATGTTTCCTCTATACTATGGGATGGCTGTATAATTACTTCTTATTATGGGTTTACATTGAAACAGTCACAAGTTTATCTTTTCTATGATCACATGGAGGCATTTTGTACAAGGCTAAATGGATTGGTGGACACATTCTGTGAACATTGAATTTTTTTTCTTTCTATTTCTTTTATACATTCAATCACATGTTACTTAGCTTACAAAGTGAATATTCCAATGTGTGTACATTTCTCACCAGTCCAGTTCACCATACTAAAAAGTTATCTTCAATACATAATAATCAAGTGAACCAGTAACGTCTGATATTTCACTTAATTCAGAGAAACACTTAAGTAACAAAAAGGAACTGTCTGCTATTCCCAAGGTAATTATTAAAATGTCTAACATGTTCAGGTCAGAGACCACTCAATTTAACGAGGTGTTAACATGTTCTAAAAATAGTCTAATTAGAAGTACTGTTGGGTTAAGTTTTCATACCTTCTGGGAACTGGGTCTACATTGATCTAAGTCAGTTTCCCTCTTCTTGTCAGAGAGGTATTCACAACAGCCTATCCCTTTTTTCCTTTCCTTCTTCTGGCTTTTCATAAGATCTAGAGGTTGGAAATGACAGTGTGTGAAAAGGACACATCTGCCTTACTGTAATGATAAATGCATTCTCTGTGATTCTTTTCACTTTGTTCTGCATTGCTATAGCTTCTATTTTTCTCTTTTTATTTTTAAGGAGTAGAGTAATTGCGTTATGCAGTAAAAGTGGCTTACCTGTCTTTTAATTGTAATGCAATCATCTTTCTTATATGATAGAATTAACTGAAATCCTCAATTTACTACCTATAAAAATTGGGGCCTAGACATGCACAGAAATGCGAGACAGACTCCCCATGATTCAGTGGCAATAATCAACTTAGTATGTACACACACATACATATATGTATATACACACACACAGAAATATACCCCACTAATTCATTATTTATTCATTAATTCATTTTTTACACAACAAAGTTTTACTGACCAACTGTGATATGCAAGATACAATGGGAGATAAAAATTAATAACCTATAATCCTTGCTTTCAATTAATCCAGTAAAGAAAATTAGACAATTCCTCTAACAGTAGAATGCAAATTGAAACAAGATTACACATTATAAGATTGCCTATATTCTTTTATGAGGGAAATTCTAAATTTACTAATTTACTATTTACTAATTTACTATTTAAATTAGAAAATTACTCTAACAGTAGAATTTAAATTGAAATAAAATTAGACATTATAAGATTGCCTATATTATTTCATAAGTAAAATGTTGTAGTTTTAAATAATGTAAAAAAAAAAAAGGCAGGAGGTATGCGTGTCAAGGATACTCAGAGATGAGCATGAGATGTGTAAGAAACTGGGAATAATTATTTCTGTTGATTAGGGTAACCAAAAGGTACTTTTGAAGTAAAGTAGAAAATGAACCAGTGGATGGGACAGTTAAAGGTTATTTAGTCAGCCATGGGAAACATTTAAAGTTTTCAAAAATGAAGGTAAAATGATGGAAGATTTATTTTTTTAAAAAAAAAAATTTATTTAACTTCATTTATTTATTTATTTTAATTTGACCAGAGAGGGACAGAGTGAGAGAGAGAGGGAAAGTGAGAAAGCAAGCCGCCAGGTCCAGGACTCAAACTGTGGTCGACCATGTGGTTGTCCAGAGCCCTTAACCACCATGTCACCTGCCAATCCCCAAAGATTTACTTTTTCAAAGTGCATATTATATCAGAGAGAAGAACAGAATTAAATAAGAGACCTATCTGGAAAACTGTTATTATAAACCATTTACTCACTTAACACATATTTAGTAAGCTTCTGTCATATCCTAGGGAGAATATTAGATACAAACCTGTACAGAGCATTACGGTAAAAGTCCCCACATGAAAGGAGCTCAATCTAGTAGAAACACCTCTAACAAAACCAACAATTGAAGTGAAGTTTGTAAAGTGAAGACAGAGATATATTTGAGGAATTGGGAATACATAGAGGAACATATTTACTGAGAATAGTTTAGAGACAGATGATGATTAAAAGTTTAAAGAGCAAGGTCCCTAGGGAAACTGTATCTAAAAATTAATACATTATAACTCATTTGGAAAACTGGGGTGACTTGGTGGCATTGATAAGGCAACTGAGGAGGATGGGGAGATTGAGTTGGAGATGGGGACCAGTGGCCTAGAATGGCCTCCTAAGGGGCCACGAAAGCATGACATTGATGGGGCTGACTTAGAGCGTGTTACTGCCTATGCAGAGGAGAAGGAAATTCTGAGTTCCAATCTGGAGGTGGCCATGTCTATCATTGGAGACAGAAGGTTGCGGGAGCAGAAACCTAAACAGGAGTGAGAAAGGGACCTGGCCAAAGTAGCAGTCAAGAAGGAAGATCTAGAACTGATGATGGCAGAGATGGAGATCTCTTGAGCCACAGAACCGAGCGTGCTGGAACACCCGGACAATGTAGTAGAGGCTCTCATTGCCCTAACAAACTGATGTGTGGTTTCTCACATAACTCAGTGGATTCATTTATTGCAGTTAATACTTTTGGGTCTTAAAAAAAAAAAAGAAAAGAAAGAAAAATTAAATATATGCAGATGGTAGACAACTTTGTACAATAGCACAGTGAATGGCATTGTGAAGAGCAAGCAGTGATTAAATCTTGGGATTTGTGGGAAGATATGATAGGAGATGATGTGACGAAAGGGAAGGAGTGATATCATCATACTCTAACATACACCAAGTTCAAATATTTTCTTGAAGATAGAGGACAACCAATGAGGCATTGAGTCAAGGAAATGACATGGTTATATACTTGCTTAGAAAAGACCCTCTGACACAGTCTATGATGGACATGGTGGGGTTCTGCTGCAATAAGGGAGACAAGGTCATTGTTACTGGTGCCATCCGCATGAAAACATCATGGGCCTACACAAAAGCAGAGACATTAGGATGAAATATTACAAAAGAATCCATAGATGCTATAGCTCTTGAAAAGTGGTTGGATTTAAAATTGATGCTGAGAGGGTCCAGCAGTGGCATGGTGGTTAAAGGCACTGGATTGCCACATGTTCAATCACAGTTCAAGTCCCAGAGCTGGTGGCTTTCTCTCTCTCTCTCTCTCTCTCAATCTACCCTTCTCTGATCACATTAAAAATAAACAAATAAAGTTAAGTAAAATAATTATTTAAACAAATTGGTGTTGAGAAAATGGGAAGATTTAAAAGGAAACAAAATATTTTGCATAACATAAATAACTCATTTCAGAGTAGTAACTAATTTGTGCTTAAGATAGGGCTTTAGCATGGAGAATGAGTCTATTTTAGGCAATAGAATTCTGGGAACCTAAACCTAATGTTCAGATGTCTACATTAAATTTTAAAAATTTAACACAGTAAAATTCTGTGACTGTGAAACCATCAGTAATTGATCTGTATTATTGGTAGCTGAGTTTTCTGCTTGAACTGTATTTCACCCGGGATATTTAAAACAGTATTTCATCTTCAGCAGAAACCCAGAAAATGCTGATGATAAATTTGATAATTATGAGAATTTGCTATCTGGACTGGGAGGTGCAAAGCAACCACTCATTTTCAAATTTATTACCTTCATTTACTTTACCAAAAATAAAGTAAATTTTTTGTCATTTTTAAAATATAAAGCCTTTGCAAAGATGAGAAAATGTTACCCGAGTTGTAGAGAAGCACATAGTTTCATTTAGTATTAAACAGAAATATTATGACTTTATGATAAGATTATTAGTTTCATGTGTGAAAATTTTCCTCTCACTGAGCAACACAGGCTACATGCAGGTGGCTCTGGCTGGCAAAAATTTGAAAAGAAATTGTTGACTATTCTGCTGGTTTACTGATTACTTTGGGTTTATTCATTTGTTCTCAAGTAAGGAAATGTTGTGTAATTTTTATAAATTCTGCATCATTATCATTGCTTTGTATTCTTTAGAATCTGATGATAAACTCCATCAGTCCTTTTACTTCCTAAGTTCTTGGTTGTAATGTAGAAAAATTGAGATAAATCCATGACTTTATATTCAGCACATGGGTCATGATGAATAAACAATGAATATATGGAAAGACCTTGATATTCTGAGGATAGGTAAACCATTAAAAAAATACATTTACTTTTTTCAATGTCAGGGAAAATGTGAAATATTATGTTAAAGAAAGCTTATGTAGGGAGCAGATAGTTAGGAAATTTCATGTATCCATTACACAGCTTTGATAATTGTCCCCCATAACCTGTCCCATTTCACCTCTACCACAGAAACTTCTAACTGCTTCCCAAGTAATATATGTGAAGTAAATGTTACTATTTTCTGACCATTGTTCATCAATAATGAAACCTTAGTGTAACACCAAGGAATATATAACCATTTTCAAGTAATTTACTTTAATGTACTGAACTTTGCATTTCAGGGCTTCTATTTTTTCCTCATTCTGGTCCAACCCCCTCTAATTTAGCTCTTGTTTCAACATCTCAGTCTTTCTCTCTAAATATGTAATTTCCACCTATATATATCCTGCAGCTGCTACGTCATTCATGGTAGTTAAAGTTGTTCGTTTATCCATAGTTGCTCTTATTTTTCTGTGTGTTTTCCTTGGAACATTTCTACAGTTCCTGAAATAACATTCACCTTGAGGATAAATTGTTTTTATTAACCTTGTCAGATGTGATTTTTAAAAATCTTTCAACTAGAGTTTTGTCACTGATGGGTGGTATAGGCATAGCCTTTAGTCTCTGTTTTTATTTACAGAAAGCATTTGTTTACAGAAAAAAAAATCCTTTTTCTCTGAAATTAGATGTTCAGATTTTTTCCCCCAAGAAAATTAAGGAATCAATCTAATTAATATACTTATAGACATAAATACGACAATTTCATACAAATAAGTGGTTTTAAAAATTGCAGGACTTAGGGGGTAAGATGGTGGTGCTGGGGTAAAATATGATGTTCTGTGAGACAGTTCCTCATGGCGTTCCCAGTTCATGTCTGGCAGCCTCCCTGAGTATTCCAGGCATATGTGCCCATGATCTGGGGCTGGCTGAAGGCTGCAAGTAGATCATGGTTTCAAGACTTTGTTGGGGGAGTCTCTTAACACATAAAATAAGTACTTAGAAAGTCAGCTGTTACCTATCCTTATAAGATGTCTGTAAACATGTCCTAGAAATGAAAGGAAAAGAAACAAGATTGTACGGTGTAGCACAGAATGTTGCAAATGTTTATGAACTATATGTATTTTATTGAAAATTTGTGAAAGTAGTTCAAAACAAACTAATCGTGTGCTCTGTCAAAAAATGTTCAGACTTTGTTTTATCTTGCCCTTTTGTCTGCCTTATAACATTTTTTTTGAGGGCCAAGTATAATGAATCAGGTAATAGAAATTGTGATTAAGTAGGCCTTTAGTGAGAGGTTTTCTGCAGTCCTGTTAGGGACTGAATTGTATTTCCTGTTGGTTTTATCTGTAGGTGTCAAGGCTGTTTTTCCTAGCATCCTTGATTTTGTCTCTCTCATCGTATGTGGGAAAGGGGAGAAGAAAGCTCCTTCTTAAGTAATTTCCATGTCTTCCAGATCTTTTATTTGCAATTTATTGTTACTATACTAAAGTCCTTGTGATGTGGGGTAACAGAAAGGGTAAAGGAAGAGTTCCATAATTTTATCATTAAATCTTCAGTTTTTGATTGGGCCTGGGCTACTGACCTGTGACCCACACATATGTTTTAAATTTTTTTTTTTCTCCCATTTGGTGAAACAAGGTTAGAGGGAACTGATTGGATAATCATCTTTCCCTAGGTTGAATAAGGATCTGGTTTTCTTTTTCCTTGGAAAATAGTCCTTGTTATAAAAAATGGTCTGGAACTGTTTCAAAAATATTCTCTTTTTCTAACCAGAAACATAAGGGTATTTTTCTTGGACTGACATCATGAAGACTTGATGGACTTCCTAAAGGCAAAACCCATGAATGTGTGTTATCCTCTAAGACTGGCCTGGAAGTTCTCATTCTCAGCCTAGTCTACAGGAAGCTCCAGTAATCCATCAACATTATCACTTAAGTACACCTGCCAGTTTATGGCTTGAGTGGCCTCTGTTCCAGACAGTCGGATCTCAGCTGTGAAGCCCTGTATTACCCATTTCTCTATATTTTGTGGTGCTAGTTTGCTCAGTGACTTCAAGTGTTTAATGGGTCTAAGAAAAATTATTGACTTTTAGTTTGTTCCATTTTCTTCTTGTTAGAAGGACAAGGATGATAATATCCAAGCTCTATACATTGCAGAGCTGAAACTGGAAGTCCATAGCTATCATTTCAAAGGTTTACTACAAAAAATTCCAAAAATGTTTACTGCACAAAATTATAAAGAGTAGCATATAGAACCCTTATGTACCTATCACACAAATGATCACAAATAGCAATATTTTTAAATCTTGTCCCATCTCTGTTTCCTATGTTATTATTTTGGCTGAATATTTTAAAGTAAATATGAAATATCAATGCCCCCAAACACACAAAACTCTCAAGTCTTATTTTGTTTCAATAATAATAGTGATAAAATGTTAATTAGCATTAATGAATTATTATTACCTTTATTGGGACTTATATTAGTACAGTAATATTTTAAGTATATTCATTTATTAGAGATAGATACTGAAATATTTATGGGTGCTTGAGGGTTTTTTTGGTTAGTTTTACTTCTTAATGGTAAAATGAAAAAGGCAGAATTGTTCAGAAAAATATTTCTAAAATAATAGACTTTAATCTTCCTACATATTTATCTTACCATTGAAATAGAAAATGCCGTATGTGAAAATTTCTTTTATCCATTACTACTTAAACTGACTACTTAACAAAATTAGTTTCTTTAGTTTCCTCTTCTGATAAAAATTATGTTTTATTTTCTCTGTAAGATAGTTTCTCTTGAATAATTATGCCAGACATCACCCAAATAACTGCTGAATACAGAGTGCTAGATTCACATTACGCACCAGGAATCAGGAGTAAAGGGAGGTAGTTTTAAGAAGATACCAGGGAGTCACATAAATATTTGGAATACTGTGAAATATTTATCTTGACATTCATGTACAAAATTACCTCAAGGTGACTAGTTGATAGGAAATTTATTGTTTGTCTTAATATTAAAAAGATTAAAGGAAAGATTGATAGAATTATAACATTAGTGCTTTGAAACCTCTAAGAGATTAAGGTACACAAACAATAGTCGTCAATGACTGATGACAGCACGAAAGAAAACAGTCATATATTATGAACGTATACAATACCATTTATGAAATAATTTTATGTTTTGAAATATATAAATCTAGATAGAGGTTTCTCATTTCCCTTTACTTATCAGAAATTGATGATTAAATTGAAAGACTCTCAAATTTTGATAATCTACTTCATTGATTATACATTTTATCCTTTTTTTTTTTTTTTTTTGAGAAGTTTTTGCGATAGGGCATGTGCACTTGCCAGAAATACAGAGAGAGACAGAGAGACAGAAAGCAAGAAATCACCCACTGGGGGAATGACTACGCCACAATCCCGTCTCCTCTATTCTCCTCTCGGGTTCTTGGGCATGCACACACATGCTCCTGGCGTCGGTTTAAGCCACCGGATCTGGGACTCGAACCACAGTTGACTACATGGGAATCCAGCGACATAGCCATTATGCCAACTGCTGGTCCCCATTTTGTCCACTTTTTATATTGACAAATAAAACCTTAAAATTTACATTTAAAGTCAGATGATTAATTTTACCTGAGTTGCACATGTATCTGGGTGGAAATTTTCAAATGTTAGTAATCACAATATTTAAACTTTGTGCCTAGTTCCACTATTCAGTTTATTTGCATTTTCCCACTTAAGTTTTATTCCCATCATATAGGTCATATAGGTAAGAAACTGCACACTAAAGAAGTTATGCAACTCTCTAAGGTTATATAAGAATTAAAACTTAGTTCTGTCTAATCTCCATGCCTGTATTTTTAGTCACAAAAAAGTTATTTATCCAGCCAGTGCTTAAGTTAAAAAATTCACTGGCAAGTCACATAACAATTTTGGACATCAAATATAAAATTTTCTTCCCTTGCTACATGGTATGTTTTAAAGTGATTTAGTTATTCAAAGTTTATATTTAGGAGTGAAAAGTCTGAATCTTGTGTTATTACTGTTTATCCCAGAAAAATGAAAATAGCTTTCCACAACCTAAATGAACAAACCCAAATCTGTGTTGGTTTTCTATTGCTGTTGTAACAAGTCACACAAACTAGTGGCTTAAGAATACAAATGTATTCTCTTAAAATGTACAGGTCAGAGTCTATAGTCAAAGTATCGGCAGGGCTTCATTCCTTTCAGAGACTTCAAGGAAGAATCATTTTCATTGTTTTTCAGCTTCTAAAAACTACCCAAATCCTTTGGTTCACAGTTCCTTCCCAGCATTGTTCCAGCCACTTATTCCCATGGTCATGTCCCTTTTTTGACTATAACAACATTATTCAGGTAACAGCCTCATTATTTTAAAAATCCAAATATCAGTCAACTCATGAATAAATAAACTATAGCATGTACATACTGTTTAATACTACTCAACAATAGGTACGCCTGTTATGAGGTTCAATCTTGAACACATGATGCTCAATTTGAGAAATCAAATACAAAAGAAACTGCATACTGTATCATCCCATTTATAGAAAATTCTAGGAAAGCCAAACTGTTGTGACAAAAAGCAAATCAGAGTTTGCCTAAAGCTAGGAGTTTAAGGAAGTGATGCAAATAGACAGGAACAAGGTTTGTAGAATGGCAAGTGTTCTAAATCTTGAGGATCCTGATATTTACATAGCATTATAAAGTTGGCTCTACTCATCAGAGGTATACTAAAATGGAGCAGTTTGATTTGATGTAAATTACACCTCAAAAAATTGAAAAAATTTGATAGAATAGCTAGGTTTTTTATGACTTTTTGTTTTTATGCCACATCACTAATTCTCCATTGACTGAGTTTACCAATAATACAGTTCTTGCCAACTTATACTAGAATGTGGAATTCCACATTTTTCATGATATTATACAGACAGAATCAACTAGAGGCCATCAGAAATACAAACACATTAATAGAAACTAAGACAAGGCATTTTTTTTTCTTTTAAAACACTTGAGCTTGAGTTGTCAAATGTAGAAAATGTCACTGGTAGAATTCAAAGCTTGGATCATTTTCTTTTCTTCTAGCAACCTAAATTCCTAGCTCAAACTATGAGCAAAAGTTGATCCCAAGAGAGTTATACAAAGGATTTAACATGAGAGCCAAATCATTATTTTCTATACAGCTCATCTTGAGGACGGTAAAAGCACAGACAGGCTTACTTGAAATAAACGTTGGTGCTGATCTTTCCTTAATAAAAGGAGTATCAGCAAAGACATTCCTCATTCTTTATAACACCTTCATTTGTAACATGTCCAAGGATATATTATTTTGATATAGGGTACTTAACTTTGTAAAATACTGTATACCAAACATCAAAAGGCTTTTTATTAATTATGATTATTATGATAACCATACATTTTACATATATATCTTGTTTTGCATAAGTTAATAGAAAGTTCACTTTCTCTCCTTTCTACTAAGTAAACCACAGAGCAAGTTTAATTTAATTCATCTTGCAGAATTATCTGAACAACAGGAGCAATTAATTTGTAAGTTATTTACAAATGCTCACTGAAGCACATATACTGCTGATTCATGTGGCAGCTAAAGGTCTATGAAGAAGCCAGTGCTCACTAATCACAGGCACCTGGGACATTATCCTCATAAAGTAAGTGACATTATGAGTGTCTTAAAACTCACAGAAGGCTTTACATTCATTAGAAGCAGCTCATAGTCTTTCTTGGAATCCTGAACACAGATGACAAAAAAAACCCTCTATTCCGTGCTCGGGGGTGAAGCATTGCATAAGTATTAATATCAGTTAAATAATCCCAAGTCACCCATCTAAGGCTTATCTTGAGTTTATCCTCTACCATATAGTCAAAGAACACATCTTGACATCCTACCTCATGCGTGTCTCCCAACTTTGTTCTTCTCTGTTGTTGTGTTCGGACCATTGTAATGACATCTCCCCTAACCTCCCTGCCCACTTAATATGACCCAGCTCTAAATACTCCACTGAAACAAAGTCTGATCATATGACCCACAACTTAATGCTTTCTTCTTATTTTAAAATATTAAGGTTTGGGAACCAGCAGTTAGCATAATGGCTATGTCGCTGGACTCCCACATAGTCGACCGCGGTTCACGTCCCAGACCCGGTGGCTTAAAACTCACGCCGGGCGCGTGTGCGTGTGTGCCAAGATCCCGAGAGGAGAATGGAGGAGAAGGGATTGCGGCGTGACCATTCCCTCTGGGGGGTGATTTCTCGCTTTCTTTCTCTATGTCTCTCTCTGTCTGTCTGGTGAGCGCACGCGCCCTGTAGTGAAAACCTCTCAAAAAAAAAAAAAAAAAATTAAGGTTTATTTACTTCTTTCATGAGGGAGAGAGACAAAGAGAGACAGAAAGGAAGACAAGCATGTCTAAGAGGGTCCTCATGCCATGATCTACTCACCCTCTGCCAGCCCAGGTCGTGAAAGTCTGGGACCTCTCATGTGGTTCAAAGCTTCATAGAGCATTGGTTTACCACTGCACCACCAACTGGCATCCCCTTCTTTTTTTTCTTTTGGCGGGGGGAGAGGTTTTCGCTATAGGGCGCGTGCACTCGCCAGACAGATAGAGAGAGACATAGAGACAGAAAGCAAGAAATCACTCCCTAGGGGGGATGGTCACACCGCAATCCCTTATCCTCCATTCTCCTCTCGGGATCTTGGGCATGCACGCACATGCACCCGGCGTGAGTTTTAAGCCACTGGGTCCAGCATGCGAACTGCAGTCGACTACGTGGGAGTCCAGCGACATAGCCATTACGCTAACTGCTGGTTCCCCCCTCCTACCTTCTTGATGCTTCCAGTTTGTGGTTAGAATATTTTGACTTGATGTCTAAGAACTCAGATGATAGACCCCCACCTACCATTCTAGTCTCGTTTCCTTCCAACTTTCCATTTGTCTCTACTGTTGTAAGCACTCAGTTATGTTACTATTCCAAAGTACTAAGAACTGTTCCCTGAACACATCATTCTGTTTCATATCTCCAGTATATGCTGAACCATACTGTTTTACATTATTATGTCTTCCTGGTAAGCTGCTATAATACTTCTTTACCTGTCTTGGTGTTACCCTTTCCCTGATGCCTTCTATTTAACAATTATTGACGCTGTACATTGTTTATGTATTACTGAAAAAAATCCTATTTTCCATTAATCATTTGCATGCTACTACTCTTTTCTACTTCTGCAATGTAAGTTTTCTGCGGTAGGAAGCCTATCTTACTTATATTGCAAATCCAGTGACTGCTTATACTTTATTGAACTGGACTCTGTACACTTCATTCAACTGGACTCTGTAGAGAGAATTTTGTATTAGTAAAAGGTTAGACTAGATGGCTTCTAATGTTCTTCCCCCAAAAAATAGACCTTCTTTGTAATAACATTCCAGAGCTCCAATCTGACAAACATACTTCTTTTCTAGTTTGATTCTCTTTGTTAGGAAATTTTTGTTCATTATAAAATACAACTTTTCACGAGGCAGAACAAAGACAATATTCTCTCTTTTTTTAACAGCATATAAATATTGTATAACATTTTCCTTTCCTGATACTTCTAGATATCTCAGGGCATGTATGATTCAAAGGCAAATATTAATTTAAGCATACTCCATTACCTTGCATTTACTCCTAATTTTATTTATTAAAAAGTTCAAAAATCAAAACACAGTGGACTCACTCTGGTGTAAACTTATGTATTGCCACTCTTTAGTTCAGCACTATTACTTGAATTAATTACCTTTTGATAGGTACATTTTCAGCACTTTGCAAGTAAAGTATTAAGAAAAAAAAAAAGCCTTTCTCTCAAACTCTCTTTGTAAAGGTTAAACACACACTCGCTGTGTGGTACATGATCTTAGGATTTGGGGAACATATATTCATTCAATTTTCTACATGGATAAGAGACCAAGTATTTTTGCCTCCATAAAAAGCATCAAAAAGACATTATGCTAAAAAAGGTTTCAACACCTCTTCTATTCAGAGAGATAAATGTTTAGAGTTTTGTTTAAATAAGCTGATTTTTCATGACTCTACCACTCATCACATTGACTCTTTATGCTGTTCTCATTGATATTTATGACTCTTTCCCAACTAACTCCATGGTACATAAATGAAGTTTATAGGTTCTGTCAAATGTTGTAGATGAAAATCCTTAAAAACAGAGCCTTACCCTTGGAAATGTAATGATCAGCTGTATCAAGATGTTCTGAAGCCAACTTGAAAGATAAAAGACTGTTGTATTGTAAAATATTTATATTGTCACTGTGGTGACCAGTTCCATTCTAATGATTAAATGATTGCATCAGATGGTCTGTTCTCTCTAAGCCTACCTCCTCTATTTGTGTCCTTGTTTCTGTTCTCTGAAAACTTTTATGGATGCTTTCCTTTCTCTTGTATCTGTTTTTCTCTTTTATAAATTTCCTTCACTTAATGATTTTTGTTGTTCTTGTTTCATTCCTACACATAGACTTTTCTGCCTTAAAAAGATCTTCCTTTGATGTACTGAACAAATCATTCTCCTTTCTTTAATTAATTGTCAAAGATAATGAAAATAATTTATTCTGTCTCTTTCTTCTTTCCACTCCCACCTTAACTTCTTGGAAAATGACTATTCTCAATTTCTATAAGGGCTTTTCTTAGTTTTCACTGTCCTCAAATATTCTATTAGGTTTTAGGGAAAGTCATTTTTTTTTCTGTTTTTCTGTTCAAAATGTGTCATGACTTTTCTGACAAACCAATAGATGTGCTATAGTTTTTTAAAGAATTATTTTTACTTAACTTTAAAAAATTTATTATTATTATTTCAGTTTTTCCAGACACACACACACGCACACACACACATGCAGAGAGAGAGAGAGAGAGAGAGAGAGAGAGAGAGAGAGAGAAAAAGTTACAAAGCAAGCAAGCGTCCAGGTCTGGGACCCGAAATGCATTTGGCCATGTGGGAATCCAGTGCCCTTAACCACCATGCCACCTGCTGGCCCCAGATTTGCTGTAGTTGCAAGTCCCTTTCTCTTTCCTTCCTGGAAATTTTTATTTTTCTAAATTTGATCCAGGCTTTAGTTTTTTTTTTTTTATTTTTCTTCTTCCATAATCTAAATGCTGGGTGTGCTTAAAATTATTACTACCTATGTCAAATTATTTCTTCATTATCACTTGATGTGTGACCTACCACAAATACTTCCTCTCCTCATGCTTACATTTCCTTTTTAGGTTAAAGTCTTATCTCTTCATCAGAAAATTTGCCAGTCACTGCTGCTAAAAATTAAGCAATTTGCATTAAATTAATGGATCTGCTTAAAACAAGTCAAATCCAAAAAAAATTCTCAAGCAGTAAAGTTAAATATATAGTTATTTTAAAAAATCAGTATTGTATGTAGGAAATGTGCTTCACTGAACCTATAGGATAGTTGATGACCAAATACAACAAAATATGTGAAATTAAGGCATAATAAATAGGCATGTTTTTATTCAATACTTAACAAATATTTAAACACCTGTTAAGGGCCAGAAGTTGGACCAGGTGCCTGAAATAAACATGGCATTAAATGGTAATAACATTGGTCTCATTCATTATGTAATTTAACTGGCCCCAGTAAAATTTCAGTGTTCAAAACTTTTGTTTTTTTTTTGCCATAGGGCTCAAGTGCTTGCTCAAGAGAGACAGAGGGAAAGTGAAAAATCATCCCCCCAAGTCCAGGGGAAATGGCCATGCTGCAGGCCCTTGTCCTCTATTCACCTCCTGAGATTTTGGGCACAGATGCACATGCAACAGGTATGATTTTCAAGCCACTAAGTCCAGGACTTGACCTGCAGTCAACCATGTATGAGTCCAGTGCCTTAACCACCATGCCACCTGCTGGCCCAAATGTTCAAATTTTATGTGTGAAGATTGTGAATATGCAATTTATTAAGGCCTAGAATGTTCTGTGGCAATCCAGCAATCCTTTAAAATTCTTTTTTTTTTTTTTTTTTTTTTGGAGAGGTTTTTGCTATAGGGCGCCTGCACTTGCCAGACAGACAGAGAGAGACAGAAAGCGAGAAATCATGCCCCAGGGGGGATGGCTACGCTGCAATCCCTTCTCCTCCATTCTCCTCTTGGGATCTTGGGCACGCACACACATGCGCCTGGCGTGAGTTTTAAGCCATTGGGTCCGGGACTTGAACCACGGTCGACTACATGGGAGTCCAGCAACATAGCCATTACACTAACTGCTGGCTCCCCCAATTCTTTAAAATTCTTAACATTACCAGTTTTACAGTCTGAAATTCTCATAAATATTTTATATCAATATATCCATTTTCCCCAGAGTCTGAAATAAATTTATCTATATATGAAGACTGTATATGAAGACTTTTATAATAATGTAAGTTCTACTCTAAAATCTTTGATTCCCATTTGTTTAATTATTATTTTTTAATTAACTCTACAGAGAAAGACAGAGAAGGAGGTAGGGAAGAGAAAGCAACCCCCCGCCTCAAGTCGGGTATAATCATGTAGTAATTCCTTCCCTCTACCTCTCCATCCTGATGTGATCTTGGGCATGCATGTACCCATGCTTGGCATATTTTTTCCAGTTATCAAGTCTGGGAATTGAATCATAGTTGGCCAGGTGGGATCTGGCTCCCTTAACTACTAGGCCATGGGGCTGTTCCTGTCCCTTTTAGAGAAGTATGTATTGACTTGAAGCCATACTGAAGACCAAAAATTTTGTGTCACACCCCTTTGGAGAACAACCTTTCATATGGGAAGAGTCCTTAGAATCACTAGCATGTGACATAGGAAATACTAATATATTCACTATTAGTACTATTACTGAAAATCTGTGCAGTGTGGGGAGACATGGTTTTCTAACTTCAAGAAGATAAGAGATGAAAAGAAAACCAAATCTCCTACATGTAAACTAATCTATAGTACATTTATTGTGTATAGTAATTTCAGTGACAATGTAAATCTATATTTTAATATACAGAATGTGCTCTGGGAGATCTACTGCAATAAATGCTAAAGTTTTATAACATTACTCCATTCTTTTTATATAAAGTCATATCCTTTTGTCTTTTACTTTAATATCGGTTCAAAATATTTATTAATCTGCTTAAAATTGTCTGCTGGCTGGCATATTGGGATATTCTACATGGTTTATGACATAATTTTCTTTTTCCTCTGTATTTTCTACAGTTAGTCATTACCCAGAGAACTCATTATATTTTTACCAGAATTTCATTACAGCCTCCAATAACTATGAGGCTATTACACAAGTTTCTTATGATGTCAATATGGAAGGTTTCTTTTTTTTTTTTTTTTCTTGCCAGAAAGAGAGAGACAGAGAGACAGAAAGCAAGAAATCACCCGCCCCAGGGGGAATGGCCACGCCGCAATCCTTTCTCCTCCATTCTCCTCTCGGGATCTTGGGTGTGCATGCACATGCGCCTAGCATGGTTTAAGCCACCGGGTCTGGGTCTCGAACCGTGGTAGACTACATGGGAGTCCAGTGACATAGCCATTATGCCAACAGCTGGTCCCTGGAAGGTTGTTTTTTTAAATTGCATTTTATTTTATTCACTGTATCTTTTTTCCTTTTTTTAAAGTTTCTGCTACAGGGCACATGCATTTACTAGAGACAGACGAAGAGAGACAGAGGGAGAGGATAAGCAAGAAATCATCCCCCAGAGGGGATGACCACACGACAGTTCCTTCTCCTCCATTCTCCTCTCACATGTGCCTGGCATATTTTCAAGCTGCCAGGTCTGAAACTCAAACTGCACAATCAACCATGTGTAATCCACCTGCCTTAATGTTCATACCACCTGCTGGCCTTATTCATTTTATTATTAGTCTACTTTTTTTTTAATCAGTGAGTGTTTCTGTTTTCTATTTTTAAGTGGATAAAGATATAGCCTTATTTTTCATTGCCAAAGGGCACATGTGCTCACCAGATAGAGAGAAAGAGACAGAGAGACAGAGAGAAAGCGAGTAATAAAACACTTCCCAATGTAGTGTGGTAACACCATAATCACTTCTCTATTTCTTCATCCTGTTGGGATTTTGAGCACGTACTACATACGTGACTGGCAAGTTTTTTAAGCTGGGAAGGCCAAGATTTGAATTACAGTTGGCCATGTGGGAATCAGCTCCCTTATGCACCAGGCCACAGAGCTAGCCCTGACATAGCCTTTAAAATACAACTTTTCGGTAACCCCTCTTTTATTTCTTCTACTTTCCTCAATATCTTTTTCTTTTCTACCTCTACCTGGTTGGAAAGTAGGTTCTTGGGAACACATGAACTTAATGCAAAAATAAAGGTAACAAAATGCACTTAGAATGGATAAGGTAGATGAATTCTATCTCCCCCTTTTCTCTCATATGTCAAGATTTTGAATGTATTATTAAATGTATAATATTGCCTAAGAGCACTGCCTTAATTTTCCATTTAAAATACACCCCCACATAAAAAATCCCTAATAAATTTTAAATAAAGACTTATTCTCAATTCCTCTTGTGAAAGAGAAATCTGTTCTTCTTATACTTACAAAACACAAAATCCTCAGCTTCAGGAACATAGGTCAGAGCAGAGGTCTTCAAACTTCAGGTTTCAAAACAGTTATCTGGGCTTCTTTTGAAAAATGGAAATTCTTAAGAGATATCTGCAAAGATGCTAATTTCCTTTTTCTTAAAGAATGATTTAATTTAATTTAATTTTTTTGAGATATTTTTGCTATGGGGCATGTGCACTCACCAGAGAGAGACACAGAAAGTGAGAAATCATCCCCTGGGGAGATGGCCACACCACAATCACTTCTCCTCTATTCTCTCTTGGGATTTTGGACATGCATGCACTTGTGCCCAGTGAGAGTTTTAAGCCACTAGGTCCAGGACTCAAACCACTGTTGACTACATGGGAGTTCAGCAAAGTAACCATTATGCCATCTGTTGGCCCCAATTATTTTTAATTTGTTATAAGGCACATACATTCACCAGAGAGAGAGGTGGGTGTGGGGGAGTGAGAAAGCAAGCTATTAGGTCTGGGACTCGAACCATGGTCAACCAAGTGGGAGTCTGGCACCCTAACCACCATGCCACCTACTGGCTCCAGCCTCTTATTTCAAAAGTGGGAGGTGGACTCAGGAAACCTAGTGATTTTATTTGTTCATTTTTAAAGTATTACAGATGGTTTGGGTGCAAATAATTCAAGGACCATGATTTGAGAAATTTTAGCCTATGTTGTGGATTTTGGAAAACAGTAATAATAATAATAATAATATCTCCAAAATCCCACCTTTAAAATAATGGTATTATGGTCTAAACCTTCAAGGTTATATGACTACGGGAAGAGGCAATAGCAGATTCCTCTGCATGTCTTTTGTGGAACCTACAGTTGACTCAATATTCTAGGATTATAGATGAGGCAGAGCAAATATTTCATGGGTGTCCTGTCACCACCTACCATTCAGGAAAGAGAAATATACCATAAAAGGCTTAAGTTTATTAGAACGTAAGGGACATAGCAGAAAACAATGTATTTTTACCAACTTCCCCAGAGGGATTCTGCTGTGTATTAGGAGACCATGTTTGGTGAATATTTCAGGATCAGATTTAAATCAGGTGGATAGTCTTCCTAAACTCTGTAAACAATGGTTATTATTGAAAGTTCAGCCACAGGATTTCCCTGACTTCACACAAGCATCCAGAGTAAGAAAAGTTTGAAACTAGAATAAAAGCAGAACCAATGTTCAGAACTAGTTGGGTGATCATATATATATTTTTTGAAATAAGTAATAAATCTTTGACTAAAAGATCAAAATAGATTATCTGTGTGAAGTAAACATATGATATCATTATTTTTTTCTCTTTCATAACAAAACTGCTAAAACCAAAGAACCAAATGTGTCAGTCATGAAAGGAAGATCAAGATCTGCATTCCCTTCCCTTCATTATTTTTTGACAAACACTTAACAATGACAAAGAACAAAGAGGAACAGACTCAAATGTCCAACACTGACTGAGATTGGTGGAATATTGTCAGGAATTCTAACACCTAGAGTGAGATAAGATTTGAAAAAAATATAAAATTTTCAAAAAGGTATTTATTGAATTTATTGAATTTATTATGTGCAAGGTGATTTTCCATAAGGACAAATGGTCAGTGTTCACACATGACAAGAAAGCAAATGCTTTGTCTATGTTACTTAAAATTTATAGTTTAGACAAACAGAGACTTCTTAAATTGACATCTACTTGGTTAGCATATCACATTGTTGAAGATATGAGAATGATCATATTTCTTTTTTTTTTTTTAAAGAGGTTTTTGGGCGCGTGTGCTCGCCAGACAGACAGAGAGAGACAGAGAGACAGGAAGCGAAAAATCACCCCCAGGGGGCATGGCCATGCCGCAATCCCTTCTCCTCCATTCTCCTCTTGGGATCTTGGGCGTGTATGCACACGCGCCCGGCATGTGTTTTAAGCCACCGGGTCTGGGACGCTAACTGCAGTCGACTATGTGGGAGTCCAGCGACATAGCCATTATGCTAACTGCTGGTCCCATCATATTTCTTTTTTATAAGAAGATTATTTATCCCATGAGTGAGAGAGACAAATATACAACACCTAAACCAAGTCTTGACACCACTGTCCATCCTCCAGCTTCAGCCAGCCAGATCATGGGCACACATGTGCCAGACACACTCAGGGGGATCTTGACATGAGCAGACCCATGTGGGTCTGCCTTGTCACTGCATCACCATGTAGGCCCCAGATAGATTTCTTACACTGTGACAATATACAACCCAAAGGTAGAGTCTAAATTAGAATATTTAATGTCTTGTTTATGTTGTCCCAAGTTAAAAAAGGGAACTAGCACAGTAGTGGCCTTTTTGCAGGCCTGGCTTTCTGCCAGAGAGTTCCATGAGCAACTCTATACCTTTGATGGAGCTTTTCTCCTGTTTTAAAAATAACAAAACTAAAGGGTGAATAAAGGATGTCAGTCTTAAAGCAGTAAGCCACAAATGAAATACCTGTGTAAATGTCCCATGGACCTTCTTTTATACCAAAACTAATGATGAGAAATTAACCACAAAAAATGGTTGGAAGAAACCGAATTTTAACACACCTAAGATTATAGGAGGGTCAGATTGACTACAGCAATCCAATGCTTCTAGTGCAAAGAATGAATTTCTGTTACAAGGGGGAAATTCAGAGATAATTTTAGTGAGATATTTTTCTAAATTAATGGGATATTAAAAATTTAGAATTGTAGAACTAAGAAACTATTTGTCTGGCTTTTGAAACAGTAAAATAAAATTGATTGTACATGTTAACTAATGTAAAAAATAGTGGTTTGTTTTCTTAGAAGGGAAATTAGTGATCACTAGCACTTACTGTTTTATTTTTTAAAGAATTATCTGTTCAACTTTATTTATTATTATTACTTCTTAAGAGGTTTTTGCTATAGGGTGTGTGCGCTTGCCAGAGAGACAGAGGGAGACAGAGAGACAGAAAGCGAGTAATCACCCCCAGGAGGCATGGCCACACCGCAATCCCTTCTCCTCCATTCTCCTCTCAGGATCCTGGGCACACACGCACATGCGCCTAGTGTGGTTTAAGCCACCGGGTCCGGGACTCGAACAGTGGTAGACTACATGAGAGTTCATCAACATAGCCATTACACTAACTGCTGGTCCCTTTATTATTTTTTTTTTTAAGTTTGACCAGAGAGTGAGAAAAAAGTGAGAAAGCAAGCTACTGGAGCCAGGACTTGAGCTGTGGTTGGCCATGTAGGAGGGCAGCACCTTTACTGCCACACCACCTGCCCACTCCAGTCAGTAGCACTTATAATTAGTAATATTTCGGGTGGTCAGAAAAGCCATGACATACTTTTTCATGTTTTTCTATGCAAAAATAGTCATGATTTTTCCAACAACCTAATACATGTTGTTTCTTTATTGATAAAGTTCTTGTTCTCAGGGATTGGGAAATGTTGCTTAAGTAGTATATCTGGACTTCAGTAAAACATTAGTCTGGAAATATTTGTCAGGTGAATTAATTATTGATTAAAACCCTTGTATCCTAGAATTATTGAATAATGATAAGTGTTCCTCTGGGGGGAAACCACAGCTTGTAGACTGTAGACATTTCATCCTGTTCTATTCACAAATCTAGGTCATTCTTCAGTAGGGAGTAGATTGTAAGAGATGTGCACTGCCGAGAGAAATCCCAGTTTGAGGATGAACTGGAAACTTCCTGAAAAGATTATTCATGTGACCACCAGGTAGAAAGGGAAAGCTGAGAAGAGTAACCAAAACCAGAATTGGGGTCAAGATACAAAATGAACCTGAAGATGCTAAATATAAACAGTTAAAGAGTACAGGTTTTTCCTAGCCAAAGACTTGAAAGAATAGAGAGGACATCTCAGTGTGACAGCATTGTTTTACATGTCATACATCTACCTACGTGGTATTGACTGCTTTCCCAGCTGTCTTTTTTAGGGCAAAAGTGTTAAGCTAGCAACTGTCGCTCACATAGATCAAATGTAAAAATATCATTTTTCCTTACTCTAGAGACTCTCTAGAAACTTGGCAATTATTCAGGGACTCCACAAGGCCACAGTTATTTTCATAAGAATGTGAAGACATCATTTGTCTTTATAAAAACAATTATGTGTAGAATGACTGGTGATTATCACAAATAAAGAAAGTGGGAACCAACTGTATTTGTAATTATATTCCTTGCTGTCACGCAGCCCCTCTCTCTCTCTCTCTCTCTCTCTCATACACATACACACACACAAACAGAGCAGTTTTATGAATATTCTTGATCAAGTAATAAAAATGATTAATTTTATTAAATCTTGACCTTTGAATAAGTTTTAATATTCTATGTAATAAAAAGGGAAAAGTACATAAAGCTTTTCTGTTTTGCTGAAGTATGTTTGTTTCTAGGGAAAGACTTTCTACATTGTTTCAGAGGTTAGCTGAACTAGTCCTATAGTCAGTAAGTGCTATTTTAGTTAAAATTTCAACAGACTCACAAATTGTAATTATGCAAGGTTGGATATTTTGATGATATTTTCTACAAAAAAAGTAAACTGTTCATTTAAGAAAAACAGCTAATAGTACTTTCTTCTAAGGATAACATTAAAGATTTTAAGCAAAAATTATAGAATTTTGGGAAAACTATATTATAGCCTCATCATACACTTGAGGCTTCCCAGTACTTAAAATTCTGATTTGTACAAATATTAATGCATAGGATTTTTTTATTATGTTGAGATATATTAAATTGTGAAATATCTCCTTAATTCAGTTACCAATATTTACAAATGACTTATGCATTCTGTTATAAAGTCATCATGGGTCAAAGATCCATTCAAAGTACATAATAGAAAGTAGCATTTATAATAAGCATATGATACAATTGTCTCTTTCCCTTTGTGATACAAAAATAAATTCATACACACACACACACACACTCAACATAAAAATCACAATTACCTACAGCATTGTATTATCCTACAATTCACCTATATTTCCAGTGTCTCTGTAATACTCCATCCCCTGTTACTTGAAAAATGTTTTCTTTTATACCTGTAAACTTTGTTCACCATATTTCACTGATGTGGTCATTCTTACCTTATTCTCTTTAAAAGAATTATTTATTTTATTTTATTTATCATTATCATTATTTTTTTAATTAGCTACAGGATATGCATACTTACCAGAGAGAGACAGAGAGAGAGGGAAAGTGACAAAGCAAGTCGCCAGGTCTGAGCAAGTCCCAAGTCCTAGACCATGGTCAGCCATGTGGGAGTCCAGCTCCTGGACCACCACACTACCTGTTGACCCTCTTACTGTGTTATTTTATTTTATTTTTTTTTTTTGGAGACGTTTTTCACTATAGGGCGCGTGTGCTTGCCAGACAGACAGAGACGTAGAGACAGAAAGTGAGAAATCACCCCCCAGGGGGATGGTCATGCCGCAATCCCTTCTCCTCCATTTTCCTCTCGGGATCTTGGGCACGCACGCACACACGCCCGGCGTGAGTTTTAAGCCACCAGGTCTGGGACGCAAACCGCGGTCGACTACGTGGGATTCCAGCAACATAGCCATTACGCTAACTGCTGGTTCCCAACCCTCTTACTGTGTTCTTATAGCATGCTCTCTACTATGGGGTTGTCAATTGCCTAACTTCCTCCAACTATCTAAATGATCACAATTCCAAACAAATTGGGAGGTGAGTAATTTACTCTTCTTGGCAATATTCTACATACACAGCGAATATCCTACATGAGCTACTTCCTATCTTTCAGTAAGAGTAGTCCCTTCAGATTAACTACTTATAAGTATATAAAAATTTATTTGTTAAATGAGAATGCTAAACAATAGAGCTCTATGTGAGTAAAGCAAAATGAGAATTAAATTTCTGTTTGAAATTTCTTAGTTATTAGTTTATATAGTTGATTGCTAGAATTATTTATTTTGTCTCAAATAAACAAAAAAAAAAATTCGGTTTGTGTAGCCTAGGTAAAATTGCTTACATGGATAGATTAGATGTATATCTTATTATAGACATGAGAGAAGATCTAATGCCTTTTAAGTTTTGGAATTTCTTTTCTATAAAATGTGATTTGGATCAGAAATCAGATCTCAAAGTCAAAATGAGGTGAATTATTGGGCTATTAAAAATTTCATAAATAAATTTGTACAAACAATGATGATGAAACATCAAGACAATTTGTAAATACTTGAGTTTTCCATCACCTCTTCATGAAAGCAAGGTTTAGAGATCCTAAGGCTATTTATATTAGAATATCATAAATGCAAACAAGTGATTTATTTTGTTATGTTTATTTACATAATAAAACATATTTAGTCACATTAGGCCTTTCAATTTTTTTTTCATTTGACAAACAGCTCTTACTATATTAACTTTTTCTCACATGGCCTTAATTCTATGTATTGAATGATTTTTATTGCTTGTTGCTGGACCCTCATTTTTTTGTTTGTTTGTTTACTACAAGGCATGTACACTCACAAAGAGAGACAGAGAGAGAGAGAGGGAAAGTGATAATTCAAACTGTGGGGGATGGCTATGCTATAATCCCTTACCTTTCATTCTCCTCTCAGGATTTTGGGCACACATGTACCTGCACCCAATGCGTTTCTCAGGCTGTCAGGTCCAGGACTTGTGCAGTAGGCCATGTGGAATCCCACTGCCTTAACCACTGTGCCTCCTGGCTGCCCTAAGACCCTCAGAAATTTTATTCAGTTTTGTTTTCAAATACTATTTAAACAATGTGGTTAGAGTATAAACTATGCTCTATTTTAGTCATGCCGCTCACCAAAGTTGGATGCCAGCAGACACTTCAGTAGTAACTGTGTAGTGTTTCTTTGTTTCATTTGGTTAGAAGACAGTTTGTTATCATTCAGACCATATTTTATAGATTCTCCATCTTGAATGATATAAAATATATGGCAAATGGGATCAAACCATCTTGGCACAGAGGGTGGGGCACTGTTGCATTATACTAGAGCCATATGGGAAGACCCTGGGTTTGGTTCCCATGTTCACCTAAGCATACCAGGCATGCCTGCAAATGGTGGACTTGAAGGCTGGAGAGGGAATTGGAGAATGACAAGACCCTATGGGATATCCCTGTTTCTTTTTTTTTTTTTTTAATACCTTTGGAAAAAAATAAGGTAAATCAAACCCATATGCAGTATGACATAAGATTAAGGGGAAAATATGAGAATTTGGTCATAAGAAAATTATTCTAGTATTTACTTATTTGTCTTCTTTGGGAGCATATTTCAAAAGATTACTGAAGACCGGTATTTTTTAACCCTGGGAGTGCTCAATTGAATATTCTTCTTAGGAAACAGCAGTCATATCCTATGACACCATGCTCTAGAGAAGTTAATTTTATTCTGATTGATTCCTATCAAAGACTCATTTGTTAGATGTCTATCATGTCTAAAGAATTCAGTTAGAAGCATGACTTGAAAAGTTCACAATTTATTGGGAGAGATAAGAGACACCAACTTTAATATGTCAGACACATAGAAGAATAAACAATTCTATGGAAGCACTGATGTGGGAATAATTTATTCTGTCTAGGAAATTAGGAAATGATTACTGAAGAAGTATCAATTGAATTGGGCCTTGAAGAATGAGATGAGTTGAGGCATAAAGAGCAACAAGAGCAATGAGATGGAGGAATGAAAGCCTATGATATACTATCTAAAGGAGAAATAATCCAAAGATAGGATGTAGTATGAATAAAAATAGCAGAGATAAAATATAGAACCAGAAAAATGAATTTAACACCCTATTGAATATGTTTGTGAAAATCTGCAAATATCTGGATATATCTGAAAGCAAAGAAAATATGGCAAAATGTCATATAATATCCTAGACAATTTCTGAGCCAGATTATACAACTTTGAATGCAATGATAAAAATTGAGGGTAAATAAAAAAAAACTGTAAGAATATAAGTAGTATAATTAAATCTTATTAATATAAAATTGCAGTGAAGGAGAAGAGAGGAGAGTAGAAATAGGGTAAAATATCGCAGACTGGATAGAGAAGACCAGATGAGATATAGTAAGCATGTGAGGTAGGACCGTAGCAAGGGCTTGGGTATAACATAACAGATGTGATATGTATCTTTTATTAGATGAAATATGAATGGTTAATCATAGCAGATACTGTAAGTGATCCATCCATGTGCTTACTCTCTCTACTCTCTGGCCCAACCTCCACCTGCCAGCACTGTTGATTATTTGCTTCTGCAGAGTCTCTTACCACTAGAGAATGTTCTGCCTTCTCGATACATGGGATAAAAGCATTGGTGAATGAATGGCCTTCAGGATCATATAACCCTTAACTAATGGCTGATGAAGATATTTGGATTTCCATCTCTCTTGGCTCTTGGGTAGGATAAATCTCAAGTGTATAAAATTCTTCTCAATTCTTCACTTAGAATAAACTCCTTGTACCTATTGCACAAAACCTTTTTTATTAGCTTTCTCCCCTTTATTGTATTAATCTTTTCTGGGATCATTTCCAAAATACACTCCTGGAACTCACCAATTGTATTCTCAGGATCTACCTCTAGAAAACACGAGATAGTTATACAAACTAGGATAGTTATGTACTGAACTTAGTCCTGTAGATCCTCAGAGTGAGGTTCCAGCAATGACCGTGTGTCTAGGAAAGTATCAACAATGATTCCATTGAAGTGCTTAGAGATAATTCCAGGTATGCCCTAACAATTATTACTGCTCTTACCTGAGAAGAATTGAGCAAAAAAACTGCGAAGTGGCACCAGTGCATTAATTTTCTATTGTTGTCTTAACAAATTACCACAGACTCAGTGTCTTAAAACAGTATAAATATATTATTGCAAAGTTCTATAGAGTAGAAGTCCAAAACATGTCTCATAAGACCGATACCAGGTGTTGGCAGGTCTCTTGGAAGCTCCAGAGGAGCATTTACTTCTTTGTCGATTCCAGCTACCAGAAGCTGCCTGCACTTACTGGATTGTTTTCTCTTACCTTCAAAATCAATAATGCTTCCTTTCTCTAACCATTCTTTAATATTCACATTTTCCTCTGACCACAACTGGGAAAGAGTCTCTGCTTTTCAGAACCCTTGCAGGGGCTGGCAGGAGGTGTGGTGGTTAAGGGAGCTGGACTCCCACAGGGCTGAGCACAGTTCTAGTCTTGGACCTGGTAACTTTCTTCCTTTCTCTCTCTCTCTCTCTCTTGCTCTGGTCAAATTAAAAACAATAATAATGATAAATAAAATAAAGGAAATAATTTTTTTAATAAAAGAGAAGACAAACCCGTGCAATTAGATCGAGTCTACTCTAATAGTCCGGAAAATTTCACCATCTTACATTATCATATATGAAAGTCACCACATGAACTAACATAGTCACAAGCTCTGGGGACTAATATATTGACATCTTCAGGGGGCATTATTTGTCCATTCCAAATGGTTCATAGGAAATAGGAAGCATTTAGGAGATATAAGGAATGTGTTACTTACAATGACCATGGTTTGTGGATTTGCATAAACTGCCTCACAGCATTAAAGGAGAAATGATAGACTGAAATAATAAAGAACAACTCGAGGTAGGATGTGAAAAACAGAAGACACCTATGGCCACATTTAAAGAGACCCATATATCCTGAAGGTACCAGACAGAATGAACTACAAATTAGATTGGAATCTTACTGCAATAGTCGCAGAATTAAATTCACAGCCCCAACAAATCTTACAGGTAAAGATAAGGATGTGATAAAGAGTGGGACACTAAAAGGTAGGAAAAAAACGTAAGAGTGGATTAAAAAAAAAAAAAAAAAAAAACCTCGAGAATTCATATTCCCTTAAAATGTCTGAGTGTGCAGGTATGAGTGGCCATGTGGCTATTGGCATGCCTTCATACATGCTGTCCCTTGGCCACAGACATCAGATTCTTGCCACATGGCCTTCTCAATAGGAAAACTCAACACGGCAGCTTTCTTGCCCCACATAAACTTTGAAACAAAAAACATTGTTTAAAGCTGCTAACTTTTTAGAGTAAATTGTTACACAACAGTAGATAGCTATCTAAATGCTTAAAAGAAACCAAATATTGTAGAGGAAGCATTGAAAAACCAAACAAATATAAAACTTTTAGTGATAATCATGCAGCATTGTCCTTGGCTACCCCCATAAGTTTCAAAGTAGGCCATTGGTGGTGAAAATGAAAACTAAGCATTGGAGTATAGCTTGTGCTTCTCATCATGATTGATGTAGCTGTTGTTATTTCTGAATACATGTCCTGTCACCATCAGAAACTAAAACTGAGCCCTAATATGGTGTTATTCTTTGGGAATAGTAATCAACTACTTAGTGACAAGTGGATAACATCAGATCCCTTCTACCCAAAAATAGGAAGTGCTGTGTTTGAGATGGATATGTTTTCGTGGTTATGGGTTTGTCTCTAGCATCATTATCCCAGACTCTCAGTGTCTATTTTATGATCACAGCATATTCGTAACATGGTACTGGGCTGGTGAACCTCTATGACAGTAAAGGAGATAATAAAAATAAGGTCGGTCAATGGTGCAGTGGTTAAGTGGCTGGATCTCATTTGGCCAACTACATGGTTTGAGTCCTGGACATGACAGTTCGGAAAATACATGAGGTGTTGTGCATGTGTTCCCAAAATCTCTGGAGGAGAATGGAGAAAAAGAGATTTTAGTGTGGCCATCTCCACTGGGGTATTGTCTTTCTTACTTTCTCTCTCTCTTTTTGTTTCTCTCTAGTGATTTTCTATGCCACATATCCAATTGGGGGGAAAAGGTATAAAAACACAGATACAGGACCATAAGATCATTTGTTCTATATTAAGTCTCATTGTCTAGAAATAATTTCCTAATAGAACTTTAGAATAACCTCACGAAAGGCACATCTTAATTGAGCTCTTTCTGATGAATCTTTGTGAGAGTAGAGCAATTTTCTGTAAGATACTGTGTATATTTTAAGCCCTCAGCTATACATGGTGCTGTATCCTCAATGGATTGAGTAGATGTCTCTGAGAGGAAGAAAACAACCTTTCCACTAACACTGACTAATATTAACCCACATGGGTCATTTTTACTCTCTTTCCTTCAAAATACAGACAACCTAACTAGAGTTATAGGGAAGGATACTTCTACTAGGGAAAAATAGGATTCCAGTGAGCCATGAGGCATATCTACCATAGGTTCTTCTGTCTACTTCTATGCCAGTGGACTAGAGGCAAAAACAGGAGTTACTGTCCTAGCAGAAGTAATTGATTCATTATTTTGAAACAATAAGATTGTTGCAGTATTATTGGAATGTGGAGGAGTAAATTTGAAATTCATGTATTTACTAAGGTTTCTCTTGATTTTCCCCTGCATGGTGATAAGTATAGGTAAGCAATTTCAAGCCTGGTCGAAAAGGGCATGGAAACAAGGATGAAGATCTGACTTACTCCGTGAAAGATAAAACTCTGACCCCCTGGAGCTGCTATTGTAGCAGTGTTATCTGAGAGTGAGTACAATCTAGAATAGGCAGTAAAAGAGGGATATTATGATTATCAATTATTCCTTTAGGACTGTTGCTGCAACAGAGACTATAATAGTCAATATAAGAAAACTAAAAGAACTTTAGATAAATGTAAGTAATATCTAAGTGCTATCCCCAATAGTATCACATATAGAAATCTCAGAGATTAAAATTTTGGCAGAGACAAATCTATGTGTTCTTTATCAAATATTGTTGTATTTAGTTTTTCTAAAACCATTCCTCAAACTTCCTGGCAATTAGTTTGACTTACTGGGCTAGACTATGGGATGTGATTGAAAGTGATATATAAACAGTATCCATATGTTCATTTATCCTCTTCTCCCCACCATTATTACTTTGAATGGTTCTGATTTTATAGTGTAAAAATGGAGGTAACTGGTAGTTTTCCTGACTGGCATCAGGTTATTGAGTTAAGTATAAACTATTCTGTGATCAACCACTAACATTTGTTACAGAAGTACAGCTTAACCTAACCTGACAACTCATTTTAAAAAAAAAATGATATGCCTCAAATGAGCTTAATAGAATGGACAAATAAAAATTAAATTAGGCTATAGAAAGTTGACCTAAGCAGTTTTCTCAAAACAAGATTCAAAAGGACAAAGATATGTGATGTTAAAGAAGAGATAAGATGTACAGAATATTGATCCAAAGTCTGATGATGTCTAATGACTGTTCAAGAGAGAGGACAGATTCAGAAAAAATTACAATAGCCAAAGGAAAACAAAAGAAATCTCTGAGCTGAAGACTACCTCAAGGCTTCAAGTTGAAAAGGCCCACAAATGACAAATATTCTGTATTTTACAGAATTACAAAATGGGATGAAAGGAGAAATCAGCCAGCTGGCCGGACCTGTGATAAAAGTTTATTTAGATTTTAGGATTGAGTTGCTCATTGTAATAATATTTCAGACATGATGACTAGATAGAGGAAGTGAATCTATCATAGGAGGATAATGAAATAAACCCAGAAAGAAGCATGAATGAGATTATGCTGTCACTGAGAAATGAACAGAGCATCTAGTTTCTGTGGAATTTCCAGCATCTATGAGGTCTAGGTATACTGCATCTTGTATCCTTACATCTTAAGAGATCTTCTTTCATCTTTCTCTCATTTTGTCTATGTATAATTCTCTATGCCTTACAGTGAAAGCCCAGTGTCTACACACCTTATTTATTTATTAATCCATGTCTAAATCTTCATTCTTATATCCTGTAACTTTATTCAGTGCATTCCTCTTTTGCCATTCCTAGTATCATACCATTTTCCTAGAATATTATGTCCTTTCCCATATACTTGCTTTTATATGTGCTATTTCTTTGGGCTGAAATGCTTATTTCATATTTATTCCTTAAGATTTAGAGTGATGGCATTCGAACCCTTTGAAACTTTTCCCAATGTCTTGAAGTAGATTTAGTTGTTCCTTCCTTTTATCCCATGCTCTTCATGCTCACATGCCTACTATAAAACCACTGGGTGGCAATGCACCAATTTTTTTACATAGCTGTTTTGCTTATTAGACTGAGTTCTTGGACACAGGGTCTATACTATGTTCATTGATGTGCACTCAATGCCTACCACAATGCCTGGCATATAATGCACGCTCAGTAAATGGACAAAGAAATTGCCCTGATTACATTAAATAGCAAGATCAACTGTTTACTTTCAGCTACTTGATTCTATGACAAATCATTCATAAAACCTTGCATCTGGGAATAATTATCATTTAATTTCATGAAACTACTGAAATCATAAAATGATTTTAATTTTATTTCATATTCATTCATTTACTTATTTAGCTTGTTAATTTCAGAAAAGAATTTGAGGTCAGGAAAACTGAGAGGACCATTAATTCAGCAATCACCAAGGCATATGACAACCCTTGAGGCAGTTCAAGAGCTGCTAGTCCCACCAACTGCTTCTGGAAGAATCTGCCAAGTGTTCAGGCACTGTGGAAAAAGCAATCGCTCCACATGTGACATCTGTGATTTCAGGTGGTCTGGAGTGTTTCTTGGTGCCAGAGTAGGAACAAAGATATGTGTTTACTGTTTTCTACAGTGCTTGAACTGAAAATACATTATTTAAATCTTAACTTTTTTTTTTGGTTGTTTTACCCAGAATAAGAGGTCTGGTTGCATTGCTTTCATGCTGATAGAAATCAAGAGAAAATTATAGATAGCATATACATATATTTTGAAGAGACTGAGGGGACTGCTTGCTTTTGAATTTCACAGCAGATTTTATCTGTAGTAGAGATATTGTTGTAGTTAGCACCTTATAAAAATGAGGTTAATTACAAACACACACACACCTTTGTGATTTGATTTTATGTTATACAGGATTGAATAAAAGTATGTTTTAAATTACTTGTTAATACTATTTATTCAAGGTCATTGTCTAAAAAGAGCAAGCTGATTAAAAACTGGTGCAAATTTTTATTTCTTTTACTAAAAGTAATAAACAATATTTTGTTCTGTGTATTTGGTATTTTGTTCATAGTATTTTGAGTATTGCTGCAAATTTAAACATACAGGCTTAAATTGCATTCCAAATCAGTTCAACTTGCTGTTTTGAACTGAGTTTTCCAAATAGACTGTTTAGTTTTTTGTTTTTTTTTTTTTTTTCTTTTTTTGGAGAGGTTTTTGCTATAGGGCGCGTGCGCTCGCCAGACAGACAGAGAGAGACAGAGAGACAGAAAGCAGGAAATCACCCCCCAGGGGGGATGGCCACGCCGCAATCCCTTCTCCTCCATTCTCCTCTCGGGATCCTGGGCACGCACGCACACGCGCCCGGCGTGAGTTTAAGCCGCCGGGTCCGGGACTCGAACCGCGGTCGACTACGTGGGAGTCCAGCGACATAGCCATTACGCTAACTGCTGGTCCCTAGACTGTTTAGTTTTTTATAGCTTTGTTTTAGAATTATGATGAGAATTATAACTTTGAAACTTGATTGACCTCTAAAACTAAAACTGCTTTGCATATTTCTCACTCATCAAACTAGGGACAGCTGCTAATGTTTTAAAAGATAAGAAATTTTCGGGACCAGCAGTTAGTGTAATGGCTATGTCGCTGAACGCCCACATAGTTGACCGCGGTTCGCATCCCGGACCCGGTGGCTTAAAACTCACGCTGGGTGCGTGTGCGTGCGTGCCCAAGATCCCAAGAGGAGAATGGAGGAGAAGGGATTGCGGTGTGGCCATCCCCTCTAGGGGGTGATTTCTCGCTTTCTGTCTCTATGTCTCTCTCTGTCTGTCTGGCAAGCACACGTGCCCTATAGTGAAAACCTCTCCATAAAAGAACGAAAAAAAAAAGTAAGAAATTTTCATTATACTATTTTATTTTTGTTTTGGTATACCTTATGTAATATAAAATTCACCTTTCTGTAGGTTCAGGTCTATGATTTTTGACGGTGCGTAAGTTCATGTAATTACCACCACAATCAAAATGTAAAATGGTTTTACCACCTCAAAAATGTATCAAAGCTCCTTTGTAGTCAAATACTAAGCTCAGGCCAGCCTATGGAAGGCACTGATCTGTTTTCCATCCCTATACTTTCCTGTCTTCCAGAACTTAATGTAAACAAAATTATTTTTGTATAAAATCTTTCTAGTCTGCCTTCTTATACTTATTTTAATGAATATAAGAGTCATCTATACTGTTGAATGTATCAGGAGCTTGTTTTTTGGGTTTTTTTTTTGGTGGTGGCGTTGTCGTCAAGTAGTATTCTAGTGTATGGATACATCACAGTTTGTTTATTCATTCACTATCTGATGGATATTTAGGGTGCTTTCAGTTTTTGGTCTTTAGGAATATTGCTACTATGAAAATTCTCCTATAGGATATTGTATGAATAGAAATGTTCATTTTTGTGGGATAAATAGACATGGAATTATTCAGTTGTATTTAAGTAAATTTAACTTCTTTAAAGTTTATTTATTTATTTTGTGAGTGAGCGAGAGACAGACAGACAGACAATACCTTCAATAGCATCATAACATCACAATTCATGCCCAGCCTCAGCCAGCTCAAATTACAGGCACAGGGATGCACTGCAGCTCAGGGAGGTCTCCAGTCATGAAACTGGAACTTTCCTAAGTAGGTCTGCACTGCAGAGTATTGTCTTTTTAGTGCTGCACCACCATCTCTTCCCATGTGTTTAACTTCATGGGAAACTGCAAAACAGGCTTTCCAGGCATATATCATCATGACTTTTGTCTGGTGCCAGTCTTTCTGGTGTGCACCTAGAGTTTGTGAAGAAGAGTCTGTGGGGCTGAGTGAAATATCAATGTGTCCATGACTCCAAGGGTTCCATGGTTTCATGTTCTTTTGTTTGCCTTCAGGTACATGTTAAATGTTGAGCTGTATTCTTACTGGTTTGTATGATACCCACATCTCTTTCTTCCATGTTCTGCCAGGTGATCCTGGTCTCCCGTTCCATCTCTTCTAGGGAACTCCTATCTTTAGTTCCTTGATCACTATGCAACATCAACTTCCTAATGGGCTCAAGAAGACTTGTGATATTGTTGTTTCATTTTTTGTGTTAAAATGGAAGCCATGCCCATCCAATTATTTCCATTCTAGGTAGTGGGAGTTTAGCTAAACTGAGTTTTTTTTTTTGTTTTTGTTTTTGTTTTTTTTTTTTTTTGCTTTTGGGGGGTGGATTTTGTCACAGGGCTTCTATGCTCACCTGAGAGAGGCAGAAGACAGAGAGAGAAAAAATGATTGGAATGGCAGGATTTTCAAGTTGCCAGGTCTGGGACTTGAACCACAATTGGCAACATGAGAGTCCAGTGCCTTACCCACCACACTACCTGTCAACCTCACTGAGCTTAGGTTTTTAATGTGATCAGATTATAATTTCTGGTACTCTGTAGCCCATTTGATTGTAAACACTGCTGATATAAGTGGGTACATGGTTAACAGAAATCCTTTGAAAATGTACAAGCCAATTAATGTCTTCAACTTAGTTATCTTGAAAACTGGAGGAAATATACTCTGAAGTTGACTTAGAGTTTGACAAAATAAAATTTTTTAAAATTAGTAAAAAAGGGACCAGCAGTTAGCATAATTGCTATGTTACTGGACTCCCACGTATTCGACCGTGGTTCGTGTCTTGGACCCGATGGCTTAAACTCACTCTGGCACATGTGCGTGCGTGCCCGCCCAAAATCCAGAGAAGAGAATGGAGGAGAAGGGATTGCTGTGTGGCCATCCCCCCTGGGGGGTGATTTCTCGCTTTCTATCTCTCTGTCTCTGTCTGGCGAGCGCACGCGCCCTATAGCAAAAACCTCTCCAAGAAAAAGAAAAAAAAATTAGTTAAAAAAAAAAAGAGTAATAGCCACTCTGATCATCATACATTCACATCATGAAGACAGAACTGCATGTTAAATGGTAGGCTTGGGACCAGCGGTTAGCGTAATGGCTATGTCGCTGGACTCCCATGTAGTTGACCTCGGTTCGAGTCCCGGACCCGTTGGTTTAAACTCACGCTGGACGCGTGTGTGTGCATACTCAAGATCCTGAGAGGAGAATGGAGGAGAAGGGATTGCGACGTGGCCATCCCCCCCGGGGGGTGATTTCTCGCTTTCTGTCTCTCTGTCTCTCTCTGTCTGTTTGGCGAACGCATGCACCCTATAGCAAAAACCTCTCCAAAAAAAAAAAAAAAAAAAATGGTAGGCTTCTTGGGGCCAGCAAGTGGCATCAGTGGTTAAGGCTCTGGACTCTGGACTCCTAAGTGGTCAACAGTGGTTCAAATTCAAGCTTCAAGAGGCTTGAAACTCATGCCAGGTGCATGTGTGTGTGTGCCAAAAATCCTGAAAGGAGAACAAAGAAGAAAGTATTGTGGCATGTCCATCCTCCCTGGAGGGTGATTTCTCACTTTCTGTCTCTGTCTCTTTGGCAAGCACATATGCCCTATAGCAAAACTCTCTCTCTCTCTCAAAAAAAGATAAGACTTTTTTATAAAAATTAGCCACTAGTACTTGTTTTAAAAAGCTAGAGAAGAAAATTCATCTTATTGCACTCATTGTCTTTCCATCATGTTATCAGTTGTATATAATTACTTCTTTTTCTTATTCTTTTTTATATTGTTTGTCAGATTCAACATCTATGCTCTCCTGATGAACCTCTGCATATTCCTTAAGACTAAACTAAACTAAATACTATTTTTATTTTACCTTCTTTCTCTTGTCCCTTTCCTCAACTAAAGCAGTTTCATCACAGTCTACTTTGTAAATAAACATATTTTAGTGCAGTGACACAAATGATTATATTTGCTTTCTTCTCTTTGCCTTTCTTTTTTGATTTCAAAAATTCAGTTTTACTCAAGGTTTAATTTTTCCCAAATGCTCCTAAGTATTTGAGGTGAAGTTCAACCTCTTTAACTGGGAATATGAGGGACTCCACAATCTATTTCCTTTTCAGCCCTCTAATCTCATTGTTTGTCATTCCCTGATGTAAACATCAAAAAACTAGTGGAGCCCTTCAAACTATGCTTCTTTCTTTTCAATCTCTTACCTTAAAATGTATCCTTTGCCTACAAAGTCTTTTCCTCACTCACTACCTAACATATTTTAAACTTCAGCTCTGAAGGCACCTTTTCCAAGAGGTCTTGCCTGATTATCTATGGTTTGTTATGTTCACCTCGAATATGCTCCCCTTACTGCCCCTATCACGACACACACTATAGAGTCTATTCATGTTTTTCTACCTTTGCCTTTGTTTTCTGCATATCTTGAATGTGAATATTTATTTCTTTTGCACAGTACCTGTTGCATTCAATGAATGTTTTTGTTTGATACTTCACTTAGAGGAAAGTGTTTTTTTCTGAATAAAAATTAGATAAATTAAAAGATTAGAAAGACAAGGCCAGTAGGTGGTACGGTGATTAATAAGCTAGATCACACATGGCTGACTCCATAGTTCTAGTCCCAGACCCAGCAGCTTGAAAAACACATTAGGCACATGAGCATGCATGTCCAAAAATCCAGAGAGGAGAATGGAGGAGAAGGGATTGCAGTGTGGCCATCCCTCTGGGAAGTGATTCCTCACTTTCCCCCTCTCTGTCACTCTCTCCAAGGAGCATGCCCACCCTAGGGGGAGAAAAATCTTACCAAAAAAAAAAAAAAAAAAAAAAAAAAAACAAGACAAGACATAAAATGGGAGAAAATATTTGCAAAACTCATCTGATAAAGAATTGTTATCTAAAATGTACAAAGATGTCTTCAAACTCAATAGTAAGATAGCAAACTACCCAATTTAAAAATTGGGTAAATGAATTGAATAGGCACCTCACTAAGGAAGATAAACAGATGGCAAGCAAGTAGATGAAAAGATGTTTGACATCATATCCTAAGCTTTTTGAAAATTCAAACATTTTGGGCCAGCAGGTGGCATAGTTGTTAAGGCACTGAATTCCCACTGCAGTTGGAGTCCCAAACCAGGCAGCTTGAAAATCACACCATTCACATGTATATGTGTGTCCAAATTTTCAGGAAGAGGTGAAGGAGAAGGGATTGTGGTGTGGACATCCCCCTAGAGGGTTATTTCTCACTTTCCCTCTCACTATCCCTATCCGTCTCTCTGTCTCGTACGCCCTATGGCAAACACCTTTACGGGGGTTGGGAGGGAAGAAAATGTAACAACTACACATCTATTAGACTGACTTACAGCAAAGGACAGACAATACCAAGTGCTAACAGGGATATAGAGCAAAAGGAACTCATTCATTGCTAGTGGGGATAGAAAATGATATAGCTACTTTGGAAGACATTTAAAAGTTTCTTACAAAACTGAATGTAGTTTTACCGTACAATCCAGCAATACTGCTCCTTGATGTTTACCCAAATGAGCTAAAAATTTATGTCCATAAAAAACCCAGGCAAGTCAATAATTATAGCAGCTTTATTTTTAATTTCCCAGAAATGGAGACAACCAAGATGTCCTTTAATAGATGTCAAAAAGATACATAATGTCCTATATATTTCCACATTTTTAGAGCAGTTTTATGTTTACAGAAGAATTAAACAGGAAGTACAAAGTCCTAAGGACACTCCTATACACATACACACACATACAAACACGCACACACAGTTTCCTCTACTAATATCTTGCATAAGCATGGTAATTTGTTATAAATAATGAACCAATATTGGTACTTTTTAATTTTTTTTAGAGAGAGAGATTTTTCTATAGAGCGTGTACACTCACCAAAGAGACAGAGAGGCGGAAAACAAGAAAGAACCTTCTGGTAGGGGATGGCCACACAACAATCCCTTCTCCTACGTCCTCCTCTCAGGATTTTGGGCATGCACACAAGCTTCCAGGTCCAGAGCTTGAACCACAGTTGACTATTTGGAAGTCCAGCGATGGAACCATTATACCATCTGCTGGTCCTTGTACATTATTATTAAAGTCTGTAGTTTACATATGGGTTCACTCCTGAGGTACATTTTATGGGTTTTGACAAATATATAATGATGGGCATCTACCATTAAAGTAGCATATAAGGGACCAGCAGTTAGCATAATGGCTATGTCACTGGACTCCCATGTAGTTGACTGCGGTTTGAGTCTCAGACCCAGTGGCTTAAACTCAGACTGGGCTCATGTGTATTCGTGCCCAAGATCCCAGGAGGAGAATGGAGGAGAAGGGATTGCAGCATGGCCATCCCCCCGGGGGGTGATTTCTCGCTTTCTATCTCTCCATCTTTCTGGCAAGTGCACGAGCCCTATAGCAAAAACCTCTAAAAAAAAAAAAAAAAAAAAGTAGCATATAAAATAGTTTTTTCTTAAAAAAAAAAATCCTCTGTGCTTCCCTATTTACTTCTCCCTACCCATCTCATTCCCTCACATCTTATCATTATGTTGTCTCTATAGTTTTACCTTTACCAGAATGTCATGAAGTTGGAATCATATGGTATTTAGTCCTTTCATGCAGGACTCTTTCACTTAGGAATATATATTTACATTTTCTCTAGATCTTTACATGACTTGATAGTGTCTTCTTTTTTTTAAGCACTAAATTATATTACATTGTCTAAATACATCAGTTTATTTATCTCTTCAACTATTGAAGAACATCTTGGTTGTTTCTAGTTTGGGAAAATCAAAAATAAAGCTGCTGTAATTATTGAGTTCCAGGGGGTTTTTTTTGGACATAAATTTTTAGCTCATTTCAGAGGAACAGTATTGCCATTTGAGTAAATACTGAGGAGCAGTATTGCTGTACAGTAAAACTATATTCAGTTGTGTAAGAAACTTTTGAATATCTTCTGAAGTGGCTATACCATTTTCTATCCACACCAGCAGTGAAGGACAGTTCCTTTCATTCTGTGTCCCTTTTAGCATTTGGTATTGTCTATGCTCTGCTTTAAGTCAGTCTAATAGATGTGTGGTTGTATCTCAGTGTTTGAATTTTCTTTCTTCTTTTTTTTAAAAGGTGTTTGCCATAGGGCATGTGGGCTTGCCTGAGAGAGACAGACAGAGACAGTAAGAGGGAAAGTGAGAAATAACTGCCTGGGGGGATGGCCACACCACAATCCCTTCTCCTCCATTTCCTCCTGGAAATTTGGGCACACGTGCATGTGCTCTCTTGTGTATTCCATTGTGAGGAATTTGTAGGGTCCATTATGACCCTACAAATACTCTTGGGAAATAATTTGGAAAATAAATAAATAAATAAAGTATGTGTATGTATACACACACACACACACACACACACACACACACACACACAATCTGTTGTATCCAAGAGAAAGAAAGATGGCCTGGGATGGCGGCAATCTGAATATATGAATGCTGAGCTCACCATGGATTATGAGGAAAATTAGGATGACAGTTATAGCTGTATATGATGACAAGGCACAATGACTCCTTTTGTAAAATTTTATTTTCCAGACCCATTGAAGGATCAATTAAAATGAGTTGGACTATGATGGACAGAAAATGAAACAGCTGATTCACTAGCCTTTTCCTATCTTTACAGCCTAAAAGTCTTTTCTTCCTCAACTTCTATCAAATGTAAATATATATAGGACATATGTAGGACAGATATTAATACCATTTTATAGGTGAAAAGATCAAGGATCAGAAATGTTGAAGTTGCATTAGGGCCTAAAATAGATGTCCTCAAGTGACTTATTCTAGCTTCATTACCAATATGATATGTGTATATCTTTTGTTAAAATATTATTTATTTTATTTTATTTATCATTATTAGTATTATATTTTATTTGACCAGAGAGAGAGAGAGAGAAATAGAAAGAGAAGGAGAGAGAAAGTGAGGTCTTGGACTTGAACCACAGTTGGCCATGTGGGAGTTCAGTACCTTAATCACCACGCTACTTGCCATCCTGATACGTGTATATCTTTGTATCTCCTATCTCTTTCTCTCTCTGTAGCTATGATATATTTTTGGCATAAAAAGCTACTGTAAAATATGGAGTTTTAGGAAAATTTATCTTTAATATTTTGCAATGGATATGTTACCAGCGTTATCTTCCCACCCCTATGAATTTGCATAAATGTATAATGAGAGCTCATCTTTTCAAGGTCTTCCTTGTCTTCTCCCTTTTTATTTTCTTCTTCTTTCTACATCATTTATTTATCTAAACAACTGCATTGTATTTTCAAGTATGCTTGGCTTAGATGTACTCAGAGATGTTTGAGCATATCTTTCTTTGTCCAAATATTTTTTCTTTAGATACAAAATTGTTAATTTGAATGTAAACAATTTGGTAAAGAGTCAAAACAAGTAATTCTGATTTATATAGACTTTTTTCTTTTTTAGAATTGATATAGGTACAGCAACACATGTTACTAAGGCAGATTTCTGTGCTGTTAACGTAAGTGTGTATAGAAGGTGTTAATAGAAAGGCCAGAAACCAAAAGAGTTAACTGGAATTGGTAAATCCCTTACTTACATAGCAGTGTTTAAACTTTTATTTTTAAAATGAATGTAGACTTCTGCTAGGTAAAACTTTTTCTCCAAATATATCCTCTAGAGAAGCCTGAAGTCAAGTCACTTGATAAAGATACATTGTATCTTTACAATGTATTTATAAAGGCAGCTGTTTTAAACACAAACCACTTTTGTGTACAAACCATTCATACTTGTAAGCTTTAATTATAGGTTAAGCTAAACTGTAAGATAAATGCAGAATATAAACTTACACTAATGTGATCACTATTTTTATGTTGACTGTTAAAATTATTTCACACCAGAGGTTTGTTACATTTAACAGGTTCGAAATTAGAGTATATCAATTAAGTATATTACCCTGTAATTAAATGGAACTGATAATTGAATTACTATGTTTATTACTTTAGGGAAATACTTTGTAAAAAGGAAAATACTATTCTACCTTGAAAATATAGCAACACATAGCATGCACCTTTGTCGTGCATAGTCTGGGAATTACACCTCCTATTATTTGTAGTTTTGCATGCCTCCATATTTGTTCATGATGGCTCTCTTGTGTTTTCCATTATGAGGTAAAGTAACTAGTAAACATTTTTACAGCTATCACTAAAAGTGCAAAAATAGAAAGCACCACTTGCTAACTCTCAAATCCCTCTACCTCTCATTATATATAAATAATTATTTATATATTACATATATATATATATATATATATGTGCATATATGTGCATGTGTGTGTGTGTGTGTATATATATATATATATATATATATATATATATATATATATATATGGCTTCTTTTAAAAGTGTTTTTCTTTCCCTTAAGTGAGAGAGACAGAGACAACGCGAGAAAGAGAGAGAGTACCCTCAACAGGCTCTTGACTTTGTGTTCTACTCCCAGTCTCAGCCATCCTAGTGTGTGCTTGATGTACTCAGGGAAGTCTCTGGATGCAAACCCAGAGCCTGCCCATGTGGGTAGTAAGCCTTGCAGGGTGTTTTTTTTTTTTTTTTAATATTGTGCCACCATCTGGCTCTAACCTCTCTTCATATTAACTTTAATTTTTGCTACCAGTGACCTTGGTACAGAAGAAAGCAGGAGTCCTGGACTTTCCAGATTTAGCTTCAATACCAGTACTAGATGGACTAGCAAATTGTAATCCTTAGGACTAAAATTTCTCCACTATAAATTATTTCACTTACTTATTCATCCCACAAGTATTTCTGAGCACTCACTCTTTGTAAGGCACTGATATGAGCCATGGGGATAAACAAGTCATGAAAACACATGAGTGTTTCATGAGTCACTGCCCTCATGGAACTTTTTTATTGGTTGAAAGAAGATATAAATAAATTAAAATTATGATATGAAGTAATAAATGCTAGTAAGGAAAATACAGAGAGTAAGAGTGACAGAGACAAGAGGGTTATTTTTATATATGCTACTCAGGGAGGGTGTCTCTGATGAGGTGATACTTGGTTAGAGGAAGAGTATCAGAGAGTGTTATATAAGTTTCTAATCCTTCTAATAAGAACACACCAGACAGGTAACAATATGATCAAGGATCCTAGAGTGGAAAAGTATGCTTGGTGAGCAATAGGAACAGTGAAAAGGGCTGTGGACCTTAGACTAGAGTCAATCATGGGGATAGTAGCCGAAATAACTACAAAGAATAAGTGAGATGGTAGCTCATTAGAGTCCTCTAGGTAGTACTCAACATGTTTATGAATTCCAGGTCTAAATGGAATTCTAGGTTTAGTTATTGGGTAATGTGACTGGATCCCACATAGCCAACTGCATGGTTTGAGTCCCAGATCCAGTGGTTTGAAAAACATGCCAGGTATGTATGCACGTACCCAAAATTCCACATAAGAATGGAGGAGGAGGCACTATGACACGGCCATCCCTCTGGCATCTGATTTCTCACTTTTCTCATCTCTCTCCAGTGAGCACATACAACCCATAGAAGACTTTTTAAAAAAAATAGAACTATTTATGGATTTTTGTAAATATGAAAATCCACTGGAGTGCTTTTATCATAAATGGGAAGAAATGTCTTTATTACTTGATGTATCTTGTAGAGGTATCTGTTGCCCAAGGTAAAAATATTTATGACTAACTCAGAAATGAAAGTTTGGGGATGTTTAGTGTTTAAGGATTCAACACACACACACTCATTAATGTGGGATTATTGAGTCATTAGAAGTCATGACACATTTTTTTGCATAGAAAAATACTTCATGACTTTTCTGAAAAAATAATATAGTTACATTGAGCCAGAGAAGAAGTATTCTTCAAAAGAATATGTAAAATTTTTAAAAATCATTGCTGAAAAGCACAGAGAGAAACATCAGAATTGTAGTAGCCTTGAAGAACCACAGAATTGCTGAATTAGGGTGGCAATTGTCAGTTAAGTAAATCGAAGTACATTCTAGAAGAGGAAACTGCAGGAAATGGGTCAGCAAGGTGATTTTATTGCTTTACCTTCATGCTTACCACTTCATAAGAAGACTGTATTGGACAGAATGGGGCCAGCTGGTGTTAAAATGGCAATACATGGGAACCAGCAATTAGCGTAATGGCTATGTCGCTGGACTCCCACATAGTCGACCACGGTTTATATCCCGGACCCGGTGGCTTAAAACTCTTGCCGGGCGCGTGTGCGTGCGTGCCCAAGATCCCGAGAGGAGAATGAAGGAGAAGGGACTGCTGCGTGACCATCCCCTCTGGGCGGTGATTTCTCGCTTTCTGTCTCTATGTCTCTCTCTCTGTCTGGTGAGCGCACGTGCCCTATAGCAAAAAAAAAAAAAAATTAATTAATTAAAAAAAAATGGCAATACAGCTGGACCTACATGGCAAAAATCCCAGATTGATGTCTGGAAGCTTCTCTATGCTTGGCAGGCACATGTGTCTGTGATTTGGGCTAGCTGAGGTTGATGGTGGATTGCTGCATGAAGACCCTGTTGTGGGTGCATGCCCCTATCTCTTCCTCCCCCATAAAATAAATATGTAAACTACCAACAACAACAAAACAGAATGCAATTCTTTTATATCTTTCCATTTCTAAAACAGAAAGTTATCAGAATTAGAGAGTTTTATTTGACCCTGAAAATTGTCTAGTGCACTGATTCTTGTGGCAGTTTATTAGATTCATCTAGAAAAATTTTTAAAAGTGCCAATGGTTAAGAGCCAGCAGATGGCATAGTGGTTACTTCACTGGACTCCCACATGGCCAACTGCTGTTCTAGTTCAGGACCTGGTAGCTTGAAAACTATACTGGGTGCATGTGCATGCATGCCCAGGATCCTGGGAGAAGAATGGAGAAGGGATTGCAGCATGGCTTTCTCTCTGCACACCCTCTAGATGATTTCTCACTTTCCCTCTCACCGTCTCTGTCTGTCTCCTGTGACCACACACACACCCTATGGGGGAAAACCTCTTTTAAAAAAGCAAAGCAAAGAAAAGAAAAATAAGTACCAGTAATGGACTCTGATTCCCTGTCTATTAAATTGGAATTTCTGGGTTATAAGACACTCAGTGTATTTGAATAACATCACAATTCATGCTATTATGAAGACAGATTTTAAAACCATGGGTCCATTTCTAACCTGTCTCTCCCAATGCCATATTCCAGGTATACTCATGGAAGTGACTCAGAATCTCTTGGTAAACTTTAAAATATTGTCCTTGGCCAGCCACCTCAGACTTTCTTACATTAGTATCCCTTATTTGGGAATCAGATTTGTGAATTTTGAAATATTTGCTGGGTGATTCTCATACTAATTTGTACTCCGAAGCTACTCTGGTTTAAACAGCTGGGTCAGGGAACATCTAGACTTTCTAGGAACAGTGCCAGTGGGGTTGCATTCACAATTTCACAGTTAGCCTACTTTACCTGGTTATTTTTAGTTCATCTTTATCCTGAGTAATATTTGCCTCATTTTAAGTTCTAGCCTTTAGTCATCTTTTTCTTCTGTAGGGTTAGGTAGAACAGACTGTTCCATTTTCCTTATGACAGAGCTCAGATATTTGAGATTCTCTGTAACCTCCTGTTCATCAAATATGGATAAAAAATTGTATTCACCAAAATTATTCTTCCTAGGCATTGTTTTTAGACCTCATTCCTGCCTATTTTTTAAAAACTCATTCCCAATTGTCAATAGATGCTTTTGACAATATTCTGTTAAAACAAGTGGAGCATAAATTGGTTTATTTTCTGTCACATCAAACTGACTTCTCATATGTAACATATATTCTGCTTAAACTGCCATCAATGGTTTTCCTCATATGAAGTGTTGTTAATCCATATCTTTCCTGCACCATTTGAAACAGTTCATGGAAAGTGTGTTATCAAAACCTATGCATGGATTTCAAAATGTTTTTGCACCAAAATAAACTCATAATTTTATTCCATTTTCCATAGTTTCTCAAAATCTTCTCATATGTGAGATTATTTGCTATTTATAAGGAAGGAAGTTTAAATCATTCTAGTAAACATATCAAATCCAAGTATGTATCCATAGGAAAAGATACCACAGAGATTCCTTACATGAGATGCAAAAGGAGAAAGAAACACGTGATGCTCTTTTTTTTTTTTCCCTTCATAGTCTCTATCTCAGCTGATAGCGTAGCTTTCATTTGAAGATGATTACAAATAAACACCTAGGGGGCAGCAGATGGTGTGGAGGTTAAGGCATTGGTTCCCACATGGTCATCTGTGTAGTTCAAGTCCTGGACCCAGAGACTTCAAAAATTCCATCAGGCACATGTGTGTACATGTTCCAGATCCTGAGAGGAGACTGGAAAAGTCATTGTAGCATTGACCTTTCCCCTGGGGAGCGGGGGGGGGGGGGGGGTGTGCAGGGAGGATTTCTCACTTTTCCTCTCTCTCTCTTTCTGTCTCTGGTGAGTGTACATGCCCTAGTAACAAAAAACTGGAAAAAAAAAAAAAAAGAAAGAAAAGAAAAAGAAAGAAAGTAAAAAGTAAGCCTCCTGGAGCCCAAACTGCCTGTGCTCATCTTTTCTTTGCCTTTTAGGAGCTTGATGACCTTGAACAAGTTCTTTAGCCTTTTTCATATAGATCCTAAGCTCATAGGTTACAGAAAATGAAGTTTATTAGTCTGATAAAAACAGGTATTCCTTAAATATCTGTGAAATAAATGAATTTATTTAAGGCCTTGTTCCAGAGTTTGGGCGGGATACTCTGAGAGGCAGATATACCCAGAAAAAAATCTGTTGATTGCTGTCTAGAGACCAACCAAGTATGCTGGACACATGTGGGCTCATTATCCAGGCTGGCTGAAACTTAGGGATTGTGGCACCTCTCTCAATTTCTCTCATCATGAAATAAATAAATAAACTTAAAAGAAAAAAAAAAAAAAACGGCAAAACATTGCCTTAAAAACCTTGCTTTAATGCTGATACCTTCATAAATAGTTTCCCTCATATCTCTAGAATCTGTTTTATTTTTTTTCTTAAAACTCATGAGTCCAGAACCAACGGATGGTGTAATGATTACATCGCTGCACTGCCATTTGCCCGACCACTATTCGAGTTCTAGACCTGGAGGCTTGAAACCCACACCAGGCACATTAAATATGTGCCCAAAATCTGAAGAGGAGAATACAGGAGAAGGGATTGTGGCATGGCCATCCCCTCGGGGGGTGATTTCTTGTTTTCTGTCTCTCTCTGCCTCTCCAGTGAGTGCACACACCCTATAGCAAAAACTTCTCTCTTAAAAAAATGATATATATTTGTCTTATTTACATATATGACAGGAGAAGTTCTTTGAGAACAGAACTATGATATATTCATCCTTGCATTCTTCACAGAATCTAACATGAAGCCCCACTCATTAGACCTGTATAAGCATTAATCACATAAAATAATAAATTTTTGATCATGTCATGTTGTTATTCATGTTATATAATTGCTTCCAATCAACATATTCTGAGTTATTTAAATTTATATTTTTTATATTTGTACCTTTGAAACCACTTTTTAAATTATTTGTTCTCTGTTTCCTTTTTATTTAATGTTACCTCTATTCACTAAAGAATAACTTCTTAAAATAAGAGCTAACTGGGGACAGCAGGTGCTGTAGTGGTTAAGGCACTGGATTTTCAGAGGGCCGATTGCATTTCCAGTCCCAGATCTAACACTGGGAAAATCACGTTGGGCATGTGTGCCTGTGTTCCTAAGTCCTGGGAGGAAAATGGAAAAGAGACGTTTGTGGTGTGGACATCTGTATGGGTGAGTTCTCACTTTCCCTCTCTCTGACTCTCTCTGGCCAGTGCATGCACCCTATGGCAAATATCTAAAACAAAAACAAAAACAAAAAAAAGCAATTTTTCTTATATATGCACCCACATTTAATATGAAATAATATCATCTCTACTGGACCATGACTAATGAACAAAATCAATTTAACTCCAACAAACATCTTGGATTGATTATACTTTTCTAGTGCCAAATTTATATACACCGTTAAGTAAATACCAAATGTAATGACACATGCTTCTTTAGGAATTCCTTTAATTATGTGAAACATTTTCATCTTAGTTTTATTTTTAGAAGCAATTTTTCATGTGGTCTGAGTCCTACTTTTGCATTTTTATTCCTTGTTTAAATGTATTTGCAGACTCTATTCTCTGTAGCTGTTACTCATTAACTAAAGTATGTGGTAGAACTTTCTTTTTCCCAAATGTTGGTGTTTTGATCATGATATTCCTTACATCATGAATTGAATGCTTATGTATGAACCATATAATTGATGTCTTTCTTGGTAGTAATAATAAAAAGGTTAAGGGCTATTTACATTTTCGTGAGTACAGAGATGAACTGATTTTTTTAAAAATGCATTTGATGCATATCAATTTTAGTTTGCCCAGAATGCACTGATTTTCCCAATATATTAAGGGCATACTAAGCTAATGTAGAATATATAAGAATCCTTAGATACAGGGATAAGCTATTTTAATGCTTATGATGCACACAACTATTATATTTTTTTGGAAGTTCAAAATGTGGACAACATAATCAGTGTCTCTCATCTCTCTATGTGACTAGCTAGCTGGTAACTAAATAGCTATGTGCCTATCATCTATCTAGTTAGGTATGAATCATAAAAAACTCCTCAAGATGGCACAATTAAGAGGTGGCAGAACAGGAAAATACTTAGAAACTCAAACTTGCTTGTTGGGTTATATTCATTACCCTGGTCCTCGTCTCTGGATCTCGACCCCAGGTAGGGACAGGTCTATGCAGATAGAAGTTTAGATATTACCTGTGATGTTGCTGGTTCAGTTACACCACTTGGAGAGGCTCATCTATTGGCTGAATCTATCTTTCACTGCACTTTGTCCTCTTTTGAGAAAGGCATTTTATCAGAATTACAGGCAAAAGTCTCATTAGCTTTCTTATAAATGACTGAATGCAATATCAGGAAAAAGATTGGTCCTGCTTCCCATAGCTTGGTGGTTAAGGAAGCCAGATCACACATGGCTGAGTCTCAGTCCTGGCCGATTGAAAAACACAATGGACATAAGTGTTTGTGTGCCCCAAATCCTAACAGGATGGAAAAATGTAGGAATTATGGCAAAACCACACTCCGTTATGGGATGATTTCTCCTTTCTCTCTCTCTCTCTGTCACTCTTGTTGAGTACCCATGCCCTCCTATAATTAAAATTTTTCTCAATAAAAATTGTTTTACTTTTTCCCTAAATGAATTGGTCACTCTTATCCTATTACAATACTTCTGTGTAATGAATAAAAGTAATTTGATATAAATACATTTTACTAAAGCTACTTTGAGTTTATTGCCATCAGTTGAAAAATAATTCATTAGAATATTTATAAACTAATATTGTACTTTGTGTCTTTTCCCATGTGTGCAGTAACCATGTGTGCATTAAGTATCAAATGAACTTAGAGCTAGTGCCTCCTCAATGTAGAGTTGACCCTGTCTCTTTCTAGTCATGTCATTTTGCCAAGCAATAAAGGAAAAAAAATCACCAATATCATATCAAAGTTCAAAGTCATTTTGAAGATTGAATTAGACCAATGTATTGATATAAGATATTGCCCAAGGTACACCACACATGGAGACCATTAAAACAAACTGTCATAAACGTTTATAAATGAAAAGTCCTGGGCTGGCCCCATAAATTGGTAATTAATGTAGCTGACTCTCAAATGGCCAAATAAGGCTGGAATCCCAGACCTACTGGCTTATAAAAACACACTGGGTATGTGTGCTCCAAATCCTGACAGGATGGAAAAATGGAGGACAAGGGATTGCAATGTGACCATGCCACATTGTTTGGTCTCTCTCTCTCTCTTTCTCTCTCTCTCTCTTTTTGGAAATCACACACATCCTTTGGCAATTGAAAAAATGATAATAAAATCCTAAATAATTTGTTTCCCTGACCAGCCAGTGGCTTGATAGTTAAGATGTCTCAATCCCATATGGCCAATTGCATCATTCAAATCCTGGATCAACAGTTTGAAAAACATGCCTGGCATGTGTCCTTCCATGCCCAGAATTCCAACAGGAGAATGGAAGAGAAGAGATTGCAGTGTGGTCATCCCCTTAGGGAGGTGCTCAGTCATATTCCCTCTCTCTCCAGTGAGTACATGTGCCCTGTATCAAATTAAAAAGTAATAATAACAGTAATATTTTTCCTAATGCTATGGTAAATGAATTTTTTAATTTAAATTTTGTTTTTGAAATGTTTGCTACTAGTATATAAAAATAGTTGACTTTGGAGCTGGCAGGTGGTATGATGGCTAGGGTGCTAGATTTCCATGTGGCTGACCGTGGTTTAAGTCACAGAACCAGTTTCTATCTAAAAGAGAAATAAAATTTTGGGTCTGTCTATCCCATTATAGAGAAGTTATTTCCAATTTTCTAAAAACCATTTACAAGTTAAAATCTGATAGAAGTCTGGGACCTTGGGTAAATAGTTGAGTTTGACCATGTATAATATTTTTGCCCTAGATAATATTTTGCTCCCCACAATATTAAAAAATGTGTTGCCATGGGTCCAGCATGTGATGTGGTGGTTAAGGTGCTGGATCCCACATGGCTGACTCTGCAGTTAGAGCCCCTGACTCAGCACCTTGATTTTTCACATTCTCGCTCTCTATACCTCGCTGTCTCTGTCTGCAAAGTGCACATGCCCTATGACAAAATTCTCAACTAAATAAATTCATAAATTTTAAAAAAAGTGTTAACATTTTTTTTCTCATTTTCAGTTTAGATAAATTCTATAACAGAAATAAAAGCAAAGTATACCTATTATACTTATGTAGTTTATGCCCTGAAAAAGCATTGTGAAGTTTTATGCAGTGTGGCCATCCCACACTGCATGAAACTTTCTGGAGTGGAATGTTTGGAAAAGGAGAACACATTTAGACTTGGCCTTCAGGTGTACAGGACCTGGCAGAGATGGAATGTGGGAGGAAAAGAGATTAGAAAAGGGGAAAGAGCTGAGTAGAAGGCAAGAAAGCTAAAATGCATGGTATGTGTAACAGGGAATCCAGATTGCTTACCAGCAGGAAGCATAGAAGAGAATAGCAAGTTGAGAAGGTTGTGAAGACTAGATTATGGCTGGTTAAGGGATTTTGACTTTCCTTAGTAGGTAATGAGATCTCTACAGGTTTGGAGAGTTAGAGCCCCTGACTCAGCATCTTGATTTCTCACATCAAGATAAGATAAGATCTGGATAAGATCTATGAGATTTGCTTTTTTTAGAATGACAGCAATAGGTTGTTTTGCTTTGCATCCCCCAGGGGGGGTTGTCCATAGCCCAATCCCTTCTTTACCATTCTCCTCCTGGGATTGTGAACACATATGCATATGTACCTTGTGCATTTTGTAAAACCACTGTATCCAAGACTTGAGTCAGTCAGTCAGTCATGTGGGATCCAGCCACCTTAACCACACAGCCAGTTGACCCAAGAAATGACATTTTTTCTAGGAAGCTATTTTGAGAATTGGAGACTGAGTATACAAAAGCTAGACAATATAAAAAATAGAACACTGAGCCACAGTTTGCAGCAGCTATCCCAGTGAACCAAATTATTAGCTGCACTAACTACAGCTAGCCTAGGAAGCCAGATTGCTCTAAGACAGACTCCTTGGAAGTCCAAAAGATGGCTCAGAGACTCTTGAGAAAGACATTCTGGGTACTAAAGTTGACAAAAGTCCTATCTAGTTTTCAAAAAATTTATATATATGTGTGTGTGTGTGTGTGTGTGTGTGTGTGTGTGTGTGTGTGTGTGTATATATATATATATATGTATATATGTATATGTGTGTGTATATATATATGTATATATGTATATGTGTATGTGTGTGTGTGTATATATATATATATATATATATATATATATATTTCCAAAAGGAGAAAGTACTTACAATGTTAAGTTTTCTAAAGTAAATTCATTAAGAAAAAGGAGGAGAGGGAAAATCTCCCCCTTATTTTCAGCAGAATTAAGTATTACTTTTTAATTTTTATTTATCCGTCTTCAAGACTGAACTTGCCTCCTAAATAAAGCAGATTAAGAAGTCACTTTAGGGACCAGCAGTTAGCGTAATGGCTATGTCGTTTAACTCCCATGTAGCTGACCGCGGTTCAAATCCCGGACCCGGTGGCTTAAACTCACGCCAGGCACGTGTGAGTGCATGCCCAAGATCCCGAGAGGAGAATGGAGGAGAAGGGATTGCGGTGTGACCATCTCCCCGGTGGATGATTTCTTGCTTTCTATCTCTCTGTCTTTCTGGAGAGTGCCTGCGCCCTATAGCAAAATCCTCTCAAAAAATAAAAAAAAGAAGTCACTTTAAAAACATTGTCTTTTAACCACGACAATTACTGGAATTTGTGTAATGATTCTAAAACTTCAGTTTCAGGGACTCAGAATGCTTTTTTATAATATTGGTATCTGGGTCCCTGGTCATAGATACTGATGAAAAAGACCTGGGATTCAGTTCAAATATTTTCCTCCTTATCACATTCTCCTTATGAGATTCAGAGACTGGTGTTCCCATATTATTTCTTAAGAATCACCACCTAAGTCTGCCTAACCTCAAGAAATAACAATCTTGCATAATAGACTGTGGGTTTACTCAATGGCTGATGGGTTATCCTGAGGCTAATTGTTTTGCCAGTGCAGTTAATTATTTATAATTACACCTACAGCCACTTTTTCATTTTGTAAAACAAGAAGTATTCCCTGTTCCATAACTCAGTATTGTCATGGCATCAGTAATTCAGAACATACCCATACAATGGGCATCAAGATGCTCTTCGATGACACGGATCAAATATGTTTTGAATCAGACATTTTTGTAACAGAAAAAGAAAAAAGAAAAAAATCATCACTATCATATTTAATTCATAAGCCAAGAGAAAGACTAAAACTAATAAAAGTTGAGTGTTAAACTTGAAATACGTCTATGACAGATTGCTATGCTGTATGCATAAGTAGGTCTCAGACTTATTCTAGTGTGAATCTTTCAGTTAATTTTCTCTTTACAACACCAGACCAGACCCCTAAGGTATGGCTAACTGTTTTCAACTTAAGTGTTTCAGGCAGTAAGTAGCAAAATCGCTAGCACAATTATGATGATTGAAGTGTTCATTTAAAAATAGTAGCACCTACTTATAATCAGCATAAGTGACAATAGTTTTTTAGTTATTTAAATTATACAGCTGTAGCTTTAGAATTATCATAACCTACAATGAGTAATTTGTTATTTAATAAGATAATGAGTTAAAACAAAATTATAATACTTAAGGTAAAGAGATAATACTTTAGGTCATTCTTTCAGAAGAAAAAGTAATTATGTTTTCGTCTTTAGAAACTTGCCTTTTTCTTGTGTTAACCTATCATTACACTCTTCAGAAAAAATGACTCTTAATCATTGGAAGTTGGAAGCTTAAATCTGTTAGGGCTTTCTTGTAGCTCCAGCAGGGGAAACATGAGTTTATTTACTTACACGGTAGAACTGGGATGTTCTGACCAGTCCATAAGTGATCTGTGCCTTCAGTTGGCACAAGCTTATGTTATGTACGTTTAGAACAAATCATGCATAAAGACAAATGCAGGCTTTCTGCCTCCAAGATAGATTTGGTCTCAACATTCATTGAGGATTACAATAAAAGATTATTTTATTTTATCAATTAACAGAAGCAGTGAGATATTTAGAGTTTTTATTTTAATTATTTTATTTAACTTCATTGATTTATTCATTTATTTCATTTTAATTTGACCAGAGATGGACAGAACAAGAGAGAAAGAGAGAGAGGGAAAGTGAGAGAGCAAGCCACCAGGTTCAGGACTTGAACTGTGGTCTGCCATGTGGGAGTCCAGTGCCCTTAACCACCATGCCACCTGCCGGCCCCAAGATGTTTAGGGTTTATTGCCTCTACTTTTGTTATGCTGACTTTGGGGAAGGTGTGGTAGGCATACCTCTGGAGCATTGGCCAACAAATTCAGAGAGGTACAAGTACTGGTCATATGATGTTTAAGAGCCCCAGCTGTGGCCTGAAGCTAGATATTAGGAAAAACAGGAATGAAGCTTGCTGAAAAGGGTTCAATGTATGGAGCATGCCCACGACATTCACTTAAGTGTTTTAATAAGTCATGATTATTTATTACAGAACTTAATGGAATAGGAAAATGTTCCTGTAAGGTATGTTCAGTCATAACAAAATAGCAATTATTATTGATTTTATGAGGGCAAAAGCCTGTAGCTTTATGAAACCCTGTTGTAATTCCTGTAGGTTATGTTTCTTTCTGGTCAGCTAAGGTCATTGTTTTCTCTGCCAGGTAACAAATTGTACCCTGCCTTTTCTCCAAAAAGGCCAACATTTGACATATACCTCTCGTTCTCCACTACTTCTTGTTTATACACATCTAGATTGTTCAAGTTTCTGTAGAAGAAATTATATAATTATGCTAAAGAAATGTAGGACAGGGACCAGCAGTTAGCATAACGGCTAAGTCGCTGGACTCCCATGTAGTCAACCACGGTTCGAATCCTGGACCTGATGGCCTAAACTCACTCTGGGCGCGTATGCGTGCATGCCCAAGATCCCCAAAGGAGAATGGAGGAGAAGGAATTGCAGTGTGGCCATCCCCCCTGGGGTTGATTTCTCGCTTTCTGTCTCTCTGATAATCTCTGTCTTTCTGGCGAGCGCATGCTCCCTATAGCAAAAACCTCTCCAATAAAAGAGAAAGAAATGTAGGCCAGCAATTTTATAGAGCTGTATTAAATATAATTCACACAACTTAAAATGTATTTTCTTAAAAATACAGGACAGTGGGACCAGCAGTTAGCGTAATGGCTATGTCGCTGGACTCCCACATAGTCGACCGCGGTTCGTGTCCCAGACTCGGTGGCTTAAACTCACACCGGGCGCGTGTGCGTGCGTGTCCAAGATCCCGAGAGGAGAATGGAGGAGAAGGGATTGCAGCATGGCCATCCCCCCTGGGGGGTGATTTCTCGCTTTCTGTCTCTCTGTCTCTCTCTGCCTGTCTGGCGAACGCACGCGCCCTATAGCAAAAACCTCTCCAGAAAAAGAAAAAAAAAAAAAAATACAAGTCAGTGGTTTTGAGTCCATTTACAGGATTTTCCAATAAGCATAATCAATTTTAGAACATTCTCATCACATCACAAAGAATTCTTCTTTTAGAATTATTTATTTAATTTTATTTATCATTATATATATTTTTTTCAGTTTGCCTAGAGAGAGACAAAGAGAAAGAAGAGAAAAGTGAGAAAGCAAGCCACCAGGTCCAGGACTTGAACTGTGGTCAACCATGTGGGAGGGAGTCCAGTGCCTCAACCTCCACACCACCTGCCAGCCCCTCTTATTTTTCTTGACAGTTTCCCCTGTAAGCCTCCAACTTCTCTCTATATAGTTGTCTTTTCAAACTACATACATGTACATTTTATATAAATGGAATCATACAACACATGGGCTTTGCTACAGTATGTACCAGTACTTTACTCTTTTGTGTGACTGAATAAAATAACATAGTGTATATAGGCTTTATTTTATTTACCCACAGACATTTGGTTGCTTCATTATTGGCAATTTTAAGCTTGTACAAGCTTTTGTGACCATATGGTTTCAGTTCTCTTGGTTATGTACCTAGAGGGGCAGAATTGCTGAGTTATATATGTGATAACTCTGTTTAACTTTTTGAGGAAGTACTAAACTAGTTTTAAAGTCTTATATTTCTCTGTTGATCTTTTTTTTTTTTTAATGTGTTTTATTCATTATTGGCAGTGGGGTACTGACGTCTTCAACAACAGTTACAATAGTGATACCTCTTTAATGAACTTATAATTTTATTTTTTAAAACATTCCTCTTTATCTCTAGTAACCTTTTGTTGTTGTTGCTTTATAGTATATTTTGTCTGTTAGTATAAGCCACTGTTGCCTTCTTATGCTTGTTGTTTGCGAGGTATATATTTTTTCTCTCTGTTTAATTTCAACATATTTGTATCTTTGAATGTACAGTATGTTCCCTATAGATAGTATGTAATTGTATTTTATTTTTACACTGTTGGACCACCACCTTTGCCTTTGATTGAACTATTTAACTCATTCACATTTGACATTATTATTGATATATGTGAATTTACACCTGCCATCTTACTTTTTGTTTTCTTTAAGTTTCGTGTCTTGGTTCATTATTTACCATTTTATTTTTAATTTAGTGAATATTTGCTTTATTTTAATTGTAGTAGGTACATGTACTCACTAGAGACAGAGAGAAAGAGAGAGAGAAATGTCTCTTAATGGGAGACAACCCCTAATGGGGTGTGATTATGCTGCCTTCCTTTTTTCTTCATTTCTCCATTCATTCAGAATTTTGGGCATGTACCCAGCATGTTATTCAAGCTGCCAGGACCAGGATTGAAACTGTAGTTGGTTGTGTGAGATCTGGCTTCCTATTGTATAGCACTTGACCACTGTAGTTGAAAGCTGCCTCAAATTGAGTGAATATATCCTACTGTTTTACTTTAACTCCTTTAATCATTTTCACTTTTTTTTTTGGTCTTCCCCTCCCCCACTTGGTTACTTGAGGGCTTATTATATAGATCATAAATGATCAGAATCTACTTTAAACTTGTATTCACTTAATTCCAGATATACATACAAATTTTATTCCAGTGGAATTATAGTTCTTTCTCCCATCTTGTGTGTTATTGCTAGATATATTACATTTCTATATGATAGAGATTTAGCAATAAATTATATACATATTGTGAAATACAGCAGTTGCCTTATAAATCAGTTAAGGGAAGAACGAAGAAATGTCTATCATAATAACATAACCAACTTTCATCAAATTATTTTCTGGTATCACATTTTCTCTGGAGGACTACTTTTTGCATATTTTATAAGATCATTGCTAGCAATTTACTCAGTTTTTGTTCATAATTTGTTTTTTGTAACTTCTACCTGTTGTGATTTTTTGACTGGCGAGTTGAGTGGATACAGAGAGCTCCTCATACTATTCCTCAGTGATACCTTTAAAAAATCTACACTTATTTGTATTTTTCTGAATGCAGGTATGAGATTTTTACACCAATGGGTATTAATATTAATTATAGCAATGATGTATCAAGGGAAAGAACCCAACACTTTACTAGGTTGCTGGAAAAGTCATGACTTATTATTGCATAAAAATCAGGAAAATATACATAATTTTCCAATAACCGTGTATACAATCTGTTTTGCATAGCAGTCATCTTCTTTTCCTAAGAGAAGAAAAGAATACTAGTCTCCTTAAAGAAAATGAATTCTTCACTAAAAAATAAAGGGTAAGATCCCTTGGATTTTGCCCTTTGGAATAAAAATAAATCTTTTAAGTAGGATAGATTACACAAATTTCTTTGGTTGATAATCCTTGAAATGTGCCCCATTCTAGGTTTTATTCCCCTTTGAAATGAAAATACAAACCTCCAGGGAGATAAATTTTTCTGGAGTTCTCTTCCTCTTTGTTTACTCTTGTTCTTTTAACATCTCAGGTTTTTATTTCAACCCAAGTTCTAGTTGTCATTGCTCCCAAATCCTCATCATTGCAGACTTAATAAAATGTGGGGGGAAAACAGTATAGAAAGTAAACATAGATACCAGAGACAGTGTGAGAAGAGAGTGGGAAAAAGCAGAGGGTAGGAGATAGGGAATCAAGGATGGGGGGGGGAGCAAAACATACAGGAAACAAAAATGGAAAATTATTTGTTGACAATAACATGTATGTTGATGTGCTTGATTGAGACAATATACAGTGTACTCTGGATGGAAAATCTCATTTTGTATGCTGTAATGATGTACAGTGAATGAATGTAAATAAATAAATTTAAATTAAGAAACAAACAAAAAAAACTATATTGTTTCTAACAGCCCGTAATGCATACTTAATTTATTGATTGTTGATGTTCTTTAAGACCTAAAATACACGAAGATCAGATCAGAACACTTTTCCTCCTCTTTCTTTTTATTAAATTACCTGGATTCCCAACTGACAGAAACCCATAACTATGAGTAATATTAGCATTGCCACTTTAGCTACAATGTCACTCTGTAACAAATGTTGCCTTTGGCAATTCACAACCTCTCTGGGGCTCTGTCTTAATCTTGGGAATTAAATGGTTGTCTCAATGATCAGAATCCCCTTCAGCTAAAATTCTATAAATTGTTAAATAGAGGCAAGTTCTTTTAAAACAATACAAAAATAACACAAAGTGAGAAAATTACTCACCACTCTTCAGAGTTATTACTTTGGAGGACAAAGATGTGTTTTCTATTTCAAATTCTCAGCACAATCTTTTATCATATATTTCACAACATATTTAAAAGTTTCTAATTTAATAATTTAGTTTAGTGTTAATGTTAATAAAAATAAACTCTCTAGATAAGTTTGTAATATTTTTCAGTCCAATACTGATTAGTCGAATCATCTCTCATAATTATTTGTGAAGGGGATCTTGTCTACACAATAGTCAGTTTCTTCTGCTTTGTCTAAATCTTTCTTGCTGCTGTAACAGAATTCCACAAATTGGATAATTTATAATAAACAGAAATTTATTGGCTCACAGTTCTGAAGGCTTGGGATTCCAAACTCAAAGGGCTGACATTTGACAATGGCCTCTCCCTATGTCATAATACGGCCGAAGATATCACATGGAAAAAAAATGAAAGAAGAGGGGAAGAGAAAAAGAGAAATAGGGGGCTGAACATGTTATTTTAGAAGAAACACATTCCCATGATAATGACATAAATTCACTCATGAAAGCAGAGCCCTCATCTCTCAAATACCCTGGCTACCATACTTACTTTGTCAATCAAGTTTCCAACACATGGACTTTAAGGAACACATTTAAACCCATAGAAGCTTGCCCACTCTGAGTGGTTGTGGAGTGGCCATTTTTTTCCTATGTGTTTGTTTGGAAAATTCATTAATAGATGAGTAGAAACAAACAAGACACAATGAATAGACTTTTCCAAAAGAAAAGAAAATATGTTATTTGATCATGAAGAGGTGAGAATAGCTCTCTATCTCTCTGAAAAATTTTCTGAAACCAATTAGGATGCCTTATGAGTTACAGTTACTCTTTCTGCCTTTGATCATATAAAGAACCACTTAATTTCTTTCTTTCTTGTATAATCTTACTTGAATGGTTTTCTGTTACAGCCAGTTCTGTTATAATGCTACACATGTCCTCCTAAAAATAATTGGGCTGTGTGAAATCATGCAGTGGAAAATCCCAGAGTTGATGGTAAATATTAAGTTAGGGACAAACATCCCCAAAACAGTGGCCTATACAAAGAAAAGGTAGGTACATAATTAAAGTGATAGCTCAGTTTTATGCATGGTAAATGAATGAGAAGAGTGTCAATGCTATGATAAACATACTTTATCCTGGATTGGGGAAGAGACTAACATTTGTTTGTGTAAGTGGGCATCAGATAAAGTTTGCAGCTTTGGGAGTCATTAAGTTGTAGAAGATTACCAAATTTGTAACCTTTGCAGCATTAAAGCCTTCACTGAGGTGTTTCTTTATTCTCTCTCTTCCTTTTTTTCTTTGCAATGTCTTTTAGGGCATGTGTTTATAGTAGATACCAGTTTTATAAACATTGCATATTTGATATGATGTATAACTTTTTGGAAATTTCTTTATTGCTTTCTAATCTTTACTCTTAACTTTTGCTCAATAGCTAAAGGCTTTGGAAATTGGAATGATGTTTTGAAATCACCAAACCAGCAGCTACTAGTACTAAAAGGAGCTATTTCTGCAGGATTTAGCAATTTCTGTTTAAGTTCTTAGTTTACAGAAGTGCTTTACTACATTTGATTGTGAAAAAGGGTGTTTTGGCCTTTTTTTTTTTTTAACCACTTTTGCCTTGAGTGCATAAGCTCAACAATTTGTTACTTCTATTTCTTTAGGCCTATTTTCATCGACTTTGCAATGGTTGAAGTACTTTTTTATGTTGGAGGCCGAGGGCCATGTTGTATTAGATTGATCAGATTAGTGTAGTATTTATCTTAGCAATGCGATTTATGGTAAATACCTGTTTTTGCTTTAGAAGTTGCTACAAATTGAGTAGCTGAAGCCTGTTACACAGGCAACTTCATGCCTTTGTGGTTACCACCCAGTAATATTCTGGACCTCCTTGAATCCTTCTAACAAGTCATCATACCAGAGGGCTATTATAGGGATCGCTGACTAACAGAAAATATTAAGAGTTTGTTTTGTGAGATTATTTTCTCCTCCAAAGGATGGTTGGAACAGAGCTGCAGGTAGTTGGAAAAAGACACAAGACACTGGTGTCATGTTATTTATTGAATCAGTTTAGTAGGAACTCACAGAGCCCTTAGTAGGCTCACAAAATGCATAGCAGTGCTAACAAATGGAGCCAGTAATGCCTGTGGAGAACACTCCCAGAGCACCTTCCTCCCTCTTGGAGCTCACAGCACATGGAGCTGAGCCAGACCTAGCCATGGCCAAGCCAAGCCAAAGCCATCAGGGCTGACAAGGCTGAACCAAGACTGAGTGGAGCAGGGCTAGCTAGCAGAGCAAGAGCAGGGCAGTACTATACAGGGCGTTGCTGAGCTAGCTGACTAGGTGCTCCCTTAATCTTAAAGGAGCTTCAGACAAAAGCGGCTCACTGCCAAAACCAAACTGTCACGCGCGCACACAAACACACGTGCATTATATCCATTGTTTTAAAACAGCAAAGTCATAATTATATAACAAGTGCACAAGGGCAGTACGATTAATAATATACATTATTATGTGGCCTTCAAATATGACAAGATAGAAGGTGAGGGAGCCAGACTAAACCATCCTGAGTCTATTTGGAATATAAAATTATTATGGATGCATTCAGGATTTCAGTTCCAGTTGAAATACATCCTAAAGTACTGAAATAACTAGTAATTACATTATCAATACCACCCTTGATGCTTTTTCGAAATGTTGTAGAAAATAAGTACCAAAAGAATTGTGATCATCATAGGACCATCAAATGTGATCACAATTTTCCAAAGAATGAATGTCAGATACTACAGATGAATGAGCTTGATGTCAGATTCTAGAAACACTCTATAAAATATTATGGAGCAGACAGCCTATTGAGAGCAGGAGTTATAGACTAAATATCTTTACAACTGTGGAACATAATATAATAAACATAACAACACATAATACACAGCAGGTGCTTAAGAACTATTAATAAAACTGAATGAGTTGCAAGAACCTGCAAGATAAGAGATCATGACTAGGAATGACTATAGATGCAGAATCCATAGGAAAGACAACCCAATTCCATTAGTTCTTTTCTTTTCTTTTCTTTTCTTTTCTTTTCTTTTTTTTTTTTTTTTTTTTTTTTTTTTTTTTTTTTTTTTTTTTTTTTTTTTTTTTTAAGTAGGGTGCATGTGCTTGCCAGAGAGAGAGAGGAGAGAAAGTGAGAAATCCCCTCCCCCCAGGAATGACCATGTCACAGTCCTTTCTCTTCTAGTCTCCTCTTGGGATTTTTGGACACACACTCACACATGCCTGGCATGATTTTCCAGCTGATGGGTCCAACTGGAAACTGCACAGTTGGCTATGTGGGATCCAGTGCTTTAAACTCCATGCCACTTCCTGGCCCTCTATTAGTTCTTTTAATCAGGTGGTATTCAATAAGACAGGCCAAGCAGAAGAAGTCACAGATAAAGCCTATCTGGATTTCAGCAAAGTGTTAAAATATTTCATGATTTATTTGTTTACGAGTTGGAGAAATATAGATCACATGACAGAAAAATCCAGTATTGTCAGAGCTGGATGAGAGTAGGTTGAGATAACTGAATGATGGTTCCCCAAGAGCAGTCACACAGGATTCTGTCCTAAGCCTTGTCGCATTCTTATCAATGACTTGGATAAAGACAAAAATGTTTGCTTACAAAATTTTCAGATAACGAAAAGCTGAGAGAGAAATAGCTAATGTGTTGTTGAGAAATCAATATTTGAAAAGATCTTGACAGGAATTTGTCTGAAAAAGAATTTAGGACTTTAGTTGACTGCCAACTCAAAATAAATTAGTCATGAATGCCAGAAATTTAAATTTAAATTCACAACTCAGCTACTCTTAGGATTGTGTATACAATACTAATTTTTAGGATTCAGCCATCCTTAAGAGCCCTAGTGTGACCAAGAAAGTATTAATGATGTAATTTAACAAATGGTATTTGGGTTCATCTCAATAAATATGTATTAAAGCATTTGAAGTGACTCACTTCAGCAAGAATTGATGTGCTTCTTTTGAGAGCAAGGGAGAGGAGGGCTGAATGACGTGACAAGGAGAGAGGAACTAGTTACATCTCACCTTAAAAATTAAAAAAAAATTAATAAGCCAATAGTTTGAGAAAAATAGGAAAATATAAAGTTTAAGAACATTAGTGGACAGTAGAGGACATTCTAGCGTGTGAAAATGGCCTCTCTGTGACACCACCACCCTGCTGTGAGGATATCTCAGGGTCACTGGACTCCTAGGTTCTCTTTCTCTCACTCTTCCATGTGGGTCTCTATTGGACCTGTGCTCTCTGTAATGCACCATGCCCTTCAGTGATTCAAGGGGATCACATGCCTTATGGCTTGAATCCTTTGCAAAGGGAGCCTGCAAGGTAAGCATGTGAGAATGTAATTACCTTTGCTGATAAGAGGACAGCAGGTGAATACCATGATAAGCTGCTGAAGTATGCGAGAAGGAAAGCTGGATGTGAATACATCAGCAAAGCAGAGATGATTATTTCCTACTCAATTAAAAGTGAGCTGAATGTTTATTGCTGCTATGTTTGTTTCTAAGGAGAATAAACATGTAAGGAAAATGTGTACAAACTGATCAGGGGCTAGCTCCTAAAGAAGACAAACCAGCAGGGGTCAACTGGGGCAATCAAATATCAATCACTGTTCTAAAATGTAACAAAAGGTAGGCCCTAAATGCTATTTGAAACAGAGTCAGGTTTATATCCTTTGACATAATAAGGGTTATTATTATATATAAATATGTACATATATAAATTGCTATATAACTAATAGTACATTATACCTAAAATACAATAATTCTGTTATATAGCCCCTCAAAGTGAGGCTATAATAACTATTTCCAGCTGTGATAAACAAAGTTTGAATTGCTAGATCATTAATTTATCCATACCAGATTACTGGCATGTTTGATATAAAATTGGGATTTGGATGTTATATGCAATCATTAATTAATTTTTACAGTTGAGGGTTTAATGGGAGGAGAGATGGAAGTATATCTTATATCTTCTATTAAGAGATATTCACTTTCAAGAAATTGTAATCAACACCCCACCCCCATTTTCCTCAGTGACATGGTTCATGAAGGAGAGGAAAAAATGTAGACAAAAAAAGAGCGAGAGAAAAAGATTGACTTGTCAACCCCTTTTAAAGGTTGCATTAGATTTTAATAGCCTCACATAACCATTAAACAAGGACACGCCAATGAATAGAATTCGCTGTTCTATGTAGTAGCTGATTCAACTTCTGGAAGGCCAGGCAAATGGGATTTTAAAAAAGCAAGGCAATAGTATAAATAACTTAGTTGGAAAAAAAAAAAAAAAAGAAAAAAAAAACCACTGTCAAGGATTTACAGAAGTAAATGTAGTCTGCAAGGACTCATTTCCACATTGTCTTTGGTCTGTTCCTTGGAAACCTTCTGAGCTGGCAGTTTGCAGGCAGTACATTTATTGATGAGCAAGTGGAGGAACGGTGCTGATAAGGAGATGAGGAGAGAAATACTAGGTGAAGAGAGAATTTGAATTGCACCTCAATTTCCAGAAAGGCCTCAGTCAATCCAACCAGGGCCTATAAAACTTTAATGGCCCTTTAAAGCTGTATCAAGTTGAAAGAAGTGTCCAAAATTTGCCCCAGACTCATTAACCACTTAGATATGGGCTGCCACTAGAAAAATGGTGGAAGAGTGAGTGAAGAAGTTTCTGTCCTATGCAATTTCATGAGAGGGACTCATCAGTGAGTATTTAGCAGCCGGCTGAATGGGAATAAGCATTGGAGTACAGAAAGGGGGACTGAATGTCAGGGGAGAGGAGGGAGTATCTGGCCTACATAGGTGGCCACAGTTTCCACTGCAAGCATGTGGATGAATCCTATTCACAGATTATCATTAAATTATTTCCACAGTTTACCTGTGTAGAGAGTACTCTTCAGCTTTAAAGAGGTGTCTCTCCTCAATCCAGCCTCTCAAAATTCAGCTGGGGAACTCAAGTGTAGAGTTAGTAATCAAAAAGGATTTGGAGGCAGTTTAGAAGATGAAGTGCAAGGGAAAAGTGGTAGAGATTCTTAAAAGAGGAATATTGGTCACAGAAAACAGATCTGTGGAGCTGACATCTGTAAAGCTAGTGTGCCAGAGGGGATTGAAGGGAGAAAGCTGTTTGAATCTTCTTTTCTGGACCAACTTTCAGAGGTGCAGAAGACAAATTGCAAAAGATAGAATTAAAATTGATTCAGCTCATGGGGTCTGCCTCTGTTCCACCTAAGTAATACTAAAGAGCCAGGAGCAGGCATAATGAGAATTTGTAATTTTACAGTTTAAATGAAAGCTATGAAAGTCATCTGAATGATAAACCTGCAAGGAGTGAGAGAGAAAAGTGTTTTTATTTTTTTGAAAATTCCTTGGTCTAACTCTTAAAAAGTAAGCAAAAAATTCTCAGAGACCAAGGAGTAGATTAGCAAAGGAAGCCTTGAAAAGGTAGCATTTCCCATAGAAATGGCAGATACTTCTTAAGAAAGAGAAATCACCCAAAAGGTGCCCTGGGAAAAGCTTTAATTCTTGCAATTCCTTATTAAATAAGAGGTTGATATTTTTAATTAATAAGTGCATATTGATGGCTATAAAATATATTCATTAGGTTGTGGGATTACTGTAGTCTTCTCTGTAAGAAAACATAATTAGGCACACCAAAACTTAACACCAAGATTAAAGTCTTCTTACAAATGGGATTATGTGGCGGTAACTATCTTTTAGAGTTGCAGAAGCAGAGAAAATTCCAGTGAATGTGTACTGGAGGGAAAATAGGTTGTAGATTCCATGTGGTGAATTAGTTAATTTTGTTGGCTTTGACTTCTGGATGCCTAGTTCAAACCCAACCACTATTTGCTAGGTAAATTGAAATTAGTTCAACTCTGGACTAATTTTCCAAATAATCACTAAAATGAGAAATTATTCATAATTATGTCACACAACTGTTACAATTATTCAACATACTAATGGATGCTTAGAGCTTTCTATAGTGGCTAGCACATTTTAATTAACCCATAAATGACAACTGTTATTGTTCTTACCATTAATTGTTGTGGTGAGTAGAAACATAACACACTTGTTCAGCAAATGCCTTAGAACAATACTAACTATGGGTATGAAGGACTGTGGGAAAAAGATGAGTAGAATTAATGATATTTAGTAAAAATCAAGTCACCTAAAGTATAAGAAAATTTAAAAGTTTAACATTTTTTTTTCTTTTTTTTTTTTTTTTGTAGAGGTTTTTGCCTTAGGGTGTGTGCACTCTCTGGAGAGAGAGAGACAAAGACAGTAAGTGAGAGGTAAAGTGAGAAATCATCCCCTGTGGGGAATGCCATACCATAATCCTTCTCCTCCATTATCCGTATGGAATCTTGGGCATGCATGTACACGTGCACCGTCTGAGTTTTAAGCCACTGGGTATAGGACTCAAACCACAGTTGGCCATGTGGGAGGCCAGCAAGGTAATTGCTACACCATCTGCTGACCCAACACATTTCTTCTAATAAATTAGTTTCTATAATTCCTTTTAGAGAGGCTATCATAGCCTATTGATAGTTTGATGAGATTATAGATTGGTGGCCCTCATGGTTCTTCACATTTGACAATAATAACAAACATTTATTAATTACCTGCATCTTAAGTATATAGACTCAATTAACATTTCCTTAAGCCTTTTACATTAGGTTCATTTGAGTCTCATCTCAAGAGGAAAAAAATATAATGACACAGTATCTCATTTCTTGGATAGTATTAAATTGTGGAGGCAAGACACAGTCCCAGGAACTCTGGCTACACAGCCTGTGACAATATACATTAGTATGGTATATCCGCTTATATGTGGGCACTGGAGAGACTCACTAGAAAACATTGGTAAGTGAGTCTATTATTAATGAAGTCAGTTCATGAGAAGAAAATTCTCTAAATTTAGTGGCTCTGCCATATTTTTTTTGCCATAGTATGTGTGTACTCACTGAAGAGACAAAGCCAGTGAGAGGGAAGTTAAGAAATCTCCCTCCAGGACAATGGCCATGCTGCAATCCCTTCTCCTCCATTCTACTCCTGGGATTTTGAGCAAACTGATGCACGCACATGGCCAGGTTCATAACTTAAACCGTGGTTGGCCATGTGGGAATCCAGCCTTAACCACTATGTAACCTGCTGGCCTAGTATTTTTATTTTTAAATCACAATTTTGGAGACTAGGAGTCTATGATCTAAGGTGTCAATAGGGGTGCTTCCTTTCTGCATCTTTTCTCCTTGGCTTACAGTTGGACACCTCCCTTTGTCTTCCCTTAATAAATGTCAGTGACTAAATGTTCTCTTTTTAAAAGGACATTGGTCAGTTAGAGCCTCCATAATTACTTCATTTTAACTGGTTTACATTTTTGAAGACCAAATATAGTGGAGATCAACTTTTCACATACATGGAAATTAATGGTTCTTCCATTATTTATAGTTTATAAGAAATAGGTAAAATTAAAATTGCATTGGGCCACTATGTGGCATAGTGGTCAAGGCTCTGGACTCCTATGTAGTTGACAGTAGCTCGCGTCCTGGACCCATTGGCTTAAAACTCACGCTGGGCATTTGTGTGTGTGTGTGTGTGTGTGTGTGTGTGTGTGTGTGCCCAAAATCCTGAGAGGAGATATTGGCAGAGAAAGGATTATGATATGGCCTCCCCCCTTGAGGAGTGAGTTCTTGCTTTCTGTCTCTCTTTCTGTGTTTCTCCAGCAAATGCATATGCCCTATAACAAAAATATCTCTTTCAAAAAAAGTTGCTTTGGAATTTTTTTTTTTTTTTACCTTGAATTAATTTGTAAAATTTTGAGAATCATGCTATATAAATGTTTAGTGTCTAGTCATTAGTATGCATTTCAGATTAATAAGATGGAGAATATTTGGACACAAAAGTGCTCTGACCAATAAAAAAAATATGAGAAGTGTAACCATAGCTACTGTTAGATGAAAAACAAAAGGCTTGGTACATTCTAATAAAAATGACAGCAAGGTCAGACAGCCTATTCATCTGTGTATACTCTGCACATTCTTTTTTGATTCTAATAAGTATGCAGAATGAGGTGTGACTTTGTGAAGTTTTCCTCTCAACCATTCTCCTTCAAAGGAACAAAGGCTACATGGAGTTAAAACTCCACCTCTTTTTGTGCAGGGCTCATTAGTAGACTATGTTGGATGAAGTTTAAAATTATCTCTTTTAATTTGTAGCCTCTGCTTGACTGGAATAATATGAAGGTTGTGGTGATAGAAAAATCTTGCTCTTATGTGGTAGAGGAGTGTGTTTTTTCCCATTACTATTGTATTACAGGCTGAATTGTATTCTTTCCCTAAAATTTTAAATTGAAGTTCTAACCCCCAGTATCTCAAGATATAACTGTACATAGAAGACTTTCATAGGCTTAAGAAATATTTTTTTTTAATTTATTTTTATTTATTTGTTTTTGTAGAGAGATTTTTGCCATGGAACACGTGCACTTGCCAAAGAGACAGAGAGACAGAAAGCAAGAAATCCTCCGCCAGGGGAGATAGCCATCCCATAATCACTTCTTCAGTCTCCTCTTGGGATTTTGAGCACACATGCACATGTGCCTGGCATGAGTTTCAAACCACCAAGTCCAGGATTCGGACCACAGTTGGCCATGCGGGAGTCTAGCAACATAACTACTATGCCATCTACTGGTCCCAAAAAGTACCTTTTAAATCTCATTATGTAGTACAAACTTTCATATAGGGGTCATGGTTCAGACACTGGCTGAAATTGACCTGTCTAGATCTGTGTTTATTCACTAGGAGTGATTGTTGTATTATAGAATGTTTTAGAGAGGTAATTTTATGAGAAATACAATTTATTTTAGGTCAGGTAATTTCATAGTTTATGAAAATATTTATTTATTTGCCACTTAGAATTCACTCCAGGTTCTTCTGGTACAAGAACTTCATTTTGAATTTTGGTTGTAATTATTCATCCCATGTGCATTGAATGGTGTCAGTTTTAATCACTCCCAGAAAAAGACACAGACTAAGAAGTAAGCCAGTCCATATATTTCTTCCTCTGACCACAGTGACTGGTTGAAAGATTTGACATGACATAAATCGAGTCAATTAGAACCAACAAGCTGGATTTGGGGTTGTGAGAATGCAGTTCTGGAGCATCACTGTCCAAATATGGCTAAGAGAAGACAGCCCCTTTGATAATAAAACTAAAAAATGGAGGAAAGATAATGAAGAGAGGGATAACAAGTAATATATCTTTTGTTACTGTTTTTTGTTTTATTACAATGTCTAATCAAACAAGTCTATTTTTTTTTTTTTTAGAGAGAGAGATTTTTGCTACAGGGCACATGTACTCAGTGGAGAGACAGAAAGTGAGAAATCACCCCTCTGGGGTATGGTCATGCCACAATCCCTTCTTCTCCATTCTCATCTCAGGATTTTGGGCATGCATGCACATGGGCCTGGTATGAGTTTCAAGATGCCAGGTCGAGGACACAGACTGCAGTTGGCCACATGGGAGTCCAGCACCTTAACTACTACACTACCTGCTGGCCCCTTATGCAAGCGTTAAAGCCAGTACTTCCTTTTGTCCTGAATTCAACTTTGGTTTAGAAATTTCTGACTTCATCATTAAATTAGTCCTAATTCTTACACTTTAATTGATAATATTTAAACTGAAGGTATTATAAGAAGAATTCACTGATAATAATAAGAAAAAATTTGTAGTTTAGTTTTTATGTGTATGGTGAAGCCAACTTTTTGAAACCATATTCCTTTAGAATTTGACTTTTAAGTTTTTATGTGATATTTGAGGTAATCCAAACACTTGTATGTAATTCTTACCAGATATTCATAAACATGTAGCCAAACTTTAAAAAAATTCAATCTAGGGATGAGCAGATGGTGTAATGGTTATGTTGCTGGACTCCCACATGGCCGATTGTTGTTCAAGTCCCAGACCCGAGGCTTGAAACTCATGCTGGACACATTTGCACGTATGCCCAAAACCCAAGAGCAGAATGGCGGAGGAGGGATTGCAGAATTGCCCATCCATCCTGGGGAGTGATTTTTCACTTTCTGTTTCTATCTTTCTGACAAATACATATGTCCGATAACAAAAATCTATCTAAAAAAAAAAATTTAGTCTGATTAATTCCTAACCACCTATCCAGTTTGAGCTATTACTCCATACCTGCCATGTATGTCCTATGAAAATATTTATACATGTATCATCAACAGATGATCGTCCATTTCTGTGTCCCATAAATGTCTTGTCTATTTTTCTCCTTGATTCCTTTTCTTACTTTCTCCCCTTATGAAAATATTTTAAATTTTTTATTTTAACTAGATAGTTCCAGTAGTCTGCATAACATTCTATATGTTAGAAATCCCATGTTTTTAGTATTAAGCATATACTGCATAATATTTCCATTTTTCATCCTTGGATGGGAGCGTGGGAATGAGTATCAGGGTTAGAATCAGTGACACTCTAATTCTCAGGCCATTGACAGAATTAATTCCATGATGATGGCTCTCTCTCTGTTTCTGACCTTGAAAACCCTGAATTTCTGATGAATGGCACCCTAAGAGAAAAGGCTTGACACATTTGCTTGTTTGTTTGAAATCAGTTGAGAAGAAAAAGTAAAAAGCACTTTGGGGATGCATAGGGTTTTTGCTTGGATTTATTGCAGAAAAATGTATTTATTTTCTAATAAATAATTCACTTTCTGAATAGGTTTTTAGTCAGAGATCCATTTGTGTTTCAAGAGGTATATAAGCAAGAGTGGTGATTGAGAGCTTAATATAGACATAATCTTCAGCTTGCACTGATTAGTTCTCTGTGGATTGTAGCTATGGATTAATGCACAGCTGTGAAATTTGCACAGTAATCCTTAACTACACCGTCTGGTAGTACGCTTTATTTTAGAGCCATTGTCCCTACAGATAGTAAGACTATAACCCTTATTAGTCCTCAGTTTATATCTTCATATTGATAAGTAAACAAAGGGAAGGGACCAGCCTGAAGTTACAAGAAAAACAACACACAGATAAAATTTGACAGTGAGATATATTATGTGTAAGTGAATTGGGTCATAATCTGCTAGGGACAGGGTGACATCAGGTCAGGAATAGGATGTGAGCTGTACTTCTAATACTTGGATTTGGTTGGATTGGAAGGAAGCTATGCATGCTGTTGGAAGTAGAGGTGGCATGAAGGGTGTAAACCAACATGTCTGGGAACTGTAAAGCCGGGTGAAACAAAGTGGTCATGGTTGAAGTGAAACAACAATAAACATGACTCTCTGGCACAGCAATGTGAAAGGTGTGTAATTATAGCTAGTAGAAAGGCTTTGGAATTCATCCTGTAAATGAGAAGGTGTTTTATTGTTTTTAGGCCTTACCTGGCCTTTGCCCCAGGTAGTGGGGGAAAATCAGGCTGATATGCATTGTTTTGGCTCCTAAGAAAACCAAATTGGCAAACATAAAACAAAGCTTACTTCCTTAGAATAGCTAATTCTAAACTGACAAAATGGAGTAGAATGTGGGCAATGTGCCATTCTTTTGACTGTGTGGAAATGATAGCATTAAATTCAATTACAGTGTTCTAATCATCTACAGTGACTGAAAGAAGGCACGATAGTTATCTCACCTCTATAACTAATAGAGGTACGGATGAGAAACTTATACCACATAGCTTGGGGGCATACCTGTAAGTGGTGAGATAATACTATGCAACATTGTTGTGATGCCTTAAGGTTATGGTAAATCATAGCTTCAAATATTAAAGCAAAGAATAGAGATGCTAGGAAATAGCTATAGTAAACAACTGAACATGCTATTCAGCAAACAGAAGTGCTCAAAGTTCTCTTTCAGATGTAGAACAAGAATGAAGAATTCAAAAATATAAGGCTTAGTATAGAGTATTACATATACCAAAGACAGGTACAGGTCTGAGAAATGAAGGGATATTAGTCAAGCAAAAGGCAGAACTGTTGGGAAGAAAGAGTGAAAACTGTTCTAGACTCTAAGTACAGTAAGATGAGAGAAGGTGTAAAATTGATAAAAACTGTGGTTAATTTCAGAAACCAAAAGATATGCCATTTTGTTTGTAGCGGAGCTAGAAGACATGAATCTAGAACTCCAAGGCTTAAAGATTTGATAAGTCAGGAGCAGTAGTTGGCGTAATGGCTATGTTGCAAGACTCCAATGTAGATGACTGTGGTTCGAGTCCCAGACCCAGTGGCTTAAACTCACGCTGGGTGCATATGTGTGCGTGCCCAAGATCCCAAAAAGAGATTGGAGGAGAAGGGATTGTGGCATGGCCATCCTCCCTGGGGAGTGATTTCTCACTTTCTGTCACTCTATCTCTCTCTGTCTTTCTGGCAAACCCAAGTAGGGGGGAAAAATACTTGACAAGTCATGATAAGCATGTTCCCATGTGTTAGAGTTAGAAGGATACTTTAAGTGCTAATCACATTAGTGACTTCTGTTTCCAAATATCTGAACCTGTACAAAGTTGACACTCAAAAAATATATTATTGAGTAAGTAAATGTTTCTATTATCTTTGGTTTGCTATGTTAACCCCCCCACACACAAAAAAATCAAGCTAATATAGATGGTTTATGAAAAGATTGATTCTGGAAACATGTTGAATATGTCTTCTTTTTAATTAAAATAATTTACTGACTGCCTGCTATATGAAAAAGTCTGTGCTAGTTACTGGAGATATACAGATAAAAGATAGACAAATAACAAATTTTGGACATTGATAGCAGTTCATAAACAAGTCATCCAAAGTGTCTGCTGATTAAGTGAAGGGTGGAAAGAGAAGGAAGTAATTACAATGTTTAGGGTCCTTGGGGGCTCAATTTTAAATACTAGTTTAATTGCAAAGAAGGAACATTCAACTTCAATTCAGTAGATTATTTGATAAAATGCCCTGTATGAACATTGACAGTTGGTATAGGTAAACATCACAGCACTTGATATAGGGGAAAAAAACATGGATATGAAATCATTCCAGGTTCGGATTGAAATAATTAACAATGTGTCTGGCATTATTAGGATAGTGAATGACACATATTTCCTGCCCCTAAGGACCTTACATTCCAGTGAGAGATTGAGACGATAAATGAAGAACTATAATATCAGGTGGTGATAAAATTCATGAAGGGAAAAAAAAAAGTAGTGTTGGGGTAAAGCATATTGGGATATTTTAGATAGTGTGATAGAGAAGAATCCTTGACAGAAGCGACATTTGAATAAAGACCTTGAAGAGTGAGATAAGGCAGCCCTGTAGGTTTCTGGTATGAGAGTTGCCTTTGCGGAGGAAAGAGCAAGTGCACTGTTGCTGAAGGAGATTGGATTTTCTAGGTTCCTGAAAAAGGCCAGGATTTAAAATGAGGTGTTCATTAAAGTTGAAGCGAAAAAAAACCCAAACACACGCATCGATACATTTACATGTTTTAAAAACTATTTACATCGTGGAACAAGAAAGCTCAAAAGAATAAGATGCTAACCATTAATGCCACAGAAGGTCTTAGAGAGCACTGAATCCAAGCACCTCAATTTGCAAGGTAAGAAAACAAGGTGCTGAGAAGCAAAATTATTGGCAGATTGGGGTTGGAACTAGAAATTACATCCTTTCATTCTAGACAATTTATCCTTTTCCTATGGTCTCTGCTGTCACATAAAAAAGAAAAGGTCTCAGAAATTTTCCTGATATAGCATCTTTTTTAGTATTGAATATAATAGGGTACATGATTTATGCATCTTGTTCAAAATGACATGACCATTCAGAACCTATCTGTAGTTTCATCTATCAAATACTATATGTATATTTTATCCATAAAATACTCATTTTTACATAGTAAAATTAGTTTAAACTTAGGTCCCAATTTGAGTAGCATAAAAAATTCTTCTTTTACATCTAGAGAAAATTGAATCTTATTTTTCGAAGAAACTTCAGCTACTTACAAAAATCATTGCTCAATATACTTCCATTAACTCTCCACGAACATTTAAGGTGACTAAGACTGACCTTTTGCTTAGTTTTGAGTTTTTTGAAACATGAATCATTTTGCCATTATCTGTTTCTTTAGTCTTTATTTGTTTTTTTTTTTTTTTGTGAATTTGCTACAGGGCATCTTTCCTCAGCAGGACTCTTTTTTTTTTTTTTTTTTTTTTGGAGAGATTTTTCACTATAGGGCGCGTGCGCTCGCCAGACAGACAGAGAGAGACAGAGAGATAGAAAGCGAGAAATCACCCCCCAGGGGGGATGGTCACACCGCAATCCCTTCTCCTCCATTCTCCTCTCGGGATCTTGGGCACGCACGCACACGCGCCCGGCGTGAGTTTTAAGCCACCGGGTCCGGGACGCGAACCGCGGTCGACTACGTGGGAGTCCAGCGACATAGCCATTACGCTAACTGCTGGTTCCAGCAGGACTCTTTAAGTCACTTGCCTCTGCTAGAGGGCCATTATCATTGCCTAACTCTTGACTACTGCTCTGGGGCTAGGATGTTGATGCTGACATGAGATGGTGTCCCATGTAACTCTTGCCTTCCATTAGGTTAGGTCTAACTTTCCAGAAAAAGCTCACGTGTGTCTCTGCCAATATAACATTAACAGCAAGTAATCTTGATGTTGAATATAAATACTTATCTAGAGTTAATCAATTTATTTTTATTGATGAAAATTTGTCTCCTTTTACAAACAGGTCTTGTTATACAAATTTGTAACTATCTTGAAAAAAAAAGTGATAAGTTATGATCACTTATTTGCCTATCCTACAGAAAGGCCATTTAACTCGTAATGTAGTTCAGCTATAAACTGAATAGTGCCAACCTGAGATTTCAGTTCTAAGGAAAAAAGAAATTTTGTGTAGAAAGAAAGAAGCACATAAGCAAAAAAAGATTTTGTGAAAATGAGTTTATGTTCATCCCATTCCTACTTTTAGAGATGACAGGATAATTTCCAAAGCAGTGTAATTTATCATTTTCACATCATTTTTATTCTCCTTCTTCCTGGAAGTCCTTTTTTAAGGGATCGGAGGTTTCAGTTACTGAGATAGATTAAAGATGACACCAAATTCTTTCACATTTCTTCCATTAATTTATGAGTCTAATTCTCTCCTCTTGAATCTGGGTTGGGATTATAACTGCTTGCCCAATAGAATGATTTGGACATGATGCCATGTTGGTTTCCAGATAAAGGCTTAAGAAATTTAGACAGTTTCTCCTGCCTAGCCCCTTCACAAAAATTTCCTCAGATCAATGCACACTTTCTTCCAGGAAGCAGCTAATTGTTAGGTCAGCAAAAAAGTCTTGATGTGAGGCCAGCAGGTGATGTAGTGCTTAAGGCTCTGGACTCCCACATGGTTGACTGTTGTTTGAGTCCTGGGCCCGGCAGTTTACAACTCACACTGGCTGCACGTGTGTGCATGCCTTAAATCCTGAGAGGAGAATGGAGGATAAGGGATTGCAGAGTGGCCATCCCCCTTGGGCAGTGTTATCTCACTTTCTTCTCTCTCTCTTTGTCCCTTCAGTTAGCATATGTGTCCTTTAGCAAAACGTGGGGGAAAAAAAGGCATTATGTATTTTTCTATGCAAAAAATGAATCATGACTTTTCCTATGACCTGATATTTGTTGGAAGGAAGCAATTTCATTGATATAATTCACACTAAGGTTTAAATGACTAATGTGTATTTGTGTCACTCAGAAAGAGTTAATTGGTAAAATTTCAATCACGATCATAAGATAAATTTTAAAATAGTATACAATATGGGGAAAGTTATTCTCAGATGGAGCCATAGTTTAGAGAATATAAAAGATGCAGTCTGTCCTTATATTGTCTGGATTTCTAAATTGAGTAGGCTAAATCAAAGATATGAATCTTGTACAAGGGAACTTCAGAAAGTCTATCATAATAGAATTAAAGTACATGAGTTTATTTTGATACAAAAGTTTTTAAAATCCATGCATAGTTTTTTTCATAATATGCATTATCCATAAACTTGAAGACTCCCTCATATTGCTAGTTATTAGGAATGGGACACCATATATAAAGCATTGTGTTGTATATTTAATTATTCACTGTTTGCCCATATAGTAGGTAGTGTAGTCCTTTAAGATAGGAGTAAGGTCTTCCTCATTCATACATCTTCCACCAAACCTAGTATAGTATATTCTGTGTGTTGTATTGTTCAATAAATATTCGTAGTGTAAACTTATAAAAAAATTCCTATATAAATATTTAACATTTATTAGGATGTAAAAATGTGCCAAAGTATTTTGAAGTATTAATATAATTTAATAAAGTTGAACATTCTTATTTCTTGCCTCTTTTGTACTGGATAATATTGTCTAGTACAATGTTTAACCTATCATCAATTGTTTTTCAATTGTTATAATTCCATTACATTCTTTTAATAACTCCAACCTAGTAGTATTGTACCATATTTTAAAATATTTCTTGGGTCATATTTTATTCAACATTTTTTGAGTCTAGGATTGTGAGATTAACCTACATATGTATTGTTTATTATTACTATAATCTTCTAGTCAGTTTAGTCTGTCATCATAGGACAAATTGAGAAGATTTCTGTGTTTTTCTAATTTTTGAGGTAATAAATCTATGGTTGCCATCACCATGAAAGTCATCTTGGGTTGCAGCTGTCTTTGTAGAAAAGGTTTAAATAATGAATTTAATTTCTTAAGTAGTCATAAACTATTTATTACAAAAGCTGGAAAGAAACATGTTCACATAAGATATTATTATATGTACAGAAACATCAAAAAATCTATAGATTGTTATTAGAAGTAATAATATTTTATAAACTTCCTGCATACAAGTTCAATATATAAAAATATTCAAGAAAAAAGAGAGAAAATGAAATTTAATGATAAAAGATCCTATTTCAAATAGCATCAACAATACAAATTATCTTGTGCTAATTTTTTTTTTGAGAGAGATTTTTGCTATAGGGGACGTGCGTTTACAGAAAGTGAAAAATTACCCTCTGGGGGGATGACCATGCTGCAATCCCTTCTCCTCCATTCTTCTCTTGGAATCTTGGGCACACATGCACATGCGCCCGGTGTGAGTTTAAGCCATCGGATCTGGGACTCGAACCGCAGTCAACTACATGGGGGTCTAATGACATAGCCATTATGCCAACTGCTGGTCTCTCTAGTGTTAAACTTAATATGTATTTTAAGACCTCAACATAAAGGTCTTTTTTTTTTTTTTTTTTTTTTTTTATAATTGCCAGAAGGTATGTGCCCTCACCTTAGAGAGAGACATAGAGACAGAGAGAGAGACACATCACCAAATGGGAAGTCATGCCTCAATCTCTTCCTTTTCCATTTCTTCATCCTACTAGGATTTGGGGCAGCCTATAAATGCACCCTAACATGTTTTTCAAGCCAACATGGCTAGGATTCAAACTACATGGTTCACGTATGGGATATGGACCCCATAACCACTAGGTCTTGGGACCAGTCTGAAAATTGTATTTTTAAGAATATTTAAAGAGTATCTCAATAGTTAGAAGTATCATGTAAAATATTGAATTGACCCATATTATAAATATGCCAGTACTCCTCAAATTGGCCTACAGAATCAATGGAATTCCAATCAAAATTCTAGTGGCTTTATTTCTGAGTTTGGCCACAAACTAATTCCAAGGTTTATGAAGGTTTGTAAATGGTCAAGGATAGCTATTAAAAGGATAATTCAGTAAATAAATTCAGTAAATAACAGAGTAACATTAGTAGTGCAGAAAAAGAACTAATCTTAAAGGAATATTTATGACAAAGAAAAAAGTGAAACTAAGAATTAAATGCCCATATTTTAAATATGTGAAATTTGGCTTCTACTTCATATTATTTACAAAAGTTAATTCCATAGGGTTCATAGATACTTATGTGAAAGAATCTAGTAAGTGGTATGTGACTATTAATATGATGCAGATGTAGGTAGGGAGATTTTTACAAAGCAATCACTTAAAGTACCATTTATAAATATAGTCTGATGAACTGCACTATATTAAAGATTTAAGTGTTCTGTGAGTTCAAAGTAAGAGTGACAAAGCAATCCATACAATAGAAACATGTAACTAAAAAAGGGCTTTTCTCCTGAAAGTAGAAAAGGCTCCCAAAAATTAATAAGGGAAATATAGAAAACCCAATAAAAATGCACACAACACTCACTGGAATAGGTATACTGGTAAATAGCTTATATACATGGCAAATATGTATGTGAAGTTAATCTCAGAATGTTAATTGAAACTGTAACACAAGACCACTGAATTCAGGCTGAATTTTATGCCTCTACATATACACACACTGAATACTGTTTACATCAGCGTGCCTTGGAAAAGAGAACACATCACTGTGACTATTTTTGCAATCAGGTTGAAGTTGGGTGTTTGAAGATGGATCTGGAATAAGTTTCTCAAATGACAAAAACATAACCACCACAGCCCTATTAAATTCATTATGGATGGCCTGATTAAAAATTTCCTCCTGTGTCTTCTGTCTCATTCCCATGGATTTCTAAGAAATTTTTGTTTAATTCTGTAAACCACTACAATTTTTGCTCATTGATAAATGCATGTACTTTAAGTGTAGAACTTAACTTATTACACATTTTCTCTCATATTCTATGAAATTTTCAAACATTTAAACAATTTATCATTCACATGATACGCAAGTAGTTTTTAATAGAAATTTTTTACACTCTTGACTGATTAACTTTAGTCTGAATGAGGAAATTTGATGTGCTTTCCTCTAATTATCGAAAGGATCATTTGAAGTCTCCATCAGCAAGGCTTTTCAAACATCATTGCTAGTTTTGTGGCTGGGCCAAGCATTTGTTGATTTATCAAGTATTATCAAGTATTGATTTATCAACGTAATTCCAAGCATTAGCAACAGTATAATCAAGTGTCTTACAAACTGAATGCTTTCAGAAAATCTTGTATTATTCAGCTTCTGGTAACTACATCAGAGGTAGCTAACACTTTAAAATGTGTTTATAGATGCTCTTCATGTGTATAATGATCATGTTAAAATTGTCACATTGAAGGAAATTATTCTCATCCATACTTAGTACCCTTTTAAAGTTATTTTTCTTGTCATATTGATCTGAAATGGGTTCACATGACTTGTTCAGTGTTGTTCCAGAATAGTTAAGAAAATAGACTTATGGTCATCTTTGTTCTCTCTCTTTTTTTTTTTTTTTTTTTTTTTTTTTTCCTTTTAGAGAGTCCGTTTTGCTATAGGCTGTGTGCACTTGCCAGAAAGACAGAGAAAGACAGAGAGACAGAAAGTAAGAAATCACCTCATGGGGGGGATGGCCACGCCACAATCCCTTCTCCTGTCAGGATGTTGGGCATGCATGTAAACGCACCCAGCGTGAGTTTAAGTCACTGGGTCCAGGACGCAAACCGTGGTCAACTACGTGGGAGTCCAGAGACATAGCCATTATGCCAACTGCTGGTCCTGGTCATCTTTGTTTTATATACAAGAGTCAACATGATTTTCCATTTATATGACCATTGGCATTCTCTCCTTCGTATCATTCAGGTGTTTTTTTAGGAATGTAACACTAGTGCCATGCTTTTTATGAACATTATAAATTTGTTCAAGACTGCATTATTCACTAGGTACTACCTTCAAAGAGTTGTCAAAGTAGCTTTTTCATCCAAGATTTTTAGGTCTATTTCACCATGATGCTTCTGACCACTTTGGAATCAACCTCCTAAAAATGCACACTCACCTTCAACCATCCCATCATTGTTTCATCCAGCTGGTTTTGTGACCAGCAAGTCAGTTGGCAGAACACTTAAATCCATACAATCAACGCATGATCATGACCTTTCTTTTTTACACCATGTGATATGTTGTTTCCTTACTTCTTGCTTATCCCTGTCAAAGAGTAAACACAAAACATGCTGAGCAAGAAATCACTATCATGGAGTAATATTTTTTGATGTTTTGATTTTTCTCTTTCTGATTTTCACTGCCACTGGAGTAAGAACTTTAAATCTCATTATCTCTCTCTAGTTTTATTAAAACCAATGTTGGGGCCAGCAGATGGCATTGTGTTTGAGGCACTGGACTTCCACGTGGCTGACCATGATTCAAACCCTGGACCTGGTGGCTTGCTTTCTCACTTTCTCTCTCTCTCTCTCTCTCTCTCTCTCTCTCTCTGATAAGCACATGTGACCTATAGTAAACTTAATAATAATAATAATGATAAAAATTAACTTTTAAAAAGACAAAACCAATGTCAAGCCGTAAAATGTAAAATACTAAATACAAGTAACTCATTAGCTACCATGCAGTAGTTTATCAGCAAATGGCAGAGTAACGTGACAATTGTCACAGAGACACAAATGATGCTTCTAATCAGTGTAGATTATATTTCACCACCAAGTGAGTTTGTATAAAAGTTATTTAAAAGATATATCCGGGGAGCCAGCAGTTGGCGTAATGGCTATGTCGCCGGATTCCCACGTAGTCGACCGCAGTTCGCGTCCTGGACCCGGTGACTTAAAACTCACGCTGGGCACGTGTGCGTGCGTGCCCAAGATCCCGAGAGGAGAATGGAGGAGAAGGGATTGCGGCGTGACCATCCCCCCGGGGGGGGTGATTTCTCGCTTTCTGTCTCTATGTCTCTCTCTGTCTGTCTGGCGAGCGCACACACTCTATAGCAAAAATCTCTCCAAAAAAAAAAAAAAAGATATATCGGGGGAACCCGCAGTTAGCATAATGGCTATGTCGCTGGACTCCCATGTAGTCAACCACGGTTCGTGTCCCAGACCTGGTGGCTTAAAACTCATGCCGGGCGCGTGTGCGTGCATGCCCAAAGATCCCAAGAGGAGAACAGAGGAGAAGGGATTGCGGCATGACCATCCCCACTGGGGGGGGGGGGTGATTTCTCGCTTTCTGTCTCTATGTCTCTCTCTGTCTGGCGAGCACATACGCCCTATAGCGAAAATCTCTCCAAAAAAATAAAAATAAAAAGATATATCGTGTCTATATGTGATGGGTTGATGAGTTGTGGGGAACTGCTGTGCATAGCAAAAGGCACATGGAAAGCCCGAGTTCAGATCCCCAATCAATCTAAAGATGCCAGGTGGCAATAGCAAGACCCTGTCAAGGGTATCTCTCTCTCTCTCTCTCTCTCTCTCTCTGCTGTTCTCTTTAACTCAAGAAATAAATAATAAACCTAAAACTTGTTTTCAGATATTTTTAGAGTTTGATATTTTGAATACAGGAATATGGACTTACATAAATAAAAAATTAGAAAAAAAATATCCATCAGTAGGGACTTGATTAATTAAATTGTGGAATATATTCTGTAGTGTAATATTATGTAGCTCTGAAAAAGAATGAGGAAGCTCTTTATATTTTTATATACAAACAACCCTAAGATTTACTATTATGACACCCAACAATATTTAAAGACTATTTCTATTCCTATAGGAAAAGGTGATTATGTGTATATATATGTTTATACACACTAGTTTTTTTTCCCAAAGGATTCAGCAGTAGTGGTGTTCTAATAATTATGATTGAAATATATGAACGCTATAGCAACATGTTTAGGAAGATCTATAACTCTTTAAATTTTTCTAGGAAAGAATTAATGGATTCTTGTTTAAAAGAAAAAACACCTGCTGCTAGGATAGCAGAGTTCTATTGGCCATTCTGTTTAAATTTTAACTTCCCTTGTCTATTTTAGAAATGCTTATTGAGAGCCACATATGAAATTCCGCTAGCCTACTATGGGGTAATTAGGCGGACACTGTTTCAAGAAAAAGCCTAGCCTAGAAAAGTTGCCACTTCCAAAGCTAGAGTCATCTTATTTTAGACTTAGAATATATTCTAAGTCTATATGTATGTGTGTGTGTGTGTGTGTATTTATATATATATATATATATATATATATATATATATATATATGTACGTGTGTGTGTGCACATTTGTTTGTGTTTCATACTTTTCCTCCAGTGCTTTCAGTCACAAAGTCTGTTTTCCTTCTCAATGGGAACTTTGAGTTCTCTTTTCTATTAAGGCTCATTTCTGGGACAAATGATATACAAACTCTGCAAACTGTGTTAAGATGTCTTCTTAGGAGGCTAAAGTACAACAAAAAACCTTGTAAAATACTTATAACAACTTAGAGTCTTGACAAATGTCACATTTCTAGACAAAGCAATTTGGCGTAGTTGGAGTAATATATGGTGTCCATCTGTCCTCTCTTGCATCTCTCATGCTGATGTAGCTATTAGGGGTTTTTTTGAACTTTAACTAAATAAACAATACTCTAATATATATTTTTTTCTTTTTTTAGATTTTTTTTGCTACTGGGCACATGCGTTCACCAGACACAGAGTCAGAGAGACAGAAAGAGAAAGATCACCCCCTCAATGAGATGGCCACACCACTGTCCCTTCTCCTTCATTCTCCTCTCAGGATTTTGGATAGGCGCACACACACACACATACACGTGATTGATATGAATTTTAAACCACCAGATCTGGGACTTGAACCACAGCCTACTACATGTGAGTCCAGTGACATAATCATAATGCCATCTACTGTTCCTGTTCTGATATTTCAAAGGTGGTTTTATATCTGAGATCTTGGAAGAAAATATACTATATAAGTCAAGGCAGTGTTATAAAATCTTCTTTTTTTTTTTTTTTTTTTTTTTTTTTTTTTTTTTTTTTTTTGAGAGGTTTTTGCTATAGGGCGCTTGTGCTCGCCAGAAAGACAGAGAGAGACAGAAAGTGAGAAATCACCACCCAGAGGGGATGGCCATGCCGCAATCCCTTCTTCTCCATTCTCCTGAGATCTTGGGCACGCATGCACACGTGCCCAGCATGAGTTTAAGCCACTGGTTCCGGGAATTGAACTGTGGTCGACTACATGGGAGTCCAGCAACATAGTCATTACACCCACTGCTGGTCCCATAAAGTCAATTTCTTCTTCCTCTTTTTTTTTTTTTTTTTTTTGAGAGTTGTTTTTTGTTTTTTTGTTTTTTTGTTTTTTTTTTTTTTTTGCTATAGGGTGCACGCTTGTACCAGAAAGACAGAGAGACAGAGAGATAGAAAGTAAGAAATCACCCCCCAAGGGGAATGACCATGCCACAATCCCTTCTCCTCCATTCTCCTCTAGGGATCTTGGGCATGCACACATACAAGCCCAGTGTGAGTTTAAGCCACCGGGTCCAGGACTCGAACCACAGTCGGCTACATGGGAGTTCAGCGACATAGCCATTACACTAACTGCTGGCTCCAAGTCAATTTTCAAGTGATATTTTTCACAATAAAAGTTTATTAAGTAAACCTTTAAATTGCTTTTCAGGATACAGTATGTGTTTGAGCTTTTTTAATTAATCAGATATGCTTAATATTTTCCAGGACAAAAGTTTAAAATAGTTACAACTACGTTCAGAATTAGAATAGGAAATGATTATATTATATTAATTTATTTGAAGTATTGAACATTTATGATTTAAATGACTATTCTGTAAATTATTAACCAGTACAACTCTTAGAGACTACTCTGAAAAACATCAGAAATTCCATGTGGTGGATATATCAACTGGATTGCATGTAAATCAAATGAAGCCCTCTTAGGAGAACTTGAGAATTCAAGGTCAATTCAAGTTTAATTCATTTCTTGCTTTCTTGGCTCTAAGTTAGCCATACCAGTAGCCATGCAATGTCTACTCAGAACTAAATTTCTGGAGTAGAAAATGTGAAAGTCTCAAGATATAGCATGTAGATGTGTATTTTTGATACTGGCCTCAGATTGACCTTGTTCACCTATTTACAACAAGCTTATTGGCACACATAGACACATACCATCCATAGATATGTTTTACTCTAGATAGACCAAAGCTTTGGAGAAGAGCTAATGGAAAGATGTTACAAGGATTCCACCATACATACTATATAACAAGTAACTTCAAACTATAGATGAATAGTAGTGGCACTGTATTGGACTTGCAGGATAAGTCCAGGTGGTGTGAGGCCTGAAATTCAAACACAAAGTTAGGTATTAGAGTGGATATTTATTTAGAATGAAATTAAATCAGGAGTTATACATTTTTTAAAACTGAAAATGTTGTAACCTTAAGAAATTTCAGAAAATATACTATCTATATTTTCTTTACCTAACTGCCTAGCATACCTCTGTAGTGCTTTCTCTTCTTTTTCTTCTTCTCCTCCTCCTCCTCCTCCTTCTCCTTCTCCTTCTCTTCTTCTTCGTTTTTCTTCATTTTTAAAAAAATTTTCCAAAGGACACATGTCCTTGCCAGAGAAAGACAGAGATAGAGAGAAAGAGAGGGAAAATGAGAAAGAACCCCACATGGGAGATGGCCACATCACAATCCCTTATCCTTCATTTTTTCTTCCTTTTTGGATTTTGGGCACCCCTGGTATATTGGGTCTAGAATTCAAATGATATAGCTGGCCATGTGGGATCTAGCTGCCTTAACCACCTTGTGATTGCCTGGTCCCCTCTATGATAATTTTATCCCTATATTTTTCCAGAAAAAGAATTTGGTAATAGCACTTTCTCTAGAAAAAGAATAAAAGCTAATTCTACCTTTTTTAGTCTGAGCAATTGAAAATTTCTTTTATTATCAATTATAGAGATAGGAGGTACAAAATCTCTTTCAAAACCAGGCAAAGGGTCATAGAAATATAATCAAGTTTTTGTAATTCCTTCAAAGTAAGATATTTTAATTGTAATCAAATTAAGCCACTGTTACTTTCTACTTTGCTATGGTCTAAATGACTGTCTTCCTCCAGGTTCAGATATTGAAATTAATCACCATGTGATGGTATTAAGAGGTGTCACTTTTGGGAGGTGATTAGATCATTAGACTGATCACCTGAATGAGATTAGTCTTTGTAAAAGAGACCCCACAGAACTGCCCTATTCCTTTCCACCCTACAAGGACACAGTAAGAGATACAATCCGTGAACCCAGGAAACCGGCCTTCCCAGACACTGAATCTGCTGGCACCTTGGCCTTTGACATCCCCACCTCCAGAGCTGTGAGAAGTGTTTATAAGGTACCCAGTTTATAGTATTTTGTGGAGTAGTGTGAGCATACTACTTCTACTATTACAGCTTCTTTACCACTTGGCCTCTTGTTATTCATATGGCCACAGAAGGCTTGGAATCTGGCTAAGGGGAAGTTGGGGATACATTTAGTCTGGGTTTTCTAGAATATAATAGTATGGATACAGTTAGTTCTGTTCTTACTTGGATTATTGCAAGTTATCACAATATAATAACTTCCAACAATTCAAAGTATAAAAAGGGGGCCAGGTAGTGGTGCAGTGGCAATACAGCTAGACCCACACAGGGAAGGTTCTAGGTTCATGTTTCAAAACCTCTCTGAAAACACCAGGCTTCACGCGCCCTATAGCGAAAAACCTCTCAAAAAAAAAAAAAAAAAAAAAAAAAAAACACCAGGCTTGACTGTGTGCCTGTGGTAAAGGAATGGATAGTGGCATAAAGACCCTGATATGGGTGCAGTCTCTGTCACTTTATATCGCTCCATCTTTGTCTCTTTCTATCTCACTCTGTCTCATGGGATAAATAAATATTTTTAGAAGTATATATAAGTGTATGTGGCTATACCCATCAGATAGTATATAAATCAAACCAAGACCTTGAGACAGGAAAGAGAGTACAGAACACAGGAAACAAAAAGCACAGTTGCAATGCCTTCATGATACATAGATAACATATACAAAAGAGAGAGAGAGGGAGAGATTTCCTCAAAGTCCTAAATTTACATGAAATTGCTATTAGTAACTTCGAAGCTGTAGTTATGAATATAATGTAGAAAAATTTAGAGTGGGAAGATATAATGACCAATTTCTGTTCAAATATCTTACTTATAAAAAAAAAAATTGATCCCAGGGCCAGCAGGTGGTATAGTGGCTAAGGCATTGGACTCCTAAATGGCTGACTGTGGTACAAGTCCTGGACCTGGTAGCTTGAGAATCATGCTGGATGCATGTGTGTGCATGTTCAAAATCCCAGCAGGAAAATGAAGATGGGATTGTGGTATGGCCATTCCTCTTGTGGGGCAATTTCTCACTCTCTCTCTCTCTAGCACTCTCTGTTTCTCTCCAGCAAGTTCACACCACTTATGGCAAAACCTTAAAAAAAAAAAAAAAAAAAGGAAAAGAAAAGGCCTGTGTAAACATTAATTTTGTCATTCCTGAGGTTTAAAATTTCATGAGTGTCCACCTCATGGTAAACCCACCTCTGCATATACAATAAGGAAAGAGAGTTTTATAGAGAAACATATTGGCTTAAAACCTCAACTCTATTACTGAAGAGATTGGTAGTTGGTGACTGTTTTCTTAGCCTTATTTTCCTCATCCAGTAAATGCCTCACTTGAGGAGATTGAGAAATTTATTTCTTCAACAACTATTGATTGAAAGTCTAAGCATCAAGTTCTGGGAATAAGTTGGGCATATGCCATGAACTGAACAAAGTCAATGTGGCTGATGGATAGTTGAGCAAAGCAGAAATTATTAGTAAATGAGATCTGAGGGAAAGGACCTCAAACATGTTAAGGAGTCTTTATTATTAGTGCCAATACTTTACTTTAGGATTTTAAGCTAAAGGTAACATGCTATATAGTTATTTCATTTGTGTGGAGAATTATGACAGTTGTTTATGGTACATACACTGTGTATCAGGCAAGATAATAATCACTGTATATTTGCTTTTTCATATTATCATCCAGAAAAAACCTATGGAGATAGTATCATTATCTCCACTTTACAGTTTTAGAAACAAAGACTTAGAAAATTAAGGGAGCAGCAGTTAGTGTAATGGCTACGTCGCTGGACTTCCACGTAGTCAACTGTGGTTTGAGTCCCGGACCCGGCGGCCTAAACTCACATTGGGTGCCTGTGCATGCATGCCCAAGATCTTGAGAGGAGAATGGAGGAGAAGGGATTGCGGCGTGGGCATCCCCCCTGAGGTGTGATTTCTTGCTTTCTGTCTCTCTGTCTCGCTCTGTCTGTCTGGCGAGCGCATGTGCCCTATAGCAAAAACCTCTCCAAAAAAAAAAAGAAAAAATTAATTGATCAGGATCAGGAGATGGTGTAATGGTTATGTCGCTAGACTCCCATGAAGTGCATCGTGGTTTGAGTCCTGGCCCTGTTAGCTTAAACTCACACTGTGTGTGTGTGTGTGTGTGTGTGTGTGTGTGTGTGTGTGCCCAGAATACTGAGAGGATAATAGAGGAGAAGGGATTGCAGCATGGCCATCCCTTAGAGGGGTGATTTCTCGCTTTCTTGCTCTCTGTCTCTCTGTTTTTCCAGGGAGTACACACACACACTTTAACAAAAATCTCTCTAAAAAAAAAAAAAAAGAAGAAGAAGAAAAGAAAAAGAAAATTAATTGACTTGACTTGACAGAAGATAAGAAGTTAGATTTTTATAAAGTAGGTTAAAACCTAAGTCTATATTACATCAAAGCCTCTTTGCAAACTGTAGTTATCCTGTTTCCACATGGCAAGAGCTGATCACTTTAGCATCACTGGGATTAAAAGCAGCGTCTGCACCATTTGGATGAGTATTATTGGAAACCTCTTGTCTGTGCTCCAGACTTTTCTGTGGGGAAAAATAGACTAGCCTTTTAAATTGAGAACACTTTCAAATGTTTTGGCAGTTGACTAAGTAAAGAAAAGGTGTTCTTTTTCAGTTTAAATTAGCGTGTGCCTTTTTGCAAAGTGATGGTATTTTAAAATGGTTTATTCAAAGGGAGTACTTTCAGAAAATAGCAAAATAGAATGAAACTTCTTGTGTTACAGAGCTGAACTACAATTTCAATATACTCCTAAACTATTATTCAGTATCACAGAGAATTATTTGTCACAATATACATCAAGATATGGATAAGAAGTAAAGGAAAAAGAAATACAAACTGGTCCATCCTCTGTTATGCAGTCAGTAGCATACCAGACCGCAGAGAATGAATATACATGATGACCAAGGTTCGAGTCCCCAGCCCAGTTTACTTGAAAATGTGCTGGGCATGCATGACTGCCCAGGATCCTGGTGGGATGGAGGGTTAGAGAAAGGGAGTTGGGGCATGACCAAGCCCCATGGAGGATGCTTCTCTGTCTCTCTCTTTCTCATGCTTGTGCATATTCTCTATCCTGAATGAAAACAAAAACAAAAAGCACAGACCCTAAATCATAAAAGCGTGGCAGATGTATTTTAAATTATTTACACATGGTCTCTTAATTTTTCCTAATTTATTCTTTTTTTTTGGAGAGGTTTTTGCTATAGGGCGCGTGCACTCGCCAGAAAGACAGAGAGAGACAGAGAGATAGAAAGCAAGAAATCACCCCCCAGGCGGGATGGCCAAGCCACAATCCCTTCTCCTCCATTCTCCTCTCAGGATCTTGGGCACACATGCACACACACCTGGTGTGAGTTTAAGCCACCGGGTCCGGGACTTAAACCGCGATCTACTACTTGGGAGTCCAGCGACATAGCCATTATGCTAACTGCTGGTCCCCCTAATTTATTCTTTTTCCACCCTTCAACATTTACTCTGGATTAGAAATTCTTGGCATAGGGGTCAGTAGGTGGCATAATGGTTAAGGCTGTGGACATTCACATAGCCAACCATGGTTTGAGTCCTGAATCTGGTGGCTTGAAAATCAGGCTGGATGCATGTGTATGAGTGCCCAAAATCCCAGGTGGAGAATGGAGAACAGATTGCAGTGTGACCATACACCCTGTGGCGGGTGGAGGGGGGGATGATTTCTCACTTTCCCTCTCATTGTCTCTCTTTGGTGAGATACATATCCTATGGCAAAAATATTCTTGACATAAATAAAATTGCTAAATCAGATCAAATGAATCACAGTATCTCCTATGAGAATTTAACTCATCTTCTAAAAGTCCTTTTAATCTGTTAAAAAATGTAAGCTCCTCTATCCTCTTAAAGACCATTATAATCCCAAATTTCTTACTCTGTCTAAATTGACTGAGTATCTTTCTTAAAGTAAGAGATATTTACCTAACCTTCTGTATAACCTTTCTATTTAGAGATTGTAATTAAAGAGCGAATGAATAGTAGTCTTTGGCAGGTTCCACAAAATAACTCAAGGTTAATACTGCCAACCATTTTACTTCTAGAGTCATGTAGGCCTGACCGAAAAATTCTAAAAGATAGAAATGGATGCTTTTTCTGTGAAAGAATGAAGCTCATTTAGGCCAAAGATGGGAAAACTAGGTCCATGAGCTTCATTCAGGCCAAAGATGGGAAAACTAGGTCCATGCCAGAGGGAGCCATGAGCAAGTATCAAACCACAGGAAGTAAGTAGTATCACAAAGGAAGAGGCTCAGTAGTTGTTTCTATCACCTATATTCTTCTCCTTTACTGTCTGGTTTTTTTTTTTCTTCATCCAGGGAGACCAAAAGGTTATTCCCATTTTTGTGTATTCAGAAAAACTATGATTTTCTGATTAATTTTATCTTCCTTTCTCACCAATAAAATTTAATTTCCAGAGATAAAACTCAACTATTAATATTTCTTTATTTACTTATTCATTCTTTTTAAAAATAATTTTATTTATTTAACTTCATGTATTATTATTATTATCATTATTATTATCCACTTTTATTAGAGAGAGATAGAAAGAGAGGGTAAGTGAGAAAGCAAGCCACCAGTTACAGGATTTGAACTGTGGTTGGCCATGTGAGAGTACAGTGCCTTTAGCCACCATTACACCTGCTGGCCCTAGTGATTCTGTTTTTGTTTTTTTTTTCTTGAGAGAGGTTTTTGCTATGTGGCATGACAGAGAGACAGAAAGAGAGAAATCACCCCCCCCCCCCCAAGGGGGGAATGGCCACACCACAATCCCTTCTTCTCCTTTCTCCTTTCAGGATTTTGGGCACGCATGCACATGCACCTGGCTGAGTTCAAGCAACTGGGTCTGGGACTCGAACCACAGTTGACTACATGGGAGTCCAACGACATAGCCATTACACTCGCTGTTGGTCCCCCCAGTAATTTATTCTTTAACTTTATCTTTTAATTTACCCAACATAATGCTTGCATTTGGCCAAAATATCAGAAGCTAAGCAGCAGTAAGGCCAGTTCACCTCTGGTAGATACAGCCTCATAAACTACTGGAACATTTTATTTCACATAGCAGTCAATCTGGGCCAGTGGTGCCAATGCCTCATTTTTATTCATACTTTTATTATTTAATTAGCTTTTAAAATGAAACGTTTAGGGACCAGCAGATGGCATGGCAGTTACATTGCTGAACTCCCACATGGTCGACCATGGTTCAAGTCCCAGACCTGGTGGCTTGAGACTCACATGTGTGCATCAAGATCCCAGGAGTAGAACAGAGGAAGGGATTGAAATGTGGCCATCCCACTGGGGGGTGATTTCTCACTTTCCCTGTCACTGTCTCTCTCTCTCTCTTTCTCTCTCTGGTGTGCACTCACCCCATAAGGCAAAAACCTGTATTAAAAAAAATTTAAAAACCAAAAACACTGAGACCAGCAGATGGCATAATAGTTATGTCACGGGATGTTCATGTGGTTGACTACAGTTCAAGTCCCAGACCTGGAGGCTTAAAACTCACACTGGGCACATGTGTGTGCATGCCCAAGATGTCGAGAAGAGATTGGAGGAGAAGGGACTGAAGTATAGCCCTCCCACCTGGGAGATGATTTCTTGCTTTCTGCCTCTCTGTCTCTCTGGTGAACACACGCACTCTATAGCAAAAATCTCTCAAGAAAAAAAACTTAAAATATAACATTTAAATAGAAGTTAATAATATTGAAGTCTAGGGTGAAATTTGTAGTCATTTGAAAGATTTGATTTCTGTTGAACACTGAAGATGTTAGGCTAGGCTCTGCCTTAGAGAATTTCCTGGAACAACTGATAGTCACTCTAAATTGATCTGCATTTTAAACAGAATATCATCCAATTACTTTAGCAGATTCAGAGACAGAAATATATTTTACGTGGAAAAGGACAGAAAATGCAATAGATTACTCTGTAACACTCCTAAAGATAACCTGCTCATTCTTCACCATAAGTTAATTTTAAAGGATATTTTAAGTATGTTTTAACTATAAATATCTTGCATCTTATTGAAATCATTTGACAAATGCTTTTATGAATTGAAGTTACAGAAGCAAAATGATTTTTGATGATGTGCAAAGGTGTTAGTCAACAAGCTGATGATTTTTGTTGTTGATAGTCACTGATGGGACTGATGTTTGACATTTCCTACCAAAGGAATAGCTACTAAGTGCCAAGATCTATGAAGTCTGTGACAGAATAAAAACTTTATCTAAAAAATTATTTCCTAAGGCTGTGATGGCTAGTATGTGGCTATTGAGCACTTGAAATGTATCTAGCCTAAATTTAGGAAAGTTGTAAATGTAAAATTCACATTGGTTTTCAAGACTTTCTGTTGAAAGAATCTCAATCATAATTTCCATGTTGAATAATATGTTGAATACATTGAGCTAAGTAAAATATTAAAATTAATTTACTCGTTTTGCTTTTAACTGTAACTATTAGAAAATTCTGAATTTCGGGACCAGCAGTTAGCGTAATGGCTATGTCGCTGGACTCCCACGTAGTCGATCGTGGTTCGAGTCCTGGACCAGGTGGCATAAACTCATGCCGGGTGCGTGTGCATGTGTGCCCAAGATCCCAAGAGGAGAATGGAGGAGAAGGGATTGTGGTGTGGCCATCCCCCCGGGAGATGATTTCTCGCTTTCTATCCCTCTGTCTCTGCCTTTCAGACGAGCGCACACACTCTGTAGCAAAAACCTCTCTTAAAAAAAAAAAAAAGAAAGAAAAAAGAAAAAGAAAAGAAGAAGAAGAAGATACTCCTTGCTCAAGGCTACCCCATATTCATGGCCTACCATATTCAGTCTCTCTACCTATTGGTATTCATAGGCTTTATTCTGCCCGATGTCACCTGTTTTCTATTGCTTTCAGGTAGACATGCTCCTGTATCCTCCTTCTTTCTGACTTTGATTTCTGAATGTGGTTTCTTATCTTCAAATTGAGATTCAAAGTCACATTTCTTTAACATCCAACTCTTTCTTTCCAAACTCTCTATGCCACTCTGCTCTTACCATTACTGTTTCTTGCAGGTTCTAGATCTCACCAAGTAGAAAACATGTAGTACTTGGGTAGGATGGAGAAGATGCAGAATGAAAGGTTTTTCCGCCGTGATAAAGGGAAGTCAGGAAGAAGTTAAAGTAAGGAGAATGGAAAAGAAAAGGAAAGAATCTTCTTGTTCCACAGCAGGGGTGTCTTCTCCCTTCATTTATTGATTTCAGTTATTCAGTTACCTTTATTGAGTGTTTTGTTAGGTACCTAGAAGTATGTATGTGCAGCCAGATCATATTCTCTCTCATTGGAGAGAATTTGTTAAGACTAACATTCCAAAATATTAACATGAGCTTTTATCTTCCCTCTTCTAAATTGCCATGTTGATAGGAAGTCCCTCCCCCAGTCCTCTTTACCTATGAGAACTTCCCCCTAAATGACCTTTTCAAATTCAACCAACTTTTTTTTATCATTTTAACCCCAAAACACCTTAAATCTTGGAAATCTGTAGCTTAAAGATACAATCAGAGGGGTGCCAGCAGGTGATGTGGTGGTTAAGGTGCTGAACACTCTCACATGGCCAGCCATGGTTCAAGTCTTGGACCTGGTGTCTTGCTTTCTCACTTTCTCTCCCTTTCTCACTCTCTGTCTCTCTCTGGTCAAATTAAAATCAATGAATAAATAAATTAAATAATTCTTTAAAAAAAAAAGAAAAAAAAGATACAATCAGAGGGACCAGCAGGTGGCGTGGGGGTTAGGGCACTGGACTCCCACATGGCTTACTGTGGTTCAAGTCCCAGACCTGATGGTTTGCTTTCTCACTTTCCTGCTCACTCTACCTCTGTCCTTCTCTGGTCAGAATAAAAAAGTAGTAACAATAAATTAAATCAAATAAATGATTCTTTAAAATATATACATAGAGACAGAAAGATGTGACCTTATAATAATTCAGTTTACAACAAGTGTTTAAAATGTAAGGGTGTTGGGAACAGCAGTTGGCATAATGACTATGTTGTTGGACTCTCGTGTAGTTGACCGTGGTTTGAGTCCCGGAACTGGTGGCTTAAACTCACGACGGGCACATGTGTGTGTGTGCCCAATGTCCGAAGAGAAGAATGGAGGAGAAGGGATTGCAGTATGGTCGTCTCCACTGGGGGGTGATTTCTCACTTTCTGTCTCTCTTTCTGGTAAGTGCACTCACCCTATAGCAAAAAAAAAAAAAAAAAAAAAAAAAAAAAAAAAAAAAAAAAAAAACCTCCAAAATAAATAAATAAATACATAAAATGTAAGGGTGTGACCTGCTCAGAATGCTATCATTTCAAGTGACTATTCATTCATAAGTCTATGGAGTAGTGAATGCAGGCCATTGTCAGTAAGTATCATAGCCATATAGCTCTATAAAAGAGAAGGTCCTGGTATCTTCTCTCCAGGGCAACTTGAGGAAACTGTATGTTACACTTTTGGTGTAACAACTTCTGGAGCTGCTTGACAAAATCCTTCCCCTAAATAGGTGAGATTGACCCAAAGCTTCTCTGGGTGAGAGGATAAAGGAGGAGTATAGAAGGCCTTCTGGGAACATGGGGCTCTTGACTACCCACTTTATTCCCATAGACTATTTGACCCTCACTCTCCTGGGCTGGAGAATCTCTTCCTTCTTCCTTACTGAAACTCAGAAATAAGAGGTGCTTGTTTTTATTTTATTTGTAGGTATCAAGGTTCTATTTTCCATTTGAAATTATTTCAATTGCTTTTTAAAAATTATTTATTGTTATCATTATTATTATTGTATTTAACAAGAGAGAGAAAGGAAGGGAAAGTTATAAAGTAAGCCACAGCAAGCTACCAGGTCCGGACTTAAACTGTGGCTGACCATGTAGGATTCCAGTACCCTAACCACCACACTACCTGTTGGCCTTGTTCAGTTGGTTTTTACCAAGAACAATAAATGGAGATTTAATAGGATATTCCTAAGTGTGTTGCCCAAGAATTGTTCCAGCCATACATATTGCATTTAAAATTCAGAACCAGGAAAAGTTGCTTTTTCTAATTGTATTTCATTTTGTAGTTCTCATATACTTGGTTATCCTCTTTATCACTGTCTTCCTCACCTTAGTGTTCTTAACAGTTGAGGATCAAGCATCCTGCTCCATGTGTCCAAGATCTCACAGAGCTGCCTTTGAATCCTAAGGCACATGGCAGGGGATCCAGGCAAGGAATATAGCATGGACATTAAGCCTAGGAGTCTCCTGTAGCATCAACCTGCACCAGGACATAAGAGACAACACCAGCTACAGGGGCTAGGCAACACAAATAATTGCCATGTTCAATTTGCTATTCAGACAGTGAGTTTTTCCATAAGAACTGAGCAAAGAAAGTGATCCATGATGATATTAGTATGAGATTCTTAGGAGATGTTTGTTGGACACATGCTGTTCTTTGCTTTCAAAGTGAGAAGTTTCTGCAAGAGCAAACGTGTGATGATTTCTTTGAATGCACCTGGAGAGGAGTTACTTGTTGTTAGTGGTTAAATTCGTTCCTCCCTTGCAGCAGTCCCGTGTGTAAAGAGCTGACAGAATACTGTGAAAATCTATGATGCTCTCATCCCTCCAATGTCTCATTCCTGGAGAAAAAGTTGCAAAGGAGAAGGGATAGAGTTTAAATGGGCCTCTTGAATGGAACTGATGGAATGCTGAAAGTGTTATGCTAGTGTCCATAATCATTCTCATTTCTTCATATAACAAAGATTTTGAAACCAAGAGAAATTATCCTGAGTAACAATGTAACCATTGACATAAATTTTACAATACTGTGCAACTGTTAATCACCATATACTTGGATATTATTGTCATGGCATTTATAACAAAAATCTTCTCTGCTTAGTCTTTTGTGCTAAGGGACAATGCTATTACATTCAGATATTTAGTTGTGTCTGTTCTCTTAGGCCAAGCTGAATTTTGGAAGAATATATTTTAGCAAGGATATGGCATATTTCACATGCCCTGTGCAGAAGAAATAGGCTTACTGCTGAGTGATATATTTATATCTTAGATAAAATAATCACTGTTTTCTCACAGGCAATAAAATTACTTTGTTTACATGGGGAGATGGAGAAAAACAAAACTAACGAAGAATGCTTAGTGGAGATTAAAAGACTGTTTAAACCAAAGAGCATGTGCATTTCAATTTCGTTAGTGTGAGAGTAGGAAAGAATTATCGCTAGGAAAAAAAAATAGCACAAACCAATATGGAGCACCCTTGAGAATATGAACAACGCTGTGTGCACGAGCGTAAGTATGAAGTACTGGGGTTAGTGGAGGGCTGGTCGAAAGTAGCTTGCAAAGTTACTGAAGAGTAACTGCTCATTATTCAATGATTTCCAAGCTTTCATACAACTATAGTAACTTGTTTATAGAAGTCATGAGATTTTAAATAGAAAAAGATTTGAGATGCTCAGAGATGTACAGAGGTGACAGATTAATGGTCTTCTCATGTAGCCTGACATTCCTACAAATCCTTAAAGTTACCTTCTGTGAAACTGTAGTGAAAGAAAGGGTTGAGTCTCCACATTCTTGCCATCTTAAGTTATATATCGGATTGGCTTATGACTTGTGGTTGGCTCATGACTAAAGGACAGATAACTGGTATAGGCTGTTGCTCCTGGAAATCGATAGAACACGTTCTGATTCAATCAAGCCTGCAAAATACTATTTTTCCTTTTAAATCTTTGCTCTTTGTATGCACATTTAAATCACTTAATTTTTCCATTTGTCTCATTTGGGAAGTTAATGAGAATTACATAAACTGCTAATGATTTTCCAAGCATTAAACACTATTAATAGACTAGAGAGATTACATAAATCATGCAAATATGGGAATTAAAAGCTGAATCTGCAAAATAAAATTTTAGCAATAGACCACATTAAAGTTGTTAGTAATTAAATATTATAGGCTCAGAATACATTTTGGTATTTATCTGAACCTGATTTCAGTATCATTTTTCCTTCTTGTTGTAAAAATTGTATTATTTTACTATATTAACAGCCTTGCAGTGATATATAAACCACTTATAAAAAATCTGTATCAATATAGCTTCTCTTAATCATAATTATCACTCACAACTGTCAGAATATTAAACTCTAAGTTAAACTATTTAGAAATCTAACCATGGGTAAATAACATCTATCATTGTTTTCAGCTCTATTTTCATTGAGTTTAATCACTGAAATCACTATTATTAATTATATAATAGCATCATGTATGGACAATTTCTACTGATTGCATATATATACCCACATCAAGTGAATTAGAAAATGTTCCAATATAAAATAGCAAACACAAATCAAAGAATGAAAAGAGAGGAATAGGGCCAGCATGTGGTATGAAAGTTAAGAAACTGGATCCCACATGGACAACTACTTGATTCGAGTCCTGGACCAGGCAGCCTGAAAATTACACTCAGCATGTGTACATGCATGGCCACAATTCTGAGAGGAGATTGGAGGAGAAGGTATTGTGGCATGATCATCCTTCCTGGGAGGGTGATTTCTCACTTTCCCTCTGTTTCTCTTTGTCTCTCTCTGTTGACCATACCTCCCCTATAACAAAAAGCATAAATAAATAAATAAATTAATTAATTAACAAACAAACAAGAGAGAGGAGAGAAAAATGAATAGAACAGAGTATAATAGACAAATAAGACACGCTTATACTGTTTAACCTGTGTATATTGGAGTCCTGGAATAAGAAAAAAAAGAAATAATGAATTAGAATTAATATTTGAAGAGATATGACAAAAGTTTTAAAGATTAGCACAGATATTCTAGGTGTTAAGCAAACTGCCAACAAAATAAATACAAGTAGAACTAAATCAAAGAACAATATAGTAAGTGCCTTCTGAAAGGCAAAGACAAAGGAATAAGATCAATAACAGCCTAAGAGGGGGGAAAAAAGACACATAATATTTAAAGAGTAAGAGTGAGAGTGACAGATGATTTCTCAGTAGAAACTCTCAATGCAAGAAAGCAAAGGAATGGCATTTTTATAAAGCTGCAAGAAATAACTACAATGTAAGAATAGCATATCCAGTGAAAATGTTTCTTAAAAATAGGTTAAATAAGGATTTTATTTTTATATAAAGACTGTAGATGTTTGCTTCTATTAGATTTCCACTAAATAATATTTCTTCAGGCAAAAGTAAAACTACCCAAGTGAAAATACAAACAGTGAGTCAGCTCTGTGGCTTTGTGGTTTAGGGAGATGGATCCCACATGGCTGACTATGTGGTTTACGTCTTGGACCTGGCCACCTGAAAAGTATATTGGGCACATGTGTATGAATGCACCAAATCATGACAGGATGGAGATGTAATTGTTGCGTGTCTATATACCTCTAAGGGTTGCTTTTTCACTCTCCCTCTTTGTCTCTCCATGGTGTGTGTACCCTCTGGAAAATTTAAAAAAAAAAAAAAAAGAAAAAAAAAAAGAAAAGAGAACTAGAAAAGGTTAAAATCTAGTTAAAGTTAAATTGTATGGATGACTAAAATGAAGTACAGTAAACCAAAATCCAACAGATGAGCATAAATGCACTTTAAAGTTTGTACTACTGCAGCAATATCAAGAAGCAATAACTAAACCGATATTTTAGACCATAATGAGTTAATAATGCATATAAGTTCTAGTGTACCTATTAAATAATAGTTAAAATACGCATTTCTAACAAGTTACTTATAAGACAAAAATGATAAAATTATTCAATTCATTCAAAAGAAAGCATCAGTGAAAGAAAAGAGAACAGAATACAGATGGGCCAAATACAAACAAGAATAATACAGTGGTAAATTAAAATATCTGCATCAGAGCACTGTAATGAAAAAGCGGGAGTGACCCTGGACCAAGCAAGGCCTGTGTGCTACTGCGTCTCTCATTTTTGGCAACTATGTCTGGCCATCTTCACCACCATGTCCCAGAGAAAGGCTGAAGGGGATGCTAAAGGAGGAGGATGAGCCACAGACATCTGCAAGGTTGTCTGCTACTCCAAAGGCAGAGCCTCAGCCTAAAAAGGCTCCTACAAAGAAGGAGAAAAGGTACCCAAAGGGACAAGGTGGTGCTGGCAAGGATGGAATAACTCTCTAGAAAATGAAGATACCAAAACAGACCAGCACATAAAACTGAAGATGCTAGAGATGCCAAGTGAAGTGTGTGCATTTCTGATGATTGTGTACTTCTGGTAACTGTACAGTTTGAAATACTATTTTTTAACAAGTTTTATAAAACTACAGAATTTTATTTTAACCTTTCTTTTTTAAGCTATGTTGTTAGAACACAGAACACTATGTTGTTCTTTGAGGAGGGGGCATCTGTCACTAATAGAATGTCTCTGAAGCTGGATTGATTTGGACAACAGTTTTGGGAGACTTCCTCTTGGCTCCCAAGAGAGATTCCCTGATGTTGACACACAGAGCCACCTTGGCACAGATGCCTTGTGGTGTGGAAAACTTAAAATTTGTTGTTATATCCTCTCTCTCTCCACCTTCAGCGTAGAATTAACTCTCTTAAACCAGAGATCCATTGAGACCTGACCACAAAAAAAAAAAAAATTGGTTACCAGTATGCCTAACAATCTGGACTTTTCAATGACATCAAGATGGCTTCCTAAAAGGGAACAGTTCCTTTTCTATATTGTTAGATCTTCAGGTTGATTATTCTGCAATTTTCATTTCCTGAAAGTCGGTTAGCTTATGAAAAGTTGTTAAACAACGTACTAAATGGGAAATGTCAACTCTCACTCTAAACTTGCCCTGTTCAGAGCATCAGATGAAGACTTCATTGGGTTTTATGGCTTTCTGATTTGGGTAGTCAATTAATAAAAGGAGTTTGAAAGTTGTTGTATACTGTTGGGGCTGGCAGGTGGCATGGTAGTTAAGGATGCTGGACTCCCAAATGACTCACCATGATTTGAGTCTCAGACTTGGCCGCTTAGTTTCTCACTTTCCCTTTCTCTCTCTCTCTCTCTCTCTCTCTCTCTCTCTCTCTCTCACACACACACACACACACACACACACACACATACACACACACACTCTGTCCCTCTCTGGTCAAATTTAAATAAATAAAGAAAGAAAGTTACATAAAATAAAATCATTCTCAAAAAATAAAGAAGAAAGTTGTTGTATACTGTTAACAATCGTCTGCCCATGTCCTGCCTGAAATACCATGATTATTTTTGAAAAGCATCTTTAATAAAGCTGGATAGAGTTTTGCTTGAAAAAAAAATCTACATCTGTAATTATATTAAATTTAATCTGTCCTCAAGTGTACTTACTGTGCTTTCCCTCTGGTTACAATGCTTATCCCCTAGATATTAGCATGACTCCCTTTTTGCTAAAAATAACCACACCATCCCTCTGCCACACCTAAGAGAGAAGCTTTCCCTGATTACCATTTCCAAATTTATACACTACCATTCACCACCACCAAGACAACCTTTTATTTTATGTTCCCTTTTCTTGCTTTCTTTCTTTTTTTTTTCCCCCTTGCTTTATTTTTCTTCATGGCTCTTTTTACTTACATATTTGGAGTCTATATCAGCTGGCTTAAAAATCTCATAGTCATTATTTACGAGGTGTGTAAATTACTCATTTTCTCTTTTCAGTATCTTTATCTGCAGGATGAAAGTAATGATACTACTCATTCCAGAGTTTATGTGAGTATTAAATAGAGTAATACACCTAAAATATTTTTAAAAAGGCCCAGCTGCACATTCAATGTCCACTAAGTACTAGCTAATATTTTTGTTTGTTTGTTTTTTAGGTTTTTACCATAGAGCATATACACTCTTGGGGGAGGGGGAAGAGAAAGGGGAAAGTGAGAAATCACCTTCCAGGGAGATGACCGTAATGCAATCCCTTCACCTCCGTTCTCATCTCAGGATTTGGGGGACGCACACAACATGTGCTCAGCACGATTTTCAGGCCACCAGGTCCAAGACTTGAACTGTGGTTGGCCATCTGGGAATCCAGTGCTTAATCACCACATCTTCTGCTGGCCCCACTAGCTAATGTTTCAGTAACTGCCTTTCTCACTCACTAGGTTATAAATGCCATTGAAGGGTCTTTCCTCTGTTTTATCTGCTGTGTTGTCAGTAAATCAACCATTGCCTAGCATGTAGTAATATATTTTAAGAATTACGTTTAATTAATTTTTTTATCAATACAGATGATGTTTATCTTTTCCACCAAACAATTCTTCTGTTCTATTAAAGTTTATTTCAACTTTCTTCACAGTCGGTAGTGATGTCTATAGTTGAGTTGATCTCTAAAATAAATGAAATCAACAGATAAGCCATGCCATGAAAACTCAGTTTTCTGAAAGAATGCACTGCCCCTGTACTTATCCGCCTAGGTGGATGACAGTGAAAAAAATTAAAGTACAACAGATGGTATGAGTGTCTACATGTGGCAACTACACCTTGTTTTGTTTTGTTTGTTTGTTTTGTTCTGTTTTAACAGTGGGACACAATGACTATTTTGGCAACGTGTTTTATACTTTCAGCTATTTTCATGTTTTACAAGTTGACATCAATAATTTGTTGGTGTGAATGACTGAAGAAGTAACTCTACCATGTCCTTCTGCAACTATCTCACAGCTACTCCCTTGATAATTTGATTTAGAAGAAGGTAATTCTCACTTTGGTTTCTATCAAGAAATCACAATGACACCAAAGCTCTCCCTTATTGTTTATCATCCATGGAGCACAAATCATTGAATGGATATTGATATTTCTAAATCATCCTTAGGTATCTTAAAGTCACCATTAACTTTGATTCCTAATAACATATTGGCTTGTATATACCAGATTCCTTTTACTCTTTCTCCTAATTAGTTTTAAATCTTGCTACTTTACTCATCATACAAAAACAAACAAACAAAAAATTAAGAGCTCCAAACAAATATATGTCTTTATTAAAAGCAAAACATACATACTATACACATTATCATCCACAGGTAGTAAACCATTACTTTGTCCTACAAATGTTTTGCCTCTCTATTTTTTTCTTCCTAATTTCCTTCTCTATATTCTCCTCCTCTCTTACCCTCCTCCCACACTGTCTCCAGTGTCCATAACTATTTTCAATGCTTTTATGCCCTCCAATCTTTCTGTCTCTACCATAGAGTGCGGACAGTTGGTATATATTAAGTAGAGACATACAATGTCTCTATTTTATAGCCTGGCTTGCTTCTCTCAGCAATAAATAGCTAAGAATTTTTAAAAAATAAAACTATCTGGTCAGACTACGCCTACCAGAGATTTAAACATGATGTAATTCCTCAAATTAAACAGTGTATTACATGCGTAAAGGCAGATTGACTACTGGACTGGAATAAAAGCTCCAGAAATAGACTCAAGTACTTGTGAAAATTTTAATGCATGATAAAAAGGCATCATGCATCAGTAGGAGACTTTTTTAAGTAGATGGTACCAGGATGATTTGGTAGCCATTTGTAAGAAAATAAAAGTGGTTCCATTCCTCTCACCATATAGTGATATAAACTTAAGTGAATCATAAGTCTAATATAAAATCATACATGTACTACCAGAAAATTAAATAAATTCTTGTATGTAAAGAAAGACCTTCTAAGTATGGCTCAAGTGCAGATATTGTAAAAGAAAATGTTGGTAAATTTGACTACATAACATTTAGAAATCTACTTTTGTGTGGAAAAAAATGCATGAAAGTTAAATATACATGACACATATAAATGGGAACAAAATTTTTTATCATTTCTTTCTTGAATGATAAAAATGTTCCAAAATTGGGACCAGCAGTTAGCATAATGGCTATGTCACTGGACTCCCACGTAGTTGACCGCGGTTCACGTCCCGGACCCAGTGGCTTAAAACTCACGCCGGGTGTGTGTGCGTGCATGCCCAAGATCCCGAGAGGAGAATGGAGGAGAAGGGATTGCGGTGTGGCCATCCCCCCTGGGGGGTATTTCTCACTTTCTGTCTCTCTGTCTCTGTCTGGCGAGCGCACGTGCCCTATAGCGAAAAACCTCTCCAAAAAAAAAAAAGTTCTAAAATTGTGATTATGTTTACACAACACTCAATATACTTATAAAACTATTAAATTGTACATATCTAATTGGATCTGTGACTTGTATGTGTACTTTATAAAAACATGTCAAAATTATATCAAAACAAAGGTAATTTGAAAAGAGGGGAAGATAGTATTAATAGTATCTTTTTAGGAGATAAAACTGGTACATGCCTACTTAACCAAATTATCAAAATTAATATCACTTATAGTGAACTAAAATATCCCCTATGACTCCTAATGTACTTAACTGAAAAGGACATAATATTATTTATATATCTATGTCAAAAAATGCAAAACCTGAAGCACGTCATAAGAAAATAATCAGACAAAACCAAATCAAAGAACAGTTTAATATATATATATATATATATATATATATATATATATCTGTCATAAAAGATGGAGGCTGACTCAGGAACCACTCTCATTTAGGAAGACTAAAGTGGTAATAATAAAATGTATTTTATCATCTTATAATGTATCATAGATAGGAGGAGAAAAAAAATCTGTAAAAGATGATGGTATCATTGATAAATTATGAATTGGGTTGCAATTTAGATAATAACAATTATTAAATCAATATTAAATTACCTAAAATTGGCAATTTTATTGTGGCCTTATAGGTAGATCTCCTTATTGTTAAGAGAAATATATTAATTTTTTTCTGTGTGAAAGGTTGGTTCAGCCTGTGGCATGGTAGTTTAGGTGGCTGGATCCCACATGGCCAACCACACTTTTCAAGTCAAAAGGTCTGGCAGCTTAAGTAATACACCAGGCATGAATATGTTCCCATAATCCTGAAAGGAGGGAGAAATGGTGAGTTAATGTGCCTTCTGTCAAATTAAAAAATAAATGGGGAGGGGCTGGCAGGTAGCCTTGTGGTTAAAGTACTGGACTGCCACATGGCTGACTATGGTTTGAGTTCCAGACCTGGTGGCTTGCCTGCTCACTGTCCCTCTCTCCTTCTGTCTGTCTCTGGTTGAATTGAAGAATAAGAATAAATAAATTTAATTTAATTTAAAATTCTTAAAGAAATAAAATAAAAATAAAGGAGGAGAGGTAAAATGTTTGCAATTTACTTTTGAATAATTTATTGAAAATTATTTTTAAGAATACACATATAAAATTTAATTTATACAGATATACATATGTTTGTGTGCACACCCAAGCAGGTGTGTGTGCAGAGAGAGTGAGAGAGACCAAGCAAAAGAATGAAGCATAAACTAATTGTGAGTCTAAGTAGCCCTTATAAGGGAGTACATTATACTATGCCTACTTTGTAAGTTTAATTTTTAAAAAATGGAAACTTTAAAAATGTGTTTTATTATCTAGATGAGAGTAAAATTATTAAGGATAACAGTAAATTGCTAGGGGCTGCAGGTAGCATGATGGTTAAAGGCATTGGACTCTCCCATAGCCAACTGTGGTTCAAGCCCCAGACCTGGTGGCTTTCTCTCTCTGGTCAAATTGGAAATGAATAATAAGAAATAAAGTTAAAATAAAAATCATTATTTTTAAAAGTCAGTAAATTGCTATTTTATTCAAAGGTAAATAATTATTTGGAAACTGGTTTTTCAAAGCTATTCTTTTTTTTTTTTTTTTTTTTGGAGAGGTTTTTCGCTATAGGGCGCGTGCGCTCGCCAGACAGACAGAGAGAGACATAGAGACAGAAAGCGAGAAATCACCCCCCAGGGGGGATGGTCATGCCGCAATCCCTTCTCCTCCATTCTCCTCTCGGGATCTTGGGCACGCACGCACACGCGCCCGGCGTGAGTTGTAAGCCACCGGGTCCGAGACGCGAACCGCGGTCGACTACGTGGGAGTCCAGCAACATAGCCATTACGCTAACTGCTGGTTCCCTCAAAGCTATTCTTAAGTTACTTATATGCATACCACACTGATGAGGATATATAAGAATATCAGAATGCTTTAGTAGAGAGCCTCTCATCTAGTTAAGAGAAATTAGCAACCGACCAACATTTCCCACTTTGGGGCTACTCACGATACAGATTTAATAATTGCCACTATTTTTCTTGAATTGTTTTTAATGTTAGATGATTCCACAATTAGGTTTTTAACATTTTCATTTTTTAAAATATTTTTTTATTTAATAATTCATTTATTTTCATTTGACCAGAGAATGATAGACACACAGAGAGAAGGAAAGTGAGAAAGCAAGCCACCAGGTCTGGGACTCGAACTGTGGTTGTTGGCCATGTGGCAGTGTCCAGCACCTTGACCACCATGCCACCTGCTGGCCCAATATTTTATTATTGTTCATATTTATTATTTCCTCTAATACTAGAGACACAGAGAAAGACAAAGAGAGCATGCCCAACAGGGTCATGATGCACAACCCACCTCCACCTCTGCCCTCACCCAAGCTAGTCCCAGATCATGGACAGTTGCATACCTGGTACAGTCAGGGAGGCCTCCAGACATGAGCTGATAACTTTCCCATGTTTGTCTACCTCACTGACCATCAAATTTTTCTGCTGCTCCACTGTTCGGCTCCCAGGTTTCATAATATCGATTAATGAGAACAAATATTTAGAATATGGAGGGATGAATGACATGATAAATGTAATGAAGTTAGCTAAACTTTCTCTGTGTTGAAGACAGTTAAAATTATATTTTTGAGGTATCTTCAAATTTGTTTATTAAGTTCTGGTCAGTAATTTCCTAAAATTCAAATTTAACTTGACTGATAAAAATTATTTCTTGGAAGGTGGATCAAAGATCTAAATCTAAGACCTCAAACTATAAAACTGCTCCTGGAAAACACTGGGGAAACTCTGGGAGACATTGGGGTAGGGAAAGACTTCTTAAATAAATATTGACTGTGCTTCCCAAAGCACAGTCAATAATCCCCAAAATAGACAAGTGGGATTACATCAGACTAAGAAGTTTCTGCATGGCAAAAGACACAGTACTTAGTGTGAATAGACAGCCCTCAGAATGGGAAAATATTTTTGTAAACTATGCGTCAGATAAGGGACTGATCACCAAAATTCACAAGGAACTCAAGCAGCTGCTCCGGAAAAAGACAATCAATCCTATTAAAAGATGGGAGAATGAGTTGAAAAAACCACTCTCTAAAGATGACATATGAATAGCTAAAAGGCATATGAAAAAATGCTCAACATCCCTCATTGTAAGAGAAATGTAGATCAAAACAACAATGAGATATCACCTAACCCCAGTCAGAATGTCTAAGATAAAAAAAAAAACAAAAAATGATAAGTGCTGGTGAGGGTGTGATGAAAAGGGAACTCTCTTACACTGCTGGTGGGAATGTAAATTGGTCCAACCTCTGTGGAGAACAATTTGGAGATTCCTCAAAAATCTACAAATAGAACTACCATATGATCCAGCAATCCCACTCCTTGGTATCTACCCAAAGGACAGAAGAATACTTTATTGGAAAAGTGCTTGCACGTCGATGTTTATTGCGGCACTTTTCATGATTGCTAAGTCATGGAAGCAACCCAAATGCCACGAACTGATGAATGGTTAGAAAATCTGTGGCACATATATTCAATGGAATACTATTCATCCATAAAAAACAAAACCCTGGCTTTTGACAGGAAGTGGATGAATATGGAAGACTTACTGCTGAGTGAAGCAAGTCATGCTATGAAGGAGAGACATTGTATGTCCCCACTTAATATATACCAAGTGTCTGCACTCTATGACTGAAACTAACTATCTAAAGGATATAGAAATGCAGTATATAGATGTAAATACCAGATATAGTGTGTGTGAAAGAGGAGGGTCTGAGGAAGGACATTTGGGGGAGGGACAGGGAGAAAAAGCATTAATGGCACAAAGAGGTGTGGCATTATCTGTTGAAAATGTTTCGTGGTTTTATCGACGGTGCTGGGGAGAGGTGTTCACCTGTTGAAATATCCATTTTGTAAGACAAATAATAATGTGATTGAATGTATGGAAGAAAATGAAATGAAAAAATAAATTAAAAAAAATTATTTCTTGGAACAAGAGCATTTTTCTATTTGGTGAGGTGCCATTCAGCCAAAGCACTAATTAGTCATTGGTAGAGGTGCTTGAATGGTGTGTGCATCTCAGTTCTGCCTTAGACATACACACTCAGCAGTGCTTTCACTGCTTTGATGTGAGTGTGTCATATGGCACCCATATGAAGCCCAGGATGCCAGAGCCAACGTATGCGTCCCGGACAGTTTGTGACTTTGTACTTACTAAAGTTTTCTCAAGAATATAAAACGTTTCTTTATAGACCTCAGATCTGAAATTTCAGCAAAATTAGAAAGAATCTAAGACCTAGACAGAAACATCAAATCCAGAAATCCTGTTAAGAGTAAGGCTGGAAATTAGGGAGAACTTGACTGATACTGTCCTTCTCAAACTTTGATTATGCATATGAATCACCTGGAGAACTTGTTACAAATGCATTCAACTAAAAATGCAGACTCTATTTTCTTTCTCTCTCTTGTGCCCACATCTCTCTCTCTCTCTTTGAAGAAATAAAAATTTATGAGACAGAAATGGATTATTATCTGTGCTGAAAATGTTATTCTATCCCCAAGTGGACTTGTATGAAATGTTTTCATGTTGAAAAATTCACTTTACTAGCTAACTGATGTATAATAATTGAATGTATAAAATAAATTAAAATATATTAAAAAAAGGCAGGGAAAAAAAAAGAAATAAATGAATAAACTTTTTAAAAAGTGGCAGACATAGAGCTGGCAGGTGGTGTGGTGGTTAAGGTGCTGGACTTCCATATGGTTAAGCACGGTTCAAGTACTGGACCTGGTGGTTCCTTTCTCACCTTCCCTTTCTCTGTCTCTCTCTGGTCAAATTAATATTAATAATAATAATAAAATTAAATAAATAAATCTTTATTTAAAAAGTGGCAGGCACAGTGGCACTGAGGTAACACAAGGCTCTGCAACATTGAAGCTGCATGAAATAGTCCCCAGTTCCATCCCAATGTCTCCCTATACACACCAGACACATGGATGCTGTGATACTGGCTGGCTAATACTAGCTTCATACCATGATATGGTATAAAGATCTTGTTGAGGTTGTCTGTTCATTCATTTCTGTCTGTGTTTGTCTCATGGATGAAATAATTAAACTTAAAAAAAGAATGCACGTTCTGGTTTAGTTGGTTAGAGAAATGTATGAGATTCTGCATTTCTAGATATGTCCCAGGTGATGCTTATGCTGCTGGTCTAAGGACCATGGTTATGTAAGATGCTCTTCAACAGCATTGATTTTTTTCTCCCAGGTTACAATACTAGGGTGGGCTGCCTGGTCCCTTTGGCTTTGACATAATTGGGGCATGCCTAGATGAGACTGTCTGGCCTGGGCAGCTTTCCTGGGCCTTGGAAAGACAGTTTGTCATAGATCCTAGACTTCTGATGTCCATTGCTGTTTAACTGTAGGTAGTAAACCCACTTTGTGTAATTTGTGTTTGTAGGTGTTGTATTTCCCCCAGACTCAGGTAAGTTGGTAACCAGTGTACAGTGAATCTGTGTACAAAGTATTAGAGAGAAGATTATAAGCCTCTGTGAGCTCTCCTGTCTACCCTACTTCTGCCCCAGATTTGAAATCACGTTCACTTCCATCCCAAGAGGCGCCAAAGTTTATTGGATTGTAGTGAGCTGTTTACTTAATGGCTGTTAGCAATAGATTCGCCATGATCTGGCATGAAAGTGTAGATTAAGAGGAGGAAGTCGGTGTCAGATGTGGACAACTTTGCTCGGTCATGTTCTCTTTGGGCATGGCAAATATCATGTGCATCTATGTGTGTGTGTTTGTGAGAGAGAGCAAGATACAGAGAAAGGGAGGGAGAGTCATCAGAGTAGAGGGGAGATAATACATAATACATTATAAGCAGCGTCTCAGCTCTTATAGGATATAAAGGATATCTTCTACTTCTGGCTGCATCACTAGTCACTGGCAGACACTAGAACTAGAAGAGAGTTTGTAGTATACTCAGTTGTTTCTGAGACCTGATAAAAGGTTCTTGAAGCAGCTGTAACTTACCTATTTACATAATCTTACAAATAAATGTTGAATCACTGGGAAAGTCATGATGCATTTTTACATAGAAAAATAAAGAAAAATATGTCATGACTTTCCCTATGACCTAATGCATTTTTCATATACAAGGTAATTGAGGATCTGAGAACTTGAAATATTCTCTCAGAGGAGCCCTGCATATCTACTCTTCAGAGCCTTTAAATGTCTATTTCTGTACTTTGAAGTCTTACAGTGAACACTATTCTCAAACTCCATAATTCAGAGTATATAGATACATAGATAGATGCTTTTTGAATGACACTAATGCAAAAGCAAGATTTATAATCCATAGAATTTCAACATCCTTAGACATTCTTGGCAATATATATATATAAGTATATATATATATATATATATATATATGAAGCAAAAGAAGATTCTCCTCATTGTGGCCAATAGTAATCCTAATATACTCACTTTATTAGTGCTTAGCAAACACAAAATGGGGCAAGAATCTCATTTTTCTACTAAAATTATTTAGCTGTAATCTTATTTGAAAATTCATTTCAATTTAATCTTCAATATTTCTGTAAAATCTCCCCTGAATTTCAAAACTCATAAAGTAGTAAGTGCTTGGTCTCTCCACTCCCAGTGTGCTTTACCACTGCAAAAAGATTATTTTAACAGTGCAAAATAAATTCTGGTGTGCTTTGAAATGGAGTTTATCAATGGCCTTTATATTTTACATCTCACAGACAGAAGAATTTCCAGTCAAGTTTTGGAATTAGGAAAGGAAAAGAAATGTTGGGGAAGCCACATAATTACAGGTGTTTAAGTGTCACTCTGGTAAAGGACCAAAATGGGTACACTAAAATCTTCTTTTTCCAAACTGCTGTTTATCTATCATAATAAGAATTATTTTGAAAAAGCCTCAAAAAGAAAACAAATAATAAATGAACAAAACAAAAAGCCTTCATATAATAGTTTAAGCATTAAATTTATACAAATATTGGGTTGCTGGAAAAGTCCTGATTAATTTTTGCATAGAAAAGTAAGTCATGATTTTCCAACCACCCAATATATAGATAGTCTTATGTACATGCATGAAGAAATCTTCAAAAAGTTCATGTAAAATATATATTTTGAAAAAAATATATGTAGATTTCAAAATATTTTTGCACCAAAATAAACTTGTACTTTATTTCCCTTTTTCCACACATGTGCAGAAGTTCCCTCATGTACAACTTCTAATAAAAGCTTAAATGAATATACAGACTGGAAACCAGATTGTCCAATTAAGTGTAACTAGGGAAAATGAATTTGCCTTCTATCTTAATGGGTATCTTCCAAGAGGAATGATTTCCAAGAATCATGTACCACATACAAACATATTGGACAAATTTATCTGAGAAAAACATGAGGTGGTCACAAGAAGACTAAACAATCTCTAACACTGATGGATAAGCAGTTTCAGGATTTCATTTTTCCAAGTGAATGAAAGAAAACACTTAAATGCTTTGAGATTGTAGAATGAAAAGAGCATATCATAGCTTTGGTCTATTTCAAAGGTTTAGAAGGACACCATGGCTCCCTCACTCCCTTCTTCGGCCCTTCTTAAAATACTCAGTTTGCCTCTCCATAGATGTTGCTTTCACCTGGGTCAGAGCCTCTGCCACCGGTTTGCAGCATTTTGATTGGTTGTTATACTGGAGAGCACATCAAAATTTATCAGTTTGGGAACTTCATTTTAGTACTTTTTAGGACACAATAAATGCCAAAGTCTTTTATTTCTTTTATATTGGGCCTCCATAAAAATAACTACAGGGTCATATTTAATTTAATTAAATATTTTATTGTTTCTTTTTATATATTATAGGAAAGAACTCATAATGGTTAGTATGTGTTCTGTTTTCTTCTATTTTTTCTGGAGTCTGGAGTGGGTGATAGGGGGAGGACATCAAGGACTTTACAGTAGTTTTTCTCTGTTTGGTAATATTTGAGTCTTTTCCAAAGATAATGTCTAAAATTGCCATTTTTTAAAGTTAATAGCCGCAATTGTGGAACTGGTGTAATGGTTATGTTGCTGGACTCCCACATAGTCAACTACGGTTAAAGTCCTGGACTTGGTGGCTTCAAATTCACATGGGGTGCGTGTGCGTGTGTGTCCAAAATCCCAAGAGGAGAATGGAGGAAAAGAGATTGTGGTGTGGCCATTCCCCCTGGGGTTGGGGGGGGGGGGATTTCTCACTTTCTGTCTGTCTCTCTAACAAGTGCACACATCCTATAGCAAAAATCTCTCAAAAACAAAACAAAAACAGAAACAAAAACAAAAAACCCACAGTTGTTGTGGGAGTTATTAACAGATTGTTTTGGCTGTGCTTACAGGTCTGTAGGCAGTGCATATACACAGTGTTCGATATATGTAATGTGACATTGTTAAAGGAAATGCCAAAATATTCTGTGTAATATAGCATACTGCATAATGTTACTTTTGGTTGGACTGTGTGTGTCATAATTATGTTTGATTATGTTAGAACTGATGGAATTATTTGAACATCTTTTTGAGTGTTTAATCAAATCACAAATAATTCTCTAAAAAATTGTAAGTTAATTCTCTCCTAAAAACATACATGTAATTTTGTATATCAATATGTTATCATCAGTATTTTTAATAATGTCTCATCAAAATATGTTTCAAACTGTATGTTATGTTTAACTTAGACGGCTCCAAAATGTGTCAAATAGAACATGCCCTAATTCTTTTCCCTCATACATATTATCCTCATTCCTGACCTTCCCTCAAAGTAGAAGTCTCCCCAACATTTTACCTTACAAGTCCACTCTCAGACCCTCAGGTCAGAAAATGAGAATCATATTTCTTTCCTTGTAATTCTTTCATGCACCAGGTTTATGGCTTCCACCTTGAGATGCCATTACCAGTGAAGCTGAGTTATTATATACCAAATTGAAATGAACCAAGAAATGTGTTTCTCACAATATTTCACAATTCCTAACACAGGTACAGGTGCTGACAGAATCCCCAAAATTGCCATCAGAGTTCAAATTTAACATGAGCCATCAAATACTTCAATTCACATTAAAAAGATCTATTACTGCCCAGCATCTGACATAGGGTTAATCTGAAACTGAGGTCTTAATCAGCTGGGTTGTAGTTTGGATATCCATAAATAATGCAGGTCTGAATTTATCTGTGATCAGACTTTGATGTCTTTCACTATTACAGAACAAACTGACTTCATGTTCAACTGAGACAAACATGAAAAGGCAGACATGTTTTTCAGCGTGTCCTGTTTTTGTTTTCTGTTTTAACGTTGTATTCCGTAACATACAGAAAAGTGCACATTTCATAGTATACAGCTCACTTTACAAACTGAACTCCCAAGTAAACCAACACTCAGATGAAGAAATAGACAATTACCAGCATTCCAGGTTGGAGTCATGTGTGTTAGTGCAGGGATTTCAGGGAAGCTGCCACCAACACTTTCATACTAAAGTAGACGCTTCTCAGGAGGCCTGAAATCTGTAAGTCAACCTGTATTTACGTCCTGTACAAGTGGCCACACATGCACTTATACATGCTTGTAGCTGCTGCAATGGTGTGGCAAAATAATAATAATAATAATAATAATAAATACATATTTGACTTTTATCCCTGGATCCTAACACAGAGCTTGTAAGACCCATGTACTTTACTGAGTATTTGGGGTGCTAGAATCATCTTTTGTTATAACTGATCTTTGACCCTGGCTACTGACATAGAGCGCTTAAAACTCTTGATGTCCTGGGTGATAGTGGTGATAGAATCATTTAACACAGGGCTCATAAATCCCTTGCGTGTCCATTTTCAAATGGTTAGTTCCCTGTAAACTCAAATGTGGCCCATGTGTGCTCAATCCAAGCACCACCACTTACAAGTTATGTAACACAGCAAAAATTATTTTTCTTCTTTGTAAATACATAAATTAGTAGAGATTTTTGAACAGTTAGATATGATACATATCTATTGTCACTATTATTTGCTTGCATCTCTAAGATCCAGTATTCACACAGAAGATGTAAGATGCCATATACCCTGAGGAAGTAGAGAAGACAGCCCTGTTTTTTAAGGCAAATACTGTTTGGAAAGTTCAGTCTGAGCTAACGCTTACGCCACTGACCAGGGCAACAAAACACGCTGCAGCCGTTCTAGACCTATGCTGTCAAGTACGCACAGGAAAAAGTGTATGCATTGGTGACTCAGCACCTAAATAGAAATAGCAAAGTCTTTTCTTGCTCTTGTCTGTCTGCCATGTAGCTATGAAAACATATATAAAGAATATGGGGAGTTGAAATATAGTTCAAACTGACTCAAGAGCAGAATGTGTGTGTGTGTGTGTGTGTGTGTGTGTGTGTGTGTGTACACTCAGAATTACTGAAGAAAAAAGAAACGGTTTATTTCTTTGCATTAAAAAAAATGTGTTCTGCGGGGGAACCAGCAGTTAGAGTAATGGTTATGTCGCAGGACTCCCACGTAGTCGACCACTGTTCGTGTCCCAGACCTGGTGGCTTAAAACTCACGCCGGGCGCGTGTGCGTGCGTGCCCAAGATCCCGAGAGGAGAATGGAGGAGAAGGGATTGCTGCGTGACCATCCCTCCTGGGGGGTGATTTCTTGCTTTCTGTCTCTATGTCTCTCTCTGTCTGTCTGGCGAGCACACGCGCCCTGTAGCAAAAAAAAACCTCTCCAAAAAAAAAAAAAAATGTGTTCTGGGGACCAGCAGTTAGCATAACGGCTATGTCGCTGGACTCCCACGTAGTCGACTGCGGTTTGCGTCCTGGACCCGGTGGCTTAAAACTCATGCCGGGCACGTGTGCGTGCGTGCACAAGATCCAGAGAGGAGAATGGAGGAGAAGGGATTGCGGCGTGGCCATCCCCCCTGGGGGGTGATTTCTCACTTTCTATCTCTCTGTCTCTCTCTGTCTTTCTGGCAAGTGCACACGCCCTATAGCAAAAACCTCTCCAAAAAAAAAAATGTGTTCTGGGGAACCAGCAGTTAGCGTAATGGCTATGTCGCTGGACTCCCACGTAGTCGACTGCGGTTCGCGTCCTGGACCCGGTGGCTTAAAACTCACGCTGGGCGCATGTGTGTGCGTGCCCAAGATCCCAAGAGGAGAATGGAGGAGAAGGGATTGCGGTGTGACCACCTGGGGGGTGATTTCTCGCTTTCTGTCTCTATGTCTCTCTCTGTCTGTCTGGCGAGCGCACGCGCCCTATAGCGAAAACCTCTCCAAAAAAAAAAAAAAATGTGTTCTGGAACTCTGACTTGTTTCCATATTACATGGAAAGACTATCCATACTTTAAGTCTGTCTGCCATGTCTATATGACCCTCTTGGTGAATGAATCTCAAGCTACTGGTTTTTCTATGGAATACTATGTGTTTGAGAGAAGGAGTGATAAGGGGTTTGAGATAACAAAACAATAGAGCTAGGAATATATTTGGTTTGAGTCTTTTCACAAAATGTAGCTTCGACAGATACACACAATTAATTCTTTTATGGATTTTATATAAACTTGTAAGAAAAAAAGAGTAAGAATGCTTATACAGATGGCTAATTTAGCAGGGGAGAGCTTGATTAATCTAAGGTCAAGACCTCATGTCTCCTATGGGCTCATTATTTTCACATGTTTTCATGTCCAGAGAACACATATTTAACTCAGGTCAGTCATTTAATAAGGCTTGTCCAGACTTTTACTCATAGGGATAAATTCTGAAACTTTTGACTTCCCACTAGAAGAAAAATTTGACACACCCATAATAATGGACTGGTATTTTAATTGCAAATTAAAGCTAGTATTAATGTTATTATGCCTATTATTGTCTAGGCTCTTCTTTGATTAATTTCATTGCTCCATCAATTTATATCTGGAGTTTCTGATTATCTTCTTTACTAATAAGTCAATCCCTTCAACTCAATGAAACAATGGAAAATTCATAAGGCCTCTAATAGATGTGAGTTGATCTTTGGCTGTCTAGTATCTGACATTTCCCATGTGTGAGTTTTTTTTTTTTTTTTTTTTTTTATATCCTCTGAATATCATAATGGAAAAGTTCATCTCTTCCTTCAGAAGCATTAGCTTTTCAGCCTCCCTGGAAGCTGGACTGAGAGCATGTGACTAAGTCACTCTAATCAATTTCCCCCACCTTGGATTTTGAATTGGGATTTAGCAAATTTAGGGCAGAGGCCACAAAATGTCCATTTCAGTAACAGTGGCAACATCATTGAGACTCAGGAGCAGTAGCAGTGGAAGCAGCGCACTGCACAGGAAGAGAATAGTCCATGGTGGAAGTGGCAGATGTGCAAGGTGATGTGTGTTATGCTCAGCAGAGCAACGGTGATGGTGGAAACACAAGACTGTCCTCATAGAGCTGATACAGAAGGTGGCATGAGGTCTGCTGCTAGCTGTTATCAACTTCCTCTCTTCCTGGACACTTTTCCAACCTGGTTTTCCAACCATTTTTTGTTTGTTTTAGCAATTTGTGTATTACCGTTTCCGTAAATGTGCAGCCTAATTGGCCAGTTTTCTTCTGCTGTACAAAACAAGGGACCTTAACTGGCACAAGAAGTGATCACAGCACTGCAAGACAATCCAGACCATCTGAGATTTATTTTTCTGGACAGGGTTGAAATGGAAAAAAAGTCAGCTAGTGTTGGAGTATGGATTCTGTCCATCCTTAGCAAGCAGTGGAAAAACAAATAAATATATCTCTTGCTATCTAAATTCAACTTCTCTGAATAGCTTTTATAATGATTTTTAAGGAAATTTAACCAATTTCCACTGTGTTAATTAAAAACTACGTATAACGAGTCTACACATGGGTGTCAGTGAAAACATTTAAATTGCAGCTATAGCAATGTAAAGGATATTGTCTTATGTCTAATTTTCTCAGTGGGTTCCCATCTTATGCTTACATTTTTAAAAATTGTGGTTTTGCTGTCATTTTCTCCACAGAAGTAAGTTAAAAGATTTTTTTAAGGATGTAGGCATGTCTATAAAGTACATGAGGCTAAGAGGAACCAAAAAGCCATTTATTACAAGAACATTTAGAGGTAATGTGTTTTGACAGAGATGACTACATAAAAGGTTTAATCATGGCCACAGGGCTGCCTCTACTCATGTTCATATAGCTGAGTGTATCCAACATATCTGAAGATTTGAATAAGACCACAATGGAGAGTGAGATGATTTTGTGAAGGATGTAAAGCCCAGAGTAAGTTCAAGATAGATCAAGCTAATAATCATGTAAAGCTGCGTAATTCAAAGATCATGGGTCAAGAAGTGTCTACTGCGAATGAGGCTGCAGAAATCTATGAATTGCAAAATTTTGATGTTGCTGACTTCAAGTCTTTGGGATAATGATTCACAAAAATAGGTGACTTGAAAATCACACTTAGGAATAATTTAAAAGGAGGAATAGAAAGGCACAGGACTGAGAATCAGGGGTTGCTGCTTTTGAAATTTGAGATTAGAGGAGAAGAAGGAGAAAAGACATTTGAGGACAGTTAAAGAAAGAGTTGAAACAATCTCTAGTATATAATTTGAATCAAGAAATTTTTAAAAATGATGCATTAGTAAAAGAGATGACTGACTGGATTTAAGAAACTCTTGGAAATGACCAAAAAGTTAAATAAATATGAAAATGGAGAAATTAGTTTCCAAGGAGATTTAAAAGTCAATCAGTTTGAAGTGGATATTCAATTTAATATGCTAAAACATAAGATTGATGCTTTTACAGCAAAACTTCAGCAGGACATGTCATATTTCAAAACAATACAGAAGGAGGGAACCAGCAGTTAGCATAATGGCTATGTGGCTGGACTCCCATGTAGTCGACCACGGTTTGCGTCCTGGACTCGGTGGCTTAAAACTCACGCCAGGCGCGTGTGCGTGCGTGCCCAAGATCCCGAGAAGAGAATGGAGGAGAAGGGATTGCGGCGTGACCATCCCCCCTGGGGGTGATTTCTTGCTTTCTGTCTCTATGTTTCTCTCTGTCTGTCTGGTGAGCGCACGCGCCCTATAGCGAAAACCTCTCCAAAAAAAAAAAAAAAACAATACAGAAGGAATGTGTAAAACTAAAGAAGAGAGAACTGAAGTTGGTACAAGAAGTAGTAAACCTCAAAAATCATATGGATTTAAATATGGTAGAACATGTTCAAGTAGGACAGTATAAATGGTAGATTAAAGTGCAAGACAGGCTATAGTACAAAAATTAAAATAAGCAGATACAGCAGCTCAAGCAAAAGCAGTTAAGAAATCAGTTAAGGGAGAGTAAGTATGCTTCAGTAAAAGTCACGCTCTGTGGCCAAAAACTTTAAAAAGAAGAAAAAAGGCAAAAAAAATCAAAGTCATAAATATTATTCAGGAACCAGAACTTAGTGAGATGACCAGAGATAGATTGATGAACCATTCTCAAGACATAGAAAATTCCTTAGAATGGAGAAAGACATTCTACTCAATGCTCATTGTTGGCCCATGGAAAAAAGGAAAGGAAGTCATAAATACTACATGCCATATCTTTAGAAGAAGTTTTACATTATGCAGAAAGATTAAATACTATGGAAAATGAGCTGGATCCTAACACAAGAAAGAAAAATATAGTATCTGAAACATTATGTACACATATATATTGTACTTTACATGTATAATTATACACACACACAAATAGACACATATAAAAAAATTAGGACATATTGTAGTTAGAAGAAGACTAAACTAATGCAGTTCCTTAAATTCTGTTGTTCTCACTGGATGTAGTGACTAATGAAACTTTGAGTTGCCCTTTTCTGAGGAAGATAAAAATACATTTTATTTTCATAAGAAATGGAGTTTGACGTTAGGCTGGAGTTGCTCTATTTTGTTTTTGTTTTATTTTTTGAATTGAAACTATGTTAGAAGAAGGGAATCAAGGGGGGAAAATAAATAAGTAAATTATTTAAGTGATACAAAAATGGAAAATTATCTGTTGATACCATATATGATAATATCTTTAACTGAGTTAATACATAGTATATCCATGATGGGAAAATTCATTTTACAAGCTGTAATGATATACAGTGATTGAATGTATAAAACATTTTTTAATCCATTCAGCCAGTCTATGTCTCTTAATTGGAGAATTTAATCCATTGACATTCAATGTAATTATCGATATCTCTGTACCTGATCTTATCATTAAGTGAGCCGTTTTCTTTGTTGCTTTTTGTATTACATTTGTGGTCTTGCATATGTTGAACCACCCTTGCATCTCTGGGATAAAGCCTACCTGGTCGTGATGAATAATCTTTGTTATATGTTGTTGGATACGATTTGCAAGTATCTTGAGAATTTTTGCATCTATATTCATCAATGATATTGGTCTGTGGTTTTCCTTTTTTGTCATGTCCTTATCTGTTTTGGGGATGATGGAGGCTTCATAAAATGAATTTGGAAGTTTTCCTTCCTTTGGAATCTTTAGAAATAATTTTAGTAGGATAGAGGTTAACTCTTCCTTAAAAGTTTTGTAGAATTCAGAAGTGAAGCCATCTGGACCTGGGCTTTTCTTTGTTGGGAGGTTATTTATTACTGATTCAATCTCCTGGCTTGTTATGGGACTATTCAGGTTCTCAATGTCCTCCTGATTCAATCTTGATAGATTATATGCATCCAGGAATTTGCCCATCTCCTCCAAGTTATCTTGTTTCTTGGCATATAGTCGCTCATAGTATCCTCTAATAATATTTTGTATTTCTGCTATGTCTGTTGTGATATTGCCTGTCACATATTTGGTTAATCTGGTTAAAACATTTTTAAATAACATAAAGAAGGTTTTAGACACTGGATAGCCAAAGTTACAAATTCTTGGCAGAAAAATAGGTATATAAAGTGAGTACTAATCAAACCCTCTGTGATGAGCATCCAATCCCCTTTTATAGGTGCATAGTTTCTTACTTGGTGACTGTTGGTAGAGATGAAGACTGCTTCCCATCACAAAAGTTGAAAATGCTGTTACTGGGTATCTGAGGGCATGCTGTCAAATGTAGATTTTGTCAAACCATTTCACCAACTTTAGACTTGAATTTAGGAGCCAAGAACAAAGAGCCCCTCTGGCCGTGTACCACATTAGTATCAGGAGCATACCCATGAAGTCCAGAGACAGCAAAGCATAGTGTCTAGGGTTTGGCATCATCAGCAAGGTACTGTAAGTAAGTTCTTATCTTCTCTGGCAACTGCAGCAGGCTCCTCAATGGACTAGATTATTAATTTTCACTGCCTCTCTCTGATGCCCATTCTGTTGTTCCTGCCGAATTCTCCAGCTCTGAATCTCTAGCCTTCCTGGAATTTCTGTGAGTCATGAAATATAGTTCATAAATTCACTTCTCTTTCTGTCTCTTTCTCTATTTCTCTCTCTATTTAATTGCCATAGGTCACGTGTGCTCACTGGAAAGAGACAGACACTGAGGGAAAGTGAGAAGGTACCCCCTGGGAAGGACCATGCTACAGTCCCTTCTCTATCCCCTTCTTGGGATTTTGAGCACACATACACATGCACCTAGCAAGTTTTTCAAACTGCCTGGTCCAGGACTGGAATCGTGCTGTTGCCCATGTGAGATCCTGCTGCCCCAACCACAGTGTCACCAACTGGCTCCATTTCTCCTTTTAAAGATGTCTGAATCAATATCAGTATCTAACAATAATAAAAAAAATGATTTCGGGTCCTGCAAAGTGGCCTGAAATTTGTAAACAGGCAATAATAATTTATTTCCTTTTTAAAATTTTTTATATACATTAAATCACATGATTTAGCTTACAAAATGAACATTTCAATATGTGAACATTTCTCCCCAGTCCAGTTGATCAAAATATCTTCAATTGAAGGACCAACAGTTAGTGTAATGGCTATGTCTCTGGACTCCCATGTAGTCGACTGCAGTTCGCATCCTGGACCCGGCGGCTTAAACTCACGCCAGGTGCATGTACGTGCGTGCCCAAGATCCCGAGAGGAGAATGGAGGAGAAGGGATTGCAGCGTGGCCATCCCCCCTGGAGGGGTGATTTCTTGCTTTCTGTCTCTCTGTCTCTCTCTGTCTTTCTGGTGAGTGCACACTCCCTATAGCAAAAACCTCTCCAAAAAAAAGAAAAAGTATGTGTGTGTGTGTGTGTGTGTGTGTATGTGTGTATATATATATATATATATGTATATATATATATACACATACATATCTTCAACCGATAACACCACACCTCCCCATCCTGTCAATGCTCTGCCTCCATATCCCTCCTCCAAATGTTCTTCCTTAGGCCCCACTTCTCCACTCACTCCACATCTGGCATTAACCCCCATCTCGTGTGTTTATACAACCTTAGGTCAATCAGTTTCAGTCATAGAGTGCAGACACTTGGTATATATTAAGTGGGGACATACAGTGTCTCTTCTTTATAGCCTGGCTCGCTTCACTCAGCAGTAAATCTTCCATATTCTTCCGCTTTCTGTCAAAAGCCAGGATTTCGATGGTTTTTATGACTGAATAGTATTCCATAGAGTATATGAGTCACAGTTTTTCAATCCATTCATCAGTACGCTGGCATTTGGGTTGGTTCCATGTCTTAGCAATCACGAATAATGCCACAATAAACATCGATGTGCAAGCACTTTTCCAATGAAGAATTCTTCTGTCCTTTGGGTTCATACCAAGGAGTGAGATTGCTGGATCATATGGTAGTTCTATTTGTAGATTTTTTTTTTTTTTTTTTTTTTTTTTTTTTTTTTGGAGAGGTTTTCACTATAGGGCACGTGCGCTTACCAGAAAGACAGAGAGAAACAGAGAGACAGAAAGTGAGAAATCACCCCCCAGGGGGGATGACCACACTGCAATCCCTTCTCCTCCATTCTCCTCTCAAAATCTTTGGCACATACGCACACGCACCCGGCATGAGTTTTAAGTCACCGGGTCTGGGATACGATCCGTGGTCGACTACGTGGGAGTCCAGTGACAGAGCCATTACACTAACTGCTAGTCCCTATTTGTAGATTTTTGAGGAATCTCCAAATTGTTCTCCACATTGGCTGGACCAATTTACATTCCCACCAGCAGTGTAAAAGAGTTCCCCTTTCACCACACCCCCCGCCAACACTTATCTTTTTTTTTTTTTTTTTTAGTTTTAGACATGCTGACTGAGGTTAGGTGGTATCTCATTGTTGTTCTGATCTGCATTTCCCTTACTAAAAGGTATGTTGAGCATTTTTTCATATGTCTTTTGGCTATTCATATGTCATCTTTAGAGAGTGTTTTTTTTCAACTCCTTCTCCCATCTTTTAATAGGGTTGATCATCTTTTTTCCAAACAGCAGCTTGAGTTCCTTGTGTATTCTGGTTATCAGTTCCTTATCTGATACATAACTTACAAAAATATTTTCCCATTCTGAGGGCTGTCAATTCACACTAATTACTGTGTCTTTTGCCACGCAGAAACTTCTTAGTCTGATGTAATCCCACTTGTCTATTTTGGGGATTATCGACTGCACTTTGGGGGTCTTATTTAAGAAGTCTTACCCTACACCAATGTCTCCCAGAGTTTTCCCAGTGTTTTCCAGGAGCCGTTTTATAGTTTGAGGTCTTAGATTTAGATCTTTGATCCACCTTGACTTGATTTTTGTCAAAGGTGAGAGGTAGGGGTTCAGACTCATCTTTCTGAAAGTGGAAATCCTGTTTTTCCAGCACCATTTGCTGAAGAGGTTTTCCTTTTCCCACTGGATTGACTGGTACCCCTTGTCAAAAATCAGTTGACTGTATGTTTGGTAATTTATTTCTGGAGACTCTGTTCTGTCCCATTGGTCCACGTGTCTGTTTCTGTGCCAGTACTATGCTGTTTTGATTACCACAGCTTTGTAGTATATTTTTGGGTCAGCGAGTGAGATGCCACCCACTCCACTCTTCTTGTGTAGAATTGCTTTGGCAATACGGGGTCTTTTATGATTCCAGACAAATTTTATGATTGTCTTTTCTATATTTGTGAAGAATGTGTCTGGTACTTTGATTGGCATTGTATTAAATATGCAGATTAATTTGGGTAGAATTGCCATTTTGATTATATTAATTCTTCCAATCCAGGAACATGGGGTGTCCTTCCACTTTTTTGTGTCATTTACAATTTCTTTTTTTAGCTTCTCGTAGTTTTCCTTGTGGAGGTCTTTAACTTCTTTGGTTAGATTTATTCCTAACTATCTTATATCTTACTTTTAGTGGCTATGATAAATGGTATAACTTTTTTCAGTTCTACCTCAGTCTGCCTGTTATTCATGTATAGAAATGCTATCGATTTCTATATATTGATTTTATATCCTGCAACTTTACTGTAATCATGTATTACTTCCATACATGGAGACCATTGAGTCTTCTATGTATATAGTCATGTCATCTGCAAATAGAGAGAGTTTCACCTCTTCTTTTCCTATTCGAATGACTTTTATTTTTTCCTCTTTTCTGATTGCGTTTACAAGGACTTCCAGTACTATATTAAAAAGGAGTGGAGAAAGTGGGCATCCTTGTCTTGTTCCCGTGTTTAGTGGGAAAGCTTTCAGCTTTTCTCCATTCAGGATGATGTTCACTATGGGTTTTTCATAGATGGCTTTTATTGTGTTGAGAAATGGCCCTTCTATGCCAATTTTGTCTTCATGATCAAACAGGCAATAATCATTATCAGAGAACTCCTTAACATAGGAACCTGAATATCTGGTCTGTAATTATATGTGTTAACCCTGAAGCTACCATTCTCCCTAAGCAAATAAATCATGATTACATTATGAAATAGAAGCCATACTTAGGAGCTTAAATCTTTTTTTTTTTTTTTTGAGTGGTTTCAGCTATAGGGCGTGTGCGCTCGCCCAAAAGACAGAGAGAGACAGAAAGTGAGAAATCACCCCCCAGGGGGATGGCCATGCCGCAATCCCTTCTCCTCCATTCTCCTCTCGGGATCTTGGGTGCACATGCACATGCACCTGGCGTGAGTTTAAGTCAACAGGTCTGGGACTTGAACTGTGGTCGGCTACATGGGAGTTCAGCGACATAGCCATTACGCTAACTGCTGGTCCCAGGAGCTTAAATCTTGAAATAAATGTAGAGAAGGAAATACTTATAGTTAATTGAGATAAGTAACAAGAGATGGCAAGACCCTAGAGACCATCAGTGGCTGAAAATTCTACAGGGGTAAAAAGGAGAAAATGGTTACCGGAGCCATATGAGCGCTGACACTAGGAAAGAGGGTAATCTGATAGAATTTATACGATTATACTCTTATAATACCAAAAGACAAAATCATACCCAAAACTATAGGATCAAGGCATGTGGTAGGAAGCAGGAGGGAAAAACATTCTTCTTTATCTCTCCAAGTTTCCAGTCTCCTGTTGGTACCTCTCATTGGTCAAATACAGAAGCCAAATGAAAAGTGACTCCCTTTATCATTAAGGAAGAGAAGAGCAGAAGATAAACCTGGGGGTAAAACAAAGTATTCCTTGAAAAATGATTAATTTACATTCTACAATGATTTAGGAGACTTCTGTGAAACATTCTTTCTATTAGATTTCCACATTTGAAAAAAATCACAGCAAATATATGATAACCAGAAAAATGTCAATGTTGTCCAAGAGCATGTTAATCCAATAAATAGTTTTCTAAAGTGGATAAGGAATCTTGAAGGGTTTTGTTGTTAGAAAACATGATTCCTGTTTAAAATTGCTTTGGGCTAGGAGAGACCACATGCAGAATGGCATGAAGAGCTTCACAAACCCTCTACTATGCGAAACAGTAACTCATGAAAATTATAATGTGAACAAGCATTTAAAGTCTCTAGAATTTGTCCTAAGAGCATACAGAAAATTGAAAAATATTAATTGAGAAAAACCCACTTAATTTATCTAATAACAAGGATACATTATGATATTTGAACCATAATTTACTTCCTCTCCACTGCCAGCTCAGCATGATAGAAACTCTAGTCCATGCAGAAAATAGGGAAGAAAAGAAAGAGGTCTTTCTCTCCCCTAGTCCAGCAAGAAAGTATGAGTTCTTTCACAGGTGAATGTAGGAAGGAGGAAGGCAGGTGGGCAGACTGTCACGATCACCATTTTTCATGCCCCTTAGCCTTGTGAGGGAGAAGCTCTGTTCCAGACAAGAGGAACCGAAGGATCTGGTGCCTCTTCTACACAGTTCCCATTCATAAGCTAAAGCTGCATTCCAGGTGCAGCAGGTCAAGATACCAGGCCCTCACTGTCTTTTTCCCAGTTTGCTCACACAGCACAGGTTTCATGATAATAGAGACACACCTGAAAGACCACAGTTACTGCTTCTGTTTAGTGCATCACACACAGGGCAGAGAGGCACTCTAGGAACAGCAGACAGCTGTCTCTACTTCCAGCTCAGAATACAGGTGCAGAAGTTAGACGCTGAATTATTGATAAAACAGAAGACAGAAGACAAATAGTATATAGAATATCTGTATAAAGCTATCAGTCAACCAGACCCGGCAGGTATCTGTAGAACTCTGTACTTATCAATAATAACAAATCCTTCTAAAGTGCACATTGAAGATTTTGCAGAAGACTATTAGGCCCTAAACAAAGTTCAATAAGTATAAAAGGGTTAAAATTATACAAATATGTTCTCCAAATGCAGTGGGATAAATTAGAAATCTATGACAAATGTAAATTTGTCATACTTACAACTATGTGGAAGTTAAGCAACATACTCCTGAATAAGTAATTAGCCAAAGAGAAAGTCACAAGTATTATTAGAGAATATTTTGTAATGATCAAAACAAATACAGCATACAATTAAATTAATACATGGAAATTTATATCTGTAAATTCCTGTATTAAATAAAGAAGAAAACCTGAATCAGTAGTCTAACCTTCCACATTAAGTGGAGTGTATTTCCACTTATGGCCCATGACACTTCATTGGGCCATAAAAGGGAATGAAATACAAATATAAACTAAAACATGGATGAACCTTGGAACACTATACTTAGTGAAACAAGCCAGTTACAGAAGAGCACATATTGTATCATTCCATTTGTATAAAATGCACATGAAAAACTGCATTGTTTTGAATTGTCTGAAACCTCTTTTGAAAATCACTCAACCATCCAAAGTAAGTAGATCTATAGAGACAAATCATACATTAGTAGTTGAGTTGGAGAGTTGGGAAAAATATTAAAAATTTAAATTTTCTAAAAAAAAATAAAGGAGAAAGAAAAACAGGAAAAAAGGCCTTATTTAATTTATAAATCTAATGCTATGAGTAATTCTGATTCATTGTTTTGAATACCTTAAATGAGGAATTCTCAAGAGTCAATACAAATAAGAATATTTGGGTAAAATATGGTTAAGGTATCAGATTTATTTCCTAAAACTGAAATATTCTGATAACATATAATTAGAATATATGTTAAATGGTCCTGGTAGTTTGATTTTGAATTAAGTCCTATTTTGTGTTGGCTCTACCTTGCCTACCAGAACATAATGTAATCTTTATTTCAAGAAGTGGCCGAGGTATGAGAAATTCTGAAATCCATTATGCTTTTTCCTAGCATGCAACTCAGCCAAATATCCCAGTAAATACCATTAGAATAAGTGCACAAGAACTATAGATTTGGTCTCACCTTGAGCAGTATTTAGTGGCACTCATCTTAAACAGCATTCTCAAACATGGAAAATTTTAGAGTTATCTACTCAGCAGCTCCAAAGTTCTCAGAAACAACCTTCCCGCCCTTGGAATTAGGCAAGGAATGAATCCCTTAAAATGTTAATGAGCTTATCCTGAACATGTGTGATCTGCAGAGAGACTTGTGGTAGTCCAGAGAAACTGTCAAGCTGGTAATGAAATGAAGACTGAAGAAATCCTGCAGCTCTGTAGACTTCATTGGTTCTCCTAGGCTCTCTTTTCCTCCCATGATTTACAGGTACACTATCCCTTGGTAAAGTAGCGAATGTGAGTTGTATCCACTGGAAAGCAATGACATTTTACCTTTCAATGCTATGGTCTGAAAAGTTCATGAAAGCAACAAAGCTCTCTAAGTAATTATTATAAATGCTGTATGCATGTGGTCTGAGGTAGTTATTTGCTTCTGATCAGAAAATAATTACCAGAGTTGGGACCAGCAGTTGGCATAAGGGCTATGTCGCTGGACTCCCATGTAGTCGACCGCGGTTCATGTCCCAGACCTGGTGGCTTAAAACTCATGCCGGGCGCATGTGCATGTGTGCCCAAGATCCTGAGAGAAGAATGGAGGAGAAGGGATTGCAGCGTGGCCATCCCCCCTGGGGGGTGATTTCTCGCTTTCTGTCTTGCTGTCTCTCTCTGTCTGTCTGGCGAGTGCACACACCCTACAGCAAAAACCTCTCCGAAAAGAAAAGAAAAAAAAAAAAAAAAGAAAAGAAAATAATTACCAGAGTCTAATTTTAAAAATATGCATGGCTAAGATTATTCAATATTATATGGAAAGCCATAAAGTCTGACATCAGTTCAGTCTAAAGTGATTTCCAGTTAATTATTTATAAGCACATAGTTAAAAATATCTACTGACAGGAGTAGAGTTTTAGTGACTTTTGAAGAGACAAGCAAGAAATGGAATCTCAGTGACCAAAAGAATCAGTGTGATGCTGACTTCTTGAAGCCAAAAGCAGCTCAGCCTAAATCACAGTGGAGTAGATGTCCAACCGCTTTATGTCTCCTGAATTTGGCAAGATGGTATCTCCGAATTTCATTTAGGTCCCTAATTTAGTCACCGAGAGACGACTAATAAAGACAAACACTACATTGATGCCCAAGCAGTACTTCCTGTACCACCACTTTTTGATACAATATTACTAACTCTGGGTGACTGTTAAAAACCTGGACGGTTACACATAGTTACTAGAATAATTAGTAACAGCTACAAATGTCTATAATGTAATCTAATGAGATCAGGATTTAGAATTCATCTCTGTATAGACAATGCTTTGTTCTTCTTCACTTTTCACCTAAGGATTCTCTTATCAAGTCCAGTCAGAGGTCAAGCAGATCTGTGATCTTGAAGTTTAGGGCAGGAAATTGTGGGAATTATATAAATAATGATTCCTATTCTACCAAGGAGAAAATATTCTCTCATTTCCTTCTTTAGTTGGGTAAAAATGATTTTTTAATGTAAAAACAGTTGTGTGGGCAAGCTAACGTGTGGTGTGTTTGATTAAATCAAAAGGATGTATGTGTCTTAGAAAACAATAGAAACCCTGATTGGGACTACAATGAGTTACACTATGGATTCTTTCTTAAATTCATGTTGGAAGATTTAATGGAAAGGCAAGACCAATTTTAATTTTTATCTGATGAACTCAAGCTTTTTTCCAGTAGGAGTCATTTCAGCATCACACCTGAATACCCAGTATCTGTCAACATCAAGTCTCAGACAGATTAGTGGGCAAAGGGAATGCTGTTTGATTAAACTATATGATTGCAAATTCCTATTCTTAGTGTCTTAAATTCTTTTTCTTATAGGAAGATAATTCTGCTTAAATAGAGAATGAGATAGTATTTTAATTAAGTGTTCAAAAGAAAGTTCATTTATAACTAATCATGGAAATTTCTTGGTTATGTATTTAATTTTCAGTACTCTCAAAGCAGTGTTTTCCTAAGTGGTTGACTGAGTGTAGATGAAGCATACCAGTTGAGCCTAAATGTGTAGAAAATCTTTAGATATCTGCCCTTGTCTGGATACCGATTTTGGTTTTTCATTACAATTTTGTTGAGGTTTTCCAGTAGCTTAACAATGGAAGAATGATGACTCTTTGAAAGTGGAATGTAAAACACCTTTTCTTTAACCCTTGGGAGCAAAGAGTGAAAGAATCAAAAAAGAAGCAAATGGAAAGCATGGGAAAGCATAAGCTTTCTAACTATTTTTTTCTATGCATGAACTGTATGTAAATCACAAGAGTCATTGTCACTACATTACAAATCATTCCTATAAAATTTTACTTGTCGTTATGCCCACATAGTCTAACCCAGAGTATCTACCAAGCATCAAAATACACTTCCAAGACGTTTTTTGCAGTGTGAATGTCCATTAGAAGATCATTGTCTAAAGGTTTAAGAGCTTATTCAAGACTGACTTCATTCTTATTTTATGTGACATTTAAAATTTGTAGTTGCTCTTATGCTTGGATTTACACAGACACCTAGGGCCCAGGTCCAGAGACTCTGATTCAGACTTGGGTAAAAACTTGAGTGAAAAGGAAAAAAATCACTGTTTTTTAAAAGACAGCCATATAGGAGTAAACAGGTGGTGTGGTAGTTCAGGGGCTGGACTCCCACATGGCTGATGTGGTTTGAGTTCTGGGCCTGGTGGTTCAATTTCTCACTTTCCTTCTCTCTCTGTCTCTCTCTCTCATCAAATTAAAATAATTATAATAATAATAAATGAAACAATTCTTTAAAAAAAGATTTCCAGGTGATTCTAATGTGCAGCAGGCATGAATCCAGTACCACTGTCCAAAAACAGTGCTTCTCAAATAGTAAAACACATGCGAGCCATCTGGTGATGCTGTTAAAATGCAGACCATTCCAGTTTTCCCAGAATATGAATTTTTAAATGCTAAACTAGGAATGTTCTGGGCAAACTGGGACAACTGGTAAATGTAATTATGGGTCCATGGACTATATTTTATGTAGTAAGATCCTAGAATAAATGTTCTTAAACTTTAGCATACTTAAGAAAAACCCAAGCTTCTTTATTTTTATTTTTATTATTATTGTTATTTTATACATTTAATCACTATACATCATTTAATTTGTAAAGAGAATTTACCCAACATGAAATACACCCCAGACCAGTCCAGTTGAGAATACTATACAGATCATCATCAACAGGCAATAAAACATTTCTGTGTTCCACAAACATCTTACCTCTCATTTTTTTTCTTTTTTTCTCTTTTTTTTCTCTTTTTTATCTTCCCCACACTCTTCCCCTCCCCAAACCCCTTCCACATTGTCTCCAATGTCCATAACTATATTCAATGCTTTTATGTCCTCCAATCTTTCAGACTCTACCATAAAGTGTGGATACTTGGTATATGTTAAATGGAGACATACAATGTCTCTCTTTCATAGCCTGACTTGCTTCACTCAGCAATAAATCTTCCATATTCATCCACTTTCTATCAAATGCCAGGGGCTTGTTTTTTATGGCTGAATAGTATTTCATGGAGTATATGTGCCACACTTTTTTGACCCATCTGTTCACGGACATTTAAGTTGCTTCCATGTTTTAGCAATCGTGAGTAATGTCACAATAAACAGATGGGCAAGTACTTTTCCAGCTGAGCATTCTCCTGTCCTTTGGGTATATACCCAGGAATGGAATTGCTGGATCATATGGTAGTTCTATTTGTAGGTCTTTGAGGAACCTCCATATTGTTCTCCACAGTGGCTGGACAAATTTACCAACAGTGTAGGAGAGTTCCCCTTTCACCACATCCTCACCAGCACTTATCATTCTTTTCTTTTTTTTTTTTTTAATCTTCTCCATTCTGATCAGAGTTAGGGGGCATCTCATTGTGGTTTTGAGCTACATCTTCCTTATGATGAGGGATCTTGAGCATTTTTTTCATATACTTTTTGGCTGTTCATGTATCTTCCTTACAGAGGTTGGTTTTTTTTTTTTTTTTTTTTTTTTCCAGCTCCCTTTCCCATCTTTTAATTAGGTTAATTGTTTTTTCCCAGGTAGCCCACTTGAGTTCCCTGTGTATTCTGGATTCTGGTTATTAGTCCCTTTTCTGGGGCATAGTTTACAAAAATATTCTCCCATTCTGAGGGTCATTTATTCAAACTAATTACCTCATCCTTCACTGTGCAGAAACTTCTTAATCTGATACAGTCCCACTTGTTTATTTTTGGGATTATTACCTGTGCTTTGGGGGCTTTACTTAAGTCTTTGCCTATCCCAATGTATAAGAGACCTAGGAATAAATCTAGCCAAGGAAGTCAAAGATCTCTACAAGGAAATCTATGAAAATCTTAAAAAAGAAATTGAAAATGACAAAAAAAAAGTGGAAAGACATCCCATGTTTCTGGATTGGGAAAACTAATATAATCAAAATGACAATTCTACCCAAATTATCCTACATATTTAATGCAATCCCTGTGAAATTACAAGAGACATTCTTCAGAAAAGACAATTATAGAATTTGTCTGGAATCATAAAAGATTCTGTATTGCCAAAGCAATCCTATGTAGGAAGAATAGTGGGTGTCATCTCACTCCCTGAGCCCAAAATGTATTACAAAGCTTTAATAATCAAAACAGTGTAGTATTGGCACAAAAGCAGACAGTTGGACCATATAACAGAATAGAGACTCCAGAAATAAACTCCAAAACAAACAGCAAAATGATTTTTGACAAAGGGTACCAGTCAATCCAGTGGATAAAGGAAAACCTCTTTAACAAATGGTGCTGGAAAAACTGGGAATCCGCATGCAGAAAGATGAATATGAACCCCTATCTGTCACCATTAACAACAATCAACTCGAAGTGAATCAAACCTAAGACCTTCCCATCTATAAAACTACTGGTGGAAAACACTGGGGAAACCCAGGCTGCTTTTTAAAACTGACATTACTGGTTCCTACCTCAGAATATCCCTGTCTGTGGGTCTGGGATGGATTTAGGATTATTTATTTATATACTCACCAGTGAGAAACAGAGACACAGAGAGAAAGAAAGTGAGAAATCACCACCCAAGAGGGATAGCCATGCCACAGTCCCTTCAGGTTGTGGACATGCATGCATGCACACACAGCTGGCGTGATTTTCAAGACACCAGGTACGGGACTCAAACCACAGTCAGCCATGTGGGATCCAGTTCCTTAATCTCCACACCACTTGCTGGCCCTGGGTTTACGATTTCACATTTATTAAAAAGAACCTAGATAATATTGTTGCTATTAGTCTAGGGAATATTCTTTTCAATCACAAGTCAAAATCAGCAGTTCTCAAACTTGCCTGCAAGTTGAAATTGCCTAGAGAGCTGCTTTTTTTTTCCCCCTGAGATTTTTACTATAGGGAGTGTGCTTGCTGGAGAGACAGAGAGAGACAGAAAGTGCAAAATCACCCCTCCCCATGGGGGAATGGCCACACCACAATCCCTTCTCCTCCATTCTCTTCTCAGGTTTTTGGGCACACATGCACATGCACCCAGCATTAGTTTCAAGCTTTTGGGTTCAGGGCTCCAACTTCGGTTGATCATGTGGAAGTCCAATAATGTAGTAACCATTACACTTGCTGATCCCAGCCTAGCGAGCTTTTAAATTATGGATGCCTGGTCTTCATCCTCAGTTCATTGTTCTGTGGTCCAGCCTGGGATTTTACAAAGCATGCTGAATGATTTTAATGTGCAATCAAGGCTGAGATTTATAGAGACTACATATATAAGTACCTGTAGTTCAAATATAAATTAGATCTTGGGTATTTGATGTTTATGCTTATTCATGTCTCTCTCTGTTCTGTCAACACAGAATATCATGAACGAACAGAGATTAAAAGTATGAATCCACATAGAGCTATTTCCTTTTCTTGATGTATTTCTTACCATAGACCTAAAGAAGAAGTATATAAATCGGGTTCATAATTCTCCACTTGAGAGCAGGCTCTGCCTCTATCTCTACCTCTGGATACTTGTGATTGTTGCAGATCTTTAAAGGCAAACAGACCGGACTGCCCTCTTGGAGCAAGTTCTGTCCTATCTCCTTGGTTCACTTTTTCCTGCTTTTCCTTCCCTTTTCCCTTATTTTCCTATACACTTTCATCCATCTCTGTATTACTCTTTTTAAACTATTATTAAAAGAGCTACTACCACCACCACCTCTACCACAAAATAGCAGACCTATAAAACAATTTTCCAGCTTAGTTTTTATTCATTAGGAGAAATCATATTCACCTTTTTATTGTTTCTTATGATATTTAATCTTAATTTTTCACAGTAACAACTCATACTGTTGTTGAGAATTTTATAGTTGCTGATGTAATCTATTTAAAATTTTATGTAAAACACAAGAATTTAAAATTTTATGTAATACTACCCTCTAAGAAGTTATCACCTTCCCTACCATTCTCCACTATATTTATGTCAACCTTTTTTGTTGAGATCAATATTTAGCATGAGTTATCATGAATATGTAAACATCATTTGCAGTTAAATCACAAATTCTAATTTATTTTTTATAAAATTTTTGTTTTCCCTAGTATTCATAGTCACCTGTTTTTCTTTGTTTCTTTTCTTATTTTTCTACATAATCCTATCTACCTTATATAACTCTCAACTGTGTTATCTAAGTATGAGCGTTTGTTCATCATATTTGTGCTGAGTAGGTCTTTGGCTAGTTTTCTTTTTTGTTCATCTGTTTGTCATTAATATATCTGTTTATGATCCCCACCTATCCTTTGTTCCATTCTCAACTGGAGTCTGTCTCCTGGCAATGAAGTTCTTTTCCTGGGATGTCCTTTTATCACTAATATCATAATACTTCTCTCCTCTCTGTCCTACTGGGTCTGCCTTTTCCCAGGTCCATAGAGTGTTTTTTCTTGGTCTTCTCCCTCATTTTGGCAAAGCATACATTTGAGTAGTTTCATGAGAAATGGTGTATAAAAGGAATTTTTGTTATCATTCTTTTCCAACAATGCTCAGGCTTTGGGGACAGCAGGTGGCATAGTGGTTGAGGTGCCAGACCCTCACATGGGCAAACATGGTTCGAGTCCCAGACCTGGTGGCTTGTAACTCATGCCTGATGAGTGTCTTTACATGCCCAAAATCCCAAGAGGAGAATGGAGGAGAAGGGATTGCAGCATGGTCATCCCCCTTGTGGGGTGTGATTTCTCACCTTTCTCTCTATCTCCCTCTCTTTCCAGCAAGTATGCACGCCCTATAGCAAATATTTCTCTCTTAAAATAAACTTAGGTTTTCTAATTTGGAGAGAATAGGATTCTAGTTTAAAATAATTTTCATTAAAATTTTGAAGGAAATTATTCAAGAAATTCTAGCTCCAGAATTACTTATGAAAAGTCTGTTACCATTCTGAGTCCTGTGTTTGTGTAAGAACTTTTTGTTTTCTCTTTCTTGAAATTTTTAAGGCATGTTTATTTACCTGGGGTTTTGACATTTCTTCGTGAGGTAGTTCGTGTTACTCCTTTATGCTGGGGACTCAATATAGTTGTTCTCCAGTCTGAGCTGAGCATTGCACATCTGCAGATCAGTCAGTCCCAGAGCAAACTGTTATATTGTTGCTTACATATACTATGTAGGTAGGCCTATTATGGTTGCAATTATACTGAAAAGTTACAGACATTCTTGTCCTTATTACTCCCTAACCAATGCAAAATAACAACTATTTATATAGCATTTACATTGTAATACGTATTGTAAGTAACCTGTACATAATTTAAAGTATATAGGAGGATATACATAGGTTATGTGCAAATACTCTGCCATTTTATATAAGGGACTTGAGCATCTGCAGGTTTTAGTATGTGCAGGGGTCCTGGAGGCTTTCATTCTGGAAATGTAAACCCTTCAATTCCAAACATTTTAAAAATACATCTTTTCTAATTTCTTCCTTATTCTAAAATATTGCTAACTATGAACTGAGTCTCATATTTTTACTCATTTTCCCAATAACTATTTTTTTCTTTTGCTTTCACAGCAATTTACTCAAATTTATTTTCTATTCCTTATGTTAAACTTTCTGTCTATATTATTATATTTCCACTAGATCATTTTTTTCAAATTTTGTGAATAATCTGTTTTATAGATCTTATTCTTATTTCACGAATATAGTATACATATATATTTATATATATATATATAAAATATATATGTATATATTTATCTGAGAAAATCAATTATAATTTTTTACATTTTTTTCCTCATTTATCTTGTGATATTCTTCTTTATAGTTCCTATTTTCCTATTATTTTAAATCTCTCCTCTTCACTTGCCTTGGTGCTTTAACAAGAAGAAACATTTTCTGAGGTTCTTGCATAGATTTTTCCAATGTGTCTTACCAACCTAGGTAAGAAAATGAGAATTACAAGGGATTGTCATATACATTTTTCAGTACACTTGCTCTGTCAAATTGTTTTTTAATATTCCACTCAGTCCAGAAATGAGTTTAGCAGTTTTCTGTAGCATAGTAATTTCCAGAATGCATGTGTGAGGTCACTGAGCCGTTTTGCTCCTCATCAGAGTTAAAAGAATTGTATTAATCTCTTCACTGTCTGCCCTCCCATACAGCAGAATGAGTGATTGCTTGGCATATGTTAGAATATCACATGGTACCAAACAGATGGAAGCCATTCAGCCAGAGCTGGGTTGGGCAAAGATCTACTTCACAATTTTGTTTGTAAAGAAAAACAATTGGGAGGGCCTTTGTTTCCTCTTCTGATATTTGGATTCTGAAGTAGGAAGGGGAAAAAAAATCACCCTGAACAAATTGCTGTCACATTATTGATCTGATTTCTGTTCTATGAGAACACATTTGCAGTTAATCCACAGAAGTAAGATAAACGCTCCAAATTAATCAATGAATGCAGGACATTCTAAAATACATATGTATATATATTTTGTGTGTGTGCTAGAGGGCACATGTGCTCACCAGAAGGAGAAAGAGAGAGAGAGAAGGAGAGTAGTAAAACACCTCTCATGGGGAACAATCACTTTGTAATCTGTTCTCTTCCATTATGTTCCTTTCCAGAGTTCGCACACACACACATACATGTTCCTGGTGTGTTTCTCAAGTCAAAGGGTTCACAACTTGAACTGTGCTTTCAGCTAAGTAAGGTCCATCTGCCCCAACCACAAGGCCATGAATTGGACCTGTAAAATAGATTTTAAAGATTAGTCTTTATATCAGAAATAGAAAATTGGTAATATCATTGCAACTTTGGGTCTTTTCCTCTAATTTACTTCCTATATCTCTGGTCTACGTATTTATTTCAGTTAGTGTTTATAATACACTTAATTTACTAGGCATTAATCTAAGAACTGGAGTTAGTTTGAGAATAACATGTAGAAGCCATGGCCTTCATGTGTCTTACATTCTATTAGATAGAAAATAAAATAAGAAATAACCTAAGTTTTTTTTTTTTAATTCCATGTCAGATAACAAATGCTATGAAGAATAGGAACACAAGTTAAGCAAGAAGATTACTCATGGAGCATGTACTCGCATACACACACACACACACACACACACACACGTACGCACACTTGCTAAAACCAATAAACCAATAAAAGTTGTATTTTTTTAAGAGAGATTTTTGCTATAGGGCACATGTACTCACTGGAGAAACAGAGAGAGATAGAGAAACAGAAAGTGAGAAATTATCCTCTGGGGGATAATTTCCACACCACATTTCCTTCCCCCCATTCTCCTCTTGAGATTTTGGGCATGCATGCACACACACCTGGCATGAGTTTTATGCTGCTGTGTCTGGAACTCAAACCATGGTCGACTCTGTGGGAGTCCAGCAATGTAACCATCATACCATCTGCTGGTCCCATACTTGTATTTTATACAATTGTAATGAACACCAGCTGGTGGTGTGTTTAAGGTGCTAGACTCCCACATGGCCAACTGTATTTCAAGTCCTGAACCTGGCGCTTAGAAATCACACTGGATACATGCATGTATGGCTTCAAAATTTCAGGAGCAGAATGGAGGAGAAGGAATTACTGTATGGTTATCCTCCCTGGGGGATGATTTCTTACTTTCTCTCCCACTGTGTTTCTCTCACTATGGTAAGCACACTCACCCTGTGGCAACAACCTAAAACAAAATAAACAAAATAGCATAAACAGTTTAAAACACTTATAATTAAATTTAACAAAAGAAGGGCTAGGTATATGTTATTGCCAGTGTGCACTTGCACTCACCAAAAAAGAGAGGGATAAATCTCCACAATGGGTCCTGGTCATAATTTGGTCATTTTTCTTTCATTTCTGACAGGGTAGGCCCTATGGTCTAGTGGGTAAGGGAAATGATCCCACATGGCCAATTGTCATTTGAAGGGCAGCTCTAGCAGCTGAAAAAACTGACAGCTGTATGCATATGTGTGCCCAGAATGAATCTTGACAGGATGGAGAAATGCAGAAGTGGTTGTTACATCACCACACTCCACTACTGGGGTGCTTTCTCCCTGCCTGTTTCTTTGTCTCTCTCTGGTGGATGCATAGCCCTACATCAAGAAAAACAAGCAAACAAACAAAAAACAACAACAAAAAAGCCTAGTCAAATTGATTCACTGCTAAGTGGCTTTTGAGACAAAATGCTCACTATGTGGATTAACTGAAAAGCTGAAAATATGAAGCAGTTTTCTTTCAAGGGTAATACTCTATCAGAATCTGTTGATGAGACACAGACAACAGTGGGGCAAAGACAGTTGCCTGAAGAAAGGGTTCAGTATTCCATGTGGTCAGTTTACCAGAAGCAGGCAGGAACAACACTGTGCAACATGGCCTGTGCCACCATGTGACAAATGGGAGAATTGTTGACAGACTTCCTACGTTTGTCATTTATGTACATAATAGTAGTTTTTGCATCAGTATCTTTAACTGTGTGTCCAGTTCCTGATAGTGGACATCATACCATGCCTGGTTCAGTGATGAATTCAGGTAGACATGCTCATGACTGGGTGGTGCTGCGTCAATCAGCATCTTGATTGTAGTCAGTCTTGTCAAGGATAAGATCTTACGATGACTAGCTCCCTCAGTGTCCAATGAGCAGCAATAATTATGTCATATCATGACTCCAAAGAGAGTAATCTTTGATAAGCCAGCCTGTGGTCTTCTGAGTGGCAGCCCAAATGGCCAGGTCTTTGTTAGTAAACCAAAAAACAGGTCAATAAACTCTGTCATACACATCTGGTCCATAGGAATATTATCTGAGGCAAGGTTGATAACTTGTTTAGCCTGTAGTACTCACTGGCTCTTACTATAGTGATTTTCCATTGCCCCTGTGAGCTCCTTGGAGCAATCCAGCTGCACTTTTCTGGTAACTCTTTCTCTGGTCTTGGTCATTTCCTCACATGCATACTCAGCTGAAGTCTTAAGACAGCCTTCTGTATGTCTCTTGAGGTCTGTTCTTTCTCGACTCGAAACTCTGTTTTCTCAATGCAGTGAGACTACTGAACTCTGTTAGATTCCTCACTCCTCTGCATTAAGCACTATCTACAGGTATTTAGCTGGGGAAATCTCAGGGTATATCTAGTATGTTTCTATTCCCAATGATTAGTGTTCTCTGCCACTAGTTATCCAATGTTTGAAACTGTTATTTCTTACATTTGATACAGTTTATACTTTCTTCTGGATGAGAAGGTAAACCTAGCCCTTTTATCATGGCCCAAAGTGGAAACTCCCTCTTCTCTTCCACAGTTGGAACAATATGAAGGGACTTCTCTTTAGAAGGGTCTGGTAGATTGATGGGAGGAAAAAGTAAGATTGCATAGGATATATCCAGAAATAAAAATTGTCCAAAATAGTATCTGTCATTTGAAGCTAAATAGGTGAGTCTGGAGGACATATTAGGTAAAATTAGCCATGCACAAAGGGATAAATATTACATGTTCTCCCTCATATGCAGAAATTGAAAAAAAAATTGACCCCTTAGAAGTAGAGGTGAAGGTGAGACCAGCAGTTAGTGTAATGGCTTTGTTGCTGGACTCCCATGTAGTCAACTGTGGTTTGAGTCCCAGACCCGGTGGCTTAAAACTCACACTGGGCGTGTGTGCATGCATGCCCAAGATCCTGAGAGGAGAAAGGAGGAGAAGGGGAGAAGGGATTGCAACATGGCCATCCCCCCCACGGGGGGGGGGGGGGTGATTTCTCACTTTCTGTCTCTCTGTCTCTCTCTGTCTTTCTGGTGAGAGCATGCGCCCTATAGCAAAAACCTCTCCAAAAAAAAAAAAAAAAAAAAAAAAAAGAAAGAAAGAAAGAAAAAAGTACAGGTGAAGAATGGGAGGCTGGAAGGGAAGCAGGGTGGGTATACAAAGGGATGCTCATTAACAGAAATGAACTACGGATAGATATGAGGACCAACGTTTGATATTATAGAATACAGAAGAGATAGTGTGGTTATCACCAACTTGCTATTGGGTTGTCCAAAAAGTCATGATGCTTTTTTGCATAGAAAAGCAGAAAAATACACATGACTTTTCTGACAACATGTTTATAGCCTGCATATTTCTCAACCCAAAATAGGACCAATGGTTGAAATAACAGTCATGAATACTAATTACCTTGATTTAATCATTACACATTGTATTCATGTACTGAAAAATCACATTCTTTTTCCACGAATATATAAATTATTATGTTTATAAAAAAAGAAATTAAAATTGTCCAAGGGCTTTGTGTGATATTTGCTTAGTTTTTATAAGGATCCTGATCACCATGTGAGAACATAAGCTGCAGGGTCTCAACATTAATTGTTAAAATGATAAACCAGAGGCCGGCAGGTGGCGTGGTGGTTAAGGGTGCTGGATGTCCACACGGCTGGCCACGGTTTTAGTCCCAGACCTAGTGGCTTGCTTACTCACTCTCTTTCTCTCTCATTGTCTCCCTCTCTCATCAAATTAAAATAAGTAAATAAATAAAGCCAAATAAAATAGCTCTTTAAAAAGAAATAAACCAAAGAGAAATTCCCAAGATTTTTCAGGGAGTATAAAGACTTGCCATTGGCACTACAGAATGTTCTTATGATTATGAGCTTATTGACCTCTTCTCCATCCTGCTACGCACGTACTTTCCTTGGCAAGCATGCTCTTTGCAGTGCAGTTGATAAATTACAATCGGAGCAGGGAGCAAGTCTCAGCATCACAGCACCAATTTGATGGGCCACAGGCTGAAGATAAATGACTAGGGAAAATATCCAATTTATTCATTAGATGTTCCCATATAACTTCCAGCCAAGATCCCTTACAGGGCAAAGGCAAAGCAAAAACAGACCCGTAACTAAGTAACCTTCTCCCAACTCCCATCTCTTCTCTTGTGACATGTATGTTTCTAAGCAGTCACACATTTCTAAATGCAGATCCTGTCTCTCCCTGTGTTATAAAGTTCTTTTGTTCAGTGTATCTTCCTCCTCCTTAAAATCCTGTACCTAATAATGAGTCAGAAAACATAAGTTTCACTCTCCTCTCAAATATTGAGGCACTGTGGCCAGATCTTGTTGTTTTCTTATGCATTCTGTAAATTTCAGTCCCTTTTTGAACAATTTTCCCTTCTCAGTACCATAGTGGAAGTATTTAAAGGGATATTCTCTTATTTAAGCTAAAGTGTGTGAGATGGGAGAGAGAACGGAAAACTGAATCAAAGCAATTGAAGCTCTTGGTACTCTGCAGTAGGCCCGTATTTGGGGTTATGTATAGAGTATCTCATGCAAAAACCTTGTGATACAGGTGTTAGTATTCTGAGTTTAACAAATGAAAAAAGTACAGGCTCACGAAGACCAACAACTGTGCCTGGTGGGTGGGTGGGCATTCAGTTTCTCAGATTCACAAATTATTCCCGTTCTCTTTTGCAAATTTATTTTGTATGATCAAGCAATGGGCTGTTCACCTTTATTTCTGCACATATTTTAATTAAAAATTCTTGTTACAATAGTAGGTCATGGAGAAAGTCATGATGAGACAGGAATTAGACCCAATGAGTAGGTAAATAGGGCAGGGACCCCCAAGGAAATGCCTAACAGGAAATGCAACCAGTCTGTCTTTGAAGATTCCTTCCTTCCACCCTTCCCACCTGGCTCTTGGCACCAGAAAGCCTGTAATCTTCCTTCTGCTGCCAGATAGACACACAGAAATTCACCGCTGGGTGGGACACTAAGTCAACATCTGGACAGTGCATCCAGATATGGATGTTCATTCCTTCAAAGACACATTCCTTGGGCATGTGTGATGAGATAAGTAAATTCTTCACTTGAGGGAGATGTGCAAACAGAAAAATGTCCAGGGAACCAAACAAAGAAGTCAGATACTATAACAGACCTTTCCCTACGAAATATTTAAATATACCAAACCCCTGGATAAAAGTAACACCCAACCCCATGCCCAATGCAGCTGTCCTTCTCTGGTAGCTGTCCACTCACATGATTCTCAGGCATGGAGATATATTTCCTCCCTATTCAAAATGTTGACTTTTCTGTTAAAACTTCTCTTTCCTTACTTTACATGTGCTTGTGGTTTTTCATTCTGCACCTCAAAACTGTTCTCGTAGAGGGACCAGCAATTAGCGTAATGGCTATGTCGCTAGACTCCCACGTAGTCAACCGCGGTTCACGTCCCGGACTCGGTGGCTTAAATTCACGCCGGGCGCGTGTGCGTGTGTGCCCAAGATCCTGAAAGGAGAATGGAGGAGGAGGGATTGTAGCGCGGCTATCCCCCCTGGGTGGTGATTTCTCGCTTTCTGTCTCTCTGTCTCTCTCTGTCTGTCTGGCGAGCGCACACGCCCTATAGCAAAAACCTCTCCAAAAAAAAAAAAAAAAAAAAAAAAAAAAAAAAACTGTTCTCATAGAGATCTAAACCTGAGAACCTAGGATTTTACACCCTGCAGCTCAACCTCCCCACCTTATAGCAGCAGTCCCTGTAGGCAACTCATTCCCTGCAAGCTCCTTTTGAACAGCACTGATTTTGTCAATGACCTAGCATTTCTCCTCAATATGAAAGCCCGTCCTTCTGCAAGCAGTTTCTCACTTCTCACATAAAGTCAGCTTCTTGGAGACTGAACAAACCTGAATAAAAACACGAAGTCTGAACAAAGCCGTTTTGACTAATAAAATACCCCCTCACCTCAGTTTTTCGTTGGCACCTCATTTTAGGGCCCAGTTCCTGCCTGGGAGTTCTGATCTTTCTTCCTTTGGAACTCTTCACTTCACCACTTCACTATTCCTTCTCTTTGTCTGCATCTCTAGTTCTTCATGATTGTGAGACGAAGAATCAGTTCAGCTGCTATTTCTCTGCTCGGTGCTGGGCCCATGTACTCTAACTTCCTGCATCATAATTTTCCTGCATCAGTGACACATTTTTTCTGTTGTTCTATACAGAAATGTATCATGACTTTCCTGATGGATGACTCAATATTTACAAGCAATAAGAAATATTTTAAAAATGGCTAAATAAAATATTCTCATTCAAATCCCATCCTTCTCCCCCGAAGAGCCAATATTAACAATTTTGAGTTTTATATTATTTACATACAAACATTTTTGACAAATTTACAACTGGGGTACTATTCTCATTATAGGGCATTATATTATCCATTATGTCCTATGATTTGCTTGCTTTTTTTGAGAGAGAGATTTTTGTTATAGGACATGTGCACCATCAGAGACAGAGAGACAGAGAGCAAGAAATCACTCCCCAGGGGAGATGGCCACACCTCAATACCTTCTCCATTCTTTTCTCAGGATTTTGGGCACATACACACATACATGCCTAGAATGAGTTTCAAGCCTCTGGGTCTGGGACCTGAACCATGGTCGACCATGTGGGAGTCCAGTGCCTTAACCACTATGCCATCTGTAGGCCCTTTGCTTACTTATTTTGTTTTGTTTTGTTTTGAGAGGTTTTTGCTATAGGGCACATGCGCTCACCAGAGAGACAGAAAGCGAGAAATCCCTTCTCCTCCATTCTCCTCTTGGGATCTTGGGCACGCACGCACATGTGCCCACTGTTAGTACAAGCCACTGGGTCTGGGATTCGAACCACAGTCAACTACATATGAGTTCAGCGACATAGCCATTACGCTAACTGCTGGTCCCTGCTTACTTGTTTTTTTATCTAAAACTAAATCTTTAATTACTTTCTATATCAGATATAATATGCTGCCTTTTTACATTGTTGTAATGGTCCCACACTGCATGCAATAGCTTAACTTTTTAAATCATTTTTCTATTGTTAGAGGTATAGAATATTTTTAATTTTAGATATTGTAAATAATACTGCAGCCAACATCCATATTGATCATATATTTTTTTTAACATGTACAAATGTGTTATTCAGTTTTTCTTTACCCTGGCTCTTTTTATCTTTCAATTTAAGAGACTATAATTTAATTAGCAAATGCACCATCCAGTAGCTTTGCCAGTTTTACTTCAATTTTGCTAAGGAGTTTAAATGATCACCTTCTCATTCTGGGAGTTTTGTAATGACTCATATCGCCAACCAGAGATCAAATTCCTGATTCATGGCCATTCAGCTCTTAAGAATATTGGGTGTTCTCGTGCCCATATTGTCAGAGCAGGTTCATAGAATTATAGAAATAAGAGATTGAAATGACCTATTGGGTCAACTGTTCTATACACCTGCCAGCACAAGATTGTTTCTTACAATATACATTATTAATAGGATGAACTGGAATTTATTTTTTTAAATCAATTCTTCTACTTGAACAAAAAAAAAAAAAAAGAAGAGTTCTTTCTTCAGAGGACAGAAATCCATGTGAATGAGTAATTTCAGAGTCATGTAAAGGATAGGAACAGTCTTATAATGCTAACAGGATCACGTCCAGTGATGTAATTTTGTCTAAATTAAAATGTTCTAAATCAATGGAACTTTACTGTTCTCTCAGGACACTATTCCTTTATTTAAGACGGATTTGCAATAGGAAAAAAATTACATCTACATAGTAAATTTGCTAATATCCTTAACTGCAGAAGGTTTGATAATTGAGGGAATGAATGGGCTACATTCCTATTTTTAAAATAATGACTTAAATTAAGAATGCTGTCAACATAGAGATATACCCCTCCCCACCTACAGATACAAAATTTGGTCATACATGTATATTGTAAAAATTAAATGAGTCAGTAAATGCTTAATTTCTAACACAGTGCCTAGAACACACTCAACAAATTTTTCTCCCCCCCCCAAAAAAATGCCAGTATGGCAAATTCCTAAGTTTCATTTAGAACATAGAGAAACAATATTTAGTTATGTTTCTTGTACCCTGACTTTATCTACTGTGCTCCCATTCATTAAAAATACCCATGAATTTAAGTGTTCTGATGGATGATATTTAAATTTGGACTCGATATATGACAATGAATAAGTCTGTTTAGTTTATTTATTTTTTTCAGGGTGGATTTGCATGAATAAAAAGGAAGACTGAATTAAATGAGTTTTAGTCTTGGTTATATTCTAGATGTAGATAAACATATCTTGAGTAATTTTTTAAACATCTATCTTCCCATACCGTCTCTTCATTCTTTTCAAAGGAAAAGATCTTTATCTTACTCATTTTTATCATTTTGATACTTATTACAATATCTGGTTTAGCCAGAGATGACTAAGACTTGTTGAATAAAGCACACATTAATGTGCTATAACTCCTTGCCTTTATAAACTGAATCATTCCATTTTCAGTATTGCTATGCTGTTTTATAAATCTAGTAGTTTAATTAATATAATAAAATCTTATTTTACATATAAGTAAATAGAGACCTAGAAAAATAATTTAAACTCAACTTGAATACTAGTCAAATAATGTGTTGATTGTAAGTTTGAAAAAGTTGCTTAAGGTGAAGTATAGAAAGTAAAAATAAAAACACTATCATGATATACCCACTTGATAATTCATTCACCTCAACACACCGTGCATGGTCATTATGGTGCTACTGAAGTGCATTCCAGTGCTACTCACGCATAATCAGATGTTAACTTTGTGAGTTCCCTGAGCCATCAGTTCTAAGGAGCTCCCATTTCTTTCTCCTTCATGGTCTGAGATGTTCTCTTATTTTGGCCTTTACTTTTATTCTCTGGTTTCATCACAAGATGGTGCCAGTGTGTCTTTGTCACCACGAAATGAGAATTAACAGATAATCTGCATTATACTTGCAAAGACCGTTGGACACAGTCTAGTGAATATCAAGGATCTTCACATTTTCTTCTTCCCTTGAAAATTCCAGTATCCTCACTTAAGCAATTGAAGACTATATCTCTCAGAATTGTCTTCAAAGTTCATACGTTTCTGTGTCTAAGAGACTTCCATACTCATGTATGACTCATACATGACTTCTTCTAATTTTAAAGAGCTTCAACTATCTATAGGAAAACACACACAATTTGCACATACATTCAGAGTTATGGTCATTCTTTTTCTGACCCATGTGCAGAAACTTTTCTACAGGGACTTCTATATGTTATAGAAATCTCAATTCATAAACTCCTATTTTACTTTCCATAGACTGGTGGAAGATTTAACCTCAGTTATGCTTGCTTTTCCTCACCCTTTCTCTTCCTCACTAATCTCAAATTTTGGGAATCTTAAACAAATTGAACATCAGAAATGACTAGTTGGCCACTGATCATGCATTTCTTTGAGAATTCCATTATTCTAGTGGATAGTTTCAATTGGCAACGGTTCCTTTGTCTTTTGTGAGATCACTACGGTAGTTGTTATTTCTGGACTCTCCAGTCTTCTCAGTGTAACTTGTGATCACTAATTCTGAGCCTCTGCTACATTCCTCAGAGGTGCTGCCACTACCTTACACCCACACACACACACACACACACACACACCTCCTGTCTTGGAGAAATTTTATTTTAGTAAATAAAAATTTACTAAGTAAAAAAATTTAGATATCAGCCACATCTCCTCAAATCCTGTTCTGTTTAGTTGGATTAGACTCTTGGAAATAAAAGAAGCTCAAATATAAACTTCATCTGAGAAAAGAAAGTAAAGTGAGGCTATCTACTAAGGGGCAAAGGAAAGGATAGAACATGGAAGGAAAAAAACAGAAAATGCAATAAAAAACAACGTATGTACAGAAATTCGTTCAATAGTTATAGATACCACACTAAAATCTTTTTTCCTCATCGCATTACTGTATGCAGGAAACTTTGCCAGGTTTTGCTAAAACAAAATAATTGCACCAACCTCTGCAAATAGGAGAGTTTACTGAGCACATGTCACTGAATAAATGAGTCTATTCTTTAATTTATGGCTATATAATGCCTTAAGGTTTAATGCAGCCCTAAATTATTAAATTGCAGTTTGATATGCATAATTTCCCACTATTTTTAAGAGGAATTGCTTTATTTAACTTTATTATTATTATTTAATTTGACCAAGGAGAGAGAAAGAGAAAGTGAAAAAGCAAATGGCCGGGTCCTGGACTTGAACCATGGTTTGCAATGTGGGAGTCCAACGCCTTTAACCAATACTACACTTGCTGGCCCCATTTTTTTTTTTTTTTACACCACCTTCTGGCCCCAATTTCCTACTATTTTTTTTTTCTTTTGGAGAGGTTTTGCTATAGGGCGTGTGCGCTCACCGGAAAGAGACAGACAGACAAACAGAGAGAGAGAAATCACCCCCCCAGGGGGGATGGCCACACCACAATCCCTTCTCTTCCATTCCCCTCTCGGGATCTTGGGCACACACGCACATGCACCCAGCATGAGTTTAAGCCACCAGGACTTGTACCGCGGTTGACTACATGGGAGTCGAGCAACGTAGCCATTATGCTATCTGCTGGTCCCCAATTTCCCACTATTAACCTAACTTTTTGGGTCAGTCCATGATGAGTCTGGATCTTGATTTATGGTAGGATGGATACATATGGAAACTGAGGAACTCCTTTATATTACATATTTCAGTTTTTAATCTTCTCACACACATACATATTTAAACTTATTATTTGTTGCTTGTTACTTACCTCTTCATTTATTAGTATAGTGGACTATCATCCAATGAATCACCTCACAGATAGTCCATGTAGAAGCTGCTGATTAGCAATTTTGATTAACTCAAGGAACTGAATGAATATTTTTATTGATAGCACTTTTTAAAACAGATTCTACCAGTGTCTCATTGGCTCCCCCCACAAACCGTGTGTGTATGTGTGTGTACGCATGTGTGTGTGTGAATAAATTTGATCCTCAATAATTAAGGCAATGCAAAATGAAAAACTACCTTTTCCCAGGTGACCTCAGGATCCAGACTTAATTGCACATTTAATCATTGAAATATTTTTAAATGTCAGCACTTCAGCAACCAAATCATTGTATGCCCCAGAGCATGCTGGACTAGGGGGAAAAAAAGCCCAGGAAGCATGCCCTGAGGTGAACACTGAAATGCTTAATACATCTACAGTCCCTCTCGCCCTTGGCCTGTAATAGTTGAATGATGACCACATAAGCTTCAGTGACAGAGCTTCCTTCTTCCTTGCTGCTCATTTCTCCACTCTGACTACTAATATTGTTTTATTTTTCTAGGGTTTCAAGTTCTGTGTAATACATACATTTTCAGCATGTTCTAATTTCTTAAACCTATTATCCTGTCTTAGTTTAGTTTCTCCTTAATTATCTTTTCTTCCTCAAAACATTAAATGAATTAGTTTTACCCATGTTTTTCCTCTCTTGCCACTGGATTCTATTCCATTTTTAATACTTTTTTAAATTAATGTTTAGGCCCATTTTTAAAAATAAACTATAGTATTATGCAGAGAACTGAGGGGAAAAATGAGATATCTCCTATTCAATCATTCATTTGTTCTGAAACACTTATTTAATGACAATTATGAGCAAGGTTCTGTGTAGAAAGAAATGCATGAGAGTCAGTCCTTGAACTCCAAGAACTGATAGAAATTGAATAAATTCAATGTCAAATTTGGGAGGATATTAATGGTCATCTAGGTCAGCAGTTCCATGGATATACACCAGAGTCCCCCACCCCAGGTTTTGAAAAGTGCAAAGTCATGAATCACATACCTCAACTACTCAATAAGTATTAGTTTGTAAGTTTACTTACTTGTTATCATGCATCTTATGTAATTTTTAAATGTTGGAATAACAATAAAGATTGACTTGTGACCATGGATATAGTCCAACCTCCAATCCATTTCTGGAATTCTTTCTGTTTTATATATTACAAAACAAAGAATTAAATAAATGTAATTCTGTTAGTCCAAAGCATACTAAATTCCTGAGGCAGCACATTCTAACTCACTTATTTTTCATTCCAAACTTGTAGATATTTAATCAATCATTTGTGACCCTCTAAATGACAGGCTTTGGGAGGGTGGGAGGACTGAGATCCTCATTCTCTTTCTCCTCCTCTTTCTCTCTCATATCACCATGATGTCCAATATCTAGCACTGTCTCTGCAATATAATAAGTAATAATTACTCTTTAAACTTTTATTAGCCACATCAAAGATTTTATGTATAAACATAAAAATTACCCTTAAAGAAGTTAATAAAAAACCTAGAATATGAATAAATTTGTTGATTTATTTATTCAAAAACTTATTATTGGGGACCCTATGCGTCAGGTATATACATGCCTGTGTGTTAAGAGTTACGGAAGTGATTAGGGCAAACCCTATCCTTGCCTTTTTAAGTCTTGTATCTCAAGGAGACATAAAACAAACAAAACCCACAAAATACTTAAAAACTATAAAATATAAGTTCTAGGAAAAATATGAATAAGGTAATAAGATAAGAGGATAGAGGATAGGTAATAAGATGAAGGACATTGCCTGGTCAGGGAACTAGGAGGAAAATATTTTAGCCAAGCAAATAACAAATGCAAAGCTTCTAGTTTTGTTTTGCTATTTATATCAATTCATTATTTTCTCTCTTTTTTCCACTCAAGCAACTAAGCAAACAGTGGTGCCATTCTTACACTAGGAAAGACTAGGTTTAATCAAGTTATTTTGAGGGACTCGAAAGAAAGAAAAGACTAGTAAGTTAGAAATTATCTTTTAAATATTTTAAATTTGAGCTACCTTCTAGATGTACAAATAGATATGTAAAGTAGAGAATATTATGTATGAGGCAGAAACTCAGTTTTTATAGTACGCTGTTTAGTTTCATGGTTCTCGTAAAGGGTCAAAGATACTTAGAATAATATTGGACGCACATTGTTTTCAATATAAAAGTGGTGTGAATGGTTGTGAAATTATTATTTCCAATAGCTGAATAGAACAATTCAACTGGAGAAAAAAAGAGTACTTCAAATTATAGGTATAGAAACTAAATTGCTCGGCTTCCTTTTTACATAAAAAAGACATTTACCTCTTGAAATATTGAGTGACTAGAACATAAACATTATTTATTATACCTTTTAAAAGAAGTCTATAACCTATATGAAAGTGCTAGTTTCCCTAAGAAATCTATTAGTGGACAAATTACACAGATAAGATATATTATGTATGTGTCTCCAAACACTTGGACCATTACTGTGGCTTATTCTGCACATATATTTGAAATTTTTAATATTTATTGTATCTATTTTTACTGAATTTTAAAGACCATGTGTCACCATTAAATAAATATGAATGTATTCAATTTTTTTTCTGTTCTTCCCCTATAATATACAAAATTTAGTTTAACTAGTACATTTGTTTTCAATTGAAGTTATTCTGAAACTATTCAGAAATAGGCACCAAATTATATGAAACACAGTTCTCTCTTTAGACGCATTTAAAATTTTACATTAACTTCTCCATAATTAGACTCAATTACATACTTATAAAATAGTTTGTGGACATTAATTCCATAAAAACTTTGTAAGCATGCCATTCTCACAGGTCCTACGTGCTCTTTAGAGCTGTATTCTTTTTTTAAAATTGTAGTGCCTGGGCCAGCCCATGGTGGCCAACCAGGAGCGGTGGTTAGAATGGCTGGATTCCTCATGGCTGACTGTAGGGTTGAGTCCCAGACCCGGAGGCTTGAAAAACATGCTGGCCATACATGTGTGCACGTTCAAAATCCTGACAGGAGAATGGAGGGAAGAACTTGCAATGTGGCCATCTTCCCTGGGAGTTCTTTCTTTCTATTCCTGTGTGTGTGTGTGTGTGTGTGTGTGTGTGTGTGTGTGGCGAGCATACATACTTATAGGAAACTAACAAAAAAAGTATATTGCCTTAAGGTGCAAAAATATGAACCTGCATTTAGGGTATATGATACTCCCAAGAAGTTAAACTATGTAATGCTTATTGAAACTTTGGTAGAAAGAAATATTTGGGTCTTAGACTTACAACTACCTACTATAGGGCATGTGCACTCACAGCAAGACAGAAAGTGAGAAATCACCCCCTAGGGGGGATGGCCACGCCGCAATCTGTTGTCCTCCATTCTCCTCTCAGGATCTTGGGCACGCACGCACTTGCACCCAGCGTGAGTTTAAGCCACCAGGTCCAGGACTTGAACCGTAGTTGACCACATGGGAGTCCAGCGATATAGTCATGCCAACTGCTGGTCCCTGAGAGTATTTTTAAATTTTTGACTTTGCGTTATTTATTTTCACTCTCAGTTTTTCTACATGATTTTCCCTCTGTCTGACAAAATCTCTCCTATAATTTTTTTCCCCCAGGGTGTGCACACTTGCCAGAGAGAGACAGAGTCCATGAGAGACAAAGTGAGAAATCACCCCCCAGGGAGGATGGCCATGCCACACACAATCCATTCTCCTCTCAGGATCTTGGGCACACACGTACATGTGCCCCACGTGAGTTTCAAGGCTTTCGGGTCCTGGACTCAAACTGTGATTGGCCATGTGAAAGTCCAGTGACATAACTGCCACACCATCTGCTGGCCCCCAATCTCCTATAGCTCTTTACCTGGATAACAATGTACTACCACAGATTCCACCCCAGGGTTAGAAGACCGAGTGATAGTAGCAAGTATACTAATACATTCACCTCACTATACTTTTCACTATATGAAGGTAGGAATTATTTTTTATTTATTGTTGTATATCTAGGGCCTAGATCGGAATGCATAGAAGATTCAGTAAGTATGCTATAGCTCAATGGTGTATTCCATTTGGGGAAAACTGCAATTCTGAGATTCCGTAAAAAATTTATATCAAAATTAGTTGTGCTTTAAATACATATATTTAGAGAGAGAGAGCCTAAAATATTGATACAGCAGAACTGTCCTAAAGACATATGTGGCCATTACAACATGCCTTTTTCTGTCTCAAAAGCATTTCATTTGGGAACTAGCAGTTAGCGTAATGGCTATGTCGCTGGACTCCCACGTAGTCGACTGCAGTTCGCATCCCGGACCTGGTGGCTTAAAACTCACGCCAGGCGCGTGTGCGTGCGTGCCCAAGATCCCGAGAGGAGAATGGAGGAGAAGGGATTGCGTCGTGACCATCCCCTCTAGGGGGTGATTTCTCGCTTTCTGTCTCTATGTCTCTCTCTGTTTGTCTGGTGAGCACACGCACCCTATAGCAAAAACCTCTCTAAAAAAAAAAAAAAAAAAAAAAAAAAAAGCATTTCATTTGAGCAAAATCTGACAAAAAATGCATAATGGACAAACAATAAGTGAGAAAAATTCAAAAGTGCAGAAGGAAAAAGTCTGAGCTTTTCAAATAGGAAACAAGATACAGAGGGACTGGAAGGGAGAGTTGAGGTACAGTTGGAAATTATATCCACTTGGTCCCACTGCAAGATTTCTGCAAATGTAAACTGTAAACCTGTCTCCCTACACTCTTCCCCTCTCACACTCTCTTTCCACTTTGTCTTTAGTATCCATTACAATTTTTAATACTTTTATGTTCTCCAGTCTTTCAGTCTCTACCATAGAGTGCAAACAGTCAGTATATGTTAAGTGAAGAACATAGGAAATTTGGGGGTAAATGGAGAGGTAAGACACTTGTGGAACACAGATAAGGTTTATCATGTGTTGACGAGGATGTGTATGGTGGTCTCGACTGGGCTGGACTGAGGTGTATATCATGCTGGGTAAAGTCTCTTCACAATCTAAATGATGTATAGTGATTTAATGTATGAAATACACACACACACACACACACACACACACACAAATTAAAATAAATAAATGGATAAATAAAGTTAAAAAAAAAAAAAAAAATCCTGCCTCCCCGCGCCTGTGTAGAGCCAAGCAATAAAAGTAAAGCATATAGACTCAGCTTGACCATTCTGACTGGATTTAATGGAGGGAAGATTTTCTTATTAGAATTGTCAATAATTTCAATATTTGTTCAGACTTAACACTGTTCTGAAGTGTTAGGGTGATCTTTGCAAGATGCTAGGGTGGCCTTGGTCATGGTCTTTGAAAGAATTCACAAACTCAGAGAGAAAAGGATAGAAAATAATTTGTTCACTTTCCTATAGTGGAAAACATGAAGATTAGGAGCAGGGACCAGCAGTTAGCGTAATTGCTATGTCGCTGGACTCCCATGTAATCGACCGCGGTTTGAGTCCTGGTCCCGGTGGCTTAAACTCACGCCTGGTGTGTGTGCATGTGTGCCCAAGATCCTAAGAGGAGAATGGAGGAGAAGGGATTGTGGCATGCTCATCCCCCCGGAGGGGTGATTTCTCGCTTTTTGTCTCTCTGTCTTTCTGGCGAGCACACATGTCCTGTAGCAAAAACCTCTCCAAAAAAATAAAATAATAAAATAAAATAAAATAAATAAATAAAAAAGAAGATCAGGAGCTCTTATTGCATTTTGAAGGCAAGGGGTTTATGGTTGCTAATTATGGTGATTCTGAGACAAGACGCCTGTTTATCTTTCACAGCCTCTGGACTACTTTATGATATGTCTGGTTGTCATATCTGACCGCTTAGAGCTGCCATTTATTTGGATATTTATATAGTAAAGTCAGCAAGAGATGGGTCTTGGTCCCTATATCTGTAGGCAAAGACTTAGAAAAACAAATCAGTCATCTGTGATGAGGTCAATAAAGAGACAGAGAAGGAGGGAGAAAAGGAAAAAGAATGTTTGTCAGCAGGTGTTGTGGGGTTAAGGTTCTGGATCACACATGGCTGGCACTGTGGTTCAAGTCCCAGACCTGATGGCTTGAAAAACATGCCAGACATGTGTGTGCGCATTCCCAAACTCCTGAGAGGAGACTGAAAGAGAAGGAATTACAACATGGCTATCCCCCTGAGGGAATGATTGCACACTTTCCCTCTGTTTCTCTGTGATGAGCATAGGTGCCCTATCATAAAATATCAATACAGGGGGCCAGCAGTTAGAGTAATGGCTATGTTGCTGGACTCCCATGTAATCTACCGTGGTTCGACTCCTGGATCCGGTGGCTTAAACTCACACTGGGTGCATGTGCGTGCATGCCTAAGATCGCTAGAGGAGACTGGAGGGGAAGGGATTGTGGAGTGGCCATCGCCCCTGGGGTGTGATTTCTTGCTTTCTGTCTCTCTATCTCTCTCTGTCTTTCTGGGGAGCACACGCACCCTATAGCAAAATCCTCTCAAAAAAATGCTAAAAAAAGGGAAAAAATATCAGTACAATAATAAGTAAAAGAATGTATGAAACATCTATGAGTTTCAATAGCCCCCCCCCCCCATTAAGATGTCCGTAAACACTGAATGAACCAAGTGTCAGGGAGACACAGAGACAGAGTTGACCCTTTCTAATCCTTAAGGAACTTGGGAGACTTAACCCTCTCATGAGGCTATAGTATTAGTCCTCATGCACCATATAATCCCTGGATTCTGATGCTGACAGGAATGGCCTTTATTTACATGTCAGTAAATTATATTTACTCTTGCTTAGAGTGGAGGCTTCTTTTTTCTCTTTATGATGGAGGTACAGTAACAGAGAGAGAGACTGAGATCGGCATTTTTCTTTTTAATGACAGTGTCCGCACTCATGCTTGTGTGTATGTGTGAGAGAGAGAAAATGAACGAAAATACCCTCAACAGGTTCTTGGCATACTGTGATCCCCTTTTTCCAGCTCTCCAGCTCCTCAGGATCTTGGGCGCCCACATATGCCTGGCACATTTACAAATCAAACTAGATCCAAGCCCTCAGTAGGCATGTGGTTTTCAGCACTGCAGTCCAGTATTCTAGGAACTGTGCCACTGAGGCTGGGCCAAGAGATAGGTTTTTGTATGCTGCTGCAGCTGGGCCTGGAAGCTCATTTGATATAAACGTGTGTGTGTGTGTGTGTGTGTGTGTGTGTGTGCGTGCGTGCGCACTTAATATGAACTAATGTAAAGAAATAATTCCTATGACCAAATCTCAAGTGAGAATGTTGGGGAAAATTAGGAAAAATCTTCAAATGTTTAATACAAGATCTAGATTTTTTTTGCTAATGTTTAACGTTCAATATTTCTGCAGATGAATCTACTTAAGATAAGTGCTTCAGACAAATGACCCAGATCATTCCCTTGACTGTGTCACTGAAATTGAAATAAACTGTCTTGGGGAATTTTTAAAAAGCTAGAAAACAATGAACGACTGATTGCATCTCTAAATTATTACTATATTGATCATAAATAGTTAGAGAGTTATTGATACTCAACAATGAATGGAAACCTACATTGGACCAGTATGTGGCACGGCGGTTATGGCACTGGACTCCCACATGGCATACCACAATTCAAGTTCCAGATTCAGTGACTTGAAAATCACCCAGGGTGTGTGTGCCTGTGTGCCCATGTGCCCAAAATCTTAACAAAGAATAGAAGAGAAGGGATTGTGATGTAGCCATCCCCTCTGAGGGGTGGTTTCTTACTTTTCCTCTCTTGGATGAATGCACATGCCCTATGGCAAAAACTGAAAAAAGAAACACATATTGGGGCTAGCAGGTGGCCTGGTGGTTAAGGTGCTGGACTACCAATGTCCTTATATACAGTATAATCATCAAAACCAGAAAATGAACATTGATACAGTATAGAATCTAATTCTCACTTCATTTATTTTTTATTAAATTTTCCTTGTTTCTACCAACAATGCTCTTTGAAGCAGAAGATTCCAGTTTAGAATCTAGACTCATGTGTTGCATTTAGTTGATTTCTTTCTAGTCTCCTCAAATCTGGAACACTTCCTTGATCCTTTGAACTTCATGACTTGGATACTTTAAGATTGGAAGCCATTTATTCTGTGGAATCTCTCTCAGATTGTGTCTTGCGGATGACTCCTCATGAATAGATCCATCTGTAATATTATAGGAACACATTTCAGACCTGGCCTTGAGATTGGAACAGGAATTGATCCTGGACCTCCATATGGTCCCATTCTGAAGGGAACAGCATCTTAATAGTGCATACCACCATGGCAGACTTTAGATGAAAAATTCTTACATATTATTTATTGCTTAAGTCATCTAAGTTTTGGGGAAAAGGAGCCCTTTTGATATGTTTCATGTGTTCTTTGGGAGTGTCTCTTTGGTTTTTGAATACCACCTTAATATCTATCATTAAAAGAATAATAATAATGTTGTCAGTTCATCTTGTACTTTCTCTACCCCAGTGCAGGAATCACTCATTTTCCCAAGGATCCCTGATTCATTTTAAAATAAAATATGGAAACTGTATTTGTTTATGACTATTAAGGTATGATTATCTCCAGTCTTCTCATATGACTGAACCAGAACATATCTATCTCTATCTGTAAATCTATGCACATATAGTCATGCCTGACAATATCATTTTTCTATTAAAAATCATATGTTCACAACATCTTCAAACCAATCAACATCACAGAGTTTATTCTAGCTTTTTTCTTTCTATAATTGTTCCTTTCCAATGTATTTATTTAGTTCATCAATTCAAATGTTCTAACAAAGCCTGGGCTTTACAGACCAAGTCTTACTTCACCATAGCTCAGGGCTGAAAAATTACCCCAGTTCCTTCTCTTCTATTCTGCCTGGGCTTCAATCCATATATATTTAATTTTATGGTATGCTAAAGATTCTGCTATATCACATCAATGGATATGGACTTTATCCTATGATTCAGGATGAAGTAATGAAAAGGTGGGAATAATGAAAGTTGAAATCAGGGCCAGTCAGTGATATGGTGGTTAAGGCAACTGGATCTCCCTTGACCGTATGGTCCAGTTCCCAGATCCAATGGCCTGAGGAAAACACTGAGCACATCACATGTGTGTATGAACCCAAATCTCAAAAGGAGAATGGACAACAAGGAATGGTAGTGTGACTATCCCTCATGGGCCATCCTTTCTCACTTTTCTTCTCTCTTTCTCTGTGTCTTGTCAAGGGCATGCACCCTCCCTCTAGCAAATTAAAAAAGATAAAACGTTGAAATCAATTTTTTAAACTTACACAAAAATTGTCTTGGCACAGTGACTGTATTAATTTGAGGTTCCATAAATGCAAAGGCTTAGTCAAAGATGTATGTTAAAAATACATATATACATACATACATACATACTTTTGGATGATGATTCACTTACGTTTCCTTCTTTTCTCTATTATGCATCAATTGCCTTATTTCTTTCGTCCCTTTTGAAATATAGACTATCTTAAGAATGCTGAAAAAATTGACACACGTTGCAAATTTGAGTCTCATATGTAAAGTTAGAATTGTGTCTGCAGCCTAAGACTGGTGGTGCTTCTCCACTATTTGGAAATATATTATTTCAAGTTACTTTGAAGATCTAGCTCCAGTAAAAAATACAATGGGTTTTCTCTTTTTATCAGGGAAATAGTGGCCAAGAGTGTGAATATTGGAAACAATCTACCTATATTCAAAACTGAGCTCTTTTATACTAGTTGCAACTCAGAGCTGCTACTTAACTCCGATTTCACTTCCCTTATCTATTAATTGGTGATAGCATTTCTACCTAAGTCATGGAAAGGTTGTGAAGATTATATGGTTCAATACAAGTTGAACACTTAAAAAAGTATTTGTAGAGTAAGCATGTACAAATGTCTGGATTTTCTTGTTTTGCTAGCTGCAGTTATATTTTCCTAGATAAGCCTACAAGTGCTTTAATGCTACCATGATTATTTTATTGCATTCTTCTAACTACCTAATTACTTTAGATCTATATAGAAAAGGATTATTACCATAATAACTAGCCAAAAGTAATCCCAGGAAGACTTTGTGATTAACAAAGATGGAGCCAAGTTCTTTGCAAATAGCATATGCTTTCATCTGACCCTTTAAAATTGAACAGTATTATTCATGAAATAGTATTCACATAAAATGCTGCCAAGTAATTACAAAGTTATTTAATTTTCTTCTCAAATTTTTACAATAACTTTATTTAAAATAAAACTGAAAAGATTATATTTGAGACTACTGTTTAGGACTAAATAAAACATAATTTTATATTGTGTCTAGAGGCTAAACTAAAATGCAAATGTGTGAATATCAAGGTAAATAAAAATGGTCACTAATTTGCAGTCTCTTGAGGCCTGTAATATTATTTTCTGAAATATCTTTATATATTTGTTTAATTTATAACCAGCAACTAGAGAGAAATACTGTGTACAAAATACACAAGAAAAATGAAATATGCTGGAGGCATGCATTGCTTTAGAAATCTGCTTGTCAAAATAAAAATTAGCAAATAAAAAGAAACAAAAAACTAGCTCTTTTAATGCATGTTTTTAGAGAAACAATCTAGAAAATCAACCTGCAAAATAGTAATTCGGTGATTTAGTGCGTAGTCTAATGCTATACAGACATGCTGATAACCATCATTTTAAACTCTAGAAACTGACTAAAGGTGATCAAATCTTGACAATTTAAGACAGAGGCATTATAGTTAGCTAGTTTTATTTTAGTGTACATTTTTTCTCACTATTTGTGTATCTCTAATAGCATATTTTTTGACATTTGGCCTAATCCTTGTTATTATTTTCTATTGTCATGTTCTTGAATTCTTGCATCCAATAGATATTGGTGTATGTTTTTATTTTACTTTGATTGTTTTCATGCACAAGCATATTTTAGAACTGAATGTATTTTATTTTGGGGCCTGTTTCAGGAATTTTAAAGGTAACTATGTAGACTTTCAGTCATGCCCTTGTTGGCTCCTAGATTTCTTTCTTTCTACTTGGTTTGTTTGTTTGTTTGTTTGTTTTATGCTTTTGTCATAGGACATGTGCACTCACAGGAGAGGAGAAAGACAAAGAGAGATAGTGCGATACAATCAGAGGGCAAGTGAGAAAACACCCCCCCCCCCCCGTGGGGGGGATGCTGTCATCCCTTCTCCTCCATTCTCCCCCTGGGAGTTTTGGCATGCCCACACATGCATCCAGTGTAAGTTTTAAGCTGCTGGGTCCAGGACTTGAACTATGGTTAGCTATTGGGAGTCTAACACCGTAACTATGCCACCTGCTAGCCCCTCCTAGATTTCTTACCACATGAAATCTTTTATTTAGATATCTTGGTTTGATGTTAATTCTTTCAATTATCTTAGTGTGGCAAAAACCTTTGTACGTGTATAAGCCAAAAAGTAAATAGATGAAAATAAAAAAAGGAAAATTCATTCACTTTCATTGAGAAGAAAATTCTGAAGTTTAGAACATAGTAGAAGCCATATTAAAAAGTCAAGACAAATATGAATAACATACTAACACTTGATATTATATTGAAAAGAATTAATATACCTTGAATGTAAAGAATTTTAACAAGTCAGTAAAATTTCCCATAAATTGGAAAAGTCATTAAGTAAACATATAATTTCAGATAAATAAACATGTTTAATTAATGTATAGAGGAGAAATTTAAATAAATTTTAGAGCAACAGTGATGCTAGTAATGACAACAACAAAAATTTCTACCATTTTCTAAGTATTCACATAAGCCAGGCACTGTTCTAAATTATACAATTTAAACATGAAAGATGTAGAAGGTACATTTTACTATGAAACCTGCCTTAAAGATGACAAAATGGGACATGAAAAGGGGGATTATATTGCCCAAAGTTACTTACTGGCGGAGCAGGATCACAACCTTGAGGGTGACCCATTCTAATATGCACTTGTCCTCAAACATCATGCTAAACAAATATAATTTAGCAAAATAGCAAAATATCTTTTAAATTATTTTTATCAGGCAAATTAGCAATGAATAAAAAAATGATACTGTTCAAAATTGGCAGAAATATATTAAAATAGACATTATTTTAAGCTGTCAGATGGAACAGTAAGGTGGAAAAAACATTTTGGAGATCAATTTCTAAAAAATAAACAGCTTAAAGAGTAGTTTTCACATTATTTATACTCTAAGTTAATAACCATCAAATCACCAAAAGTTAATCTAACATTCTATCCATTACAACTTTATTAAATAAAAACATTAGTAAGCCAGGCTGTGAAAGAAAGATACTGTATGTATCCACTCAATATATACCGACTATCCGCACTCTATGGTAGAGAGCGAAAAATTGGAGGACATAAAAGCAGTGAAGGTACTTAATGAGAATAGGACAGTGTGGAATGGGGGTGGGGGGGGTGAGGAGAAGAGGATAGAGAAAGATAGCAAGAGAACAATAGAGAGGTAAGACGTTAGTGAGAAACAGATATGGCTTATTACCTGTTGGTGATGACATGTATAGTATTCTCAACTGGATTGGTCTGAGAAGTATTTCATGATGGTTAAAGTCTTTTTACAAGCAAAATGAGAAATAGTGATTGACTGTTTTAAGAAATAATTAGAATAATAATAATAATGATTGGAAAAAACATAGAAAAGATATTGAATGATGAAGTGGGGAGATTAATGTCTCTGTATTGACTGACATGCATGGCATTCCCTTTTGAAAAAGCAATGTAATACACTGTAAAATTATATGTAACCCAATGTAATATAAAGAAGCTTATAATGATAATAAAAAAAATAAATAAAAACATTATAAATCAACTAAACTTTAGTCATTAAAAATTAGTCAAGTATAATATTATGGCATATTCATAATGTTAGCCTATTTGAATGTGTATTTTATAGAAAAATGCTTAACATGGAGGCCAGCAGGTGGCATGGTGGTTAAGGTGCTGGACACTCCCACATGGATGACCACGGTTTGAGTCCTGAATCTGGTGGCTTCCTTTCTCTCTCTCTCTCTCTCTCTGGTCAAATTAAACTAAATGAATTAATAAATAAAAATCAAATAATTCTTTTAAAAATATTTTCAAAAGAGAAAAATACTTAATATTGTGAGGAAAAGTTTCAGTATGTTTATAAGAAAAAATTACAAAATGAAAGTTGAATTATACACCCATGTGCATATGTGTACACACACACACGATGAAAAAGTTAGAAAAATGTACCTCAAAATTTAACTGGTTATTTATGAATGATGGCCTTACAAGTGAGTTTTACATTTTCTACCTTTTTCTGTGCCTCCCAGTTTCCAAACGTAATAAAACATTTTTACTTTTTACATTTTTAGAGAAACTGTGTTGGGACCAGCAGCTGACATAATGGCTATGTCGCTGGACTCCCATGTAGTTGACCATGGTTCAAGTACAGGACCCGGTGGCATAACCCATGCCAGGCGCATGTGTATGCGTGCCCAGGATCCCAAGAGGAGAATGGAGAAAAACGGATTGCGGCGTGGCCTTCCCCCAGGGGAGTGATTTCTTGCTTTCTGTCTCTCTGTTTCTCTGTCTTTCTGGCGAGCGCATGCTCCCTCTAGCAAAAACCTCTCCAAAACAAAAGAAAGAAAGAAAGAAAGAAATTGTGTAAGTAAGATTTATTTAAGTCATTATACTAGTACATACATTTAAAAATTGCAAATATTTATTTATACCAGTCACATTAATTATGTAAGATTTAAGAAAAGCAAATATTTTACTTTTCTCCACTACTTAATCCCTTTTCAAAGTTCAAATATCTCAAAATATGACAGAGGTTTTAATGACATCAGTGTTACTGATCCATGCTTTGAAGACCTTGTGTCTCATATGTCTCTCAAAGAAAAGCGTGGCTTGCTAATGCATGTGTGTGTGTGACTCCAACTTAGTATATGGGAGGCTGGTCCTGTAGTGTAGTGGGTACATTTTGTACATAGAGAACCAGATTCCACATAGTTGACCATGATTCAAATTCTGGCCCCAGCATCTTGCAAAACCAACTTAATACATGTGAATTCATGCCTAGATAATGTCGACATAAGAATTTCTGAACTTTGTCTGCCATGTTATCAACAAATAAAAATTATTTGCACTGATCAGTTTCTTCTAGCTCCTTCTGTTGAGGCCCTTACCCTCAAACTTTGATGTATCCTTCTTTCCTTAAAGCATTGCTGGAGTGTAATCAGTGGTTTATAACAAAAGTTACGGTCCCAGTTTAAATAATAGAAATATTTTTTTTCCAATTTGTTTTGAGAGCCTGTAGTAGCTCTTTAAATCATGTGGCCATGTCTGAGTGTATTTGCAGTTTGAAAACACCTTTGATTCATGCTTTTGAAAGATCATCAAAAGTTCAGCTTTTCTTCCTTTCTGTGTTGATTTTAGTGAATCAGAAAGGCAATCTAATACTATGTACCAAGACTAAAGACTCTCTCCAGAAGACTCATATTTTGGGATGCTTCTTTAAACCAGATGAATTTGAAGCAAACATTCTAACAGGGCAGCTTTGAAAACTAATATTTGGCTTAGTCATGAAATATGTAGAACGTCATGTCTGGTTAAAGAGACTGGGGTCACAGAAGGAAAATATAGTAGTGTTTTGAGATGGTTTCATAGAGATTTGATGAATCTGAGCCTATATTTTGTAGCTTGTTCTGATTAACTCTGTTGCCTTCTTGGAGGTATATTCTTTTACTTATCCCTGAAGATTGTATAGGAGATGTTGTGTTTCCTCTTTTCAAAGGCTTTTAATAGATTTCTTCTCCTGAAGAACAAAACAGAAACATTTAAGAGCATCATTTACTCTTAATATATACATTTAGATATTCTTAAAGCTCCGCCATACTTTTTTTTTTTAAATTATTTATTTTATTTTTTATTTATTTTTTAATTTGACCAGAGAGAGACAGCGGGTGAGAGTTGAGAGAGAGAGGACGTGAGAAAGCAAGCCACCAGATTCAGGACTTGAACCCCGGTCGGCCATGTGGGAGTGTCCAGCGCCTTAACCACCACGCCACCTGCTGGTCCCAGGCTCCGCCATACTTTTAAAATGATTGATTCTAACATCAATGTAAGGTAACTAGGACAAAGATAGGAGCAGCTATTCAGTTCTAGGAGAGTATAAAAATCTAAGTTAGAGTATACATTTTGGGAAAGGATGCCATCAGAGGCTTTATCTGTGAGTAGATCAGGTAGTTAACCATTTTGTGGTACCATTTGAAAAACATTATCTTGATATTTCTTGTTCCAAGACCTCTGTCTCACCAAAATGGTATTCAGGTACTTCCTATAAAAATTATTATGGGTGAATTTTATGATATGCAAATTATATTTCCATACATCTGTTTAAAAACAAAAATTTAAGTGACTATGTTTTTGAGAAGGATTAATAAGTTTCTTTAGAGAGCATAATTTGACAAATTACTTTTGCCCTAATATCAGAAAAGGGAGAGAAATGCTTGTGGCTAGAGATGTGTCATATATCTTTTTTGAGTAGCTTCCTGCTTTTTACTTGGGGTGAGGCTTTCTCTGTGAGGACATACTGCCTTGCAGCGAAAATTAGGTTTTCACACTGTTACCTACCACTGAGAGTGAAAACTCCTGATTTATGCCTATTTTGAACAGATGTAGCAGCTACTTTATTCAATATCTAGCCCCACAGTCAATCATATGTAATGAAAGTGATGCCTGTGTAACTCACTGAGACATGATGAGAGTCAACTCCTTGCAAGCTGACAGAGTTTGCAAACAACTAAATGGCTGTCCAATTTGTATGGACTTTATCTAAAATTTGCATTTTCTTTTAATGTAGAGGCAGCCCAGATACTTTGCAGTTCTTACAAAATTATAAAAGTGGAGAGCAAAGGGCCTTTTTGACATCTCCATTTTCAGGGTGAAAATACACAGATTTTAGGGAAAAGGCACATTCTGTCTAGTTCAATAATTAGAGCTTCTCTCTTTTTCCAAGTCAAAATTACATAAAATTAATTTTATAATGGCATAGTGACTAAGGTGCTGGACACCCACATGGCCAACTGTGGTTTGAGTCCCGGATCTGGCAGCTTGAAACTCACACTGAGCACGTGTATATGCATGTCCAAAATCCTAGGAGGATAATGGAGGAGAAGGAATTGTAGCATGGCCATACCCCCCCGGGGGATCATTTCTCACTTTCCCTCTCATTATCTGTGTGTCTGTTTCTCAGGTGAGTGCACACATCCTATGGCAACCCCCTCCAAAATAAAAATTACAGAAAAATTGCCAAGAAAATTATAGCCTATTAGAAGATCTGACCCCATCAACTAATTCTTATTGAGTTCTTACTCTAAATCTACATTAGGTATATAGGACGCGCTGCAAATATGCCAGAAGTTTACCTTAAGTGTCTGCTGTTTTGTAAAATTTAGTATTAATGTCTGCTGAAAAGTTAGGAAATGCAAAATATTTTAAAATAACTATTTATATGAATCCAAAAAGATAATAGAATTCAGGTTAGATAATTATTGTAGGTTGAGACAATAAATACTGGCTTCACAAATATGGAATTTAAGCCAGTTTTCAAAGATATGTAGTATTTGTAAAGGAAGACAGAAGCTAGTAGGATTGATTGACTGGAAGAGAGTTTACCTAAGAAAGCTCATGCTATCTTTAAGGTACTGTAATCACACAATTAGCTTTCGCCTAACCCACTTCATTGGTGTATTTTGATTTTTATAATTTGCTGTTTCATTAAACAGCATTGCTTCCAGGTTTTTTTTGACAATCTTTAAGAACAAACAAGATAAATAATTTTTGTTGTTGTTTTAAATCAACACAGAGACATTAGAAATTTGAAGGAAGCAAAGCTGACTCTAAGGTTAAGGTTGCTGTTCTGGTAAAAAGAGAAGAGAAATAATCGGGACCTCATCCATTAGTCTTACCTGGAGCTGTTGCCATATTATAAACGTATGTTTACAGGCCTATCGTCATCTCACAGTGAACTAATCTTGCAGATGAACTGCTGAAAAAGTAATAAGTTTATGAAACAAAATAAAATGGCAACTTCAACACATGATAATATGTAGCACTGTCACTTTTTTAAGTGATCCCAATGTTAACATTATTCAAATATAATTCAGTAAGGATCACTGGTGACTTCCGATATTTGAATATTCACTGTACAATACAGTTCATTATCAATACCACTACACTTAAAATTTAGTATTTATTGAACATTTAAAAAATATGTATCAACATTAATTTGTGAAGAACATAAGAAATGTTGTTAGTATTTTAAGAATAGCATGGTTTCAGAAATTTCCAATAATTCTTTTTAATTCTAATTTCTTGTTCCCAAATTCTAAAGATTAATATCTGGGGGGATGATAAGAATTGAAAATACTGTAGTTTGAGTCCCAGATCTGGCAGCTTGAAACTCACACTGGCTTGAATCTCAGTTCACAAAAATACTATGAATAATTAAATGTAAATAGTTTATATCCAACAATTCTTAAATATATTTTTCTGTGTATTGTAGTATTACTCTTGGAAAATAATGTTTGTCTCTGACTCTATTTGAGTCCATTGTTTTAGATTCTTAGTTTCTACTAACATGCAACTTTGGGGGTGGGGTGGGTTAATTCTTGGACTCACTGCTTTGGTTTTGTTCCAGTGCCCAAATATGGCTGTGATTAATTTCTATTATATAACTTCCCTTTATTATAGACAATGTAAAGAGCAAATAAATAGTTCATTTGATCTGGAAAATTTAAGCTGTAGTCCCAACATTTTATTTGTAATATATTAAATTACTTTTTCCCTTTTAAAAAAATCTCTGTTATAGGGTGGTTGCATTCACCAGAGAAAGAGAAAGTTAGAAAGCAACCCCTAGTTGGGATGCTTATGCCTCAATCCCACCTCCTCTACTTTACTCTCCAGATTTGGGGAAGACATTCCTGCACATGTGCTTGCTGTGTTTATCAAACTTCTAGGAACGGAACTCAAAGTGCACAATGTGTGATCCAGCCACCTTAACCACCACAACACGGGCTGGCCCTTCCATGTATTTTTTTCTTTCTTCTTTTTTTTTTTAGTTTAGCCACTGGGCACCTAAGCTTGCTGGAGAAAACAGAGAGACAGAGAAGGGAAGTGAGAAATCATACCCTAGGGGGTTAAGTATACCTCAATGCCTTTTCCATCAGGATTTTGGGCACAATAGCACATGTCCAGCATGATTTTCAAGCTGCGGTGTCTGAGACTCAAACCACAGTTGACTATGTGGGAGTCCAGTGCCTTAATCACTATGCCTCTTCTGGTGCCCAATATATATTTTTAATTATCTCTTTGAAGATTTTAATATTCTCAATTCATACAATATAAGAAGTAGGTTTAGGAATTTGTCAAAATATACACATATATAAGCATTCTAATAAGTAATATACCTTTTGATGAGAGTACAAAAATGACTTATCACTTAAATCAGGCCACATTTACTATCCTGGCTTATCTTGTAGAATTGACACACTGCTTTTTTCATATTTTCTCTTTCAAAGCCCCCAAAGCAATCCATTTTCAGAGAAGGTCAAGGAGGAAGAATGCTGTCTTCAGCATCATTCTGATTTGAAACCTAAAATTACATCTGCCCTGGATGCCAGAAGACATTTTTAACTAATAAAATGTTTCATCTAGTGAATTTGCTCTGGTTCCACGGTCACATTTCTAATAAGTACTGGGAAATTTGAGCAATTTTGAGCTACAAGTGACATAAAATGGTAGTTAGTCAAAAGTCTACTTATGTAAAAAAAAAAAAAAAAATCCTGAGAGATTTCAGGTTTTTTGTCTTTAATTGCCACAGCATGCACCAGAGAGAGAGAGACTGAGAGAGAGAGAGAGAGAGAGAGCCCACCCCACCCCCCCAGTAGGACATGGTCTTGTCATAACCCTTTCTCCTTCATTTGTCCATCTTATCAGGATTTATGGGTGCACACACAGGTACCCAGCATGTTTTTTAAGCCACCAGGGCCAGGATTTGAACCATGACTGGCTATGTGGCAACTGACTTCCTTATCCACTAGGCACTGGGGCCTGTATGATATCACGTTTTTAACTATATAATAGATGGTGAAAGAATGAGAGCCACTTGTAGTATAATTAAATATAATATATTAAAAAATATTAGACTATTATTAATAGTCTAATATTAATTAATTCTAAAAAACATGACTCATTGATTTGCTAATAAAGTGCATGATTAGTTCCACCTGATTGACATGTTCATTTCCAGCTATTTAAAACTAATGATTTCTAAGATTGAACAAATACGTATTTTCAATGTATGTTGTGCAAAGTGGAGTAATGTGCAAACCTCTGTAAATTGAGACTTCAGTGTGTGGTAGAAATCCATAGTAGGGACCAGCAGATGGCATTTGGCTATGTCGCTGGACTCACGTGTAGTCTACCGTGATACTAGTCCTGGACCCGGTGGCTTAAAACTCACACCCCGGTGCGTGTGCGTATGTGCCTAAGATCCCGAGAGAAGAATGGAGGAGAAGGGATTGCAGTGTGGCCATCCCCTCTGGGAGGTGATTTCTCACTTTCTGTCTCTCTGTCTGTCTCTGTCTTTCTGGCGAGTACATACGCCCGATAGCAAAAACCTCTACCAAAAAAAAAAAAAAAAAAAAAAAAAAAATATATATATATATATATATATATACACACACACACACACACACACACACACACACACATATATATATATATATATATATATATACACACACACACACGTATAAATTTAGTGGCTCTAGAGAACTGAAATAGTAATTACCTTTCCTCTGGTTGGTGCGCAAATTAACCACTCCCGCAAGGAGAATACATATCAATAGAGAAAGAGATGACAGGGACAAGCAGATGATGTAACAGTTACTTTGCTGGACTCCCATATAGTTGTCCATGCTTCAAGTCTTTGATCCAATGCCTTAAAACTCACACCGGCCTTCTGTGCATGTTTGCCCAAATCCTGGGAGAATGGAGGAAAAGGGATTGCAGTGTGGCCATCCTCCCTGGGGGATGATTTCTCCTCGCTTTCTGTCTCTCTGTCTCTGTCTGTCTTTCTGGCAAGCGTACACGCTCTATAGCAAAGACCTCTCAAGAAAAAGAAAGAAAGAAAAAAAGAAAGAGAGAAAGAGAGAGAGAGAAAGAAAGAAAAAGAAAGAAAGAAAGAAGAAAGAAAGAAAGAATGAAAGAAAGAAAGAAAGAAAGTCAGTCAGTCAATCCATAGTAAGGAACCAGGTGTAGACATAGGTCAGGTAGTTGTTTGGTCTGCTACTGTGATGAAAAAAAAAAAAAAAAAAAAAAAAAAGAAAGCTACAGGGTTATTTATCTCAACTGTCCTATCCACATGTGATTCCTGACATAGCTGGTAAATGCAAACTCTCATGCTTAAAAAGATAAATACACCAAAACAACACTGCTCAGCAGAGCTGAACATTTTTTTTTTTTTGAGAGGTTTTTGCTATAGGGCGCGTGTGCTCACTAGACACAGAGAGAGAGACAGAGAGACAGAAAGCAAGAAATCACCCCCCAGGGGGGATGGCCACACCACAATCCCTTCTCCTCCATTCTTCTCTTGGGATCTTGGGCACGTACGCACACGTGCCCGGCGTGAGTTTTAAGCCACCGTGTCTGGGGCACAAACTGCGGTCGACTCCATGGGAGTCCCGCGACATAGCCATTATGCCAACTACTGGTCCCCAGAGCTGAACATTTTTTCAGAAGGTGTTTGTAATGTGCAAAATCTGACAAGGTAAAACTACAGTCCCAACCATCAAACTCAAAACTAGCCATGTAAGAGTGTTCTAAACTGAGCAAGAACAGACAGAGGAAAATGTAAAATCACAGTGGATGTCACAGGGCAGTTTACTGAAAATAGTGTTGTTTCCTTACCTAAATTTAAAAAGTAATCACAAGAACCAATACAAACCAATAATACATAAAAGACATTCCAAATAAGCTAACATGTTGGGTAGAAACAGAAAAGAAATTCCTGTCTGTTGCACCTAGGTTGCTCTACCTGGTCGAAAACAATAACTTAGGTGCTCATTCCATTTACCCATGCAGATATATCTGCAGTGTACCCTATAGTTTATTTCTGTCATGGCTCTCAAGACTCAAGTAATCCTTTCACTTAGCTAGAGTGTGTGGTTCTGTTGTATCTCTCTACCTCCACATAACTTAAAATTTCCATAGTGACAATTAGCCTATTTAAGTACTTGATAATCCTGAGTGAATCTAAGATTAAAAAAGTAAACTACCCTCTCCCTGTCCCAGTCACGATTTTTTCTAATACTTACGATTTGGGGCTGGGTGATCTTGGCCAAATTACCAGTCCCTATTCTTGAGTTTTCTCATTTATAAAGTCAGAGTAATGTGATTTCTTGATTAGGCCACTAGGAAAGATCAATAATATATACTTTACAGGCCAGCCCTACAGTCTAGTGGTTAAGGGAATCGGATCTCACATAGCCCACCAGAGAATCCTGGATCTGGGAGCTTGAAAAAACATTTTGAGAGTGTGTATGTATGTGCACAAAGTCCCAAAAGGATGGAGAAATAGAGGAGAAAGAATTGCTGCATGCTTTCTCTCTCTCTCTGGAGACCACACGCACCCTCTGGCAAAAAACAAAAAAGGTAAACTTTACAAAGTTTTTATAGTAACATCAAGCCCATAGTAAATACTCAACAAGCAGTCAATACTGTGCTTGTGTCTATGTTGTTGTTGTTTCCAAATAGTGCATGTGTGTTAACAGTTGTATACTGGAGAGAAGACCCTCTGCTATAAATGTACCAAAGGCCTCTGTTCATTTATTCCTCTCTGTACCTCTAGCAGTTAGACTGCGTTTGATTCAAGCAATGGATTTTCTGTAATTTTTTTTATTTAACAGAATAAAACCGTGTTATTGAACCTAAAGATATAATTCAGATGGTAGACATTTTCACTGAAAAGAGGAAGAGATTGGTAGATACGAGATTATAGAAAAAGAAGCAGTGCCAAAGATGTGCGTATGGAGTGAACTGTTAACTATTCAGAAGCTATTGCAGGTGGACGGACAACTCTGGGGTTTTCTCTTCCACCTGATGATAAAACTTGACTTTTTCCCCAGGCGTATGGACAGTTCAGCTCTCACCAAGGAGTGAGGGCATACACAGAGCTGGAAGAGCTCCAAATTAAAAGCCGTGAAATGTCCAGACCAAAGATGCTCTAGGTTGTTTTTCTCACATTTTTGGCCATTGCATTATCTTTTACTGTCAGTGGTAGAGAATGAGATGCCCATTTTCTCATCTCCATGGCCAGGAATAAACAAGTGCTTCTTCTTTGTGGATGAGAAATTGTCACTGATTCTGGACAAAAGACTCCAGGCAACTTTGTCTTTTCTTTTATGCTACAGGAAATATCTAGGCAAAAAAAAAAAAAAAAAAAAAAAGAAAAGAAAGAAAGAAAAATAAATAAAAAAATAAAATAAACTGAATCTATACTGTTCACCAGGTGCTGGGATATTGAAAGGACATGAGATTATCTATCACAGATCGAAGGTTTAAATTCAAGCAATGCACCAGGTTATTTTGAATATTTTTTTAACATTTACTCATTTATTCATCGATTTATTTGTCATGATTTTCAAGCTTCTGGATCCAGGACTTGAACTGAGATCACCCATGTCAGAATCCAGCACTTTAATTCAGAGTCATGCTACCTGCTGACCCTTGATATTAAATTTGTTAATCCCTGTGAAACATTAAAATAGTTTTTGGCCTGTGTCACCATGCATTAAGCAATAGCAAACAGAACTAGATTTTAATCTCTTTAGGACAAATTACTTCCCGATGATTTGGTTCTTAAATATCAATAAAGTAATTGGCTGAGTCTCTTACTTTATTTAAACTTCAAGGATAATAGTCAGCCAACTTGTAAGGAAGACCTAATTTAGTGTCAGGTAAAATTTGGTCCCTTAATTTGATTTGTTGGTGAGTTTGAAAAACTGTGCCCGAGGGTGGGGATGGGGAATACAGGAGTTTTCAATTTCTTTTACATCTTTTTTTTCTTTGGAGAGGTTTTTGCTATAGGGCATGTGCGCTCGCCAGAAAGAGAGAGACAGAGAGACAGAAAGCGAGAAATCACCCCCCCAGGGGGGATGACCACACCACAATCCCTTCTCCTCCAGTCTCCTCTTGGGATCTTGGGCATGCACGCACATGCGCCCGGCATGAGTTTAAGCCGCCGAGTCCGGGACTCAAACCGCGATTGACTACATGGGAGTCCAGCGACACAGCCATTATGCTAACTGCTGGTCCCTACATCTCTCTTTCTACCCTAAAACAAATACCTTGGGCAACTTACCCAGCCTAGTTGAAGAGATGATTTAGTGTTCCAGAAGGCTATTAATTGTAATCTACTACAATTTACTTTTAATAACTCCTGAGATAATCATAGCAACATAGACTCACAAAGTTGAGCAGAAGGCCTTATGTTCATTCAATTCAAAATTCATATTTTAACCTTAAATAAATGTGTTTTGACTTCTTATTTAAACCACTCCTTTCTCTTTCACTTTGAGGAGGAGAGTCTGGAACAGGCCTGGTCCTCAGCCATTGCTTGCCTACATGTGCTTCCATTTACATGCCCTGACAGTGAGAGTGCCAAAGGCAATTCAGGACAAGATTCCTGAGGCACATGGTTTGCCAAGTGTGTGTTCTTCACCTAACTCAACCTAGTTATTGAATCATCATCAGGCTTATAGGTACAATTTTAGCAACATAAATCAGTGTTTCTTTGGGTTCCCAAAACAATACAATGAATGCACATACAAACCTTTTATTGACCTTGAATTCTATTGAATTTATTAATTTGTAACCTGACCTCAAAGCTTCCTGAATTTTACAATATTCAAATCAATATCTGTATCTATGTGTATAATTACAGTTTGCATTCTGAATAATCGGGCATTACACATGACAATGTTCCACTTTTTTGTTTTAAATTTGGTATGACATGATGACAAAGAGAAAAAAGGTAGGTATAGAGTGCATTTAATCCACAAACGGATGACAAAAATCCAATTCAGTGTAGAGCAACCTCACACACCAGCATTAAGAGAAGCTCCTAGTACACAGAAGACAGCCTCTAGCCAGAGGAGATGAGGTGGCCCAAATAGTGAAAAGGACAGCTTTGACCTGAGGCAGCTTGTTGCTCATTTCAGAACACAAGGCAAGGACCATCCAGGACTATGGCATCTTTCTAAGCACACTAACTCAGTTTTAGCTACCATGTTTTCTCAGAAAGAGAATACCACATTCTGATATATCTTCATGCAGAGAAAGAGAATATGCCTTTGTATATCCAGAAAACAATAAAGAAGAATGTTATTTTTTAAATGTATTTCATTTTATTTGTTATTTTTATTTATTTTTGTTTTATTTTGACTAGAGAAAGTCAGAGAGAGAGAAAAGGAAACTAAGAAAACAAGTTACCATTTCCAAGACTTGAACTGCAGTTGGCCATGTGGGACTCCAGCACTATAACCACCATACAACCTGCTGGCCCCAAGGAATGTTATTTTTTAAAATAATGAATATAGTATGTTTTTGCCTAAAAATAAAATATGCACATGTATGTGTGCAGAACTCACTAATAACATTAACTGGACACCTGTCATGCTCATCATACATACATATTCAGATATTACTTGAAAGCTTCCTCTGATCTTCAATAAAAGATGATAATGGTTTTTACAAGATTAATATGCTAAACAATTGAAATAATGAAGCAGGGTATATGTATTCCTTTTGTGGCATTTATTCAGAGAGACAGCAGACCCAATTAAGATTACTTTTGGTTTTTTTACTGTATATGTAAAAGGTTTACTTTCCTGGCACTGATTCTTCTTGTTTAAATACTGTTCAAATAAATCGATCTGTAAAACTAATGACTACCATGAAGATTGCTTTTTTTTTTTTTTTTTTTTTTTTTTAGATGTTTTTGCCTTCGGGCATGTGCATTTGCCGGAAAGAGAGGCAAAGATAGCGAGAGGAAAAGAGAAATCATCCCGAGGGAGATGGCCATGCCACAATCTTTCTCCTCCATTTTCCTCCCAGGTCAAGCAAGCACATACATGTCTGGTGTGAGTTTCAAGCCACTGGGTCTGGGACTCAAATCATGGTCAATCACGTGGGAGTCCAGTGATGTAACCACCATACCATCTCATGACTCCGAAGATTGCTTTATATTAACAGAAGTTAAGAATACTGATCCAGGGACCAGCAGTTAGCGTAATGGCTATGTCGCTGGACTCCCACGTAGTCGACCGCGCTTCGAGTCCCGGACCCGGCAGCTTAAACTCACGCCGGGCGCGTGTGCGTGCGTGCCCAAGATCCCGAGAGGAGAATGGAGGAGAAGGGATTGCGGCGTGGCCATCCCCCCTGGGGGGTGATTTCTCGCTTTCTATCTCTCTGTCTCTGTCTGTCTGGCGAGCGCACGTGCCCTATAGCAAAAACCTCTCCAAAAAAAGAAAAGAAAAAAAAAAAAAAAAAGAATACTGATCCAAGAACTATGAAAGATAATTTTGATATATGTATGCCCTTGAAACATACACACACACACACACACACACACACTTTATACAAGTTAGATAAGCAGACACAAGTGAACATATCTTTTAAAATAACCAACCAAGGGTCAACAGATGGCATAGTGATTATGTCACTGAACTCCCACATGACTGAATATGGTTAGAGTCCCATACCTGGTGGCTTGAAAATCATGCTAGGTGCATGAGTATGCGTTCCCAAGGTCCTGAGAAGAGAATGGAGAAGAACTGAAGCATGGCCATTCCCTGCAGGGGGCGGGAGAGATTATTTCTCACTTTCCTTCTCACTGTCTCTGTCTCTGTCTTTCTCTGGTGAACACATGTGCCCTAAGGCAAAAACCTCTAAAAATAATAATAAAATAAAGTAGCAAACCAATTAACCAACAAAATAAATTGCATTGGAATAAGTCATGGTACCATAGGTGCAGAATTTCAAAACATATATGTTCTTCATGAAATAAAATAAAAAATATTACCATACCATATTCCTCCCCCTCAACTGCAAAGGCATATACACCTGAATAAAGACAATAGTGTTATTACTGAAGGAACTCAAATATAATAGTGTAGCAGTTATGGCTATGACAAAAAGACATTCAAGTTTGGAGCCAGCAGGTGGGGTGGTAGTTAAGGGTACTGGACTCCCATATGGCTGACCATGGTTCAAGTTCTGGACCTGGCAGCTTGCTTTCACTTTCTCTCTCTCTCTCTCTCTCTCTCTCTCTCTCTCTCTCTCATTTTTTTTTTCCTTGTCTGGTCAAATAAAAAAAAATAAATAAGGTTAAAATTATATATATATATATATATGTATATATATATACACACACACACACACACACACACACACACACACACAATTACTTTTATAAATATATATATAAAAGTATTCACATTTCCAAATGAATTAGCTTCAGTATTGTCCTTTAAATTACCTTTTCTGATGTCTATGTGATACAACAAAGGTGTATTATGAGTTAAGGAATAGCTTACTTGATGGAAACATCTTGATCTGTCAGTTCTGAAGTCTTTATGAAAAGTAACTTTCAAACATAGCTGCCAACCACTTTAGAATAATCTGAAAAGATTTTCTAAACTATCTACATCCCAACTTCACTTCATTTTCATTTCCTGAAATACTGAAAAACAAAATATACAAAAAGTAAGAAGATATGAATTCTAGACCCCAATACACTGCCAACTAATACCTTGGGTTAGGTACTGAATATTTAGAGGAAGCATATTCATCTGTAAAATGAGTTTTCTCGTTTGCAAAATGCTAACTTCTTATAGGGTGTAGATTTAGGTGAGCATCAAAGTAGGTAAGGGTCAGAAAGTCATAGATTTCAAAATGCAGAAAGTTCCATGAATGTGTAAAACCCAGCTATGGTAATTAAAGTTAACAGAAGTTGAAAGGCTTCCAAACTAGTGCCTGAATGCTTCTTAAAACAAACAAACAAACAAACAACAACAAAAAAAAAAACTGAGCAATTGGTCAACATATCTAAATTAAGTATGGATAATAAGGAGTGTGTAGAATGAGACAACATTGGAATTCAGGTCAATGAAATTTAAGGAAGATTGTAGAGAAAAAATATGTTTATATAGTAAACTTCATTGTTTACCTACAGCACAACCTTCCAGGAATTACTTGAGTTTAACTTTTTATTGATGAGTTATTTTATATCACTTTGTAAATCACAGGTTGTTAGTAGACAAGTAAACTGTGTCCTATCTAGTAGACATTCACTTAATCTTCTCTTCCACACTGTGATAAAACTAATTTTGCCACTATTTACATATTCATTTCAGTATCCCTGATCTATATAAACATGCTACTTTCTGAATCCTCTTTTGAATCAGTTATAATGTTTCTGGTAACCACACTAAATGAGTAAATCATTAAAATGTGTTCATTTTTACACCTGTATGAGACGTAGGATTTTATCCTTTTCTGAAAACTATCTTTTAACAAGACTGAGGAAAGAAAGTGAGCTAAATGAGAAGGCAGGTGAATGGTTATTTTACAAGCAAAAAAATACAGGGAGAAAAATATTTCCCTAAGACTAAAGAGGAAAATGATTTTGGAGGAAGGAAATACATAGCTCAAGGTGTTTGGAAAGTTGAAAGCATACAATTGTCTATTGCATCATTCTTCTTAAAAGGTGAAAACTTTTAAGTGTCTATTGCATCTTTATTCACAATTGCTAAGACATAGAATCAACTTAAGTGCCCCAAAGACAATGATTGGATTTTAAAAAAAATGTGGTGCATTCGCACTGGGAATACTACTCAGCAATAAAGAACAACAAGACTTGTTCATTTGATACAATGTGGATGAATATAGAAGATTTAATGCTAAGTGAAATAAGCCAGACAATGAAAAACAAGCACTGTATATTCCTACTCAATATATACTGAATGTTTGTACTCTATGGCAGAAACTGAAAGATTTGAAGACAGTAGTAGAGAAAATAACTGTAGATACCAAAGACTTCAGTTTCTGTTAGTGGATGGTGGATAGAAGAGACTTTGGGAAAAAGCATTTAATAGACACAGGAATCATAAGTTTCTTTGTTGAAAACAATGTATACAGTAGTGTTCTTCATTTGATTTCATGCAGAACATGTGTAATTTGAAAAGCCATATTATACACCATGAAGATGTACAACAATTAAATGTAAATGAGAAATTACAAATAAAATAAAATTTAAAGAAAGAGTCTATTGCATTCAGCAGCTATGTAACCTCTGGTACCTTCAAGGGAATATTGCATAAAATGGTGGGGTTATCAAGTGCAATGCAAAGTTGTGATAAATGAATGAAAGATGAGAAAGGAAATCATCCAAAGGAGACAGTCTTTTTCACTAAGTTATTTTCTTTTGAAACTTACTCTTCTCTCTCTAAAAGTGATAAATGCTCATTGTCAAAAGAAATAATATAAAAACGTAAAAGCAAAAACAAAATTTATTGAACATTTTTCTTCATGTTCTTCTAAATGCAGACAAATTAAACTAATGAAACCACAATATATCCACCAACTACAAGGTGTGAACGAACCTTAATTTTCTTACTTAATAATAGACCTTCCCAGATAAACTTATTATTTTAGTTTTTTCAGTAGCTTAGTTGAAAAAGTCCTTATGGCAAAGAAAAGCTAAATAGCAAGACAGGTAATTTGAATCTATTTGTATGTTTCTTTAATTCTTATATCACTCACGGGTATAATGTTTTACAATTCATGAAGTGTCTCCCAAATTTTATTTTTCATTTAATTCTTAAACTATTAGATAAGCTCAAGAGGCATTTTTGCCCTTAGTTTACAATGAGAAACTAAAGTTTAATATGATCAAATATGTTACCCAAAGTCACAAAATGTTTATCAAGTTATTCATTCAACAACAATATTCCAGAGACCAATGAACATAACAGTGAATAAAAAAGTGATGTTGGCTGTTCTTCCTGCATTTCAAAATTTAGTGAAAAAAAAAAAAAAAAGGCATATAAACAAGTACAAGCAAAACACTTTGAAAGGTCCTGTAGGAGAGCCCTAAACTAGATATGAGACAATACTCATTTTTCTTTCTTTGATGATAGAAATACAGTGTAGATCAAAATAGAATTATGGTGCCATTAACTGGAAGAACAAAAAGATTCTAGTTTAAAGGTGATCTGGTGAAATATGGGGTTATGCCCTCCTTAGGGATCTCTTCTTAGAAACATACATAAAGAAATCATCTTGATTCTAAGATCTCACTGAATTGTAGTGTACTAGAAGAGAAAAATGAATGTATAAGTTTGTAGACATCTTTTCAAGGTAAGCCTGTCATGTAGACACAATGAAGATGAGTTAGAGAGTTTTACCAAAACACTATAAAGTATGCATGTCATGTTTCTCAATTTCAAAGATTCATGCTGTCTGTCCTTACACAGAAAAAAAAAAAAATGACTATTGTTAAAGAAAAACTCTTTGGAGCTGAAATATTCAACAAGCTCAAAGCAATTTCAGATATCTCTTAAAAAGGCAGAGAGAGCAGGATGCATCAAAATATGACCAGGCTCAGAGATTGGAAAATGTAATACTTAGGCAGTCCACTGACGTCTGCTGTCTCTGCTCAGGGAGTGAAGAGGCACTGGTTTGTTAATAGAACCCAGTAAAGATAAAGAGCTTTTACTTACGAGAGTCATGGAACTGGAAGAGAACACCAGAGAAACAAAAGGTTCTGGTGTGAACCGACAGTACTGAAAAACAGAACTGAATTTAGAATTGATTTCAAAGTTCCACTGTCCTTACTCAAATAGGAGAGGGTTTTTTTTTTTTCTTTCAAAAAACAATATAAACTTCCAATTTCCATTCTACTATGTAAGGAATTTAAAAGTCTTTACTTCATTCTTACAATAAGTAAAAAGCTGACCAGGCGTAGCCGCAGTAGTTCAGGCAGCTGAGTCAATGTTGCATCATTCTGAAGACCATGGGGAAGGCTCTGGATTTGCATCTCAGATTTATATGAACACTTGATGCACCTAAGATCCTGGCTGGGTTCAGAACTGGGAGGGAATCATGGTGTGAAGACCACGTTGAGGGTACCTCTCTCTCTCAAAGGAAATAAATAAGAAAGCTTTTTTAAAAATGCCAAACAAACTGAAAAACTGACATCTCTTTTTAGGTCCATCAGAGACTTTGGATTTGGCAACAATTTCTTAGATGTGATGCCAAAAGCATAGATAACAAAAGTGAAAATGGATTAATTAGATTACAACAGTCTTAAAACCTTCTGTACATTAGATGACTAGACTGAAAAGGCCAATGAATGGGAGAATATATTTGTCAATTATATCTCACACATGGGATTACTATCCCAAATTTGTAAAGATCATCCTCCACTCAGTACCCAAAACAAATAATTCAATTAAAATAAAATGGAATAAGGAATTGAATAGGCGGTTTTTCTAGGAAAATATATACAAGTGGCCAACAAGCATATGAAAAGATGTTTGGCATCGCTGATTGTTAGGGAAATGCAAATCAAAATCACAGTGATATATTCCTTATAAAAATGACAAAAAAAATTCAAGTGTTGGGACCAGCAGTTAGCGTAATGGCTATGTCGCTGGGCTCCCACCACGTAGTCGACCACGGTTCAAGTCCCGGACCCGGTGGCTTAAAATTCACGCCGGCCGCATGTGTGTGCGTGCCCAAGATCCTGAGAGGAGAATGGAGGAGAAGGGATTGCAGCGTGGCCATCCCCCCTGGGGGGTGATTTCTCGCTTTCTGTCTCTATGTCTCTCTCTGTCTGTCTGGCGAGTGCACGCGCCCTATATCAAAAACCTCTCCAAAAAAAAAAAATTCAAGTGTTGGTAAGAATGTGGAGAAATTGGAATCTGTGTACAATATTCGTAGAAATTTGAAATGATGTAATTGGAATCTGTGTACAATATTGGTAGAAATTTGAAATGATGTAAATACTATGGAAAATGTTATAAAATTTCCTCTAAAAATTAAAAATTGAACCAGTGTATGCTCTGGCAATTCTGCTTCTGGGTATATAACAAAAGGATTTGAAACAAGAGATATTTGGACACTTATGTTCATCTTAGCATTATTCACAATAGCCAAGAGATAAATGAAACCAGTGTTCACTGATTAATGAAACAGATAAAGAAAATGTAGTGGGGGCCAACAGACGGTATAGCAATTTCGTTACTGGACTCCCACATGGCCAGTTGTGGTTCGAGTCCCAGACCTGGTGGCTTGAAAATCATGCCAGGTACGTGCTCATGCCCAACCTCCTGAGAGGAAAATGGAGAAAGGATTGTGATGTTGTCATCCCCCTTGGTGGATGATTTCTAACATTCACTCCACTGTCTCTGCCTCTCTTTCTGGTGAGCATATGTGCCATAAGGCAAAAACCTCTAGAAGAAAAAAAAAGAGAGAGAAAATGTAGTGTATACATACACTGGAACGTTACTCATCCTTAAAAAAATACTAATAATAAAAATCTTTTCTTATACTACAATATAGATAAACCTCTAAGATGTTATACTCAAGTGAAATGGCCACTTAAGAATGTTAAATATTACATGATTTTACTCATCTGAAGTATTGAAAACAGTAAAAAATCATAGAGGTGTAGAATGGGAGGTGATTTCAGAAGGGAATAATGGAAGAGGTAGGGAGAATTAGTGTTTTGTGGGTACACAGTTTCAGTTTTGTAGAAAGAAAGAGTTACAAAATTATGTTATATGACAACATAACGATAACTAACACTATTGAACTGTATACTAAAAAGGCTTAAGATGATAAATTTAATAATGTATTGTTATGTATTTTACCACAATAAAAATGAAAAGCCAAATATTTTCCTATGTTACAAAAGTAAACAGGAAGAATTTGAGATTTTAAAAAGTATCATTTATGGGACCGGCAGAACGTGTGGTGGTTAAGGGTGCTGGACTCCCACATGGCTGACTCTGGTTTGAGTCCCGGACCTGGCAGCTTGCTTTTTCACTTTCCATCTCTCTCTCTCTCTCTGTCTCTCTCTTACCTCTCTCTCTCTTTCTCTCTCTCTCTCTTCTCTCTCTCTCTCTCTCTCTCTCTCTCTCTCTCTGTCCCTGTATGGTCAAAATTGAAAAATAAGTAAATAAAATAAATAAAGTTAAGTAAAATAATTCTTAAAAAAATTATCATTTATACTTGGCACTGCCCAAAGTGAAATACTTAAGTATAAATCTTAACAAAATATGTACTAAATCTGTATGATGATAATTGCAAAACTCTGATTAAAAAAAGCAAAACTATTAATAAAAAAAGAAAAAAATCATGTTTATGGGTAGTAAGACTAACTCTAGTGTCAATGTTAGTCTTTTTTTTTTTTCAAACTCTATCTTTAGATTCAACAAAATCCAAATAAAAATTTTAGCTATTATTTTGTAGATGTCAACAAACTCATTCTAAAGTCAACATGGAGGACCAATCCTATAACCTAATGCTAGGGGAGCCAGATCCCACATGGCCAACTATACTTTAATTCCCAGTCCCAGCAGCTTGAAAGACTTGCCAGTCACATGTTCATGTGTGCTCAAAATTCCAACAGGGTTACAGAAATGTTACAGGGTTACACAAGGGACTGTGATGTAACATGCGCTATAGAGAGGTACTTTCTTCCTCTACTCCCTACTCCCTGAGTGCACATGCCATCTGGAAAAAAATTTTTAATGTAATAAATGAAAAATGAATGAATAAACAAAGTCAATATAAAGAAACAAAAGTTCCAGAATAGCAACACAATGTTGAAGAAGAACAGAGTTGGCAGATTGTCACTACCTGACTTCAAGGCTTGCTACAAAGCCACAGTAATTAAAACAGTAGGGTATTGGTTCAAGGACAGACAAATAGATCAGTGGAAAAGAACAGAGGGCTCAGTGATGGGTCCACATAAATATAGTCAACTGATTTGGAAAAAAGAGCAAAGGCAATATGACAGAGATAAGTTGTGTTTCTTTTTCTTTCTTTCTTTCTTTCTTTCTTTCTTTCTTTCTTTCTTTCTTTCTTTCTTTTTTTTTTTTAGAGAGAGATTTTTGTAAGGGTATGTGCACACACCAGAGAGACAGAGAGACGGAGAGACGGAAAGTGAGAATTCACCTCCCAAGGAGGATGATCACACTGCAATTCCTTCTCCTCCATTCTGCTCTCAAGATCTTGGGTATGCACACACATGCACCTGGCGTGAGTTTTAAATCACCGGGTTTGGGACTTGAACAGCAGTCAACTATGTGGGAGTTCAGAGACTTAACCATTATGTCATCTGCTGGTGCCCTTGTTTCTTTTGTTTATTAACAAACAATGCCAGAAAAACTAGACATCTATTGCAGAAAATGGTCTGGATACAAACTTCACATCCTTTACAAAATTAATTTAAGATGGATTCTGTACCTAAATATAAACTATAAACTAAATATAAACTGTAAAATATAAACTGTGAAACTTCTGAAATATAAAATGGAGAAAATTTAAGTAATGTAGGTATGGTGAAGACATTCAATGGTGGGATCCATGAAAAACATAACTTGTAAGCTGGACTTCATTAAAATGAAAAACTTCTGCTCTGTGAAACTCTCAGCCAAGAGGATAAGCAGGCAAGTACAGCATGCAAGAAATGACTTACAAGAGACATATCTGATGAAGGACTAGTATCCAGTGTATACACAGAACTGTTAAACATCAACAATATGGAAACAAAAACTTGGTAAAAATGAGGCGAATACCTGGAGACTTCACCAACAAAAATATGCAGATAACAAACACGCATATGAAAAGATGTCCAACATCATATGTCATTAGAGAATTGTAAATTAAAACAATAATGAAATACTCTACATAGTTTTAATGACAACAGTTCAAAATATGTATTAATATAACACCAAATGCTGACAACAACATAGAGTATTAAGAACCTTCATTCACTGCTGGTGGAAAAGCAGAATTTGATAGCAACCTTAGAAGACTGTTTTGTATTTTCTTACAAAACTGAATATACTCCTACCATAATAAAGTAATTGTGCTCTGCATTTTCCCAAAGAAGTTACCAACTTATATTGACACAAAAACCTGCACATGGATTTGAATACTAGCTTTATTTTTGATTGCCCAAACATAGACGTAAGCGAGATATCTTCAGTAAGTGAATGGATAAATTAACTGTGATACATCCAAAAACTGAAATATTATTCAGCGTTAAAAAGAAATGAGCTATCAAGCCATAGAATGTAACAAAGAAACTTAAATGCATATTGCTTAAAGAAGCTAATAAGAAAGGCTATATTCCATATTCTTCCAAGTACATCACATTTCTAAAATACAAAACTGTGGAAGTAGAAAAAAAGATCAATGGTTACCAGGAGTTAGGGAGAAGGGTGGGATGAAAAGACAGAGAACAGAAGATTTGCAGAATATTAAAACTATTCTATATGACATATGATGATTATACATGTCATTATACATTTATCAGAACCTATAGAATATGTTAATGTAAACCACAGATTTTCAGTGAAAATGATGTGCCAATATAGGTTTACTAATTTTAGCAAATATAACTCTCTGGCGTGAAATTCTGATAGTGACAAGAATGTGGGTGTGTGGTGGGAGATAAACTGACATTTTCTGTTCCTTCTGCTTAATTTTCCTAAGAATCTAAAACTGGGACCAGCAAATGGCATAATGGTTACATCACTGGACTCCCACAGAGTCAACTATGGATTGAGTCCCAGACACAGAGGCTTAAAATTCACACCGGGCATATGTGCATGCATGCCGAAAATCCCAAAAGGACAATAAAGGAGAAGAGGTTGTTGCGTGGTCATCCCCCTTGGGAATAATTTCTTGCTTCCTGTCTCTCTGTCTTTCCAGCCAGTGCATGCACCCTACAGTAAAATTCTCTCTTTAAAAAAAAAAAAAAAAAAAAAAAGTCTATTAGTATTTTTAAATATGAAGATAATTTTTAAAGGAACTTCGAAATTATTAAGGAACATTTGCCTAATCTAGAATGACCCATTTTTTCTTCTTTTGTCTAAGAAATTTATATTAGGGGGCCAGCAGGTAGTATAGTGGTTAAGGTACTAGACTCTCCTGTAGTCAACTGTGGTTTGAGTTCTGGATCTGGCAGGTTGAAAGTCACACTGGGGAAGTGTGCATGTGTGCACAAAATCCTGAGAGGGAAAGGGAGAAGGGATTGCAGCATGGCCATTCCCCAGTGGGGTGATTTCATTCTTTCTGTCTCACCACATGTGTAACAATCTCTCTCTCAGAAAGAGAGAGAGAGAGAGAGAGAGAGAGAGAGAGAGAGAGAGAGAGAGAAAGAAAGAAAGAAAAGAATATGCTATAATTAGGTTACTATATTATTGTAGAAAGGCATTATCATGTAACTAAGGCAATGTATTATTATTCTTTCCTTGAGGACTTTCACTTCTATTATTTTAAAGAACAGAGAAAAAATTTAATGTTTTTTGAAAATATTATTTAAGACCCAACCATGGTATCAGAATTTACACCTTTCAGAGTTAATATCCTTTAATTTTTCAGAAATTCCTTCAGCTCTGGAGAGAATTTCCTTATAGTAAACTCAGTTTTGTGGAAATAAACCAACATAAATAAAATACTAAATACTGTCTTCCCTAACATGAGTTAAGTCTAAATAAGCTGATCAGAAATAAAGCATTATATCAGCCAAACTAGGAGAGAAGAAATATATTTTTTTCACTTGCAGTCAGTTCAGTTTTAATTTATACAGAAAACCTCATAGCTGCATTGTTAATTCAACATCTTAAATGACGTTTTGTGCATTAAGATCTCATCTAGGAAATAAATTTATATGTAACAGAAGAGTTTTTATAAATGGAAATTGGGGCTTCAGAGTTAATTAACTTAAAGCTTAATTTTAGAAAATAAATGGCTATAATGCACTAAAAATGTACACTGAAAAATAATAAACTGAAAATTATTTGCAATTTATGTAACTTGATTTTTCTCACACTGAGAGGGATTTCCATTATGGAATATTAGAAAAATTTTATAGCCTATAGTATGAAATATAAAACATAAAAATTACAAAGTGACTTTTATTCTTAATTTATTTTATTTAGATATGGAAATACATCAGTCGTTTTTCAGTTACTTTTACATATTTCATATAACTTTCAGTCTGAAAACTCAGGTGAACATTACTTTTATATTTTGTTTTTACATTATGTTTTTATTGTCTGTAAATTAACTTTTTCTATTTAGTGCAGAATTCCTGAAAATCAGACTTACTCTTTTGATTGTACCCCTCCATCACAGCATTGTGCTCATATTGAGGAGTCTTATTTGAAGTCTAGGTGTTAGTCTTGGTGACTCTCTGTTGACACTGACTGATGCTAGTAATTCCATTATCATGACCTGCTTGGTCACATCAAGGCTTCCTTCTTTTACTGCTATGTTATAGGGAGACATAAGGATCTCTGACAAGGCAGGAAGCTTCATGCCTATAACTAGGTGTCCCATCACAATGCACTACAGTGCCATGCCTTTATGGTCTTCCCCATTTCAGCCTCTCAAAGAGATAGTCTCCAACTTTCTGCTACTCAGTGGACTTCTAACATACCTGTCCCGACATACCTTTCTGCTCTCAGCCATAGGGATTTTTTTTTAAAGGTTTTTGCAATAGAGCATATGTGCTCACCAAAGATAGAGAGAGACAAAGTGAGACTTCTCCTCCATTCTATTCTCATGATATGGGTCACGCATGCACACACACCTAGCATGAATTTCAAGCAGCCAGGTCTGAGACGCAGACTACAGTTGGCCACATGGGAATCCAATGCCTCAACCACCAAGCTACCTACGGGCCCCAGGAATATTAATTTAATGTCACATATGCCTGTCTACATATTTTATCTGAGTTTTGGAAAACCATAATCAAGAAACTTTGCTAAACTTACTTTTCGGACATCTAGAAGTCATGGAGCCTACCTTCTTGAATGGAAGCAATGGGAGAAACAAATGACATAGAAAATAGTTCAAAAGTTATAGGCCCAGCTGCAATGGTGCACACTGCTAAAATGATCTGCTCCATTGGCTAAAACCGCATGGGAAGCCTGGGTTTGATTCCCAGTCCAAACTGAAGGGCAGATATTATGGTGTGCATCTATAATCCCAGCAACTTGTGAGGCCCAGGTAGAAGGATCATAAGCCTGGACTAGCCTGGGCAACATAGCTAGACACTATCTGAAAAATATATAGGTGTGGTGACATACACATTGTTCCCAACTATTCAGAAGGCTGACACAAGAGAATCACAACATGGCAAGACTCTGTCTTTAAAAAAATAATAATAATAAAAATAACATTTTCAAACACAGAATTTTTTTTATGACCCTACTAGTTTTAATTAACTTACAATTGGAATCCTCTAAAAATCAAGTTGGGTTACTTATTTAACTTTCCAGAGCTGAATGTAGTTCATCCAGTCGAAGTTGGTATTAATGTAAAAAAAATTTATATTATACTAGATTGAGATTATTTTACATATACATACACACATGTGTGTGTGTTAACATGCATATTCATAGACTTTATTCTGTATGATAAATTTCCCATATACTCAATCAAAAAGTTGTCAGTGAGTACACTCTTTACTACAAGGACAAGGATAAGGGAAAAAATTATCTCTGACTTCTAAACTCCTCTATTTTTATATGCCTTAGCACATTCTGTTTTGTTAATTAATATTGATTATATGCCTTATTGATCTTATTTGCTTTAGGTTTAGACAGAGGTAAGGTTTCAATCTCAACCCAAGAATTTTCAGCTATGTGACATGAAATTAGAGACAGGATGATAATAATTATTACCATTTCTATGAAATGTTACTTAATTAACATAAAACAACATTGAAAATATAACTGGGTCTTTAAAAATAAAAATGGAAGACCTATCTAAAGTAAATATTTTCTTCCAGATAAAATGTTTTAATTTAATTTTCAGATGTAATTTAAAATTCATACATAAAGTAAAAAGAAAAAAATTGTTAGGACAGCAAAATTCAGTACCACAAATAACCTTTACATGGTTCTGACTAACTGGCGTGGAGGAGTCACTGAAATGCAAGGTCTCACTGTTGAATTTGCATCAACTGTATTGTAAATTTACTGAGAGTACTATGTATTTAGAAGTTTAATTTTAGTTCTGTATATTTTTCATCCCACAAATATGATAAATAAAGGAAAAGAAATAATGACAAAATTGTGAGACTCTCAACACTTCAGGCAGGTTGAAAGTGTTTCAGGTAGCAATAATTGCAGAATCAGCACTTAATATATACTTGAAATAAACATCTCTTAAAAGAGACTATGATAAAAGATTTCTCATACAAACACAGAAAACAACATAGTCTCAAAGGAAAAAAAAATATCAAACTGATAGGCAGCTGAGCTAATTGCTTATCTTTTTGTACCATTAAAAGCATGTGCTCTACTTTTTACTAACACCTCTAGAGGTTAAAAAAAAACTATATTTTTTGCACTTTTGATTGATGCCATGCTCACCTACTTTGAAGATAATATCTGGCACTTCATGTCTGATAATATTAAGGAAAGGGTAAAATAAATCCACAATTTAAGAATTATTAGCAAAATAAATTTATGCTACTGTAGTATACTGAATGTTTTAAGAAAAGGTAAAAATATTTCTAGTTTATCACTTTGTTGCTACAATAAAAAGATACTTTTAAATAACAGTTATTTTTTAGTTATTAGTCTTTTATTTTATGTACCCTCTGTTATCAAATACTTCATCAAATATATAAATCCATAGAAAGTTACAAAAATGTGTACATGGTGTCACTGATAGTGAAAATGAAAGAGTAGGGAATCCCACAGTTCTAACCCCCTAGGAAAAACAAAACAAAACAAAACAAACAAACAAAAAAACAGTAATTGGCAAAAAAAAAAAAAAAAAGTGTCAGAATCAACTTGTTTGGAATTCTGGAAACGTAAGGAGAGCTTACAGGGCCAGGTGGTGCCAGTGGTGGTGCAGTTGAACCCACATAGGAAAGATCCTGGATTTGCATCCTTCGACTTTCCTATCCAAACCAAATGCATGAGTACACGTGATCTGGGCTGCCTAGAATGGGGGTGGGTTGCAGCATGGGGACCCTATATGGACCTTGGGAGTGCTGTTTGTCTCTGTCTCTGTCTCTCTCATGGAAGAAATAAATAAATGTAAATATTAAAAATAAAAAAGCTTACAGCAACCAGGGGAAATGCTTAATCAAGGGAACAAGCTGAATCTCATGGTGGCATTTTAACTCACCTGTGAGTGATTCACTTCCCACAGTCATTGAGGCTGCTAGAATCCTGGGCACACTCGGGAACCAGCAGTTAGCGTAATGGCTATGTCGCTGGACTCCCACGTAGTTGACCGCGGTTCGCGTCCCGGACCCGATGGCTTAAAACTCATGCCGGGCGCGTGTGCGTGCGTGCCCAAGATCCCGAGAGGAGAATGGAGGAGAAGGGATTGCAGCGTGACCATTCCCCCGGGGGGGTAATTTCTCGCTTTCTGTCTCTATGTCTCTCTCTGTCTGTCTGGCGAGCGCATGCGCCCTATAGCGAAAACCTCTCCAAAAAAAAAAAAAAAATTTAAAAAGAATCCTGGGCACACTCACATGGATCTGGTGTGTTTCCAGGCTATCTGTCCTGGGACTTGAACTACAGTGGTGTTTCTTACAACTCTGCAGTCAGGAACACTACCTGCTGCACTTGTTAACCAATCATTGTACTCTTCTATATTTTTATGTCAATCTGATTCCTTCAGCTGGACACCTGCCCCCTACCCAGATGCAAGTACAAATACAAATAAACAAACAAAATAGCCTGATAATGGTCCAGGCCCACACATACTACTTTCCAATTAATAACTTAAGTGAAAATCCAGAATTACTGGCTCAGCTTCTGTGGTGCAGTAGTAGTACAAATGGCAAGGCTGGGAGACTGTGGCTGACTGCGTTTCAGAGCCCTTGGTTGTCCTGAAACACACCAGGTATTTGTGTGGTCACGCAGGGCCCTGAAGAGCTGGTGTGCTGGGGACTAGGGACTGTGGTGAGAAATGATCGAGAGTGTGCTCTTTCTCTCTCCCAACTCCTCACTCTCACATGCACGGTGTATATGTGTTTGCTCTTAAAAATTATATAAAAAGAGCTTTAAAAAAGAATGATTAACTATAGGTAACTTAGTTCAAAAAAATGATGAAATACTAATTTGCTTTTTAAAAGTGTCCATTCTAGTCAGGAAAAACTACCAAATAGCTGCACAGAAAAATAAGTTGAGTTTCTTGTGTGTAAGAAAAACAACTTACATTTTATTTGACCTCTTTGTATTTTTCTTTAATACCATAAAATTTTTAAAAAGCTTAAATACTGTAATTAAGTATGTGTAGAATACTGTACAGTTTTTCCTTCTTCATACCAATTACCATCCTTTCAAATTTTTCCCCTATAGGGTGCATGCACTCACCAGAGAAAGACAGAAAGAGACACAAAGAAGAAAAGTAAGAAATCATTCCCCCGGGGTGCATTGCCTCGCTGCAGTCCCTTCTCCATTCTCCTCCTGGAACTTTGGGCGTGTATGCCATACATAGAGCATGATGTTCAAGCCACCAGGATCAGGACTCAAACCACAGCTGGCCATGTGGGAGTCCAGAGCCTTAACCACCATGCCTCTTGGCCCCAACCCTCTAATTTTTTAAAGTTATCCTTTTACCATTTTCTTTCTTTCTAATAGCAGCAGGCAGCAATACATTCATCTGACTGAAGTAACACAGACTTACTGTGTGGCCAGGGGAGCTTGTAGAAAGAGGTGTGTATGCTGAACTGGGAACTAAGAGATAGCGAGGTAAAGAAAAGTTAGTTGTTAACTAGAACCAGCATCTCTCATTCTCCCTGAATTTCCCTAGTGACCTACAAAGCAGGCATTCATCTCAGTTATCAGGAAGAGACAACGGTAGGAAGAATACTTCTGCCCTTCATCCTCTGCTTCTGTTTGCCCCTCGTAATGGGAAGCAAAGTAATTTGTCTAATTTGTGAGATTAGAACATATTGAATATAATTAGTTTGACCACTTCCTCACACCTTTTTTACAGTGGCGTGCCCTAAGAAACTATTCATTCTCTTCTCCCTCATGAAATAATTCTCCCACGTGCGTGTCTGTGAATGCAGCAGGGAGGTGGATGCTGTTACAGGCGTGGGTCCTTCACTTGTAAAAGGGAAAAGGTATTCAAAATTGTAGGAGGATACTGACTTAATCAGGACTAAAGCTGTTAGTTTTATTTCTATCCATCTGAAATAGTCTGCAGACTTCTCAGTTAGTTCGGGACTCAATGAAAGGAAAAGGAACAGAGTTATCAGACACAGATCCCAGCAGTGGTCTATGTGCCTTGTTTAAATTTAACCCTGGAGTAGATCTATACTCTGGAAGTAGATAAACAGAAAGCAAAAGCCTTAAATATGCAAAACACCAATTTATTATTTAGTAATGTCACTTCCTTAGCTTTGAGTTTGATGAAAAAATCTGTAATTAAAGAATACAAATAATGTGCATGTTTTGTCCAGGATTTATTTATTTATTTAGCCTTGAGAGCAGTGGCTTATGGTTTCAATCCTGGTTGACTTGTGTTATTTCTGATGCTAGGTATAATAGGATGAAGCTGAGGTAATTATAGCAGGTTCCAGTTTAAGAGAAATCAGAATTTGAAAACATTTCTGAATCTTTCATGAGGCTTTCTAGTTACAAAATAATAGATTTTAAATACACTCAAGGTGCCGGCAGATGGCATAGTGGTTAAGGTGCTGGGCGGGGTCGATGGCGGTTCAATTCCTAGACCTGAGGGTTTGAAATACACTGGGCTCATGTGTGTGTGTGTGTGCCCAAAATTCTGAGAGGAGAATGGAAGAGAAGGGATAGTGGTATGGCCATCACCCCTGGCAGATGAGATCTCGCTTTCTGACTCTCTGTCTCTCTGGCAAGCACACATGCCCTATAGCAAAAATCTCTAACACACTCAAAAGCAGACAATAGCTGATATCACGCCCTCGTTCAAGTCAAGAGTCAGAAAATATTCTACATGTCATAGCAGTTCTGCCACTGCAGGCTTGATCTAAAGGATCATCTAGCGATTTGAATGAAAAGGAATGTTTCTGGCTTTGCTTTCAGAAATCCATTCTGGCAAGTGCAAATCTCATTATCAAAAAGGTTTCCTTGGGACCAGCAGTTAGCATAATAGCTATGTCGCTGGATTCCCATGTAGTCGACCGTGGTTCCAGTCTCGGACTCGGTGGCTTAAATTCACGCCAGACGTGTATACGTGCATGCCCAAGATCCTGAGAGGAGAAAGGAGGAGAAGGGATTGCGGCATGGCCATCTCCCCGGGTGGTGATTTCTCGCTTTCTGTCACTCTGTCTCTGTCTTTCTGGCGAGTGCATGCGCCCTATAGCAAAAACCTCTCCAACAAAAGATTTTCTTCTATTCAGATGGACTTGAAGAGAAGTGAAATAAATCTCTCAGATCACAACTATTTTTTTTTTATTATTATAGCTGTCCTGATGAATATTTAATACTTTTGAAAGCATTATGAAGTCGATGTATCTAATGATGTGTTTCTAGCATCTTAGCATGAAGATAAAACCTTGAACTTGAGTCATAAACAATATTTAATTATCTATAACCTATTTCTTTTCTATCTGTCTTAATCTCCAGTATATTTAACATGGTAGATGTACATACTTTTTGAAAATATGAATGTTAGTTGGAAATTTTTACCATTGCATAAATATTTCAGAGCATCAATTCTGTTTTATGTAATCTGATCAGCACTGTGCATATGAGAATAAAATGAATATGGTCTTATATTAATGGAGTTTACAGTTTTAGAAGAGGACACATATTTAACAGAAAAAACATACTGACAGATAAACAATTTAAAAATTGTAAAAAGTGCTTTGAAGAGAGAAAAAATTCTCATTTTTAGGAAATAACAAAGTATCCAGTTTAGATTGGTGGCAAGAGTAGTTCTCTGTGGAGAAAGTACCTTTTTTTACCCCCCCAAACAAAAGGTCTCACATATTTATTACTGAACCAACCTACCAATACAGAACTTAGAAACAAAGTGAAGCATCATTTTTCCCCAACAGACACAAGTGTCCAGTCAGGGTGACCATTTTCAGGTGATTTGGCAAGACCATAGTGACCTTGGTACAGCATAAATACGTGGCCCATATCCTGTCCAGTTCCTCATAGACACAGCTTGGTTCTTTTCCAGTGTCTCCTCTTGGAGTTGTATCTAATTTTATTACCAGTTTTCATTCTAATCCACTGGGGAATAGGACAATTTTGCTTCTGTTTTTTGGCCAGAAATCGCTTGATTCTGAAAGTCCTGTGAGAAGACATGCAGAGTTGAGTGGATCACACACGCCACGGTGGCAGAGAAAGGAAGAGGGGAAAGTACCTCTTAAGGTGATGGCTAAGAGGGACCAGCAAGTGGCTCAGAGGTTGAGGTGGCTGAATCTTATATGGCTGACTTTAGGGTTTGTAGTCCTGGACCTGGAGGCTTGAAAATCACACTGGGAGTGTGTGGTTGCATGCCCAAAGCCCCAAAGGAGAATGGAGGCTAAGGAATTGTGGTATGGCTATTTCCTCTGGAGGGTGATTTCTCTCTCTCTCTCTCTTTCTCCCCCCTCTCTCTCTGGTAAAAACATATGCCCTAAAGCAAAACCAAAACAAAACAAATGATGATGGCTAAGGAAAGAATATGAGTTAGTCCAGTGGACAGTGAAAGGAATGTTGTTTTGAGCAGAGTATGTGGAGATCGTGAGATGAGAATTGCTTGGTCAAATCTGGTCCAAAGAATGCAATGGTATAAATCAAAGTGAGAGAAGTCAGGAGGACAGGTTAAGGATTTTGCATTAATTAGGTTGTTGAGAAAGTTATGAAAAATGTGCCATGCCTTTCCTCTTTCCTGATGATCAAACAGTCTATAATCACTCAGACTGTTGTCTGAAGAATGAATTAAAGATGGGAGTGTGGATAGAAAGGAGGCAAGAAGAGAATGGGATTTCTAATTTTATTTTAGCAAGTGTTCTCCTTTCTGCAACTTGCTCTCTATGAAGATATCACTGGCTTCTCAGTAAAGAAAGATCAGGAAAATTGGTTTCCTGGTTCCTCATGCCCAAGGGACATCTCTTCTAGTTTGTTTTGTCTTGGGGTTTGTTTTGTTTGCTTTTAGATAGGAAAGAAGATCTGTGAAATAATATACATATCAGTCTCTATCCTTAATCCCTGGCATAGAGGTCCTAATATCCTTTAAATTTCCTAATTATTAGGGGTGCTAGGAGAATCTTTGGTTTCTAATGTTTGGTTTCTGCTGTGGTTCCTGAGGGAGAGCTCCAAATACCCCCATAAAGAAGAGTGGGAAGTGAATCTTTTGTTGTAGTGTTTGGTCCTTGGCCTTGAATCCTGACACACAGCTCTTAAATCCTTTGGAATTTTCCTGAGTAGTAAGATTGTCTTTTGTTCTAATGAGATGACTCTTGGACTCCTAGATAGAGGAGCTGGTCACAAGAAAGACTATGACATGATTATAAACTTAGAGCTTTCAGCCTTACCTCCAGTTTTCTACAGAGAAGAGAGTCTGGAGTTAAAAATTAATCATGCCAATATAATGAAGCCTCTGTAATAATCCCTGAACTCTGGATTTCATGGAGCTTCCAGGGAGGCAAGCGCATCCTTGTGCCAGAGAAAAACACACTCTAAATTCACAGAGAGAGAATTTCTTGTCCTCAAGACCCTTCTATATATCTCAAGCTATGTTTCTCTTTATTTGATTGTTTATTTGTATCTATAATAATATCCTTTATTAATAAACCAGTAAACATAATGAAGTATTTCCTTGAGTTCTATGAGATGCTCTAGCAAAATAATTTAGCCCATGGGGGAGATAGTGCTGGGTATGATTTATAGCCAGTCGGAGGATCAATGACAACCTCCTACTCATGATGGTATAGTCTTAGGAGACTGAAACCTCAACCTGTGGAATCTGACACTATCCAGGTAGTTTCAGAAAAAAGTTGAATTTAAGGATAGCCAGTTGGCATCTGCTAAAGGACTGCTATGTGAGAACGCTATGTGGTGTGTGAGAGACTATCCCACATATATGGTGCAGAAGTGCCGTATTGAGTGACCAGTTGAGTTAGTAAGAGTAGAAAAGAACACTTTGTTTTTTCTGTACCTTAGAAAGATAGTGCTATCTTTTTTTTGTTTTTGAGAGAGAAAATTTTCCTACAGGGTGTGTGTGCTTGTCAGAGAGACAGAGAGAGACAGAGACATAGAACGAGAAATCACACACACACACACCCCGAGGAGATGACCATGCCACAGTTCCTCCTCCTCCACTGTCCTCTTGGGATTTTGGGCATGCAAACACACATATCTGGTGTGAGTTTCAAGCTGCCGAATCTGGAACCCAAACTGCAGTTGGCCATGTGGGAGTTCAGCAACATCACCATTATGCTATCTGCTGGCCCCAATACTCTTCCTTTTGTAATTCCAAAATGCTTAGGAAATGGGGATACTCTTTCCTGAGAATTCTCATGTCACATAAAGACACACTGACTTAATGGGGAATGGAACAGTTCTAAGAGAGCAGGGGTATGAAAGTATCAAGATCAAGGCAGAGAGGAAAAGAGCTGTGCCTTTCTTCTCGTTCTTTAGCATGTGTGTGCATACGTGCGTGCTTATGAGTGTACTAGAGTTCAGGAATCCCAGGTGTATTCTAAGTTTTAATTACTTATCTAATTTCTATTTATCATCGAAATAAAAATCTTCTAAAGGCTCACCTTTAACAACAGTGTTATTCCTACTTGCCTTCCTTCTAAAACTTAAACTCTCATAAGAATCCCAGGCTCCCTTTTCCTTTGAATTTTTCAAAGTCTGGTGCCTCAGACTTTGGCCTGCTGCCAATGGAGCCTTTCTTTTACCTAAGCTTTACTAACTATGAAAAGGCCAGCGGCTCTATTCCATTAAGATGGTAACTCTTCTTCATTCTCTCCATTAGTAAAGATTAAGGATGGATTTCTTAAATTACTTATGGGAAACACACCCCTTCTAAATGTATTACATTTCATCAAAAAAACACATAGTTTAGTCTCATTAAAGAATATAAAGTCATCCCATTAATTTGGCTGTGACCTAACATGAAATATAATAGCCTTAGCATTATTGCATTATTGTGCTGAGAAGCATTTGTCTCTTTCCCAAGTCTTTTTTTTTTTTTTTTTCCCCAAGACAAAAGGCTACTATATTAGCTGAGAATATTAGGTGGGAAATTACCTTGATGCAGTAGAAGCACTGACTGGCAAACTCTCCCAGAGGAAGGCTTTCAGACTAAATTAAAATAACCAAATTATATGGCTTATTAATTTGATTAAAACACTGAACAAGAAATGACGAGAATGAGATAGGGTACGGTAATACATTTAGATAGATGCAAGTAGGGTGAAAGGTCACACTTTGAATCCTGGGGTTCACAACTTTCTTAAATCCTACTTTGCTCCTGTTGCCTCAATTCCCACAGGTACTCATTTGGTGATGAGGACCAGAGTTGAAGCGTAAGCAAAGGAGGGCCACTTAAGAAGACATCCTGAACCAAGGATGCACGTGTGCTTTCTTCAGAAATGCAGGGGAAGTGTGCTTGGTACAAAAGTAGCTGTCGGTTTGCTAGTTCAGTAGCCTTTTGTCTTATTTGTCTTTCTTAGAATGGGCATAGGTGGGACCAGCATGGGACATGGAGGGTGTCAACAAGTGGTGGCCAATTTATATGTGCTAAATCTATCAATCTAAAGGTGGCATCATCATGATGTGAGTCTTATCATCCTTTGCATCTCTAAGTAGCATATTTTTGTTCCATCACACTCTTTATTTTATCTTTGGCTGTCTTATAGGTTACTAACTTAGTATCTATATTTACCAACTCATATGAATTCTGCCTGTGTCTCAAAAGTTTCTCTCTCTCTCTCTCTCTCTCTCTCTCTCTATATATATATATATATATATATATATATATATATATATATTCATTTTATAGATACTACTTATTAATTATATATACTAAACCTATCAAATGAGTTTTGCCTACATCTCGTATGCTTATTCTCTATCATATCACTGCTTATATTAAACTTTTTATGAATTCTCTCTTCTGTTATGTCCATTATAGACATGGATGGTCGGTGAAGGGCATGAGCCACTTACAGGTCAGATGAGCTACTACACACATGTTGACCTGGGGAAATAGCCAAGGCCACAGTTCCACCTAGTCTAGAAGACTTTCTCCCTCAGCTTCTTCAGTGCGTGGGTTAAATATATATTTAGCTATAGGTGCGAGGTTAGTATTATCTTCTCCTGCAGGACCTATCTGTCTTTAAAGCTGAAGGCTTGGGAACAATGAGAGACTGTTCTGACTTCAGTTCCTGCCTTGGTTCTAGCTGATCTATGTACGTCTTAACTCATGTTTCTTCCTTTGCATCGTTGTCTGCATTCTCTCACCTCTTGCTTTACCCTGGGGACTTTAGCTTCCAGTCATAGACTCATCGGCATCAGCTGAACATAGACTGTGTAACCACTTTCTAGGTGGTTCTGCTTTTCTGATCAAATCCTAAATGATACAGGATGAACAACCTGATTTTGTTGTTATCATTGTTTTTTGGTAATGCTAATAAAACACAGAAAAGAAGAGCAGCATTATTTGGACAAGCTACGCAAGACACTGCATTACACTGGACCAGTTATTAAACTATTATTTATCAACTTCCGTTTCAACTCTATTTTTCCTTGGTCAGCTATTTTACTGATAGGTTTGGCCAGAAAGAGGCAAAGAAAACAATTAGAAAACATAAAGTCAAATGAGGAACTAATTCTTTTCTTGCATTTTATAAGCATTAAGCAAGCAAAATGGTGGTTTATTTTCTATTCTACTTGTCTGACATTGCTAGAAACAGCTTTATCACACACTCTTGGAGGACTAATGGCAGCTGGTAGAGCTATCAATGTCATGGGACCCTAAGTTCAGGCTTCCCAATAGCAACAGCATCCCCACCATGCCCTTTCCTTAGAGGTCAGCATCCTAATTTTTCAGGGTCTTTCCTCTGTAAACACTTACGTACTGATAACCCCAGTACATCTTTTGTTTTCCCCAGAAATAGAATGGGTTGATGTTTCCTGAATGTATCACATTTGTATTTCTTCAGTATTCTCTTTATTTTTTTTTTCTTTTTCATTGTCATGACCCCAGATTAAGAGTTCTCTATATTGTTTCACCTATTTACCTAAATAGAAGGGTTCTTTTGTTTGCTTGTATTCTGCCTGTTGATGTTGGTATTATTATAATTATTATCAATTTGAAGGGTAGTCAGGTATTAGGCAGCTAAAAGGGTTTCGGGAGTGGAGAATGCAACCATTCCTAAAAGCAAGATTAGCACACCCAAAGAAACATGAAACATATGGATATACATAGAACAGAAGTTAGGAAATTGCAAGTAGTTCAGTATAGCTGAAGTTCAAAATAGAATGTAAGAGGAAAAGTTGAAGGAAGTAAGGTTATTATGGAGTTTGGAAGTTATGCAAATATGTTGTTTTGTTCTGAGAAGAATGAGGAACTAGCAAACTGATGGGGTGACATACATTTCAGAGCAATCTCTCTAATGGTAGTTTAGTTGTATGTTAGAGGGAGACGGATCTAGGTTTTGATTTAAAGGAAGGTGTCTGCATGATTTTCCTTGAGAGGTAAAGGAGGTATGACCTAAAATTGTGAGAGTGGGCCAAGAGAGAAGAGAAATAATGTGGAAGTTAGAAAATAGAGTTGGCCCACAAGTGGTGGTTAGAGCATTGGACTCCCACATGGCTGACCCTGGTTCACATTGCAGACCTGGTGACTTGCTTTCCCAATTCCTCTGAGCTCGCTCTCTCTCTCTCTCTCTCTCTCTCTGGTCAAATTAAAAAATAATAATAATAAATCAAATTAAATAAAAATAATTCTTAAAAAAATAAAAGAAAGTTGGCAGATTGGGTAATTGGTTTGATGGAAGGAGGAAAAGATAAGAAAGAATATATTTGATCATCAAATATATACTTTTCTGATAACCCAGTAATTACAAAACTAGGTATCTGATGAGAGCAAGTGTGAAGATAGACATGCTAGCCGTTACACAATGAACCTGAAGAGAGAAATGGAGCTGGATTAAGATTCTTAGTTCAATTATAGCATGACGTATTTTAGACATTTACATTATCTAAAAAATAGCTTTGTATTAGTAGAAAACATGCCTATCTTATTCCGTGTTGTATCCCCAATGACTACAGTTGGGTTAGGCAAAGAATCATTATATGAGTGGGACCAGCAGTTGGCGTAATGGCTATGACGCTGGACTCCCATGTAGTCGACCACGGTTTGAGTCCTGGACCCAGTGGCTTAAAATCACACTGGGCGCATGTGCATGTGTGCCCAAGATCCCAAGAGGAGAATGAAGGAGCAGGGATTGCAGTGTGGTCATCCCCCCTGGGGGGTGATTTCTTGCTTTCTGTCTCTCTGTCTCTCTCTTTCTTTCTGGCAAGTGCATGCGCCCTATAGCAAAAACCTCTCTGAAAAAAAAAAAAAATCATTATATAAGCACTAATTTTTTAATAGAAAACATCTGTCCATGAAAGACTATCTAGCACATAAATCATTTATGTTCCTAAGGAAGAATCTAGGGGGAAAAATCTAATAGATTTGATTACTAGGAAAAACAAATTAAACTAAAATAAAGCGTAATATGTTGGGACTAGCAGATGGCATAATGGTTACGTCTCTGAACTCCCACATTTTCAAACACAGTTGGAGTCCCAGACCCAGCAGCTTAAAACTCACACCAGGCGCATGTGCATGCATGCCCAAAATCTCAAGAGTATAAAGAAAAAGGGATTACAGTGTGGCCATCCCCTCAGGGGGTGATTTTTTTTCCTTTCTTTTTCTCTGGAAAGTTCACATGCCCTAGAGCAAAAAAATCTCTCTTAAAAAAAAAAAGAAAGCAAAAAACTCCACAAAACCTTATTTGTATTGTAAAGCCGTTTTGCAAAGCATATTAAACATGTGTTTAGCTCCACACTATCGTGTCTTCCATATGAATTTATTCAGCTACTCAAGAATTACTGAGCGTTTTGCTGGGGATCAGGCACTGTTCTAAACACCGTGAATACCCTGATAATCCAAACAAAATTTTTGCCCTCATGGAACTTATATTCTAGTGGGAAGATACTGAAATAAAACAGTAGAAAACTGAATGTGTTATAAGTTTACTAGTGCTATGGAAAAACAAATGAAATAGAGTAAGTATCTAGGGAAGATCAGAGGCAGAAGAGGGCATGTTGTGTTAATTGGAATGATCAAAAAACCTTACTGATAAGGTCTGAGTCTAGCATAGCCTGAGGGGAGTGCAGGAGCAAGTTATGTAGATATGGGATGAGAAAGAGCATTGATTCAGACAGTGATGTTAGCAAATTCTGAAGTGAGAATGTGGTGATCAGGTAAGAGAAAGAATCCTGGTGGAGTCTGAAACCATAGAGGTAGCCCAGGAACCAGTTTCTGTTAAGTCTAAGACAACCCTAGACAGAAGGTGTGAGCTAGAAGAGGCACCAGCCAGCATTTATCTTGTATACAATGACCAGCAAGCATAAGGAAGGATGCTTAGCCAATTTATAGAGCAAAAAATAAAAACAAGGGATCAGCAGATGGCGTAATAGCTATGTCGACTCCCATGACCGGGGTTCGAGTCTCGGACCCAGTGGCTTAAACTCCCACCAGGCGTGTGTGTGTGTGCATGCCCAAGATCCTGAGAGGAGAATGGAGGAGGAGGAGAAGGGATTGCAGCGTGGCCATCTCCTCTTGGGGGGGGGGTGATTTCTCGCTTTCTGTCTCTCTATCTCTCTCTGTCTTTCTAGCAAGCGCACGTGCCCTATATCAAAATCCTCCTCTCTAAAAATAAAAAAATAAAATAAAAAAAATAAAAAAAATAAAGTTATCTTGTTTTGTCTTAGCATATTAACACAATTTATTACATGTCACACTGGTGAAAATAGAGGAAAATAGACTCTATCATATTCTGCTCATGAAGAGTGTACATTGGGACAATTATCTGAACAATACTTTGATAGAAATTTTAAACATTAACACTTTGAAAGAAAGGATGTATGTGCTTTTTGGCCTCCTTTTTGCTGGCTAGGGTGTGCTTTGAATGATAGTTATGGCTGGAACGCTAGCAGCCATCTTGAACCAAGAAGTAAGCTTTGAAATAGAAGGCATACATTGCGGAGCATACATTGAGCTGTATGGAAAAGTCAGCCTAGTGTGAGGACACCATGGAGTTCTCATTTTAGCTTAGACTCTCCCCAGACTTTTAGACTCATGCTATTGATACCGTTGGTTCTTTACACACGTATTACTCACTTAATTTTTTAAGAAAAATTTAAAATAGTAAAAAAATGTAATAAATATAAAACTTTATGAATATGTAGGCAAAGCTATGAACATTGTCAAGGAACACACAAATCTATAATTTGCAGATAATAAAATTTTACATAAATAATTTAAAAAATAAAAACCAAAGGGGAAAGTTCTCTAAATCAATGGATGTTCACTAAAGCTGCTAAATGCAAATTTATACATATTTAAAAATCAAGGAAACCTATTGCTTTCTCTTTTCTTTTTTTTTAAATAATTATTTTATTTATTTATTTTAATTTGATCAGAAACAGAGCAAGAGATGGAAAGTGAGAAAGCAAGCCACCAGGTCTAGGACTCAAACTGCCGTTGGCCACGTGGCATTCCAGCGCTCTTAACCACCGCACCACCTGCCAGCCTCTCTCTTTTCTTTTTTTAACATACTTGGCAGTAATTAAAAAATATTTAGAAAAATAATAACAAAATGCAATGTCTAGGAATATCCTTATCTAAAAATTTGAGGAAGCTTTAGAAAGAAAAATATTTTGATGTAAAGATAAAAAGTAATATGTGATTTGGGAACAGCAGATGGCATAATGGTTATGTTGCTAGACTCCCACAAGGCTGAGTACAGATCGAGCCCCAGACCTGGAGGTTTGAGACTCACACCTGGCAATTGTGTGAGAGTGCCCAAAATCCGAAGAGGAGAAGGGATTGTGGAGGGGCCATCCCCCCTGGGGAAATTTCTTGCTTTCTGTCTCTCTGTCTCTCTGGGTAAGTGTATGTACCCTATAGTAAAAATATATCTAAAAAAAAAAAAAGGATAATATGATTTAATAAATTCATAAAAGGTCCTAGATAGCCAAATGTACATATTTAAATCCCTATTTATCTGAAAACTTATAAAATGCATAAGAGAACTAAGGGATGTTGAACATGGAAGATTAATGACGACTACCACACAATAATTAGCAATATGTTATGGTATAAGCTCTGAAAGATAAATCGGATCATGTAACAGCTAGCATTTACAGTCAGTGCAATAGCGGGCATGGCATCCATGTAGCAGTGTATCTCATCACTTCATACCATATTAGAGAAGTTAACCAATTTATTAAAATTGCCACCACTATTAATTCATAAATGTATGATTAAAAAGGAAGAGTCATTACACATTGGAGATACTAAGAAGCTACAATGATTATCTTATTTTCTATTTTCTAGACGAAATTTCCAGGTAGGTAGTAATTTTTGTTTCTTATATCAGAGGAATAGCAGATTACCTGTTGCACACTAACAACAAGGACCCAACTCCTTTACTTTTCTTGAAGCTATTTTTTTAAAGTATTTTTGCCTTAGGCCACATGCACTCACCAGAGAGAGACAGAGACAGAGACAGTGAGAAGAAAAGTGAGAAGTCACCCTACAGAGGGGATTATCATGTCATAGTCTCTTCTCCTACACTCTTGTCTCAGGATCTTGGGCATGCACACATGCACATGTGCCATGTGTGATATTCAAGCCATCATATCTGGGACTCAAACCGTGGTCAGCCATGTGGGAGTCCAGTGACATAATCACTATGCCATATGCTGGTCCCGCCTTGAAGCTATTTTAAGTGGATTTCAATCCTTGCAGTCAAAGACTCACTAAAGTAAATGTTAAAGTCCAATATCCTTTTTATTGATCCTCCTAAAATAGCCTATAGCACATTCTAAATTCATATTAAAGACAATGTTACAATTAGAGGGACCAGAAGATGGCATAATGGCTATGTTGCTGGACTCCAATGTAGTCGACCACAGTTTGAGTCCCAGACCTAGCAACTTAAACTCACGCGTGTGTGGGTGTGCCCAAGATCCCAAGAGGAGAATGGAGGAGAAGGGATTGTGGCGTGGCCAACCACCCTGGGGGCAATATCCCCTCCTGGGGAATGATTTCTCACTTTCTGTCTCTCTGTCTCTCTGGTCGAGCACACGCGCCCTATAGCAAAAAAACCTCACACACACACAAAAAAAAAGACAGTGTTACAATTAGAAAAAGAAGTATGATTCAAAGTGCTTATCTTTGATAACTGCTAATTCATGAAAAAAATCAGTAAAATCCTTAACATAAAATTCAACAGAATAATTTCATGCAATTTGAGAAGGGTAAATTAATGTATTTAGAGGATAAAATATTTTTAAAACAATTATGAAATTATAGATAGTAATATAGTATCTATGCTTAAAAATATAGAAGAAAACAGAAAGGAATGTAATGGATTGATTTCATTACTAAAAATTTGAATGTTTCTACATGTGAGATAATAGCACACACAAAATTTAATTTCAGACAACAATCTGAAAAATGTTTTCAAACCTGTGACCATGAGTTCATATAATTATTAAATATAAATGATTTATACAAATTGGTAAGAAAAACCCATGTGAGTTTTGAAGTAAGATATAAAAACAATATGAATTAATAATTCTCAAAAAAACTATCTAAAGTCTAAAGATGTTAATAATAAAAGGCCACTGAAGTTCATTATTTTTCACCTAATAAACTCATAACAGTTTAAAAAAGAGAGATTTCTCTTCCTGTCAGTAATTATTGTAGATTACTTGTATGACTATAATTTGGTATAAAATTTTGACAATAGTTTATCAAAAAGCATAAGCATTTACAATTGGTTCTAGTCATTTTTCTTTTTGGAATAGAGCATAAATAAATAATCTTTTTTTTTTGGAGAGATTTTCGCTATAGGGTGTGTGCGCTCGCTGGACAGAGAGAGAGAGACATAGAGACAGAAAGTGAGAAATCACCCCCCAGGGGGGATGGTCACGCCACAATCCCTTCTCCTCCATTCTCCTCTCGGGATCTTGGGCACGCACGCACACGCGCCCGGCATGAGTTTTAAGCCACCGGGTCCGGGACGCGAACCGCAGTCGACTATGTGGGAGTCCAGCGACATAGCCATTATGCTAACTGCTGGTTCCCAATAAATAATCTTATTTCTAGATGAAAGTAAAAGCATAAAAATATTCATTATCACAGGTATGGAAATGAATATCAAGAACAATGACTTAAAAGTAGAGTAAAGTTAAATAGTACTGTGTATGCTGGATGGATATTATAAAATGAAAACTCATATTTAGGATTTGTTTTATTGCTATAGCAATAGTAATTTTATTTTACAACAAAATAAAATTTAAAAAATTACTGAATATATGAAATAAATGAGCTATGTAAAAATAAGTTGAGAATTCCTAAAAGATTAGCAATAGCACTTTTGCATCAAGCACTTTTTATAAGTCGTTTATACTTAAAAATTTTTTCCTACAATGTACATGACTTACTTTTATGATAAGATGAGTAAACAAGCATTTTTTAAAGAGAATTTATTTAACATTACTTCATCAATAAATTCACAGTAATTTTAGTCTTGTACATGGAGAGTACACAGTTGTGAAATGGGCATCAAAATATTCTTGATCAAAAAGTGCCATCTTAAAATAGTAGACTTATAGAGATCCTAATAGCTGCATTTTTCTAGAAAAAAAAAATAGAAGAGAACATGAGTAATTAGGGAATTAAATGCAATCCCTACCATGAGACTATCGCTGTGCAAAAAGACCATCTTCCCCTTCAGGAAGCTTCTTATGAAGGCCTCATTGCCTCAGCACAGAGCCAGTCCGCTGAGATGGTGGCATAGGCAGGCTCCATCACGAACCAGAAAGGATGTTACTCAGCAAAACTACCTTTCTGGTGAAGAGGTCCAACACCAACAAACATAACATTTCCAATTATTTTATTGCGTACATGCATCAGAACTAAATATTCTCTGCTCACAGAGTAGGTCTGTAAGAGAAATTACAGCAGATGGTTTTTCTAACGGCCACCACTGGATCATTCCTTATGCAGCTGTTACATTATGACTTATAGAAAACTTAACCCAGGGTTCCTCTGAGGGTCTTTTTTAAAAAAGGCAAGGATATCATTTTAAAATGAAAAAGAAAAGGTAGATAATGACCCTCAGTAACTGATGGGCAGCTGGCATTCCATTGTTTCCCATTCTATCCAGATGTTCTATGCAGACCCTGAGCAGGGAGCACCCAAGTCTCTTCTATTTCTAAGGCACACTTTTTACCTGAAATGTTTCTTGTGAGTTTTAAATCCCAGGGAAAAGGTAGAACTTGCGTGTTAGGGATACTCTTTCCCTAGTGGGCATCTGGGTCAGTTCATCTGGAATCTCGAATGAATGTTGAACCTAAAGCAGGAAAGAAAGCCCTTAGAGATTTTCTGAAAGGAAAATCTGGATGCCTCTGTCAGGAAATGAGAAAATTCACAGAATATATGCATCAAGATTGTGGCGTGGTAATACAAAGAAGACTATATTTTTAGCTTTTCCTTGAATACAGTGCATACACAAATGAATTTGAGCCCCAAAACAATTCTCTGGTAAATGAAGTTAACATAATCAGGGGTTACTAAAAAAAAACCCACACTGGTTCTATGCAATATTTCAAACACTTTCTCTTTATATATATTTGGAATATAGAAAGAAGTGCTAAGATGACAAGAGCTTTAGGATTCCCATAAAGGTTTTGCAAATATCTCTATGAGGTTGCTAAGATATTAAAATTAATAATAAAACAATATGCCTACCTTTTGAAAAATGTCTTCCAAATGGTGAGAACATGAATATTCTTTGAAATTCTTGATAAGTTGGGAAATGAAGCGAGAACCATATGTACCAAGTCTCCAAGAAACATTATCTGAAAACAAAAGGCATCAAAATTTGGGGGATTCAACTTTGTTTAAATGTAGAGGACTCCTGGAGCAATAGCTTCCGGATAAACCTGATTTTGGTATTTTGGAGAAGAGTGGGAGGCCAATGTAGATAGAGATGTAACCTCAGAGTCTATGGTGGGCCTAGAGAAAATTGTCAAAGGCTGTCAACCATACACCTCCATGGACTTTTTGTTGTTGTTTGAGATATTTTGCTAGAGGGCACATGTGCCTGCTGGAGAGACAAAGAGAGGCAGAGAGACAGAAAGCAAGAAATCACCCCCCAGAGGGATGGCCATTCTGCAGTCTCTTCTCCGCCATTCTCCTCTCAGGATCTTGGGTATGCACACACGTGTGCCCGGCATAAATTTCAAGATGTTGGGTCTGGAACTTGAACCACGGTTGACTTCTTGAGAGTCTAGCAATGTACACCATCTGCTTGTCCCATCCTCCGTTGTTTTATAGCAGCAAGGGACAAACATATGGCTGCTAGGATTAGGAGTAGTGGAAAAGAACCTAAGTTCTTTTAGGACTAAGTGTATAATATATATAAAAAAAATCCAACTTTTAGTATTTCCTGATTCTGGGCATCTTTTCAATCCATACTTTTTCATACTATCACTTTTTGCAGTTACTGTAATATATAAAAATGTGAATGATCACTTCTTTTTACCATTTCATTGTGACTGAGTCTGTTTAGCATATAAATAATGTAAAATTTCTATAATTATTACTTTACCTGTAGCTAGCTTCCTGTTTTTTCTTTGTTTTTACAAATGTTTCAAATTTATCTGCACATACCATTATTCATTCCATTTCCTCATATCCTGATCATACCTGTCTAGTTTCTCATGCTTTTCTCAGTTGCTAGATGATTTTGTCAATTTTTAGGGTATTAAATGTCCTTAGGCATGCATCTCCCCAAGTTCTATCTCTAATAGATCTTTATTCTGACTTATGCAACTGTACAACTCTCTGCTGTTTATCTTGAAGTACAGTAAAGACATACATGAATCTTCCTGTAGGAGTCCCATGTGAATGAATGCGCCACAATCATCTACTTTCACACTTAAGAAACTTCTGTTATCTCTTTTTGTTCATCTGCCATAACCACTGCACTGCCAGATCATAATAATTTTGTGTACAAAATATTGCTTGGTTTCAACAATTTTACCTCATTGAAAGACTGTCATCACCTATGACGTGGAATATTGCAAGAGCACCTTGACCTGTCTCTCTTTTCACTATTGCTGTATCCACAAAACCCTCAGAGTCATTTAAAAATGAAAACTTTAGCATTTCATTGCTTAAATCATACTAAAATTTCTTGTTGCTGTTAGGATGAGTTATTATATAAGATCTCAAATCTTCTGGCCTACACCTCCCCCTTCCAGACTCCTTCCCAGCACTCTCCCCTAGCTCTGAACTCCAGCTACCCCGACCCTGTCTTCCAAACTTCTTTGTTCTTAGGTCCTTCATACACACCACTTTCCCTGTCTACCATGTTCCTTTCTTACCTTTTGCATGGTTAATTCAAGTGCAATTTTTTTTTTATGATACTTGTGGGGACCCGCAGATGTAATCATGTAAATGATTACATCGCTGGACTCCCAGCAGCTTAAAACTCACACCAGGAGCATGTGTGTGCGTTCCCAAAAACTCTGAGAGGAGAATGGAGAAGGGGTTGTGGTGTAGCCATCCTCCCCAGGGGGTGATTTCTCACTTTCTGTCTCTCTGTCTCTCTGGTGAGCATATGTGCCCTATGGCAAAAATCTCTCTCTAAATAATAATAATAATAATACTTGTAAAAGTTGACCATCATTTTTTATTTTCTTTTTTGGGCCTGTATTTGTCCTCTCAACTAATTTCTAACTCACTGGCCTTTCAATAGTCTCTATTAGGTTCAGTAACCATGTATTCTCCTCCTTCCACCTCTTCCTTCTTATTTTTGTTTTTACTATAGGGAACATGAGTTCACCACAGAGAGAGAAAGAGACAGATACACACACACACACACACACAGAGACAGAGAGAGAGAGAGAGAGAGCGAGAGAGAGAAAAACTGAAAAGTTACCCTAGGGGGCATGACCACACCACCATCTCTTCTTGTCTAGTCTACTCTTGGGATTTTGGGGCATGCACCCATACATGCCTGGCATGATTTTCTAGTCACTAGGTCTGCTACTAAAACCATGCAGCCTGTCATGTGGGTTCCAGTGCCTTAACCTTCACACCACCTGCTGCCCCCATTTTTTCTTTAATTGTGCATTTTATGTCTTGTGCCTAGCCCAGTTCTAGAACCCAGTTGCCATGTACAAAAAAAGCAAATATGAGAATTTTGCTTAGTAGACTATTTCCTTAACTAAATTAAATCAGTCTTTCAGCGTATTAGGCCCTATATACCTTTATAACTTCCTTTAACAATTAAAGTGTAGAACTCTTCATTCAAATAAATTCTTATTAAAAACTCCACTATATGAAATTAATAGACATATAGGTATTCAAGTGTTGGGGTAGAGGTTGCCTTCATGGTCTTTTCCTGTTCTCCAGGCTAGACTCGGAGGGTCCTATTTCCCTTGCTATTCACATGTGGCTATGTACTGATAGTACTGGATTACCTCAAAGCTTTATGGAAAGGCATAATATTGGGCCTCACCCCAAGCCTATTGAATCAGAATTCTACATTTTAACAAGCTCCCCAAGGTTACCCTGTGTTCATTAAAGTTTGCAATCATGACAGTAGAACACTTAGAATTGTACAAATTAGATTTCTAAAATTGCCCTTGTTTTCTAAATCATTTCTAGGACAACATTGTTGGATACCCCTTAAAAAGATTTTCTGCAGGTTTGACCATGAGTGATCAAGAATGTTCTCTATTTACACCTTCTACCATGACTTTCCTGCCAGAGAAGAATTTTTATTAACAAGCTGAATTATCTGTAAGGCAGATAATTAAAAGTTAACCGATTTTATAAAAGTAGTTCCCAGTAGCAAGGCAAGAGTTAATAAAATGTGTGGAGCTGGTATAATAGTCTCATTGGTTGGCTGGTGTAATTGGTTAGGATCCAGACATGAAACATTCTTCAATTCAGTGAAGAGGCTTTTGTTTGGTTTGGTGTGTCAAATGCAGCAATGGCACAGAAATGCAGTATCGGCTCACAATTTGTCCACGCTGATCATCTACTAACAAAGTCCTATTTACTTCTAAAGTTTCCCAGCAAATAAAGATCTCTAGGTCTTTAATATTAATTTTCAATATATTCAATCTTTCTGCCCCCTAAAATATCCCATTAATTAAGGAAGAAATATTTTTCTCTTTGATAAGATATTATCACAGCCAAGACTGTTACCTAGAAATGAATAGGAGATTTAGAAATTCTCACAGAAACACTTACGTGGGGTGGAAGATTTGAAAGCAATGAAGTCCCTCTCCACATGGGCCTTTGTCACAGCATCATTATAGACATAACACTGCAAGGACTGGTCAAGTGCATCTGCCATGACTTCTCCATCAGTGGCTGTCCAAACACTCCCAGAACCTTCTGGAAAAGACATCATTTCTTATGAGAGATGTGATATTTACACACACATCAGACACAATGTCTCTTCTCCCATTATACCCTTACTTTAGTACAATTTATTATGGCTTTTGTTAAAATGTAAATATTGGGCCAGCCAAATGGCATAGTGACTAAGGTGATAGGATCCCACATGGCCAACTGTTTAGTTCAAGTCCATGATTAGGCAGCTTGAGAAACATGCCAGGCATATGTGCATCTGTGCTCATAATTCAGAGATGAGAATGGAGGAGGAGGAACTGCAGTATGGTCATTCACCCTGGGCAGGGCTTTCTCACTTTCCTTCTCTGTCTCTGTCTCTCTCCAGCAAGTTAAATGAAATGTATACTAGCATTAGAATAACTATTGAATTGTTGGAAAAGGCATGACATATTTTTGGGGGTTTTCCTATGCAAAAATGGTCATATTTTCTGATGACTCAATACATCACTGGCTGAGACCAACACAGAGCTGACATAAGTGTAGAGTATAACCCTGTTGGGAAACTAATCCCAAGTAATCAAGTCATTTCTCATTATTTAAAGCCATTTATTCTCCATTAATAAATCATACAGATTTAATACAATTTCCTTCTGGACTGAGCACTGAGTAGTATTCAAATGTCTCTCTCACTCATTCCTGGTACAATGAAGGTTAGACCAGATTTATAGAAAAAAGTGAATGGCCATTCCCCAGGGTCCCAGACTTACTGCCACGGCAGGCCTGCATGATGATGACCTTGGGTTTGTCTTTCAGATTCCGGCAGTTACGGTTGTTGAAAATTTTGAAGATGGTGTCATCATGAAGAATATCTGGGTCTTTATTTCTGTGCTTCGTCCCACAGATTCCACCCAGGATTCCGTGTGACATAAATACCAGGAATGTGCTGTCTGAGGATTGGTGCTCTTGCCGGGCAGCAAAGCACCTTAGCTCTGTTTCCATGTCCTAAAAGAAACTCCATAGTCACCGTGGAGAAACTCGATAGGAGTTCTAACTCAAATATGAGATGAGGTTCACAAGATGAACAGGCACTAAGGTATCAGGTGATTTGGACAGAATAGAATTGTAAGAGAAATCATATTCTGATAGAGAACCAGGACATTTAACTGCATAGAATACTAAAATCAATAGAGTTTTTATATAATATCAGAGAGCACAAAGGTTTTCAACCAACCTCTGATTTCTGACAGTGCTAGGAAATGGAGTAGAATGAGAGCCAAGTGACATGACAAGTCTCCAACAGGAACATTTTCTTTGATTTGTTTTACAATAGGAGTTCCTATAAGTTTTTATTTAAAAAGAAAGGAGAGATTGAGATGGAAAGAGACATCTCTATTGACAATTATTAGGTCATCATAAAAGTCATGAGTATTTTTCTGTGTTTTTCTGTTTATAAATGTGTCATGACTTTTCTGATGACCCAATAGAGATACCAAATTCCTTTACCATGAAATAGCAGAAAATGACATTTAAAATGTTTAACGTCATTCAGGGTATTTTTGACAGTGCCTAAACCAGAGCTTCTTTCATGTGTAGGTGAATTTTATTTATTTATTTTTGTACTATATAACTGTCTTTACACTTAGACATATAATATTGACATTACAAAAGTCACAAGCTCCTTCTCTTGTTATCAGGCATATTCAGGGCCCAGAGCTTGCATCTTTCTCAGATCATCAAGTAATAGATGTCTCCTATATTGAAAACTTCAGAAAAACTCAGCAGCTTTAGTGAATACTGTTACATAGAACTTCTATAAATCTTTGCTGTGAGACTGCATCAAAAAGCCTAAAATCCAAGGGATCCTATTTTTGAGCAAATATAATTCCTGTGATATTATATATTTTGTTCTTGCTACTGTCAGGAAGAGGGTAAAACTGCTGAATAAGAAAGAGGCTCGTAGGTGGTGTGGTGGTTAAGGCACAGAACTCCCACATGGTCCACCGGAGTTGGAGTCCTGGAACTGTAGGCTTGAGAATCACACTAGGCGCATGAGCATGCAAAAGAAGGAGAATGCATGAGATGGGACTGTGGTGTGACCTCCCTCCCTGGGGGAAAGTGAGTGAGTTCTCACTTTCCCTCTTACTGTCTCATTTTGTTTCTCTCTCTCTGGCAAGTGCACACGCCCAACGACAAAAACCAAAGAAAAAAAAATGTTGATGAGGGAAGGAAGCTTGTCCCACTCTCTGGCGCTTACCTGAGCTGTGAGGTTCTTTTTTACAACCACCAAGTATCCGAGGTTTTGAAGTAGATTTTGCATGCTCAGAAGGTCAACTTCACAACCATATCGATCAGAAAGATATTTGAATTCTTTGTTGCAGATGATTAGGGCCAGGCGTGTTCGGCCCTCACTCTCCATCACTGGGTAAATCTACAATAAACACACACTGAATGATTTGCCCCAGGCCTCCTCCCTTTTCCCTCTGAAGTCTCGAAAACCAAAAAATAAATAAATAAAAAGACTTTAATTATTATACAGTGGGTGAATAAAGAAGCTTGGAAATGGAAATACACACTCATGAAGAAACAGAAAGGACTCAAGACTAAAAACTGGTATTGATTCTGAGTGATCACTCTAGGAAGATGGCTTTGGTGAGTTGGTAGAGAAGGTGTCTGAAGAGTATTCCAGGATGGGATGAAAGAAAAAGGAAATATAAAGTGAAGACCAGTAAATCAGATAACATCCAATGCCCTTTGTCCTCATCTCAAGGCATTTACAAGGAGAGCTAAAACATCCCAGTAAGGCCCCAGTGTCTTGTCTGAATGGTCAGTCTTGTGTCTCTCTGTCCCAAAGCATATTACCTCATCTGCCATTTTTGATGTCAGTTCCTTGAAATGATCACGAGAGCAAAGCTTCAGTGTTTCATTGTGTTGGTCACCCTGGGTTTCCTGAGGATCTAAAAGAGAGGGAAAAAAAATTCCTATTAAGCAGTAACATCAGCCTTGCAATTATGCAGATCTTTTCCCTGTACTCTCATTTTTATTTATTTATTTATTTATTTATTTATTTATTTATTTATTTATTTAACTTATTTACAGTCATTCACTGTACATCAATACAGCATACAAAATGAGATTTTTCCATCACGAATACATTGTATATTGGCTTAATCAAGGCTATTACCATACATGTTATCATCAACAAATAATTTTCTATTTCTTGTTTCTTATATATTTTGCTGGGTTTTATTTTATTTTTTTTTTTGAGAGGTTTTTTATAGGGCGTGCGTTTGCCACACAGACAGAGACAGAGAGACAGAAAGCGAGATATCACCCCCCCGGGGGGATGGCCACGCCGCAATCCCCTCTCCTCCTTTCTCCTCTCAGGATCTTGGGCACGCACGCACACGCTCCCAGCTTGAGTTTTAAGCCACCAGGTCTGGGACTCGAACCATGGTTGACTACATGGGAGTCAAGCGATATTGTCATTATGCTAACTGTTGGTCTCCCCTTTTGCTGTTTTTTTTCTCCCCTTGATTTCCTATCTCTCAGCCTCTGCCAATTCCCCTCCTTCTCCAACACTACCTCTGATATGTACAGTTGTTTTCCATGCCTTTTTTTATCACATTTTATTGATTCACTAAAGATCTTAATTTAAAAACTTTCAATAGCAAGCACAGCTGATCTGTATATATCTATGAATGCATGTCTGATTTTAGGCATAAATCTCAGTGAGCAAAGTGAACATACTATAAAGTAGCACCTTGTTGGAGCTATCTAGCTCACTGCAGTCATTAAATAGATATTAATAGCTTTTTTTCTATGCATTTTTTATTTCAAGAGAAACAGTTTTAGTTTTAATAGACCAAATTTTAAAAATGTTAAGAGAAATTTGCTTAAAACTTAAAGCCAGGGAAAAGGTTAGAATTCAGTTCAAATAGTGAATTCTATTCTTATGGGTAGATGAACCTGTTCAGTTCAAGAAAAGACAAAAATCCTTAAACACAGAAATCAAAGCATCGAAAAAAATCAGTAATTTTAAAGTAAAAAAAAAAAAATCTATTTCACTAGTTCAGACTCAGTAATTAATCTCTCTCCTATTGAATTTACAGTGTTACTGTGGTCCCATTTTTCCATTTAAACTCTGAAAGTTAACATTCAACTCCAGACTTGTCCCTACCATTAGGATGGCCATTCTCTTGGTTGTTTTAGTACTCTTATTTCTGTTTGTCCTACTTTAGTTTTCCTGGTATAGCACTCCCTTCAGTACTTCTCGAAAAACTGGTTTAGTATTGGTACATTCTTTCAGGTTTTGTTTATCTGAGAATGATTTTGTCTTTTTTTCTCATATGAAAGATAACCTTGCTAGACTTAGTATTCTTGGTTGAAATTGTTTTTCACACTTAACACTTTGAATATATTTTTCCATTCTTGCACACATTGTTTCTGATGAGAGGTCTGATATTAGTCTTATGTGATATCTTTTGAAAGTAACTTGACGTTTCTCTCTTGCCAAATGTAGTATCTTGTCTCTGTCTGTGATTTTGGTTAATCTGGCTATGATGTGCCTGGGGAAAGATCTTCTTAGGTTGATTCTATGTGGGGTCCTTTGTATTTCTTGGATCTTGATATTTGAGTGCCTCTCTAGGTTTGGAAAGTTTTCTTTCAAGATTTCATGGAATAGGTTATCAATGCCCTGTTAGTTTCTTCACCTTACCTTCTGGAATACTGATAATACAGATGTTTGGGCATTCAATGGTATCTAGTCTTACTCGTATGTTATTCTCATTTTTTTGTTGTTGTTTATTTGCTCAGTCTTTTTGGTGAATTTTTCTAGGTCAGAGGTTTATCTTCTACATCTGAGATTCGATCTTCTGCATGATTTAATCTGCTTTTTATATTTTCAAGTGAAGTTTTGATTTCCTGTATTACAGCCTTCATCTCTAACAATTCCATTTGATTCTTTTTTTATGATGTGTATCTAATCTTTCAGATTGTGCAAGAACTTCCTCGCCTCCTGGAACTCAGTGTCTCTTTTCTCCTGCATCTTCTGGAGTTCATTGTCTCTCTTCTCTTGCATCTCTGTTAGCTTTGTCACTATGAATATTTTAAATTCTTTATCTGACATTTCCATGAGGTCCCTTGTATTTTCTGGCTCCTGGCTAGATCGGGGAGTGGGGGGCAGGGGGGTGAAGTCGGGGCAGAGGGTCTTTGGTAGTCATAATCCCTGAATGGGGTCACTCAGAACTCAAATATAGATGGCTGCTGATTGGCTTGTCCTGGCTCCTGGCTAGATCTGGGGTAGCAGGAGGGTAAAGTCTGGCAGACGGACTTCAGTGGTTGTAATCCCCAAATGGGGCCACTCAGAACTCTGTACTCTAATTCTTCAGGAATGCTTTCTGACATTCCATTGAAAAGCTTAGTAAACTTTAAAAAAAAAAAATAAAAGGAAAACAATCATTTCATACATAAAATATCTAGAACAAAAATCTTGAGTCCTCCCTCTTTTTCTGCTTCTTACTGGCCACTCTATGAATTTCTGGTTTTTTTTGTTGTTGTTACAACATTGATCAATCTTTTGGTATCAACTAACATTAGAGTCACATAAACAGTGAATGTGAGATTCAGAAGGAAGCCTAATATTCATGTAACCTAGTCAAATCATTATTTATATACTCAAACTCTACCTTCAATATCCCTACTTTATTATTTTCACTCTCTGGAACAAGAAAGAATGTCAAAAACTTATCAGAGAAATGGAATGAATGTATACTTTTTTTGTTTCAAAACTTTGAAATTTTGAAATTCATGCATATTGATGATACGCATTTTTAAAAGATTTATTTATTTATTTAATTTCATTTGTCATTATTATTATTTTTTAATTTGACCTGAGAGAGACACACAGAGAGAGAAAGGATAGCAAAAAAGTAAGCCACCAGGTCTGAGACTTGAACCATGGTCAGCCATGTGGGAGTCCAGCACCTAACCAACATGCCACCTCCTGGCCTGATAATATGCATTTTCAATGAACTCTGAAGACTGCCTTATACCTACATTGACAGGAAGCACAATGTTCTAAGGAATTCTTAAACATTTCTGTGTATCCTTAAGCATGTACCATTTAGGCATTGGTATGGATTTCTCACATTGTATCATACAGAGAATGTCAAATTCCTTTTTCAATGAAGGCCCATGTATTCTTTAATAATTTTAATATATCTTGATGAGGCCATGCAGCCAACACAGGCTGAACATAAAGGAGCTTGTATCTCATGCCTAAGCAAGGACTGGACTGAGAAGAAACTGTGAAGCAAGACTGACAGTTATGGGCTCCAGTTTCTAACTGTGTTCTGCTATACTGGTCTGCACTCAGTTTCTCTGCCATGAGCTTTACTGTTATTATGGTACCCTGCAAGGGTAAAATAGCACCTCCAGTCTTACTGCAACTTTACAATAAAGCCAATTAGTGATCCTGAAGGAATGCAGTTTCCTAAGGTGTTGGTGGGGATCAGGAAATTTGAGACTTCCCCACCTGCCTGTGTTAAGCCGAATTAGCATATGTTAGGTTAAGTTAGTATAAGCCAAATTAGCATACGTAGCATATGTAGACTAAGTTAGTTTAAGGCTAATTTTACTTTCCGTAAATACCCCTTGTTAAAGCTGCAGGCCAAGTTAGCTTATGTTAGACCAAGTTAACTTACCCACCGCCATGACAGGGACTCAAAGATAAAGCACAAGAATTCACTGATTAACAGACAAAAATTCAGCAAATAAAATACAGGGACCCGCGGGTTAATAGAAGAAGGACAGATCTGGCTAACAGCGACATAATAAACAAACCTGAGGACTCCAGGGGGAAAATGAACTATCTTAGCTGAGAGTTCTTATCTAGTTTGGGCAAGCAACAGATAGTTTTTAACTACAAAGAGTTTCTCATCTGCGTGCTGTTAACTATGAAAAACTGCTAGTAAAACATCCTGTGTTGTCTCCTGAGCTACAGAACACTCTCATCAAAAAAGACCTAGTCTGGTAATCAAGATTTAAGAAGAAAATGCACCGGACAGATGGACTCCTTCATCCTGAGGACTGTGTTTGACTTCACCTGATCAAACAGAACAGTGCATCATGTTTTCTGATTATTGTTTCCATACTTTGTATAGCCTATTTCTTAGAGTAAATCTTTTACTTCCCCCTCACCCCTCCTACTTCTGTAAAACATCCTTCAATAAATACGTATGTTTGATAGCCACTGGGGCTGCAGTCTTGAGCTGGCTCTGACTGTAGTCGGCTGAGAACATGCTAAAGAGCATTGAGGTTTCAGCCTGAATTTCTGCTCTCCCACATCGCCTTCCTGTGTATGAGCTTTAGCCCACCCCGGCTGGAGCAGGGCCTCCAGCAATATCTTTCCGTATGTTTCCATTCTTATATGTAAATGTACCCATATTAACATCACATTGTATCTTTTTTTAAATAATTATTTTATAGAAATTTATTTTATGTATTTATTTATTTTAATTTGACCAGAGAAGAACAGAGTAAGAGAGAGAGAGAGGGAACATGAGAAAGCAAGCCATTGGGTCCAGGACTTGAACTATGATCAGCCGTGTGAGAGTACAACACTACTGACCATCACACCACCTGCTGGCCCCCACATAGTATCTTAATTGTGTATACTGTACTATAAGCCTAATTAAGACTGGGAAAACATCATTCATCTTTGTGAGAAATAGTATCCTGCATGAGTATAAATTTATAACTGCCAGTTAATTCATAAATACCTTCAGATACTTGAAAATAGCCACCAGGTATCCCCTGGTTCTCGGTTTCCTTCAGGGCAACAATACTTTTGTCCCTTATAATGTTTTTGCATAAGAATTATTTTCCCTATTTTTTAAATAAAGTTCTTTCTTCTTTTTTAAAGTTTATTTTGAGAGAGAGAGAGAGATAAATTCAAAAACAAGCACCCTGAACAGGGCCTCATATTGCCATTTTCACTTCTAAATATATTTCACTTCTAAACATATTTCAGTCAGCAAGAATCGTGAGACATGCTTCCACTTGGCATGTGCAGGTCTACTTGGGAACTAGACCCAAATCTTCCTTGCAGAGTGTTGTGTGTCCACTGCACCACCAAAGCCAGGTCAGAATTATGTCATTTTCTTAATCACCAAATCTACCAGTTTACTTGTCTCTCTCTCCATATACTCTACTTTTCCTCCTACAACAAAGAAAGATGTGTCTTTCCTCCTATCTAAGGGCAGCACCTTGACTATGTTCCTTCTCTTCTCTCCTACAAGGATTTTAGATAGATTTTTCTTCTGCCCATGTTCAACAGAATCGATTTCTCCTTCTCTCCCTACTTTGTTACCCCTCTTCACATATCAGTATGCCTTAATATCAACATATTTTCTTTTCTTTTTTTTTTTTTTTTGAGAGGTTTTTGCTGTAGGGCACGTGTGCTTGCCAGAGAGAGACAGAGAGATAGAAAGTGAGAAATCACCCCCCAGGGGGGATGGCCATGCTGCAATCTTTTCTCCTCCATTCTCCTCTCACGGTCTTGGATATGCACACACACGCGCCCGGTGTGAGTTTAAGCCACTGGGTCTGGGACTCGAACTGTGTTCGACTACATGGGAGTTCAGCAACATAGCCATTAGGCTATCTGCTGGTCCCTTTTTTTTTTTTTTTTTTTTTTTTTTTTGAGAGGTTTTGGCTGTAAGGCATGTGCATTCGCCAGAAAGACAGGGATGGCCATTCCGCAATCCCTTCTCCTCCCTTCTCCTCTCAGGATCTTGGGCACGCATGCACAGGTGCCCAGTGTGAGTTGAAGTCACCAGGGCTGGGACTTGAACCACAGTCGACTACATGGGAGTCCAGCGACATAGCCATTATTCCAACTGCTGGTCCCAATATCAACCATCTTTTTAAAAATTAAAAAGAAAAAGAAAAAATAATCTTCCTTTAACCTTGTTTCCTTTCTAGCTATTGTCCCACTTTCCTGCTTCACTTCTCAACACAATTCCTCAAAGGTATTGTCTATTTTCACTGTTACCATTTCACCTCTTGTTTTGTCCTTGTATGCAATCCAGTCTGCCTGTTAACCTTACCACATAAATGAAATAACTTGTTAACTGAGGCTACCACTGACCATTTGTCACTTTCTTAGAATCGAACAGGTTAAACATATCCTCTTTCATGAAAAATGTTCTCTAGGCTTTCATGATACTGTATTTTCTAGTCTTGCTTTCTGAATTTCTCTGTATTCATCACTGGTTCTTCCTCTTCTGCCACATCTGTAAAAGGTGGGCTGTTCTGTACAGGGCCTGCCTCTGTTCTCTGTGAACACTCTTAGCGTCCTCCAATGTCATCATTTTATGTACTATCTTTTGATACATACTGATGAATCCTGAGGTTTAATCTCAACCCTGATTTCTCTGTGAACTCCTCAGTTGAGCATCCATCTGCCTGTTCAATCTCTGCTCTAGAGGTAACACGTTTCAAAATAAACATGTTGAAAGCTGACCTCCTGATATTGGTCTGCTTCTGCAAACCTGTCTCTCCTGGGCACTGAAGTTTTCTCCAACTCACTAAATGTCACCGTTCACCTAGGTGCTGAGCCACAAGTCTGGAATCATCCTTGATTCTCCCTCTCTTTCATATACAATATACAATCCATTCATAAGTTTCTGTTTATTCTATTCCCAGAAAAGATCTCCCATTTAACCAGTTGGTATCTTCTTTATTGCTTATAACTCCAGTATAAAAGCTGTTATCTCTTAGCTAAATATTTAAACAGCTTTCAACTGACCTCTCTGATTCTACACTTACCTATTACTTCTCTGCTTAAAAACTTCTAAGGTAGTATATGTGAAAGGAAAATACAATAATTTATAAGTTTTCTGCTGCAGACATCAGGGCACATCTTCACAGTTACTTTTACTTCGCTCTATTGGTATGTAGTGATTTCAACACTGGGAGATGAAAGGGAGAATTGAGAGTATAGAGGAAAGAAAGTAGGTGCAAGAAGGGAGAAAAAGAATGAAGAAGAAAAAAGAGAAGAGGAAATAAGCAGAATGAAGAGAACTAGCATGTCAAAGGGAAAGAAGATGGAACACTTGATAAGACAAAGTAAGAAAGGAGGAATGAGAATGATGCAGAGAAAAAAAAAAGTGGGAGATTACAAATTCTCTCTCACCTGGTGGTAGTTGAAAAGACAGCCCACTTTATTTACATTTTGATGAAAACTAGCCCTTAACCAGAGGTGGCAATTTATTATATTTCAGACTGCTTCTGTTTGTTTAATATTAATTTATTATATGTAACTAAAATAAAATTTAGCTTTCCTGAAAGCATCCTTTAATATTTGCACAAGCTTTAATCACTTGTTTTTGTGGTGGGTTTTAATTATAATAAATGCCTGAACTGAACAGAAGTTGTGCAACACTCCTAGGATTTAGAAGGATTGAAAGTAGTAATAAAGCAAGTTTATTTTAAAACAAAGCTCTCACAACTTCCAAAGCTTTTTATTGCAAAATAATCTAAATAATTTTTTTATCAGCTCAAAAGGTCCTATGTGGTATAGCCTGAATCTGATTCCTAAACAACTTCTCCTACCATATGTCCTCTAATGTTCTACTCTCCCACAGATTGACTGTGCAACCCTGTTACAAAGTAGAACCATTCCAGTTTCACAGGCCTTGATCTTGTTTCCCCTTCCTATGGAACAATTTTGCCTTAGAGTTTTAATAATTCTCTTCCAGTAGTTCGGGTATGCACTGAAATATCACCTCAGTGGAGAGTTCCTGACTAACCGCCTGACTCACTTGCCTTTTCTGGACATTCCTACCCCCCGTGCACACCAAGAAGATCCTTTTCTATGACTTAATTCTCTTTTATCTTACATTCTCTGAAATTATATTAATTATATTTTATGTTTATTATATCTCTGCTTTCACTACAGTGTAAATTGCCTGAGAGCAGGATTTTTATCTATCTCACTCATTGCTATAAATCCAATAATGAGAACACCATGCAGTAGGTTTCCCATTAATGTATCCTAAATTAATACAATCATGAAAAAACATGATAAAGTTTTTACTCCTTTGGGATTTTTTCTACAACTTCCATGGTACTCAGAATACAACAGTATCACCCCCCTCTTCTAGACACTGCAGTTTTTTAATGGATTCCAATAATTCATTTGTTTTTTTTGGTGACTGCAGAGTATGTGAGACCCATACTGAGGTTTATGTTTTATTTATTTATTTATTTATTTATTTATTTATTTATTTATTTATTTATTTATTTGGTAATACACTCTTCTGAACCATTTTCTTGTTCTGTTTATTGTAGTTGGGTAGTTTCATGTAGCTCTGTTGTTTTCAGAGTTCTCTTGAAAATGTTATTAATCCCATTTGACAATATAAGTCTCAACAAGGTGGGGATAATTATACCAGGGCATGTGGTCCATGGCAATGATGAGCTTGGTATGTATCGCTTTCTTGGCTTCTACTCCAGAGCTATTTTCATTTTTTTCCTTTTTATTTCTTTCAAATTTTTGCCAGAGGAAGTGTGTACTCGCTGACAGAGATGGGGTTGGGGGAGAAAGCACCCCCCATGTGGTGTGGTCATGCTGCCAAACCTTCTTCTTTTCTTCCTTCTGTAGGGATTTTTGGGAACTCACACACATGTACCTACCATGGTTTCAAGCTACATGGACCAGGACTTAAACTATGTGATTGACCATGCAGAATCCAACTCCCTTAACTACCAGGCTATGGGCTGGACTTCTGATTCTTTTTCTGTTATTCCATAGAGCTTTTTAATTTTCTTTCCTCTGACTTAGCTCAATTCATGTTATTATGTGTCCACAAATAGACATTGCCTGTCAGTAGTAGAGATAATGCTTGGGCCAATACAGCAATCCCCTCCATCTCTTCAACCTCACATTTATTTTCTAATTCTGAGGAGATTTTAAAAGTGAGGTAATAAGTGCCATCCTCTTTTTTTTTTTTTTAAAAAAAAAAAGAATTATTTTATTTAACTTTATTTATTTATTTATTTTAATTTGACCATAGAGGGACAGAGTGAGAAAGAGAGAAAGAGAAAGAGAAGGAAAGTGAGAAAGCAAGCCTCCAGGTCTGGGACTCGAACCACCGTCAGCCATGTGGGAGTCCAGCGCCCTTCCTCTTTTATGAGAGACTTTGTTAGCAGCAGAGTGAGAGAGAACCTAGATTCTGTAAACCATAATGCAGTGGTCTTTCCAGTAGAAAGCAAAGCCCCCATATGGCTGCCTTACCCAAGTGAATGTCTGAGAATTCCCATGAACCACTGGGTTTGGTGTCAATTTACCTGCTAAAGTGAAAGTCAATGCTTGGGCTGATTCAGCTTTTTCTTCATCACTGCTTTCTTCACTTTCATCTTCAGATTCTGATGTGAAATAAACAAAAAGTCGAGGATTAGTACTTTATTCTACAGGTCATTTTAAAAAATGAAAATTGACAGGTGTCTTAGGTCTTTACAGGGATCCCTTCTCAAAACAATAGAAATGTAAGAGTTTTCCATTGTGATCTGGGTTTATGAGGTTACCTGTCGATGAGGATGACGTAGAAGTTTTCTCAGATTCAGAATCTTCGTATTCAGGTAGAGATTCTGAAATAAAATCAAAAACAGTTTGGTAGCAGCACTAAGTTTGCAGTCTACAGACTTTAAACCTTTATTCTTGTGCCATTAGTCAGTGACCGTGCTTAGCAGAAGGTTGCTCTGAAGCATGCAGATTTGTCCTATTCTCTCAACTCTAAGTTTGTTTTAGACAACTATAGCCTTCTGCCAAGCAAAAAGGCAGGCAGTGTTTCTATCTAATCTATCTAATGAAAATCTTCAATAAGATTTTTCTGCAAAAGCATTTTCCATTCTGAGGAAGGAACATTTCTGTATAAAAGTTATTTAACAATGAGAAGAAGAATTCTAGAGAGATATTCTCAATATTGAGGATATAGTCATTTATGTATTATATTCTCTAGAGTAGGAGTCAGCCAGCTGTGGTCTGTAGGCTAACCTTGGCCTTACACCTTTTGCAAATAAAGTTTTATTGGAACACATCCACACTCATTGTGTTCTTATTGTCTATTGCTGCTTTTACCCCCAATAGCAGAATTGAGTTGTGACAGAAACCATATAGTCCACAGAACTTAAGCTACTTACTGACTTTCAGTTAAAACATGTGCTGAACCCTGTTCTAGAAAGAGAAACAATGGTATTTCACTCTCAAATCATGATGTGATTCTTTTACCTAGAAGAAATCTAGATTCTAAGACATTTCTTCCCAAGTCTAAACCATAACTAAGCAGAAGATAGTATATATTTCCCTATTAAATATTTTATATCAGGAGATGACTCTATACTTCACACTATAGTGAATAAGTCAATTTAATGGAACGATTGAAGGTCATAATCAAAGAAAAAAAGAACATGTGTAGCACTGTAAAAGTGATCGGGGTAGATCCAGGGTATCTTGTGGTATGAAATAAGTCAGGCAAAGAAGATCTTAGAATGAGCCTATTTCATTGTTCACTTGCAAAAAGAGAAAAAGAACAGAAACTGCACAAGGACAGGAGAGAAAGAATATGTAGCTAGCTTCTTGGCCGGACATACTCACTTAAACTCAGCTGTTTCTTGGTATTGCCGAGGCGGCTCATAAAGTTTTTGCGTGCCTTTTCAGTTTTCTCAGCGATATTTTCAACAAGGTTTTCAGTGCTATGCAGGATGAGGTTCACACCTTTTCCTAATCTGTATAAATCATCTCTGTTTAGCACATCGTTGCTCATGAAGTCATCAAAAATGCCATCAACCGCGTTCCTGACAATCGACTTCACCTTATTGACTGGATCATCTTGGCCTGGTCCCTTCCCTGTGAGAATGATATTACATATGGACAGAAGCTTAGATATCTGGTTCTAGGCCAGTGATTCTCAAATTCCAAGTTGTGTAAGAACCACCTGAATATCAAGCAGAACTCCAGTCCCAAAAAATATATCTTAAGAAAAAATTTTAAAATTTACTTTATTTTGGGGACAGCAGGTGGCATGGTGGTTAAGGCTCTGAATCTTACATGGCTGACAGCACTGTTCAAGTCTTGGATCTGGTGGCTTAAAAAATCAAGCCAGGCACATGTGCATGTGTACTCCAAATTCCAAGGAGACAGGAGGAGAAGTGATTGCAGTGTGGCCAACCCCCTTAGGGGTGATTTCTCACTTTTCCTTTCTTTCTCTCTGGTGAGCACATACGCCCTACTGCAAAACGAACAAAATAAATAAATAAAATAATTAAAAATTAAATTATTATTAAAACCTAAATATAACATTATTTTTATTTAGAGTCCATCACTGTATACCTGTATAGCACACAATATGGTTTATTTCTTCCATGAGTGAGAGAGGCAGTGAGAAAGAACCCACAACAGTATCTTGACACCACAATCCATCCCCAGCCTGAGCCACATCATGGCACCCACAACCTGGTGTACTGAGGGAGGTCACAAGACCTTGCTAAGTGTGTGGGTCAGCTCCCTCAGAGTGTCATGTTTTACCACTGTATGCCCACCCAGCTCCATTCCTGCAAATTCTGATTTTTTTTTTTTTTTTTTTTTTTTTTTTTTTTTTTTTTTTTTTAGGTTTTTGCACTTGCGAAAGACAGAGAAGGAAGGTGAGAAATCATCTCCCAGGAGGGATGGCCACATTGCATCCCTTCTCCTCCATTCCTCTCTTGGGATTTTGGACACACACACACACACACACACACACACATGTCCAGTATGATTTTCAAGGTGTCAGGTCCTCAGGTCCAGAACTCAGACTACGGTATGGGACTCGAACCATGGTCAAACATGTGGGAATCTAGCACCTTAAACACCAGGCTGACTGCTGACTTCACAAATTCTGATTTGAAGGTCAGAAGAAGGCTCATGAATTTTCCTTTCATATTGTTTCTAAGGTGATGCCTATCAACCTGAAAAAAGAAAAAGGCTGTAGCTTAATAAGTGAGATAGAAGTAGTTTATCTAAGCCAGGGCTTAGGATGCATCACTCAGATTTCAGTTTCAGGTTCCTATTTTGATCAAAATGGTGACCAAGAAAGCTGGATAATGTAATAAAGAGAGGGCCCAGCAGGTGGTGTGGTGGTTAAGGACATGACTCCCACGTGGTTGACCACGGTTCGGGGTCCTGGACCCAGTGGCTTAATTTCTCACTTTCTCTCTCTTTCTCTCTGGTCAAATTAAATAAATTAATAAAAGTTAAATTAAAAATATATATATATAATAAAGAGAAAGGGCAGAAGAGGGAAGGTTTCAAGTTCTTAAGTGTTTACATTGGTTCATATAAACAATACAGACTACTGATCGTCTACACTTATTTTTTACATCACAAATTCAAAAACATTTGGAAGAAGAAAGGGCAGGGTCACACTGTGAAATCTCTAATCCCTTCATAGCATTGCAGCTTTTTTACTGTCAACTAAAACATTGCCTTTTGGGGTAATAACCCTGATGGGTGTGGGGTGTAACCAAAGTCTCAAGCTTATGCTTTCAAAAGGCTTTAAGATTTGGGACCAGCAGTTAGCATAATGGCTATGTTGCTGGACTCCCATGTAGTTGACAGCGGTTCCTGTCCCGGACGTGATGGCTTAAAACTCACGCCGGACGCGTGTGCGTGTGTTGCCCAAGATCCCAAGAGGAAAATGGAGGAGAAGGGATTGCGGCATGGCCATCCCCCCTGGGGGGTGATTTCTTGCTTTCTGTCTCTCTGTCTCTCTCTGTCTGTCTGGCGAGCACACGTGCCCTATAGCAAAAACCTACAGGAAAAAAAAAAAAGATTCAAAGGGATCTCTTACACCACAGTCTTCTCTGGACTGTTTTTCTTTCACATGGCAAAGCTCCTGATCCAAGACCACATTTAGAATAAAATTTATTTTGTTCAGCCCTTTCCTTATTTTATAGGTGGGGAAACTGAGGTTCAGAAAAGTAGAGCGACCTTCTAAGGAACTTAGAGATCACTGACTCAGGCCAATATTTTTTTATCCTTACTTCTATCAGTTTCTTTCACTTTCATCAGTAACGAATGAAAAAGACATTATATTAAAGATACATTGCAATAAAATATAGACTCATCAAATATGTAAAATGATACATTTTTTCAGGGCTAGCACTATAATAGGAAAAAGCAAACAATTATACATCCTGTTTTTTTGCTTTACTTTATTCTTCTTTCTTACAATTTAGAGGTTAACTGATGTTTGTAGTTTCTGCAACTAATGTACTCTATAACTATTGTGACAAATAAGGTCATAAATAAGCCTGTTTGCTTAGAAAAGGAAACTTAAGTCACATTCTTTAGGTAGTAGTCACAGAATGCAACCAGATCCAGGCATTCCAGAAAATCTTAAAGAGATAGGAATGATTGCTCAACACAGTGTAAGAATGTAACAAGTTAATTTGATGAAATCATGGTAATCTTGTCATTAACGGAATACTTATAGATGGATTGTTTTGTTCAACATTTAGCTTGAAGAAAATAAATTATAGCTTCCCTTAATCTGTCAATGTATGTCACAAGTTTGAGTTAACAGAATATCTCCATAAGAACAGAATGGGTCCTAAATGTCTGTGAAAGGAAAAGGGACCCAGAACAATTTGGGGAAAGTCCTGAGAATAGGAGTAACATTGAACTAGCTAGATTGACATTACAGACAATAATGGATAAATGAGAGGTGTAATGATCTATATAAGATGCTATCTGGGGAATTAGTTGGGGGCTTCTCAGCTACTCCCTGTGCTCCAACACAGCTAAATACACTCCCTTTCTCCCTCCTTGCTTTGCCCCTCACTTACTCAGAAACAGCTCCCAGACTGTAGCCAACAACAGCAGGGAGGCTCTGTGACAGGGATAAAAAGCAAGCACAACAGTAGCACAAACACACTCACAGGCAAACATACAGCACTCGATATAGCTGGTAACTTGCTGCTCTAAATAAAAGGACATAGCAGAGAAATGGAGGAAATGCAAGTTACTCTGTTCACTGCACTTTGTACCTTCTCACCCCAACAACAGAGTGCTTAGCCACCAGTAGAGAATATCAGGTGAGTGCAAGTCAAAAGAAAAGCCTAAAATCACAGGAAAATCTACAATACAGGTCCAGATTTTTTACATGTTGCTTTCTTCCCTGAAGCTGTAACTACTAACTGAGAAAATGTTAGCGTGCTCACTGCCTTCCCCCAGCTCCCATCTCTCTCTCCATCTCCCTCCCTCCCTCCATCCCCAGAGTGAAATAGTCATGTGTGGTGACACATGCCCCCTCCATGCCTCCTTCTTTTCCCCTCTTGAGCTGCACAACTCCCTTAAAACACTGCCATACAGAAGAAAGGAACTGGAGCCACTCACCAGCCATGGCTGCTCCAGCTCCCTGGGCAAGAAAAAATCTGAAACTGAAAGTAGTCTCATTAGCTTCTTCCTTTCCTCACAGCCAACCAGCTATTGGTATTGTCTAAATGGGACATTCTACCCTCTCCCATCCTCCCTTTCCTGTAGACTACTGTGATATCTAACTTCCTTCTTTCGGAAAACAGGAAACAAAACGACTTTTATTCTCTTTGATATAAAAATTATCAAAATGAAAATATACACACATGGAAACATAGGTCTTTGCATTTGGTTTCCACTGTTTCCTTAACAGTCTTAATCAATCAGGTTAAATAAACTCCTGTTTGTTTCTGCACCTACAGGAGCTTCTAAAGGGCTAGCAAGCCTCCGTTTAAGTAAGCCTGTTCCTCACTGCAGTGTAAATGGGAAGTTTGGAGGGGACAGAAAGGCTGACCGGGAACTGCTAAGGGGAAGGCTTCTATCACTTTTTTATTTTTTTTAAGAGGTTTTTACATTAGGGCCTGTGTGCTCAACAGAGAGAGAGACAGACAGACAAACAGTGAGAGGGAAAGGGGGGATGGTCATGCTGCAATCATTTCTATTCTCCTCTTGGGGTATTGGACGTGCACGCACATGTACCCAGAAAGATTTTGAAGCCACCAGGTTCAGGACTCGAACCACAGTTTGCTATGTGGAAATCCAGCAACATGACTGCTACACCATCTGCTGGCCCTTCCTATCACTTTTTTAAAAGCTTAGATGTCTCTTTTCTTTCTCTCTCCGGAGCAGCTCATTTTTCTTTTCTGGGTATTGTTTACACATGAGACCTACACATGTACTTTTGTTTGCTTAATACACAGGGGACACTTTTACTTTAAAAAAACTAAATTATGGATATATTTTCTATTAAACCATAGGAGAGTTTATACAATGGGAAAGGATGATCGACCTTCTTTAATATCATACTACAAAGCAACTAAAATTAATGCTTAAGTTGCAACATTCTGAACTTTTGTCATGTTCTTTTATAAAACACTTCATACAATACTAACTTCATGGTGTCCCCTACCATGGGCCTCCTTATCTTCATGCCCTTTGCCTAAGCTGTGACCTGGCCTCTGACATGTCTTTGGCCAACATGATGCAGTGGAGGAATCTGATGCAGCTCTGAGCCCAGGTTTTAAGAAGCTCTATGCACATCTTTCTTTTGGACACCTAAATCTCCATGTCTCATACAGGTTTCTAGAGGATAAGAGACATGACATGGAGGAGAGCCAGTTGGCTTATTCAAGGTCACCCTAGACCAACCTCCAGCTGGATGTTCTACAAACACATGGGAGATCCCAGCCTTGTCAGCAGACACCTGGCTGTGAGCGGATGTTCTGACACACGGATGACCCCAAAACAGACAATACCACCAGCTGACTGGTCACCTCATGAACAATAGTAAATTCTTCTTGTTTTTAGTCACTGAGTTTGGGGTGGCTCATTACTGTATAATAAGTAACTGATAGACACATATTTACCTGTAGCATTTTTTGTTACAGTGCTAGTATCATAAAATCATAGATCAATAATTTGCTTTTTTAAACATAACTATGTATGACAAACATTAACTAGACATTAAAACCTATGTGATTTGGGGGGGCCAGCAGACATTGTAGTGGTTACATTACTGGACTCTCACATGACTAGCTGTGGGTCAAGTACCAGATCGGGTGTCTTAAAATTCACGCCTAGGAGACCAGCAGTTAGCGTAATGGCTATATTGCTGGACTCCCATGTAGTCGACCATAGTTCTAGTCCTGGACCTGGTGGCTTAAACTCACACCGGGCATGTGTGTGTGCATGCACAAGATCCTGAGAGGAGAATGGATGAGAAGGGATTGCAGCGTGGGGGGTGATTTCTCGCTTTCTGTCTCTCTTTCTCTGTCTGTCTTTCTGGTGAGCGTATGTGCCCTATAGCAAAAACAACTTTCAAAAAAAAAAAAAATTCACACCTGGCATGTGTGCATGGATGCCTAAGATCCTGGGAGGAAAATAGAAGAGAAGGGATTGTGCTGTGGTCATCTCCCCTGGGAGGCGATTTCTTACTTTCCCTCTCACTGTCTCTGTCTCTTTCTTGTAAGCACATGTGTACTAAGGCAAAACCCTCTAAAACTAAAAGAAAAACAACATGTGATTTTTTTGATATAGTTGTAAATGTGCTACTAGATTATAATTTTAAAACGTTTTGTCAAAATAATGCATACATAGGAAACTAACTGTGTAGTAATGAAAGACATATAATTAAAACCATATTTTTCATGGCCTACCTCCTGGTCTAGGGGTTATGAAAGCTGCACTCCCCCATAGCCAACTGCTTTTCAAATCCTGATCCCCCCAAAATCTTGGGTGTATATGTGTGTATGCCCCAATGGAGGAGCAAGCATTGAAGTGTGACTATACCCCATTGAGAGAGTGCTTTCTCCCTCTCTCTCTCTTTGTGTGTTTCTCTCTACTTCTCTCTCTCTCTCTTTCTCTCATGCATATAACCTTTGGCAATTGAAAACAAGTATATCCTCCAATACACTTCTCACCACCTCAGTCCCACATCCTAGATGTAATTTCCCTAAATTATTTTGTTTTTGTTTTTTGGTGGTAATCTTCAGACTCATGCTTACATGCCTTTTTATCCCTCTATGTCCTGATATTAAAAGATTGAAACAATGCTGTTGACTGCCTTGTGAAAAATAAAATTGTAGGTCACTTTCACTGCTTCATCTCTATCCTTTTCTCCTGTTCAGTGACATCATGATTTTGATTTTCTTGATTAGTTTTGAGACTATTTTAATTTTATCAATATGTGAGTTGATGATAGGCATACTATCAATTTTATCTTTTCTCTCCTCAAATTATACAATTTTTTTTATATTTTATTGTTGTAAAATATTGACTATCTTAACCACATGTAAGTTTAAGGGGGGCATTCAAAAAGTACATAGAAAATAATGCCATAAAAAACACTGTGCATAAATTTCAAATTTTTTTTGCCACTATAAAAAGAATTATACTTTATCAAGAAACTTTTGGGAACCAGCAGTTAGCGTAATGGCTGTCGCTGGACTCCCACGTAGTCGACTGCGGTTCGCATCCCGAACCTGGTGGCTTAAAACTCACACCGGGTGCGTGTGCGTGCGTGCCCAAGATCCCGAGAGGAGAATGGAGGAGAAGGGATTGCGGCGTGACCATCCCCCCCGGGGGGTGATTTCTCGCTTTCTGTCTCTATGTCTCTCTCTCTCTGTCTGGCGAGCGCACAAGCCCTATGGTGAAAATCTCCCCCCCCCCCCACCAAAAAAAAAGACCCTGTGCTGTTAAAACAGACCAGGAGCTAGGAAGAAACTTTTGAAGTATCCTCATGTATTCCAATTGTATTAAATGCATTCCTAACATTGTGAAATCATCACCACCATAAAATCTTCAGAACTCTTCTCATATTGTAAAACTGAAACTCTACACGCTATTGCTTTCCCTCAGCCCATGTAGGCCACCATTCTATTTATAATTTTGACTACTCTATGTACCTCACATAAGTGGAACCACACAGTATTTGTTTTTTTGTAACTGGCTTAATTTCCCTAGCCTAATGTCCTCAAGTTTCATCCAAGTTGTGTGTATGTCAGAACCTCTTTCCTTTTAAAAAATTTCATTTATTCTTATCTTTCATGAGAGAGAAAGAGAGTGAGAGACAAAGTGATAAGTACCCCAATGAAGTCCTCATGTTGTGATCAATGCCCACTCTCTGTCCAGTTTAAGAGATGCATGTACGCCTGGGATGACCAGGGTGGTTTGTGATCTGAGGTCTCAAGATCTTTCCCATGTGGGTCCAGTTGCACTACCACTGTGCCATTCCCTGTCCCTCTTTGCCTTTTAAGGCTGAGTAACATTTCATTCTATGCATCCATCACATTTTTTTTTTTTTTTGGAGAGGTTTTTCGCTATAGGGCGCGTGTGCTCGCCAGACAGACAGAGAGAGACATAGAGACAGAAAGCGAGAAATCACCCCCCAGGGGGGATGGTCACGCCGCAATCCCTTCTCCTCCATTCTCCTCTCGGGATCTTGGGCACGCACGCACACGCGCCCAGCGTGAGTTGCAAGCCACCGGGTCCGAGACACGAACCGCGGTCGACTACGTGGGAGTCCAGTGACATAGCCATTACGCTAACTGCTGGTTCCCCCATCACATTTTTATATCTATCTGTTGATGGACACTTATCTTGGTTCCGTGTCTGAATGATTGTGAATGATGCAGCTATAAACATGGATGTACACATATCTCTGTGCAGCCCTGCTTTTACTACTTTTGGATAAATATGTGTAAGTGTAATTGTTGTATTGGAGGAGTCCAACCCAGTGGGGCTCCAGGACCCGTCTGAGCCCTTTGATCTTTGAGCATCGCTTCCGGTTGGTTCAGTACGCTGGCAAGGCCACTACTGTACGCCCCCCAACCCTGGAACAAGCTTGGATCAATTAGCATATTGGCAAGGCCGTTTGCTATCCGCTCCGGGAAATGTAGTAGCCTTGCTGGGAAGTGACCCCCCTCTGACTCCCCGATATATTACTATAAAAGAATTAATATAATTTTTTCATACATCTTTGTAGTAAGATTTCCCCAAAATCCCCCGACCGCTCCCTTTACTCTAATCACTTACTGTTAATTACAGCGCTTCACTGGACACAACAAAGGGTGTGCTAAAGTTCTTCTTGATCTCCGGAAGGCCTTCCTTTCAAAACACATTTAAACTTAAAAATCATCTCTTACGCAGAAACTGACCCAGGACACCCCCGCCTCACTGTAGTTTATGTTCTGACAAAGTACATGATGGTGGCAACACAAGCACAATACAATGCCTAGGTGTGCCACAAAGTTTTTCATTAACTCATTAGTCACTTCACCACCAGTTGAAAAGGCTGTGTCCCCGCCCTTATCAAGTGAACACTAACTTCACCCTTTCAGGATAGGTAAATATAGTAGGATTCCTTTAAATAAACTTTAGATCTCTATAAAATTATATAAATATCATTCTTTATTGTGATTTATAAGAACTAATATCTGTACTTGAGATTTTCCTTTTTAGAATCACAACCAGTAACTGCAAGATTGCTGCCGCCAAGTACTGGCTGATAATTAACTCTGCCTGCTGGAGCTGTTCTCCGAAACTACACTCCCAGAACAGAAGTTCCCAAAAGCTTGCTTACATCAATCAAATAATTGTTAAATTGTATCGATGATTAATAGTCCTGCCCTTTATCAAACCCTGAATAGAACCTTTGATCTCTATTGTTAAAACTTTATGAATTGATAATTAGAACACGTAGCCCCTCTCCCGCTCACTTGCATGTATCACATTTTCAATAAAAAGGCACGATGATTCCTAGCAGTTGTCACTCCTCAGAGAGCGATCTCTGGGAAGTGTCCGGCTGAGAGGACGTGCATGAAAAGGCACCGAGACCTCAGTCTTCCTTTCCTTCGCCGCCTCCGTCGAGTCAACCCACCCCCGCTGAGGCTGGTCCCCGGCATTGTATCATATGGTAACTATTTTTTTCTGCACAAGGGAGCATATGCATGCATGGATGGAGAGAAACTGAAAGCAACCCCAATGAGGCCCATTTATAGTACTGTTTTTTTTTTTTTTTTTTTACCTCCATTTCTCCTTTCTGTCAGGACCTGGTCACACATGCATGTGCACTCCACGTTTTTCAGGCCACTGGTACCAAGATTTGAACTACAGTCAGTCATGTGGGATCTGGCTCCCTCTGTACAGTGTTTAATTGCTGTGCTATGGGACCAGCCCAGTAATTTTTATAGCCACCATACTGCTTTCCACTGTGACAATACCATTTTACATTGTCAGTAACAGTTCATAAGGATTCTAATTTCTCCACATTCCCGAGGTCAGTTGTTATTTTCTGTGTGTGTGTGTGTGTGTGTGTGTGTGTGTGTGCATGTTCTGTTTTGATTGTAGTCTTCTGTGTGGGCTTGAAGTGATATTTCATTGGAGTTTTAGGCACCACTTCCAAAGGTAGGAAACACTTATTTCTCTTGGTGAAGTGCAGATATAATATGAGCCATAAAACTGGACAATCCAGTTAGATACTTCCACTTCATTTCCACTCAGCCACCATTTTAAATAAAATTATATTCTCTATTAGAGAAACCAAAAGGACACAGTTCATTTGTTTTCATTTTATTGAAAAGGTTAAATATGTGTTCTGTACTGACAAAGGCGCTTCTTGATAAAAGAGGACTGGGTTGCCTGTATTTTCCTGCAGAAAAGAGAAAGAACAGAAGGTCAGGATGGTTATCCCTGGTGGTCTTCATCCCTCCTTCAGCACAATGCTCCTTCCATCTTCTTCCCTGTGCTTTTGACACTGTCCTTGACTTCTGGGACCCATGTAATTTACTCACCAAAATTACTCAGAGAGATCTTTGGAAAACCTATTCTTTCATATCACTTTTCTGCCCCAAAGCACTTGGGAGTTTTCTATTTCATTCATAATAAAAATTTTAAGATATGCCATGTAATAACAAAGGCCCATAAGATCAGTCTTCTCATCATTTCTCTAAATTTTTCTCTGCCATTCTCCTCCTCTCATGCTACTCTAATTGCACTGTCTACTTGCACTTTGAAAAATATGTTGAGTACATTTCCACTGTAAGACATTTGTATTTGCTGGTCTCTGTAATGTGTGTGTGTGTGTGTGTGTGTGTGTGTATGTGTATGTGTATGTGTGTGTGTGTGTGTGTGTGTGTGTGTATGTGTGTGTGTTTTCCTGCATAAGAACCACAGGTTCACACTTCCATGGTGTTCCTCCATACTTTGTACTGATTTCATATTTTCAAAGAAGCCTTTCCAGAAGAACCCATCAGTAGTAATATGAACACTATCACTTTGTGTCTCTCTTATTTTCCTACTTATTTCTCTTACTTTCTGAACTGTGATATATTTACCTCTTTATTTAGTCTTAGTCTGTCTCCACTGGCAAGAATGTAAGCTTCCTGAGGGTAAAGAATCTATTGACTCTGCTTACGGATATATTACAGGCCATCTAGAACAGAATCTTTCACAAGGCAAATGTGGGTAAATATTAGATTAACAGGGACCACAAGCAGCATGGTGGTTAAGGTGTTGGACTCCCACATGGCCAACCGAGGTTGAAGTCCCGGATCTGGCAGATTGCTTTCACTTTCCCTTTCACTGTCTCTCTGTCTCTCTCTCTCTCTGGTGCATAAAGTAATAGTGATAATGATAAATAAAATTAAATGAATAATTCTTTAAAATTTATTAGCTTAACAAACAATCCAGTGTGAAACTGTGGTCCTACTGGATGCATCAGGCATTAAAAGGTGTTCTGATAAAGTATCAGTATCTATGCAATTTTACAACTGGGACATTGGAAAATGGAAGAGATAGGGGCCAGCGTTAGCATAATGGCTACGTCACTGAACTCCCATGTAGTCTACCATGGTTCGAGTCCCGGATCCAGTGGCTTAAATTCACGCTGGGTGCATGTGCATGCATGCCCAAGATCCTGAGAGGAGAATGGAGGAGAAGGGATTGCTGCATGGCCATCCCAATGGGAGGTAATTTCTCACTTTCTATTTCTTTGTCTCTCTCTGTCTTTCTGTTGAGCACACACGCCCTATAGCAAAACCTCTCCAAAAAAAAAAAAATGAAGGAAGAGATGATGTGGTAAATATTTTATTTGAAGTATCAAGATAAACTTTACTGTAAAATATGATTTTAAATTTTCTTCCTGAGGAAATTAATAATATATTTATAATGTGTTATGATGTAAAAGTATTGAGTGAGTATAATAATCATTGCAAACACATTTTAATAAAAAAGTTTAAGTGTTAACATGAGAACTTTCAAGGAGTTTCTAAGTATTAATGGAGGGTCTGAATACAGACTGAATGATTTTGATCTGCACTGAGAGGGCAGTCAAGGAACAGTCTGAGAAACTGCCTGCAAAAATACAAACTTTATAATCAGGGAAATATTTTACACAGTCTGGTAGTGGCAATTTGGTGTCAGTAAATGTGAAGAAGTTTGCTGTTAGAGGACCAGTCCTGATTTCTCATAGTCACCTCATCTGTTTTCTCTGTTGTTTTCTTTTCAGGGTACCATTCAATGTTTGGTAAAACTGTGTGTGTGTGTGTGAGTGTGGAAGAAGAGTGAGAGAGGAAGAGGGAGAGAAGGTATGAGAAAGAAATGAAAATCAGCAATAATAGTAGTACATGTTCATTTCTATTTTAATAATTGCAACCCTGGTTCTTCTGTTGTTTCTCACTTGCTATGGCTTTATTTATCTCCTTGATTGATTAGTTGGTTGACTGTGGAGATGAAGGATTCTAACATGTAAGAACAGAGTTTTAAAATAACAGGTATTGGAGCCAGCAGATAGCATAATTGTTATATTGCTGGACTTCCATGTAGTTGACCAAGGTTCAAGTCCTAGACCTAACAACTTAAAACTCAAACTGGGCACATGTGTGTGTACCTAAGATCCCAAGGCAAAAATGGAGGAGAAGGGATTGGAGCATGGCCTGGGAGTTAATTTCTTGCTTCCTGTCTCTTTATCTCTGTCTCTCTGGTGAGCACATACACCCTATAGCAAAAATCTCTCTGAAAAAAAAAGCAAATAATCACCAAATTATCTTAACAAAAAAATATTAATTTGACCATCTAAACAGACAATTTTCATTGGTATTAGATCTCACTACCAAAATTATTCCCCCATTTATTTTATACACCAACAACTCTTGATACTTAACGATTTTCAATTGCCGGGGAAGAGGTAAAAATATCTTGTCATTGATAGTCGTTCAATGGTGGGCATCTGAGCTTTCACATTTGGATTTTCAAATGATTTCTGTACCTAAAATGAAAAGGGCTTTAGAAAAGTTATGCTTCTTATGAACTCTGGAAAATGCTAGCAATGAAGAATGTTCCTGGGGTTGATGGAGCCAAGTCCACAGATATTCTCACTCTCTGCCTCTGCTACCCTATCTCTTAAAAAGGGGGCACATCTGGGATCAGCGTTAGCATAATGGCTATGTCGCTGGACTTCTATGTAGTCAACCGCAGTTCGCATCCTGGACCCAGTGGCTTAAAACTCACGCCAGGAGCGTGTGCGTGTGTGCCCAAGATCCCGTGAGGAGAATGGAGGAGAAGGGATTGCGACGTGGCCTTCCCCCCTGGGGGCTGATTTCTCGTTTTCTGTCTCTCTGTCTGTCTCTGTCTTTCTGGTGAGTGCACATGCCCTGTAGCAAAAGCCTCTCAAAAAAATAAAAATAAAAATAAAAAGGGGGCACATCTATCTAATAATTGATGCATCTATATTTATTCAATACATGTTAAATGAATGTCTGCTACATGCCAGGCACATTGAGGGGTTGAATAAATTCTTGCTGTCATGAAGCTTGCATTTTAGTAATTAAATGTAAACAATAAACACATAAATAAAATACATACTGTGTGGGTGGTGTTAAGAGTTATGGAGTGGGGCCAGCAGGTGGCGTGGTGGTTAAGGCGCTGGACACTCCCACATGGCCAACCACGGTTCGAGTCCTGGACCTGGTGGCTTGCTTCCTCACTTTCCCTCTCTTTCTCTCCGTGTCTCTCTCTGGTCAGATTAAAATAAATAAATGAATGAATGAATGAATAAAATTAATTTAAAAAAAAAAGTTATGGAGTAAAATTAATTAGGAAAGAGGGGGGATAAGAAATGTTCTAAGTCAGAGAAAGACTATCACAGGTACCCTCCTGGACAATTATATCTAAAGTGTCTTCCTTTACCCACTACTACATGTACAGGTCTTTTTTCTCAATGGATCCTCCAAGAATATGTAGTCACACAGTTGTTAGTTAGCCTCTTTTTGTATCCATATATCACACAAAAATGTGAGTGCTAGATGTGCTTATGCCACAGCTGCCTGATTTACCCCTGTGTTATCAAGGCAGAGGCATTAACTAGTAGACAACTTGGTACACACTTATTTAATAAATGAAGCAGTGAGAATTAGTTCAAAATACTTTCCATTTCCTGAATTTCATGAAATTAGAGCCCCATAGCATACAAGTTACATTTTTATATTATTTTGTTCTACTTTCATCTTCCACTGTGATATATTGACATCTCCTCCTTCTAAACCAGATTCTAAACCCCTGAACAATAGAAACCACATGCCACTCTACTTCTATTTGCGTGCCCAAGTCTGTCATTTTCACTTGAAATGTGAATAGTGATAAATTCTTTCTGAATAAATGAATAGAAGAGGAATGAAAAGCTTACCTTCCTAAATACTTCCTCTAAGTGACAGCGCCAAGAATACTTTCGAAAGCAGGTGATGAGTTGTATGATGAAGAGAGAGCCACTTGTGGCGTTTCTCCAGGATACATTATCTACAAAGATAAAGAGTGGGATACCATTTGCTATGGCCTCCACTATTTTCTCCATTACATTTGTGTGTGTGTGTGTGTGTGCAAAATAAAAAGCCTAGCTAGGGCAGCCAGGTGATGTGGTTATGGCAACTGGATCCTATATGGCCAACTATATAGTTTGAGTGCAAGACCCAATGGCTTGAAAACATGTCAGGTGCCTGTGTGTGCCCAAAATCCCAAGAGAAGAATGGAGAAGGGATTATGGCATGGGGCATCTTCCCCAGGGTGTGCTTCTTCACTTTTCTTCTGTCTATCTGTCTCTTTCTCTGTCTCTCTCTGGTGAATTCAAGTGCCTTAGAGCAAAAAAGAAAAAAGAAAAGAGAGAGAGAGAGAGAGAGAGAGAGAGAAAATAATCTAGACAGACAGATATAGTGGACACACTTCAAAGTGTACATTAAAACACACGCACACACACTCTTTTCACAGAGAGAAAAACAATTCTGGTAGAGCCTGGACCAAAGGAACAGCTTGGCAAGAGTTACTGGAACTACAAGTGATTGGGTGGTGATTACATTTTGGTTCTTGAGACTGACATTCCATGATGTGTCTTAAGTCCATTCACTTTGCTTCAAACAGAGACTTGAGAGATAATTAATAATTCCAAGTTTTTCTCAGAAAGATGAAGGAAGTTTCCCACATTCATACAGTGAATAAGTGACCAAAAATGGCCACCTGGTTCCAAGGTTGTTTACAGGTCACACCATGCTGTCTTTCACAATGTAATAAGATATATGAGCAAATCCAAATTTTTAGTTAAAATTTTAGAAAAGTACTGTACAGCATAGTGCCAGTAGTTAATGATACTATATAAGATACTTCAAAATTTGTTAAAAGTGTAAATCTTTAGTTTCCTTACCACACACACATACAAACACACACACACACACACACAAGATGATAATGTATAAATAGGAGTGAGAAGATCTTTTGGGGGGAAGGGATATGTTTATGGCATATATCGTGATCATTATTTCATGAGTATAAACGTATTTTGACACTCATTCAATTGTATACTCTATCTACAAATTGTATGTCAGTTATACTTCAATAAAGTAAAACTTAAAAATTTGCAAACAAATGTAACAGTCACATGTAAGATACCTTAAGTTGATTATATGCAGCCAAAATACAAACCACTGTTGCCTATTAATAAACTTAATAAACTTCACCACACCATTATTTACATCTTTTTAAGGGACATTTCTAGTAGAACAACAGTGGCACTATTCTACATAGAATCAAATGAGAAATCTGGAGACAAAGGCTCAGAGTTGACAATTTGAGAAAGAGCAGCCAGTATTGGGGTTCATAATCTCTCTACTCAGAATGTTAAATGGACTTAATAGAAAAACAATCAATTATATTGAAAGACATTTCTTATATTAGGTTTCTTTAATATTTGGCTCGCCTAGGGACCAACAGTTGGTGTAATGGCTATGTAGCTGGACTCCCATGTAGTTGTCGGCAGTTTGAGTCCCGGACCCACCGGCTTAAACTCACACCAGGTGCATGTGCATGCCTGTCCAAGATCCCGAGAGGAGAATGGAGGAGAAGGGATTGTGGCGTGGCCATCCACCCTGGGGGGGTGATTTCTCGCTCTCTGTCTCTCTCTTTCTGGCAAGCGCATGCACCTTATAGCACAAACCTCTCCAAAAAAAAAAAAAAAAAAAAAAAAACATACGTGGGGTTGAGGAGCAGAAAGCAATGAAGTCCTTCTCCACATGGGTCTTGCAAACAGCATCTTCCTCTAAGTCCTCAGATGACTCTGCAGAGCTGTCTGCGATGGCTGCGGGAGAGTCTCTGACCCACAGTTCCCCACGGTTTTCTGTAGGGACATAAACTTTTGGCACTGCTGTGCGTCCTTCAGTATGACTACCGCAGATGTCTACCCCACACCTGTTTGTGAATGTTCATTCTAACCAGTTTCATTCACCCACACACACACTCAGGCACACATTTGTATTCCACCTTGCCTTCTATCTAGTGTTATTGAGCACTGTGTCAATTCACAGTGACAACATTTTGTCAATAAATAATGACAGGATTGTAAACCCAGAAAAACTCATTTATTAAGTAGAGCAAAGGAGTCACAACCTGCTCTGCATAATTTCAGAGTATAGTTACCAGTTTTTAGCTAAATAATTTCTGTTACTGTTTAAAACCTTGTTCTCAATAGCCATGAGCAATTGGAGTTCAAGGAAAAGCAAAATAGAGAGAGAAGTTAACCACAATCCACAATCCCCACAATCCACAATTCCCCATGTCCCCTCCTCTCACTACTTATTTTCACTTCAGTAACATATGGAAAAAAAAAATTGTGCTGCTACTGCATAATGGCTGTTTTCAAATGCAATTCTTCTCAAAACAGATACTGTTAAAATATCTATAAAACATTGATGTCAAACTCTCATTAAAATGATATCATTCCAAGATTTAAGAATTTCTGTTTGATTTAGGGATGCTGGTGATCTCCTTTATCAGATTAAATTGTATAGAAAGTTCTCAGCTAACTAGACAATTTCTGATATTACCAGCCACTTAGATGGCATTTTCTAATAAGTTAGTTTATTTATTGGGTAGGGTCTAATATTGTTTGCCCTAGATATAAAGCACACATCACAATCCTCTGCAAATATTTTCACACTTGGATTTTCCATCTTGGAACTTACCACCTCTGCAGGCCTGGACAATGATGACCTTGGGTTTGTCCTTTAGGCTGCGGCAGTTGCGGTTATTGAATATCCGGAAAATGGTGTCATAAAGCAGCACATCTGGTGTTTCTTTACTATGTCTAGTTCCACAGATTCCCTCCAGAATGCCATGAGACATAAATACCAAGAATGTGCTGTCTGAAGACTTGTGCTCTGATCGGGCAGCAAAATCCCACAGCTCTGACTCCATGCCCTGAAAAGATCAATGTCATATTTCAATAGGGAACACACTTAAAATCTATCCAATCTTCTAGATTTACCATGAGCAATACAAGAAAAACATGAAACATTCTGATCATGGTGCCTTTACATAGTGGTTACTCAAGGAAGACTGTTTTTTTTTTTTTCTCCTTTTTTTAAAAATGTATGATAGAATATGTATGCACATGCACAGACATGTCCATGAAGAAGAGAAAGAGTAGCACTCCCCACAGGCCTCAGTCTTGTCTAGATCCCCTTTCTCCAGTACTCTAGTATGCCAGATCTTGAGCATGCATACATGGTCCTAGTGTTTTCAGACCCACTAGGCCAGGACTTGAACTGTGGTTGGCATGTGGCTTCTGGCTCTGCAGGTTGATGTGCTAGAGACTGGGCCCCTTTTTTTTCTTCTTAAAGTGGCAGTGGCTTCCAACCTTCTGTTCGTGACTGGTTGACATATCACAGCTTGTCTTCTTATGACACACATATCATTTTTTAATCATTTTTTTAAACCTTTATTTCATGAGTGTGAGAGAGACAGATATACAACACCTCTGATGGAATTTTGACACCAAACTCCACCCCTGGCCTCAGCCACCTTGGCTCACGTGCACAGGTGTGGGCTTCTCTCTGTGCCTCTCACATGCCAGTCTCATTTTAAGTTTAGCCTTTTCATTTTTACCTTGCCTTATTTGAAAACAGTTCACTCATGTCTTTCCAGAACCACCTCATTCTTGGTACTCAGGTGTTATCTTCTCATAGAAACCTTTCTGGATTACCCCACTGAACATTGCTCCACACTCACCAATTCTCTTCTGTTTCGTTTTTCTTTTATTTTTCACTTACTTTTGACTTCCTTTTCTTTTTCTTTTTTGAGAGGTTTTAGCTATAGGGCGCATGCGCTTGCCAGACAGGCAGAGAGAGACAGAGAGATAGAAAGCGAGAAATCACCCCCCAAGGGGGATGGCCACACCACAATCCCTTCTTCTCCATTCTCCTCTCGGGATCTTGGGCACACACGCACACGCGCCCGGCATGAGTTTTAAGCCACTGGGTCCAGGATGCGAACCATGGTCGACTACATGGGAGCCCAGCAACATAACCATTACGCTAACTGCTGGTCCCACTTCCTTTTAACTCTTATGTAGACACATACACACCAAATCTCTAAAATGATCCATTTTATTTATATTTTGATTGTCTTTCTCCACTCTAACCCAGATCAGTGTGAGTTGGGAACTTTCATTTACAGTGTATCTCAATGTCAGAAAGAGCCCCCTCAGGGTCAGCAGGTGGCATAGTGGTTAAGGTACGGAATCCCATATGGCCGACCATGGTTCAAGTCCCAGAACTGGAGGCTTGAAACTCATGCTAGGCACATGTGTGTGCATGCCCAAAATCCCAAGAGGAGAACAGAGGAGAAGGGATTGTGGCATGGCCATTCTACCCTGAGAGGGTGGGGGGGAGGTGATTTCTTGCTTTCTCTCTGTCTCTCTGTCACTCTGTCTCTCTCTGTCTGGTGTGCACATGTGACCTATAGCCAAAAAAAAATAAAAATAAATAAAAAGAAGAAGAAAAAGAAGAAGAGCCCCTGACACCTGAGTAAAGACTTAATATCTGATTAACAGTCCTTACTCTAGAATTTTCTGGGGAACCTTGGGGCTGAATTCTAATCATTTCACTTTGGCACTAGCTAGAAATTATGTGGGTATACCAGTCAATCCTTTTTTGTATAGTTCAGTGGAATTTAGGGTATTCGGAACTTGGATGAGACATTGATTTTACTATCTTATACTTTCATTTTCTAATTATTTATTTGGTAGAGTCTAATATTGTTTCCCTTAAATATGAAATATACATCACAATCACCTTTTGTTCACACACGCTTGTTTTGTTCATGCATGCTTGTTTGCAATCTGAGATTGTTAAAGCTTTTGTCTAGTGTTAACCTGTTAACCCTAGAGAAGGGTATATGTTAGATATGCATGAGTTTGGGTTGATGAGGGTTCCTTACCACAGCTGTGAGTTTCTCTTTCACATCCACACTATAGCCCAGGTCCTCAAGCAGCCCCTTCATTCCTGTGATGTCATGGTTAGCCCCACGCCTCAAAGGAAGATGGTCAAACTCTGTGTTGCAAATGATGAGAGCAAGACGAGTGCGGTCCTTCTTCTCCTTTATGGGGTAGATCTACAGACAATGGATATGTAACTGACTTACCCACCCATACATCCATCACTGTTGCCTTAGTAAGGCCTCACACAGCTGCCCTCTCTTTTAATATCTACCAGAAGACATCATCTCCCTCCTATCTTAAGTGCCCGGACAAAGTACCAGGACATATCTGAGATAGTTACTCAAGAATCTTTAAAAAAACATTAGAATATTTCTTATCCTCTCCTGCTCTTTTATTTTCATCTAGTCAAATACTTTTTAGCATTAAATGTTCAGATCAAATTCCATAAAAGCCAAGAGATAGTTGTCATTGGTTTTGGTAAAAATGAATACATCAATGATTCATTGTCTCTGGTAGCATTTGTATTTCAGTACTACTTTCAACACAGTAACTTGTAATGCTTTGCAAGCTTTAACTATGTTGTTAAAGTATGTTTCATGGGCATGCAATTCAACTATAATCTAAACAATTACTTCTCAGACATATGATCTTATAAATATTTTGATTCTAGGACTATAGCTGAAATTGTCATAAATCCCAAGTAGATATGAGAATGAATAAATAAACATCAGGAATCTGCATTTATCATGAGATTAAAAGAGAATTGGAATCTGTATAAAGCCACATGTTCTTCTCCTTGCTAAAAGCATCTATGAAAAAGGTTACCACTATTTCCCTCTATCTTCCCACACTTGAGGTTTTAAGGGCATAGCACCTCTTCAGCCCTTTCTGTACATAGTTTCAGGAATTCTTCTTGAGGACAAAGCTTCAGGATGTCTGTAGATTCTGTTGACTCAGCTGGTTCATCCTCACTTTCTGGAGAAGCTGCAAGATACATCACATGGTTTATATTGTGTTTTCTGCCTCTGTGACCCAATTTCTCACCCAAAAAGATTGAGAGAGAGGAAATCCCAAGAAGAAGGCTCTTTAACAAGTAGGGGTTATAGTTATAGTTAACCTCTAGCTTAAAGATAACTATTGTGCCTAGAAAACTGTGAAAGAGAGCTGTCCTTGGTAGAGAAAACAGATCCACCTAAAGATGTAATACTAGATTCTGGGCAAGCCAGATGCATGGTGTTTAAGGAGTCTGGAATCCAAAGAGCCAACTGTGTCCTGGACCAGAGCTTGAAAAATATTCTGGGTATGTATGCATATGTGCACAAAATACCTAGAGGAGAATGGGGGAGAAGAAATTGCTGTGAGGGTGCTTTCTCACTTTCTTTCTCTCTCTTTTCCTCTGTTGAGCACATGTACTCTAGAACAAATTTTTTAAAAAAAGTAATAATAGATTCTGATGATTCTGGAAAAGACTTTTTAATGACTTAGTGGCAGATTTGGCCTTTGCATAGTCATAAAACATTTTGGATTTTGGAATGGTTTTACTCTGGGCTACTCACTTATTCATGTAAATCACCTATTGTCTCTGAGCAAAAGTATATTGCATAACTATTTTCAGAGTGTTTTCCATTAACAATATAATGTGAGTTGCATGTACAACTTTAAATTTTCTAATATCCACATTTAAAAAGTGAAAATATACATGTGAAATTAATTTTAATAATATATTTAATTTACTATAATACATACAAATTATTATAATTTCAATATATGTTATTAATCACAATTTGAGTCTTTAATCATCACATATAGTTATGGCTACCACATGGAATAATGTACCTTCTCATTTGGGGTTGTTAGAATTCTCCTCTAACGTATATAGTACATATAGATGCATACATGTACTTACCCATTCACACAAGAAATGCTTACAGAATCTTGAATCCTGTACCACTCAACTATTATTTTCAACAACCTCAGCCTGAATTTTCAACCTTTCTAGAACTGGAGCTTCCATGATCCCTCAGTAAGTGGTAAAGTCAGTTATTTAAAGGAGAAATGCTATCTAGAAAACAGTGCTGTATCCAAGGTCAAAGGGATTTTTTTTTTTAAGTCAGAAATTCTGACAGTCTCAGGATATTTTGTCTCCAAAGGGTTGAACAACCAACATGAAGTTTTTCAACCCATGTCGTAAAATACAAGAACATAATTCATCTGAGTCATCCTGATCTTCCAATAGAGGAATGCCTGACATTGCTTGACCTCATTTAATTGAGATTGTGCAAGAGACTGGGAAATTCCTGAGCCGTCCCTTGAAAGAGATGAGAAAAGGAATTCATAGACAGAAATCAGAAGAGAAACTCAGGAAGATGTAATGAAGTTTCTGTCCATAAAAGGAATGGACAGTTATGCTATTGTGTTCAGTTATATAAGCTACCCAAAATGTTCTGATCTTATTTATATGAGAAAAGTAATGTTATTCTGTATAAAATGTTCACTGTTTATTTTATAATATTTTTCTATTTCATTTATTTGTTTCTACTAGTTTTTTTAATATTGTGGAAACTCTGGGGGACATTGGAGTAGGCAAAGACTTCTTAAATAAGACTCCCAAAGCACAGGCAATAATCCCTAAAATAGACAAGTGGGACTATATTAGACTAAGAAGTTTCTGCACAGCAAAGGACACAGTAACAAGTGTGAACTGACAACCCTCAGAATGGGAAAATATTTTTGTTAAATATGCCTCAGACAAGGGACTGATAACCAGAATACATAGGGAACTCAAGTGCCTTATGCGAAAAAAAATGATGAACCCAATTAAAAGATGGGAAAATGAGCTGAACAAAAGTCTCTCTAAGGAAGACATTCGAACAGCCAAAAAGCATATGAGAAAATGCTCAACATCCCTCATCATAAGGGAGATGCAGATAAAAACTACAATGAGATACCACCTAACCCCTGTCAGAATGGCAAAGATTAAGAATATAAAAAGTGATAAGTGTTGGCGGGGATGTGGTGAAAAGGGAACCCTCCTACACTGTTGGTGGGAATGTAAACTGGTTCAACCACTGTGGAGAACAATATGGAGGTTCCTCAAAGATCTACAAATAGAACTACCATTTGATCCAGCAATCCCACTTCTGGGTATTTACCCAAAAGACAGGAGAACGCTCAGTCAGAAAAGTGCTTGCACATCAATGTTTATTGCAGCATTATTCACAATTGCCAAGACATGGAACCAACCTAAATGTCCACAAACTGATGAATGGATTGGAAAAGTGTGGTATATATACTCTATGGAATACTACTCAGCCATAAAAAATAACAAGACCCTGGAATTTGATAGAAAGTGGTCAGATACGGAGGATCTATTGCTGAGTGAAGTAAGCCAGGCTATGAAAGAAAGATATTGTATGTATCCACTCAATATATACCGACTATCAGCACTCTATAATAGAGAGCAAAAAATTGGAGGACATAAAAGCAGTGAAGGTACTTAACGAGAATAGGACAGTGTGGAATGGGGGAAGTGAAGAGAAGAGAATAGAGAAAGATAACAAGTGAACAATAGAGAGGCAGGACATTAGTGAGAAAGAGATATGGCTTATTAACTGTTGATGTTGACATGTATAGTATTCTCAACTGGATTTGTCTGAGAAGTATTTCATGATGGGCAAAGTATTTGTACAAGCAAAATGAAAAATAGCAATTGACTGTTTTAAAAAATAATTAGAATAATAATAATAATGATTGGGGAAAACATAGAAAAGATATTGAATGTTAAAGTGGGGAGATTAATGTCTCTGTACTGACTGATATGCATGGCATTCCCTTTTGAAAAAGCAATGTAATACACTGTAAAGTTATATGTAATTCAATGTAATATAATAGAAGAACATGATGATAATAAAAAATTAAAAAAAATATTTTCAAATAAATGTTTTCTATAAAGTATGATAAAACATAAGCTCTAGAGAGGCGGAAAGTTGCAAGTGTGTAAGGATACATAAGCATTTCTCTTTTTTCATTAAACAGTGACACATGTTCTCCATTTTCATTCCAGAACATTATTTCAATGTGAAGACCTTCAGGGTTCCAGGATATTCCCTGCTTAGAAAAGATATGTTTTCTCAATCAACATTTCCTCTGACTCCAGTTTATTTACAAGTTTGGAGAACTTTCTAATTTAACTGTCATCTCATAATGACCACTATGTGTTTATATATAGATATAGCATTTCCATGTCAAATTAAGAATTAGAATTTATATCTTATATCCAATAGCAAAATTAGCATGAAAACAGATTCTTTTATTGTGAAATAGGAAACATAGTGCAGTCTGCTGCCCAAAGGCAGTTCCTGTTAACTTACCAGTAAAAAAAGAAAAAGAAACTAAAAAAGAGAGGAAACAAGAAGTTAGGTAAAAATGTTAATTTTTGAGTCTTATCAGTTACCTAATAAGATGTTTGGGAATCTCTTTAAATTGCTACCAAAAAAAGGGGACTGATATAGTATAAGACAAAGCCATCTTCCTTGGCAGGTACGAATTCAAATAGTTATCTAACAGTATTTGGCACATGGAGTGCATAAATAAGTTTTTCAAACAAAACAACAAACAACAAATAGTAGGATTCTTCCTATCATCAGCTCCATACCCTGGATACTATCCTGGGAACTCAGATTGTATCTGTGTCCTTCATTTCTAATTCCCATTTGCTTCATTTTTCTCTAATTTTTAAAAATTGAGATTATTCCTGTACCTCAGGTTGGAGAAAAGGCAATGAACTTGCAAAAAGACCAGCTTAACTTAATGAGAATGCAGCCTAGACTGCAGTCTAGGATGTGTCAGACTAGCTTATACTTCCTGCTGGTGGGAACATACCTCTTCCTAGAAAAGTATTTATTGAAAATGCTTATTCGGACCTGCAAATGGAGTAATGGTTATGTCAGTGGATTCATAACTATTTATTGAAAATGCTTTCTTGGGGGATCAACAGATGACGTAATTGTTAAGTTGCTGGACTCCCACGTAGAGCCAAACCCTGGAGCCTCATACTTCGCAGATTAAAACTCACCCCAGGCAAGTGTGCATGCATACCCAAAGTCCTGACAGGAGAATGGAGGAGAAGGAATTGAAACATGGCTATCCCCCATGGGGGGTGATTTCTCGCTTTCTCTCTGTCCCTCTCTGTCTTTCTGGCGAGCTCATGCACCCAATAGCAAAAATCTCTCTTAAAAAAAAATGCTTATTCAATATACTGACACTTCACAATTTTTGTTTTTTTTGTTCATTATCATTTATTATTACTGATAAGCTCTACTATTTCATGGCCATATGTTTCAGTTTGAATTCTGTGGCGAACTGATGATTGTTACTGGTAAACTTGGGTCTGAGAGCATTTAGGCTCTAATAATACTTCTAATTTTATCTGGGTCAAAAGTTTTGGAAGGTATAAAATTTTAGACAGTTTTTAAGGGTTCTCTTGATCCTGTTTTTGTAATTGATGGAAATGAGTAGACACTGGAATAAGCTAAATTTTAGCATATCATCATAATTATGATATTAATATATATTACATGCATACTCTTAATTTTTTAATTCAGCTTATATTAATAGGCTGTTTGTATCAGTAACCTCTAGTATCCCTTATTTATTGGTTAAGAAACCACTTGCACTGTGTTGGGAGAAACTTGTCAGATGTTAATCCTGTTGACTGAGATGGAAAGGGAGTAGAAATAGTACAGATTTAGCTGGGGAAAGAAACATTTAATTTTAGATATGTTAGTTTAATGAAGCTAGTGGAACATTTGAGCAAAAATGTTAAATACACATCTAGACCTAAATGAGTCTAGAACAGAGGACAACATTCTGGATGAAAGCTAGTCCTTCAGGACTTTTTATCATGTGCCTGGCATCATTATGCTCCTAGCATACAGTCTTATAAGGAAGTTCCAGGATCATCTCTATTTCATAGATGCTAAGATGATAACTAGGAAGGTTAAGTAACTTGCACAAAGTCACATAATTCACAAGGTGATGGAATCCAGGTTTAGGTTTAGGTGTCCCTTATTGCAAAGATTCTATGATTATGTACTTCTGTGAACAGTCTTGGAAACTGGATCCTACTTCACAAAAAGACAACGATAGGTTTAGTGAAAATGATACATCAGTAATAGAAGGATGGAGGAGTCAGAGAAGACATTAGACAAGGCAATCTAGTCAAATAGATTGCAGAAAATTTGAGATATCCATTGGAAATAACTTCAGTCTTACCTGTCCTATTGGAGACTTTGTCTATGTTAAAGAAGGTTTGGATAAACTTTTGACCTGCTTCATGGCGTTTGTCTCGCACAGTATCAACCACAACCCAGGGCTTGTCTTCAGGTTTTGCCTCATAAAATTTTTTCTTTTCATCTTCCTTCAATTTCAGCACATTTTTTTCCACCAAGTCACTCAAAATGCCAGTGGCAAATTCTTTGCCTATTAATTCCAAAAGCTTAAGTGGATTTTTTCTATGATTGTTTTCTGTCAGAAATAAAGAGATTTATTTTACCATGGGCAGAGTTAAAAGAGCTTTGGCCTTACCTCAAATACAGTTCTCTGTAAGAGGAAATATTCCTGAACATACATTCTTTTTCACCATCTTCCCAACAAACTACACATCTCTTTTACTGTACTTATTGAGTTCTCTTACCCCATAAAACTTATAGTCAGCTATGTGTAATGATTTATTGCCACTTAAATTTTTCTGGTAGCTTTTTGTTTACTTCCTGTGGCACTGCCAGCTTCCTGATCACCCACTGTTTTCTTACTTCCCCTCTGGCTCAACAGCCCATAATGATGATGGCCCATTTGCTCCAAGGAAAGTTCATGCTTTTGTCTAGACTATAAATGCCTACTACTAGTCCATGAAATCTCTTCTCTGTATTTAGTTTTCTTGGTGAAAGTACTGTTTTTGAATTCATGTATATTTATATATATATCCTACACTAATGTCTTTGTGCTTAAAATGCTTAGGGGATTTAATATGCTTGCTGAATGCATGAATTAATGTTTATTCATCTAGAATGCATCCAGAATCCTAATTGTTTATCATCTTGTTCTCAATTAAATCTTGATTAGTAATAGAACTGATAATAATCTGATGACCAATCTTCCAATATAGTGGACTAGTTTGATATTGGGTTTAGGTGTTATTCTTTAGGATAATTTGAATTTTTATACAAGATGCAGATATCAAAGTAATAAATCCTTAATTTTAATACTATACATATTATTTGGGTAGGTATTATAGAGGAAGGCAGGATATCTCTTCCGTTTTCTTTTTTTCTAGAGAGATTTTTGCTATAGGAGATACAGAGAGAGATAGAGACAGAAAGTGAGAAATTGCTCTCCATGGGGGATGGCGACACTACAATCCCTTCTCCTCCATTCTCCTCTTGGGATTTTGGGCACACACACATACGTGCCCAACGAGAATTTCAAACTGCCAGGTATGGGACTCAATCCAGTCGGCCATATGGGAGTCCAGCAATGTAACCATTATGCCACCTGCTACTCCCTATTTTCAATGAACTAGTTATCCAGTCCATTTAGATATGAAGATAGTTTTTATTCAAAATGATATATTATAAAGAAAATATTTTAGGAGAATGAACAAGAACTTAGGGTCAGAAGCACTAGCCTCCATAATATCTTCAGTTATTCTTTTAATAAATGTTTATTGGGCAGCTACTATGAAAGAAAAATGGAAATTACAAAGCAAGAAAAAAAATTAACCAACATCAATTAACTTAACAACATATCTTATGCATTTACATTGAAAAAAATAATTAATTAATATAAAAAGAATACATATAATCTGGTATCATTCCACTCAATAGCCATTTGGCCTAAGTCAGCTTAACCTCTGAGTATCTTTATGAACTATAAAATGACAATAATAGCACAAACCCAATTGGTGGTTAAAATACTAAGTCAGGGGCCAGCAGTTGGTATGGTGGTTAAGGCACTAGAATCCCACATGGCCAACTGCTGTTCGAGTCCAGGACCCTGAGGCTTACTTTCTCTCTTGCTCTGGTGAGTTTATGTGTCTGATAGCAAATTAAAAATAAATAAATAAATAAAAATTAAAAATACACAAAGTACATTAAGTATCTCCAATATGGTACGTATTCAAAAAAAAAAAGTTGTTATGGATTATTTCTTGTTACTGCAACAGTCATTGAATTGAGGTCTTAGTAATAATAACAGTGAGGGACTGGCAGGTGGCATGGTGAAGGGCACTGGACTCCCACATGGCCAACCATGGTTCAGGTCCTGGACCTGGTGACTTGTTTTTAGTTTCCTTCTCTCTCCCTCTCACTCTGTGCTCTCTAATCAAATTTAAATAAATAAATAAAGTTAAATAAAACAATTCTTCTTTAAAATTAATAACAACGAAGGTGATAACTAAGAAGACAAAAGTGATCAATAAGCAAGTTCGGTCCCAGGTAAATTGAAGTAATCCTCTAACACATTAAAGGATACTATTCCTTGGGAACTTCAGTTAATACTAGCTAACTAAACTCTGTTAGATGAATTCATTGAGGGACTTTACTTGTTTTTGTCTAGTGCCTTTGAATTTCTCACACCTGTTATCTAATGATCCCCTTATTCCAATCCAATAACTGGTCAAGTCAGCCCACTTAGCCAAAGAGACAGCCATGGGTATAAATTTAACTGAACACTCCCAAGACAAGTGGTTTATTGCTATCATGAAGGAGACAAGAGAAGAAAACAATCAATACCTGCATTTAAGAAGCTTAAGTTAAGTGTTGTGAGGTAAGGCATAAACCTTGGAAAGAATTATACAATAGAGAGAATGAAAGGAATAAAAAAAGGGAAGTATGAATGTAGCAAGAAAGTATGAATGGGACAAATACAGTAAATATTTTTTTAAGAAACTCAAATCATTCTTTAGAGGGATTAATGAAAAATAAATATATTTTTTTTTAAAAAAACCTTGTCTGAAAACTTTAGACATTTTTAAGAAGGCAATAGGGAGCCTTTGTATTAAAAATTATATTATCAGGTACCTCGAGTGTGAGAAGAGAAAGTCAAATTACTGACCATCTTTCTTATTAAAGTTAACCGATGGGAAGACCTGTTCCAGCTCCGTTACATAAGGATTATCTGTAGGGACCAGCAGTTAGCGTAATGGCTATGTCACTGAATTCCCATGTAGCCGACTGCAGTTCAAGTCCTGGACCTGGTGGCTTAAACTCACGCTGGGCACGTGTGCATGCATGCCCAAGATCCCGAGGAGAATGGAGGAGAAGGGATTGTGGCGTGGCCATCCCCCCTGGGGGGGGGGGGGTGATTTCTCGCTTTCTGTCTCTCTGTCTCTGTCTTTCTGGCGAGTGCATGTACCCTGTAGCAAAAACCTCTCCAAAAAAAAAAAAAAAAAAAAAAAAAGAATTATCTGTACATCTTTAAGAGATTATAAAGTCTTACAGTCTTTGTCCCATTTTGTTTGTTTGCTAGAGGGCATGTGCACCTGCCAGAAAGAGTCAGACAGACAGAAAGAGAGAAGGAAAAAATAGCACTGCCTAATGGGGCCAGGTCACACTAGGATCTCTTCAACCTGTTGGGACTTGGGGCACATATGCACATGTGCCTGGCATGGTTTTCAAGCCTCTAGAACTAAGATTCAAATCACGTGGTCAACCATATAGAATCTGGCTCCCTTAAAAACCAGGCCACAAGACTGGTCCCTTATAGTCTGTTTAAAATTAATCTACTCGGGGCCAGCAGATGGCATAGTGGTTCCGTCTCTCGACTCCCACATGGCCAACCACGGTTAGAGTCCTGGACCCGGTGGCTTGAAAATCAAAAGGGCTTGTGTGTGCATGTGTGTGTGTGTGTGTGCTCAAGATCCCGAGGGAAAAGGGAATGCAGTGTGGCCATCTCAGCTGAGGGGTGACTTCTCACTTTCTCTCTCACTGTTTCTGTCTCTTGCATTCTCTGGTGAGCACACGTGCCCTTAGCCAAAAACCTCTACTACTACTACTACTACTACTACTACTGATAATAATAAAATATATATAAAATATTGAACTACTCATAGTCAGGGAGGAAACAGTAATCTTTTTTTTTTTTTTTTTTTTAAGAGAGAGATTTTTGCTATAAGGCGCATGCACTCCCCATAGAGAAATCACCCCCTAGGGATGGCCACACTGCAATCCTTCCTCCTTTATTCTCCTCTTGGGATTTTGGGCATGCACACACATGCACACACACATATGCACCTATTACTGAACTCAAATCAGGTTCACTCGCCCAAGTGCTATAAAACCAAACCATAGGCACATGGTGTGATGAAGGAAAGTACAGCTTTATTGCAAAGCACAAAGCAAAGAGAGCAGGCAGCTCATGCTGAAAAGACCCGGTCTCCTCAAGGTGTTCCCCACATGCATTTTTAAGAGCAAAATTAGGGACAGAGTTCCTAGGCACATAATCAGTTCAGTGATTGGTTCGAGAGGGCATGATCATCTCATGGGCATTCTCGATTGGTGAGGCCTTAGATAATCAAATTTCTCCTCAGGTATCTGGAGCCATTCAGCCTGGAGTCTTTGAGCTCACAACCAGCAGTTTCCAGCCTATAAAACATCTTACATATTGAAATGAAAACCTTATCTTTCCTTTAAGTGAGAGTTTTAGAGGTCAAATGGCCCTCATTCATGGTCCATGTTGGTCTTATTATAAAAGTCTGAAGACTTACTTCTTATTCTGGGCCATTACAATGTAAATGGACCTTGTATTTCCAGAACCTTTGAAATTACATTAGGGTTGCTAGGTTTCACACCTGGTGTGAGTCCAGGACTCGAACCACGGCTGACTATGTGGGAGTCCAGTAACATAAACTATCATGCCATCTGCTGGTCCTGGAAACAGTAATCTGAAGGGTTTTTTAAATGACTGTAGATTGCTCAAATATGTTATAAGGTTTAGAAACTACTCGTTTAACCTCTTCTTTGAATGATGCCAAAAGTGATATGATGTATTTGAGTCCCAGCTGTCTAAATAGCTAATGACTCCATCTTGTAAGCTTTCTCAGCTTCTATGACCTAAAGGCAGTGTGGAGGATATATCTGGAGGGTTAAATCCTGGAGAGAGGAAGACCAATGAAAAAACTATAAGAGTAATCCAAGGAATAAGGTGCCAGACTAGTTGTTACCAGAACTAAAGAGATAAGGAAGGGGGTGGGAATGCAGTCCCTTTAAACAGATTAAGAGTGTAAGTCAGTGTAAGAAATGGCAAAGCGTGTGGGCACTCAAAGACTCTCAGATCTGATTCTGGGAAGGATGTTTATGTCCTGGATGACTAATTTGGAATAAAGAGGAAGTAGAGAATTCACAGTGCATTTAGAAATTCCCAGAGTTACCTCACAAAATAACTACTCTGTCTTTATCCTCCCTTTGATTACCTGAAGCTGAGAGAAAGAAATTAAGTTCTCTGATTTGAAGACCATACTCTCTCGTTCAGAGTCTTTAAAGCTAGGTCCACAGTTCACGTTATAAACAACTGACAGGAAAGAATTCAGCTAGTACAATATTAAGTTGCTTCCCTTTTGTTATTTCTACCTGTCACAGGGCAATGGGTAAAGTGTTTTCTAAGACCCAAGCCCCTAACCCCCTAGTCAGAAGAAGACCCACACTCACCAGCCATAGGTAATAGCTTCAGTTCCTGCCTACTGCGGTGAAGAGACAATGATTAGAAACTGAAAGCCGCTGTTCATTTTCTTAGTGCAAGAGGTGGAGACTGTGAAACTGCTGCTAGTAACTTCCAGGTCCTTCCTTTGTCGGGAAGTCCCCAGGAGTCAGCAAATTGGCTCTGAGTCCTGAACTCTAGTTGCCTCCTTGAGAAGGAAAAAAAAAGTGAAAATGACCAAACATTGTCCTGTAGGTTGGCACCACTGGTTGGTTTTCTCCTTTCTCCAAGGCCCTCATGCCTCTTTCTCTCTGTCCTTCTGATCTCTGAGCACTGCAACTTCTGCACATTTAAAAACACAAATACTGAAGACTTGTTAAATCTAATATCTTCTTCCATTTCCAGATAAGAATTAACTAAATACGAGGGAACTTCCAGAAGTTCATGGAAATACATATTATGAAAAAACTATGCGTGGATCTCTATTTATTTTTTTTGCAACAAAATGAACTAATGACGCAGGAACAAGCACAGGCAGTAGGGGTGATTAGGCCCACACTGGCAATGAGACATGGGTTCTTGTCCAACACTCAGAAGGAATTAGTGATACAGACATAGAGAGGAATAGCAAAGCAAGGAGTTTATTGAAGGAGATGAAGGAAAGCCAGAGCTACCACGAAGAAGGGAGGGGACCTGGAAAATGGGTTGCCAATGAAAAGCTGAGGTGAAGAGTTTCTGTCAGTTCTTTAGGCTCAGATTTCTAAGAGACCTCCAAGATACAGAATGAAAAAAAAAAAAAAAAAAAAAAAACACAAACACAAGTAGAAAAAGAGAAATTTTAATAAAATACACCCCCCCATGCCTGAAAGACAAATGTGTGGGCAGCCACAAGAGGACATCTACATTGGGCATGAGGTTAGGTGTCAGTTTTATCCTGAGAGTTGGTAATGAATATTTAGCAGGAGATCTGTTATTGTATTTGACTTCTTTGTTTGGTTTCCTGGGCTTTTTCCTGCACTTGTGCTTCTCTCTCAGGTTATTATAGTCTACTCGGCAAGAGATAAGAGGACATCCAGACATAGCAAAATTTATTGGAGTTTATTGATTAAGCTGGTGGCCTGGTGGGGGGGGACTCATGTCTCTCTCTCACACACACACACACACACACACACACACCCCATAGCCCCAAGTGAAAGGAGAAAGGAGCTTATACAAGCCAAAAATGCACAACCATGCCCCAGGTGACTTGATGATTTACAAGGACAAAGAGCAGTGGCCTTGAAAGGGTAGGGGGTAGGGCTTTACAATGTAAAAGCAAAAGCACATTACAGAAGCAAGAAAAAGCAGGTAAGCAGGTTAATTATCCTTAAGGTGATTAGGAGAAGTGTAGTTTTAAGGACAATAGGAATGTTAATCACTCTATTTATTCTTAAACAAAAAAGAGGAGGACAGGTTTCCAGTCATACAAATTAAACAGTTCAAAATGGAGGAGTTCCTCCAAGATGGAGTCATGCCTGCTTCGTTCCCCACTTCTCTTGGAAGTGCTCCTCTAAGATGGAGTCATGCCTGCCTCAGGGTGGGGAATTTAACTATCTGATCACACATGCCCATGCCCAGGGTGGTTTTTGAAGGAACTAGCATCCTTATCTGGATGCACTGCCCAGATCTTGACTTATCAAATGTCCATTTCCTATCATAGTGACTCTTCCCTGGGAATCCTGCTCTATTTACATACTCATTGGGTCTAATTCCTGTCTCACTAGTTTTTAAAATCTATTTTCCATGAACTTTTTGAAGACCCACTTCCCATAGTTTCTGTTTCCTGAATGTGTGTCCATCATGGTGCTACTTCCTTTTTCCTGCTTTTCTGTTGTCTAAAGCTCTTACTGGAAATACTTCTGACAGGACCCTCCTCTCCACTCCCCTTCATGCTTTGTTACTGAACTCAAATCAGGTTCGCTTGCCAAGCCCTATGAAACCAAACCATAGGCACATGGTGCGATGAAGGAAAATACAGTTTTATTGCAAAGCACAAAGCAAGGAGAGTGGGCAGCTCATGCTGAAAAGACCCGGTCTCCTGGAGATATTCCCCACATGCGTTTTTAAGGGCAAAATTAGGGGCAGAGATCCTAGGCACATGATGAATTCAGTGATTGGTTGGTTCAAGAGGGTGTGATCATCTCATGGGCATTCTTGATTGGTGAGGCCTTAGATAATTAAATTTCTCTTCAGGTGCCTAGAGCCATTTAGCCTGGAGTCTTTGAGCTCACAACCAGCAGTCTCCAGCCTATAAAACTCCTTACATGTTGAAATGAAAACCTTATCTTTCCTTTAAGTGAGAGCTTTAGAGGTCAAATGGCCCTCATTCATGGTCCATGTTAGTCATTATCATAATCAAAAGTATGAAGATTTACTTCTTACTCTGGGCCATTACAATGTAAATAGACTTTATATTTCAAGAACCTTAGAAAATACATTAGTTTCATTTTCTCCTACAGCCTAAGACTACCTTCACATTGAATTTTTCCTACAGATGATTGTTTACCTGTGCTTGTTTGTATCCTTTGAGCAAAGTTTGATCTTAGAAGCAATCTCAGGCTGTAGCATAGTGCATACATGATGGTACAGAAGAGATACATCCAAAGGAACTGCTAGTGAAAGGGAAGAAAAAGTAGTGACTTGTTTAACTTAGAAATTCTATTTTTAAAAGAAAATTCTAGAGGTTTTTGCTATAACCAGACAAACAGAGAGAGACAGAGAGATAGAAAGCAGAAATCACTCACCCTTCTTTTTTCTCCGGATCTTGGGCATGAGTTTAGGATTAGAAACATAGGCCAGTCTCATATCTACAAGTGAAAAGATATGTTTTTTAGTGCTCCCTAAATCTTATCATTGTTGACTGAGTTATTTTATCCACAAACTCAATTTCACTGCATCACACAGGGATATTATTTTGTATGCAACACACCCTCGTGTTTGTTCATAGAGTGTCACGCACTGTCTCCTAGTTGTTTTACCTTTTTGAATGGTCTTATTTTCTTCATGTATTGTGAACTACTTGGGATCTAGGAATGAATCAAAAATTATTTTATATCTTCAAATACCTTAACAAAGGGGAGAAGTATGCAGGTTCTGGTCCTGGCCTTGTCAGTAAACTCCGGGATAGTTAGACTATGTATGTAACTATCACACCTGTCTTGTCTTCTCTTAAGCTTTCCTGCTAAGTTCCAACTTCCTTGGAGTCTCCTACCCACTGTGATTTAAATCTGTATCCCTAAGCAGAAAGTTCAGCAAATGATTTTTTTAAAAGAAGAAATGGTGGGGTCAGCTGGTGGCTTGGTTATTAAAGCATGGACCCCACATAGACAACAACACAGTTCCAGTCCTAGACCTGCTAGCTTGAATAGCATACCAAGTATGTGTTCATGTGTGCCCAAAATCCCAGGAGGAGAATGAAGAAAAAAAGATTGCTATATAGCCAGCCCCCGCGGGGGGGTGGGGGGAGGGGGGGCTGCTTTCTCTTTTTTTCTCTCTCTCTAGTGAGTGCTTAGCAAAATTTAAAGAATAAAGAATGATGTGATTGTTATTTGCTATTTCAAATCTTAGGCTCATGTCTAGAGACGCTAAATCCATTATCTGCTCTAAATTCCACCCCACCCCCATCTTGCAGTATGGTAAACAGATAAAAACAAAACACAGGACAATCTTTTGTTTTTATATCATGTTTATTAGGATGTGGAAAGAAATATTTCCAAAACATGGGTGCAGAATAATAGAATTCGTTATTTCCTACAAGAAAAGGAAGTAAAAACAACTGTGAATAAAAGGAAGAGCCCATGCTGTGTATCAATATTAACCTGCTAAGCGCTGAAGGGGAAGAACAACTAAAAATGAGCTTTCATAGGTGTTCTGGATTAGCTAAGCCTGAGAAAGGACCATCCAACCCCATAGACCTTGGAGAGCCAAGCTCTGAGTTGAACAGAAGAAAGCCATCCCTTTAGTGTCCCCCATTTATTGTATTAGACATAGCAACTTTGACCAAGGTAGAGTTTAACTTCAGTACTCCCTCTCACGTTCCCCTACCTGCTCCCCACACACACCTGCTCACAGACATTGATGCAACTTACTAATTTTAATATCCTGGGAAGAGATAAAAGCATCTTGTCAATGTCACTCTTTCAGTGGTGGGCATCTGTGCCCTACCATCTGGCAGCTCAAAAGAAAATCGTACCTAAAAGAGAAAAAAAGGGGGCCAGTGGGCTGCATGGTGGTTAAGGCTCTGAACTCTACACGACTGACTGTGTGACTCAAGTCCCAGACCCAGCAGGTTGAAAAAACACACCAGAAATGTATGTGTGCATGCCCAACATCCTAACAGGAGAATAAGGGAGAAGGGATTTTGTCCCCCTGGGGGGCAATTTATCACTTATCCTCTCTTTCTTCTCTATCTCTGTCTGGCAAGTGCATATGTCTTATCACAAAAAAGGTGAAAAATAAAAGAAAAAGAGAGAGAGAGAAAGAGGCAGAGAGAGAGAGAGGGAGAGAGACAGAGACAGAGACAGAGAGAGAGAGAGAGAGAGAGAGAAGTATGTAGATCTTTTATTCCTAAGTGCAAAATTTAGGCTTAAGCTTGAAAAACTGGAAAAAAATACAGCAAAATAAATACAAATTCTTGCACCTATAAGACTCATAGCAATATGCATATCTAAGCATGGCATTGCCTCCCAGTCTTTTAAATCTGCTGTTGGATCTGATAGCTGCAGTAGACACAGACCAGTCTTATTCCACTCATTTCTTTTCTCAGAGAAGAATGGAAGGTAACATTAAGCATTGCTTTCTAGGAGTGGTGGGTCATAACAGATTTAACTTGGCATTCTGTTTTGCTGATTCACCAAAGAACCTAGAATCTCCTTTGAGAAGAAAAAGATTATGTCTTCTTTTGTCTGGAAGGGGCTGGCCTCCCACATGGCCAGCTGTGGTTTGACTCTCGGACATGGAAACTTGCACTCTCACTTCCCCCTCCCCAACTCCCACCATCCTTCGCTGGGCAAAATTTAAAACAGTAATAATAATAATAAATAAAATTAAACAGATCTTAAAAATACTTCTTTCTAAATTTATTTTTCTATGTCTGCTACATTTCTAACTAGAGTAGCCAACATCCAGAGAAGCAGAATGAGAGGAGTGTAGAGCCCCTACCTTTCGGAAAATTTCTTCCAGGTCACAGGACCAGGCATATTCTTGAAAATTTTGGATGAGTTTCATGATAAAAAGAGAACCCCAGAAAGGATGTCGCCAAGAAACGTTATCTGAGAATAAAGCACATTCCAAATCTCATGACAGACTTTTACCTGGACTCTGAGAGGAAGCCCTAATATTTGCTCTCCAGTTGTGCTATGCTGTTGTGTTTACCCTATTTTATGTACACTACATGCCATTTTTCAGTGAACATATTAAAAGTTCAGTGAGTATACTTGTACTGATATTTGAAAAGGATGCTGTATATGGTGCAGATATTAGGGTGGCTTAGTCCCTGAGTTCAAGGAGGCAAAACTTAGCAGAGAGATGGAAAAAGGCAGAATGGGGTACAGAAGAGTTATTGTGCCTTGGGGAAAAATATTTAAAATTTTCTTCCAAAGGTGATACTTATTGCCTCTAATATCAATAAATTATATACTCTGAAATGCAATGGCCTCAACCATAAGGGGTAGGGAAGGAGAAGGATATAATAAATTTCTACCACAAAAATGTTTTTGGAGATTAGATATAATACATCTCAAGTATCTGGGAGAATGCAGAGTATGTAATACCCAGCCTGGTAATACTCAGCATGGTAATTATACTAATAACTCTTCAACTTATGTACTTTGTAAATAATTTTAATTAAAATCAAGAAATATTGATCATAAGATGTTTACTCAGAGAAAATGTTAGCTAAATATGAAAATGGTACCAAAAGAAAGAAAATATAAACCTAGGAAATGTTTAAGAAGAAAATGCCACCTCCTATTGAAAGACAAGAAATTCTTAAGGAGAGAACTTTTAAAGAATACCAATATTATTCTTGTAGTAGCACAAAGAAGTAATGAAGACATATAAAAAATATACAAAGGAATTTAAAAGAGGAAAGCATTACTAGGCCAATCACTGGCATGGTGGTAAAGGCATCTGAATTCCACATGACCAACTGAGCAGTTCGTCTGGGACTCAGTGGATTTAAAAACACATCTGCACAAGTGTGTGCATCCCTAAAATTCTCTGAGTAGAATGGAGAAGAAAGGAGTGCAGCATGGCCATGCCCCCCAGGGGTGCATTCTCACTTTTCCTCTCTTCTTTCTTCTGTCTTTCTCCAGCAAGCACATATGCCCTATAATAATTTTAAAAGAGAGAGAGAAAGAGAGAGAGAGAGAGAGAGAGAGAGAGAGAGAGAGAAAAGCAATAGCAATTGCTCTGTATATAATCATGGATACATCCTTTAACCAAACCTTTTAACCAATAATAATGCTAATAAAATATATATTAATAATACATTAAAATGCTGTTCATTAACCATAGTTGTTTTATGAGGCTGGTCTCAAGTTAATAAGAGAGAGGGTAGAGGCAGATATTTCTGCAGTTAGTCATGTAAGAGTCCAGCGCCCCCAACCACCATGCCACCTGGTGGCCCAAAGAATAGTTATCTTTAATATTAAAGTCTGCTAAATACATGGGTTTTTGGCATGGTATTTGTTTGTTTTTTTTTTCTTTTTTTTTTGGAGAGGTTTTTTTTTGCTATAGGGCGCGTGCGCTCGCCAGACAGACAGAGAGAGACATAGAGACAGAAAGCGAGAAATCACCCCCCGGGGGGGATGGTCACGCCGCAATCCCTTCTCCTCCATTCTCCTCTCGGGATCTTGGGCACGCACACACACGTGCCCGGCGTGAGTTTTATGCCACCGGGTCTGGGACGCGAACCGCGGTTGACTACGTGGGAGTCCAGCGACATAGCCATTACGCTAACTGCTGGTTCCCGCATGGTGTTTGTTTTGATTATAGAAAAAAAACATTGAGTTTTATGTCAGTATATGGTCAACACATTGCAGAACCTGGCTTTCTCCTGTGAGATGTAATCACATTCTAGAAAATAATCTGTGAACCAAACTATTTGATCAGAGGCATGACCTCAGGACTAGAGATGAAGAGGATGTGAGTTTGGAGGAAACTACAAAACAGGTGGATGAAAAGATTCATATGGCCTTTATTTAAATCTTGATAAGTAAAATATCTTGAGTTGTTACAGAATGGAAGCATATTTAATAGTAGCAGACATTGGCCCAGCTGCAGTGACATGCACTAAAACTCTGTACACAGCAGGCTAGGACTACATGGGAGGCCCAAATTCCATTCCTGGTCCAACCTAAAAGCCAGGTATGATGGTGTACACCTGTAATCCTAGCCACTTGGGGAGGCTGAAGCAGGATCTCACAACAATGAGATCCTGTCTGAAAATAATAATAAATTAAAATATTAAAAGCAGTTATTTAATGTGTGCTTTGTGTTTTGCTCGATATTTCACACACATCTTATTTAATCCTTAGAACAATATTAATAGTCACATGTGTTCATCAGAAACTAGAGTAAAGTACAGAAAGTGAATACCTAGACCTGGTTTACAAAATATTAAATTGCAGAACCAGGAAATAATCACAAGACTCTAACTCCAAAGCTTACATTTAGATTTTTTCAGATGTGTTCTGTTTTATATATTCCATACTTTAAGTTATAACCTTCTTTAAACAAGGACACCAGTATGCTTTGTCCCTTTTCAGTCTCTATGTCCCTGGTCCACACTAGTCTCCTAAAAATACATGTCTGGACTGGACCCTGGAGTGATCCCAACATTGTGAATCTTTTCTGTGAGGAGTCAGATTCTAATTTAGTTCAGGGTAAACATTCCTCTAATTTTTTTGTCATTTCTCCCAATTCCAAGAAAATGTTTTGCACCGTGGAGTAGTTTACTACTTACTAAATTACTATTTCTGTGAAAACATAGAACATTTGGTCTCTGTGGGTCTGGAGAATCAAATAGACTTCTAGAGGAAGATTTGAGTTGATCTGTAAAGTCACATCTGAAGTTTAGCACAGGTATCCACACTTTAAGAAGTAGGTGTGGCGACCAGCAGTTAGCGTAATGGCTATGTCGCTGGACTCCCACATAGTCAACTACGGTTCGAGTCCTGGACCTGCTGGCTTAAACTCACGCCAGGTGCATGTGTGCATGCCTAAGATCCTGAGAGGAGAATGGAGGAGAAGGGATTACGGCATGGCCATCCCCCCTGGGGGTGATTTCTTGCTTTTTGTCTCTCTGTCTCTCTCTGGCTTTTTGGCGAGCACACGCACCCTATAGCAAAAACCTCTCCAGAAAAAAAAAAAAAAAAAAAAAGGAAGTAGGTGTGAATTTCTGTATTGGTAATCTTCACAAACACAGTGTTCTGCACAGAAACTCTACCTGGTGTCGAAGAGCAGAAAGCAATAAAATCCTTCTCTATATGGGCTTTCTTAATGCCATCTTCTTCAAAATCTTCTGGAACCGATATGGGTCTGTTTTCAGCACCTCCTACAGAATCTTTTAACCACACCACACCTTGGTTCTCTGAAAAGACAATATTTAGTTTCTTGTTACTACCAAATGCCAAAAAATTACATTCTCCTCTAACCCTCTGTTCAACCATATCTATCAATTTATGTTTGTCTTTCATTTGCATACACCTCAAGAACTATCTTTGTAATAATTCTTATCTCTCCTAATGCTCAAATGAATGCTACTGACATTGGAACAGCAAAGCCTCAAGACTGAAAGTATTCTCTCTTTAGTTGTAAATGGAACTGAGACTCTACCAACCAGCCACAAAATTCACAGCTACCATAATCATGACCAGTGACAATAAGTGTTCCTTGATATTAAGAAACAGATACAAAGAAGCTGAAAAATACTGTATGCAGGCAGACAATAAAATCACTGAATGTCTTGTGTTCTGATAGACATCAGGACTCACCACCACGACAGGCCTGGATGATGATCACCTTGGGTTTGTCCTTCAAACTTGGACAGTTCCTGGTGTTCAACATTTGAAAAATGGTGTTGACTGGTAATATATCTGGGACTTGATCACAGTATGTCTTCCCACAAATGCCATCCCGAATACCATGAGACATGAACACCACGAAAGTACTGTCAGAGGTCTGGTGCTCTGGGCGAGCAGCAAATGACTCCAGTTCTGTAACCATGCCCTGGAAGAAACCATAGTACCCATTTTAGACTACGTGATTTGCTATCCTGGCACCTTTGTAATCCAATAAAAGGATACTTAAGGAATTGCTTAAGGAATTCCATGAAAATCAATGGAGTGGGAAATAAAATTTAAGTCTTAATTCAGAGAAAGATGAGGAAATAAAAGACTGGCATGTCATCCAGAGTTTTCTAGTAGAGAGACGGGAGTATTATTGAATTAATAAAACACTTCTCAATTAGAACTTACATCAGGCTCTGGGTAAAAGACTCTTGCATTCAAAGAGGATATGTAGTATCATTAACCTTCAAGGGCAAATTTAGATTGTACATAATCAAGGCAGTAAATGTCTGAGTGCAGCCGCCAAGCTTTTGAACATTATTTAAGTATATGAAAGACATGACCATCATCTCTCCAGTATGATAATCTTACCGAAGCAGTGAGATTTTCTTTTACATCCACGCTATATCCCAGACCTTCTAGGAGTGTCTTCATACCTCTGATGTCAACATCAGCTCCAACCCTCCTGGGAAGATCATCAAACTCTGTGTTGCAGATAATAAGGGCAAGACGTGTGCGTGTCAACTTATCCATTATTGGATAAATCTGTTGGAAGGGCAGATTGGATGAGCAGTCTTACTCTGTTCAAGTTAATATTGATCTTACATGTTTAAGACAGCTTCCTCTTCCTTAGTCCTATCAAGAAACCAGATCCCATGATATGGTTTAATCACAGATTAAAAACAAGGAAAGGGACTGAATCCTACTTTAGGAGTTGGAATGGAGTTTATAATGCCCAGATGGCAGCTGAGCACCTGACTTAATTGACTGATATAGCAGAATAAATTTCATTTATTTTTTATTTTTTAAACAAAGTTTATTGTGTATGTTTTTGGCTTACAACATAATATTAGGAGTTATAGATAGATAGTACAATGGTTACTATAGTGACACAGATTAACATTTTTAACATTTGATGTTGTCACGTGTGTGTGAAAGACAAGAGCCACTCAGATATACATCTTTAACAAAAATACCTAGCACAATTTTAATTGATAGGTGAGATTTTGAAAGATGCACAGGCTTTGAAATGCAATGATTGAATTTTAAAATTGACTCCTCCACTTTCTGATTGTTAAACTTTAAGCAAAATGTTCAGTCATTTTATGTCTGTTTTCTGATCTCTAAATTAGGTTATTTTGAGAGTTTTATCTATTTTTGGGGAGTTAATTGTATTACATGTATTTTGAGAGTTCAATGGATTATGCAAACAGTTAAGAACACTGTTAGACCCACCGTATATGGTCAATAACTGCCCTTGTTATTATTTTTGTTATTATACTATTTACTAAAGGGATTAGATGAAACTTTGAACTCTCTTCACAGGCATGAAATTCTAGGAGATAGGAATCTAGGAGATAGGAAGCATCATAATGATTCTCCAGAATTTCTCAACAAAATTGGCTCTAAGAAAGACCCACTGCACTTTACAATGGCCTCCAATGTATCTTTGACCAGATCTACCGTTCTATTTTGAGCACAGCACCTCTTTTGATTTTTCATTCCATATCCTTTGAGCTGTTTCTAGAGTGCAAAGCTTGAGTTTCCCTTCTTGGTCTGAGTATGTGGACTTCACTGGCATGTCCTGCACTGCCTGCTGAGCTGCAAAAGACAAGACATGTTATGAATAAAGGTATCCCATTTGTCCTGGTCCATGTTCCTCCCAGCGTTATCTATGTATGAAGCCACAGAGGAGGGAATTTATTTTTAGGTGGACACCCTAAGCTGATTAACACTCTTGAGTGAGAAAATGCTAGTGGGCCATATTCCAAGTCAGAGATTTCTAGCAGTGTGTCACATCTATCTACCTTTATCTCCTAGGATCAGCATTTTCATAAATGTTTTAGAACAACACATAAAAAGGGAGTTTTTCAAGGCCATGCATGATAAAATACACACACACACACAAATCAGTATGTTAGAAAAAATAGTTAAGATACATATTTGCTTAAGAGATTGAAAGCTTGGGATAAATTTTTGTGGGGATATGTGTTTCGTCTACTTAAATGTTTTTAAAAAGATGTATACTTATCTACTTATTTATTTTCTTAACAAGCATGATAATAGAGATTAAGGATATATATATATATATATATATATATATATACACACACACACACACACACACATATACACATATATATACACACACGCATATACACATATATATATGCGTGTGTGTGTGTGTGTGTGTGTATGTGTGTATATATATATATACACACACACACACACACACACACACACACTCATAGGCTCATTTTATATATATATATATATAAAATGAGCCTTTGTTCTGTCCTTCCAGGTCTCATTCTAGTGAATATATGAACTAGAATGCTAGAATGAATATGAAATAGAATGATAAAGGCTTAAATTAAGGGACATATTAGATGGATTCATAGCATTAAGCATTGATTGCACAAATATATGAGGAAGAGTTTTCACAGTGGTTTACATGAGAAAATTCCCTAGGCTTTTATTTTATCACAAGTTCAACACCATCCAAGAATACAATGTACTTGCTAAAGAAATTAGTGTAACCTTTGTTTGTTTCAAAATAGAAATAACTTTTTCTAGAAATTTGGAGGAAACTTCAAACTAAACTAAACCATTAAAATGAGAAAATTATATTCCGTTTTGAAGAAGCATTTAAATAAACTGTATTTAGGTAAACCAATACAATATGATATGTGTTGACTGTGGAAACGATAAGAGCTAATTAGAATGAATATATTGGAGAAAACTATAGAAATAAACATTAAATAGAAGAAATGTTGTTTCTTCATAAAGGAATCTGGAGAACAATAAGAAAAATTAAATAAGAAATAGACCATGTGATTATATAGTACGTTTCCCATCCTATAAAATGTTGAAGAACATATACATGGGATAATCATTCTTGATAGATTTAGTAGAGTTATTTTGAACTTGGTGTAATATTTGTTTCCCTGGCCTCTACATTTCTTCTAAATATAAGGTTTTATTGTAGGGCAAGAAGCTCACTTTGAATAAAATTATCCCAGAATTATAGAAGAAAAACTGTTCTAGGACAAATAATACACAGATTATTAGGTAAACAGAGGCTGTACTCATACAGAAATAAGATTAGCTAGCAAGGAAACTAGCACATGTTGACCCTATCAGTACTCAGGAAAGGTGAAACCACTATTTTCAAGGTAGAACACCAAAACATTTTTAAGATTTGTTTTCATCTAGGACTTTAAGTATTTCCTATGTGTCCTCTAGTATTGCATGAATAAAATTATTTTTTTTTCTTTTTTTGGAGAGGTTTTTGCTATAGGGCATGTGCGCTTGCCAGAAAGACAGAGACAAAGAGCGAGAAATCTCCCCCAAGGGGGGATGGCCACGCCACAATCCTTGTCCTCCATTCTCCTCTCAGGATCTTGGGCATGCACACATGCATGCACACATGCCCGGTGTGAGTTTAAGCCACCAGGTCTGGGACTCGAACTGCGGTCAACTACATGGGAGTCCAGAGACATAGCCATTACGCTAACTGCTGGTCCCAATAAAAATAATTTTTTGTGGTACAGACTGCCTAAATATTCAATGAGACACTCTGCATTTTTCCTTGGGCATTCAACTAGTATATAGGACCAACTAGTGTGGCCATGTGATGAGATGGAGCCTAAGGAAAGCAAACAGAAGTACCACATGACACATCTATACTGAGGTAGAAGAATCCCCACAAAAGATCCTCCAAATCCTTCCCAGGGCCGCTAACTGAATGGTCTGAATGGTTATGACCATAGTTATTTTGGCATTATATGTTGCTGTCATCACAGCCATGGTATGGAAGAGGTGCAGCATTTGGAAAGAAACTGTCTAATGATCAAGAATGACCAGTTTTAGTTTTTCATAAATAAGAAACAAGTTTCTGTCATATCTGAGCCATTATAAATATTTGACTTTGTTGCAAAATTTGTGTTATCTGATATAGGTGTGTGGTATCATTTCTGCCCTTAAATTTTTGGATGGCTCTAAGTTGATAATAAAGACTCTTAAGCAGCTGTTTATTATTCATAATTCATGTATTTGTCCAGGCTCAATAAGAGCAGTATCAGTGTTTATCTTTTCATTATTCTGTAGCTAGTCCATATAATAGGTTATGAACACAGTTGGCATGTGATAAATATTTTTCTAATAACCTAGTAGTAATAGTAATTCAGATTAAGTTATTTGTGAAATCATCCTTTAATTTCAATTACTGTGAGCCGTATCACTATTACATGGGACCATACCTATGAACAAATCAGATATGTTTAATTTCTTTACAAAGTGTAGCGACAACTTGGGGAAAGGATGACTTTATTTTTAAAAATAGAAGTAAAATATACTGAGAGTTATTGCTAGAGAACAACACAGTGCTGTAGGAACAGGGGCTTCAAAATGCAATAGTAGCAGCATATATAGAGAGGCAAATCTTCATTTGAAGGAATAAATTAATACTACTTAGCCACTGCTTCAGTATTGGAGTGAGAGAAGAATGAGCTATGTATGAATTTCACATTTCAAGTTTGAACAAATGGTGATGGTGGCACTATTAGCCAAGACAGGGAAAACTGAAAGAGAACCAAGATGAGGGAAGAATGGCTAATTCATCTCTGGAAATGTTTAAAGATTTCTATGTGTGATATGAGTGAATATGTAAATATTGAATAGTGAAGTTTGACACTAAGTGGAAATCAAGATTTGAGGCACAGATTCATAATTTGTTAGTATAGCTATAGATATAATATAATAAGAAAATAAAAAGGCACAGGAACAATCCATGAGAAATATCTATAACTGCCTCCCCACCCCAATATAGGGCTTGAAGAATAGTTTTCCTTTGAAAGCATGATTACCTGAGAAGTAGGGAAACACTGCTTGAGAGTATTGTGTACTATGGGCATTTCCAGGTAGGGAACCTGAAGAAAGATAAAAGATATCAAAAGTTACTTATTATCTCTGAAGAATTTTAGGACTTTGTCCTAAAGTGGTAGATACTCCCAACTGAAAATTACCCCCACAGGTTTAATGGATTGATAGTCTCATTCAAGACGTGACTCACACTGAACCACATTTATCACTGGGACACAAAAGCCTTACACATGAATGACCTGACTGTTATCTAACACTTACGGTGGAATAGCAGAGTGTTTCTGAGTGCCTCCCTTGACCTTTGCTTTTTATGATGCAAGTGGAATGAAGACTTCTCAGCTATAAAGTAAATTATCTTGATATACATATGTCAAGATGGCTTCTAGACAACAGATATAGTGTGAGAAGAGGGTGGGAAAGGGCAGAGGGTCAGACATAGGGATATATATATGAAACTAGAAATGGAAAATTATTGATGATTACATGCATGATTAAGCCACTATGCAGTATATTCTGGATGGGAAATCATATTTTGTATGCTGTGACAATGCTTAGAGGATGAATGTAAATTAATTAATTAAAAAAGTTTCAGGGAAAAAAACACAAAAACTGTTTTTCTTGAAATTAAAAAAATGCATTAAAAATACCTATTTGATGACTGCAATAAGCTATATAGCCCTAGCTAGGTGCTACTTTATAGTATGTTCATTATACTCACTGAGGTTTATGCCTAAAGTCAAACTTGTGTTCATGGATATGTATATATCAGCTGTGCTTGCTATTGAAAATATTTAGATTAATTAATATCTTTAGTGAATCAATGAAATGTGGGAGGAAAAGGCATAGAAAGCAACCATGGATACCGGAGACAATGTGGAAGGTTGGTGGGTGATGGCTGAGGGTGACAGATAGGGAATAGGGAATCAAGGATGGGAAAAAAAGCAAAATAAACAGGAAACAAGAAATGGAAAATTATTTGTTGATGATAACACGTATGTTGATGTGCTTGATTGAGCCAATATATAGTGTATTCTGGATGGAAAATCTCATTTTGTATGCTGTAATGATGTATAGTGAATGAATGTAAATAAATACATTTTTAAAATGAGAATAAAAAATAAAAAGGAGAATAATAATAATAAAAAAGATGGCTTCTGACTGACTAACCACTACTGCTTAACAAGTGTGTACAAACTATGTTGTCTAACTCAGATCTGACTTTGATTTTGGACAAAATTATGAAGAAGGGGCAACTATGCTAGGACACCTGACCTTGATAAGATTTAGCACAAAATGGTGAAGTAACCCACTGGTCACCTCAGGAAGAATGGAAACAACCCCTAGTACCATTCCTGAGGTCATAGAAATGCTTTCACTCACAAGGTCTTTTAATCTGTTTTTAAGAAGCAGAAGTTAATAGCAATGTCTTCTTCCTCATCCCAGAATCACAGATACTTCTGCAAAGTCAACAAAATTCCATCACAGGGTTCTGAAAAATCTTTGAAATTTATTTCTCACCCATGTTAATAATTTCTCCTCTCCTTTAACTAGTGAAACTCCCAAGGTCCAGAAAGATTCCTGATATGTAGGTTAGACCATTTTATGTTTGATGCTAGGATATATATAAGAATGGTAAAATATTGTGGGTGGTACACTGTTTAAGGTACTGAACTCCCACATGGATGATTGTGGATGGAGTCCTGGATGCAGAGGCTTGAAAACCGCACTGGGTATGTGTGTGTGTGTGTGTGTGTGTGTGTGTGTGTGCACATGCACCCAAAATAACCAGAAGGAGGATGGAGGAGAAGGGACTGAGGTGTTACCATGCCCCCTGGGAAGTGATTCTCAATTTCTTTCTCACTGTCTGTCTCTCTCCTCTCTGGTGAGCACACATGCCCTATGGCAACAAAACAAAACAAAACAAACAAACAAACAAAAGACTCAAAATAAAAGGAAAACAAAGAAAGTATTTTGTAAGCTGAATAACTGAATTATATGAATTCTGTTCCCTAATCATTCTCTATTCTTTATAATATTAATATATTGTCATACTCTCTTGTATTTTCAATTCTGTTTTACCTCACTGTAAGCAATAATAGAATAAAACTAATAATGGCAACAATAATAATAAGCAACTTGGTTATTTTGTAGACCTGCCCTCTATAAGCATAGCCCATTTAATTCGTCAGTGCATTACTATAGAGGAGTTAAGTAAACCTCCTAAGGGCCATAGAGGAGAAAAGCGATAGTGCCAAAATGTAAAAGTGAATCAATGTTGACTATAAATCCTGGGGTCTTAAGCTACTCTGCTTTAGGATGCAAAAGAGTGCTGCACTTATATATGCATTTCAGGAACTCTGGCCGCGATCTCTGGAATCTTCCAGGTGGATGCAAGTCTGTCAGTTTCATGAGTCCTACTCTGAGGAGAAAGCAACTGGAAGCCCTCAGTTAAACTATTTGGTAGGTTGCATAAAACCACTCAGACCTGCGTTAATATTTCTATCAGGAACTGGAATATTGTCAATTTTGAGGACATGAATTAAACTTAATTTGTTTATAGTATAATATAATATAATACAATATAATACAGTATAATATAATATAAGAACACCTATCTGAAAAATTCATTCCTGAAACTTTAAAAATTGATATGAGCTAACAAATGAGGAACAAGGCAAGTCTTTATTTCATAGAACCTAGTGAAGATAAGATTTCCTCAGAGAAAGTAGGATCTATTTCCCTCCTCTGAATGGGAGAGATGCATAGTACGTCCCATGGAACTTTGAGCTCAAGGAGCAGGCAGCAGTCCATCCCGTTTTCTCATCTAATGTGCAGCTTCTAGGCTACACTTTCTATCAAAACATTCAAAAACATTTTCTGGGGGAAGTTTTTTTTTTTTTTTTTTTTTTTTTTTTTTTTTTTTTTTTTTACGTAATGCTAGAAACTTTCTTTTAGAAAGATCTCTCTCATCAGAGTACATTTATATATTACACCTAGTTATTATATTTTATGGTCTGAAAACAACCCCGAATGAAGAGATAGCACCTGATAACGGGAGAAGCAGGCCTCAGGTGTTAGAGTTATTTCAGTGGGTTGTACAAAACTTCTAGGATACAAGCACAGCGTCTGAAAAGAACAGAGCCAGGAAGAAGACAAGTTCTCTATGAGTCCCCTGAATGAGGAAGCAATGTTTCTCAAACAGGAAAATTTAAAGAATAGCTGCTTGTAAGTCTTGTGAGTTAGGCATTGCGTGTATTGGGTTGTTGGAAAAGTCATAATGTATTTTTCTATGCAAAAATGCATCATGACTTTTTCAACAATCCAATAATTAGTTGAGATGAGGCCATATTGGAATAGCATGTGCCCTTAATCCAATAGTACTGGTATCTTTATAAAAAGAAGCCAAAAAAAAAAAAATACCTGAGAGAGACAGACGGGGGAAACAATATTTGAAAATGATGGCACACAGAGGGAAGACAGCAATATGATGATAAAAACAGAAATGGAGTAGCAGCTGCAAACAGGAATACAAATGAGTCTTCACCCTTATTGTTATTACTTGATTGTCTCTAATTTGGGGGGATAATTGAAGGCATAAATGAAAAAGAAGTATTGAAAAAAAGAGATTTGTCACATACACATGAAGGAAAAAAACTATATTTGTCACATACACATGAAGGCAGAAAGCATCTGCAATATGAGCTCAGACAGGCACAAGCTTCCTCTAACCCCTAGAAAGGAGCTTCTTTCAAAGAACACCTGCTGCTGCTGAAGTGGCTTTGGGAAGTGCAACAGAGATCAGTGGCTGGGAATCCACTAGAACTCCCCTCTTCACCACGAAGAAGAGCTAAAGGACTGTAAGTACGGACCGGCTCAGATGCCTGAACTGTATATCAGGCCCTCTGGGGAACTGGAGCCCTCACAGAGTGGCCCAGAGTCTGCTTCTATGCTGGTGGACGATCTCACTGAAAAGAAAATGCAAGAGAGCAACTGGGCAAAGGAGTCCACTTACTCTTCTCACTTTCTACAACATTCAGTTTATTCCAAGTATTCCACTTCCACTGAAATATATTTTGGTCTCCGTGGGAATTGAAACTTTGGAAAGAAATTTAAAAAGTATTGATTTTAGACCTGAAGTCTTCATGTCATACAACTACAAAGTGTTTGGACTTACTTTAAGTAAATAAACTAACTAACTAACTAACTAACTAAAATAAAATAAAATAATGTGCCTTTTCAGGGGACTGGAGGATATAGTATAAGTCTTCAACAAATGAGCTGCCACATACTCAGAACAAGAGATAAATTTCATGCTAACATAGCTACTGAGGCTAAAGGAACAGGGAAAAAAAAAGAAAAAGAGATAGGAGACATGTGATAGGGCCACTGATACGGAAACAGGGCCCTGAAGCCATAGGTGAGGGTCTTCAAACCAGTATGACAAATGAAGAAGGCAGGTATTGGCACAAGACTAAAGGCCTATGTGAATTGTCTCAGGCCTGGGCCCTTACCTGAGGAGAGCTGCAGTTTCTCTGCAAGGTGGCAGTCATCTTCACCAATTGAGTTGATGCAAATTTGACTGGCTTTGGGTCCTTTCGGAATGACGGTGTCAATCAGAGCACGGGCCTTATCCATAACCGTAACATTGCCATCTCTTATTCTCACCATCTCTTCCAGGTTCAGCACTTTTTTCTCCAGTAGTTCATCCAGCAAGGCATTAATTGTACCTGTGCTCACTGAATTGATAAATAGCTTCCTTTTCTCCCTTAGCACTTTGTCTGAGGCACAAACATTTGAGTCATAAAACAGTCTTATTTCACTCTCATGACAACAGTAAAACATCTCTTTCTTAGATAAAGGTAATCCCTTCTCTAATTCTATCGCTGCTCCATATTTTTCCCTTAGTATTTCCCATACTCACTCATGGTGTGGCCTGAAGATTGAGGTTTATTCATATACATTAGTTCCTGGGAAACAGAAATCATCTTTTCCTGTCTCATGTTTTTTAAAGTATTAGTTTGTACACAATTTCTTGAAGTATAGCTTCACGGCCCCATTTTGGTATCAGTGAATCATAAAAAATGAAACAGTGATATCCCATTTCCTTCGGGACAACAGCAGGTACTTACCCTAGGCCATTTCTGTACCCTCGATCAGACTTAGAACATTAAAGAGTTCAGTTAAGATTGTGAAATTATAGACAGATACCCGGAAAGCGTTAGTTCCTTTCTGGCCCTTGCTTTTTCTTTTTAAAGGCTGTAGGAGTCCTCTTGTCCCCTCTCCTCCCTCTCTTCTTTTACTTCAGTTCTCTTCATTTGAACATCCACAAATTTAATCATGACTTCCAGAAGAGCCAACCCCTTCCAAATCTACTCCCTCCTCCTGATCTACTTTTTAAGGTTACAAACTCACCAGCCATCGCTTTTTCTTCCTATCCTCTTGTGTGGTATGAAACTGAAAGCATAGTTCAGCTTCCTTTTAAGTGTGCTGTGCACATGTATTGAGAAATAACCACGGCACTGATATAAATAATCTGATCACTAAAGTTCTGACTGTATGAGAGAATAAATCCTCAAAATTTTCTTCGTCAGCTCTTGGAATAAGTCAGGGCAGGAAAGGGGTGGGCCTTGCGTAAAAACATAGGGAATGAGAAACTATGTGTACAGTTTAACTCAGACAGTGAAGAATCTCCCATTCTTTAGGAAATATGAACTGGAAAAGTAACTCCCACTGCTCCACGCCACCAATCTGGGGAGAGTTCTGGTTGCATGTTTGTGAGAAACAGTTTCGATTTTAGAAATGGAAATATTTCCTTTGGGTTTGGCCCAATGTGCTTCCTTTTTAGAGAGCTTTCTCTCTCTCTCTCTTTTTTTCTTTTGGAGAAGTTTTTGCTATAGGACTCGTGCGCTCACCGGAAAGACAGAGAGAGACAGAGAGAGAAAGTGAAAAATCACCCCCCAGGAGGGATGGCCATGCTGCAATCCCTTCTCCTCCATTCACCTCTTGGGATCTTGGGCAAGCGTGCACACGTGCCTGGCGTGAGTTTAAGCCACCAGGTCTGGGATGCGAACCATGGTCGACTACATGGGAGTCCAGTGACATAGCCATTACACTAACTGCTGGCCCCGAGAGCTCTCTTTAAAAATAAAAAATAGTAATAATAATTGTCAGAGGGTATGTGCTTGGGGCATGCACACATACATGCCTGCTATGCTTTTGAACTCCCTGGGTTGGGGTTCAAATTGTGGTTGACCATGTGGGCCTTAGTTCCTTAACTAGTAGATTCAGGACTAGCCCCAAATGACTGGCCCTTTTTTTAGGAGCATTACTTTATACAGATTAAAAAACTCAGGCTCTGGACTCAGATGTCAGATTCTGACATGTAATGCAATGTTAGAATTTTTAAAAAGAATTATTATTTATTCATTTATTATTCATTTATTTAATTTGACTAGAGAGAGACACAGAGGGAAAGAGAGAGGAAAATGAGAAAGCAAGCCACCAGGTCTGAGACTTGAAACATGGTTGGCCATATGGGAGTGTCCAGTGCCTTAGCCACCACATCACCTGCTGGTCCCTCAATGTTAGCATTTTAATTTTTCTTGGACAAGCTCCTGATATTACCTATAGTTTTCTCTGTTTGCAAAATAATTTTACTTATTATTTATTAATTAATTAAATTTTTTAGATATTTTTGCCCCAGGGCATTTGCATCTACAGGGGAGAGAGAGACAAAGACAGTGAAAGGGAAAATGAAAAGTCATCCCCCAGGGGCAATGACCACACCACAATTCCTTCTCCATTTTCTTCCCAGGGTCTCAGGTATACATACCCATGTGCCCAGCGTGATTTTCAAGCCACTTGGGTCTGGAACTCAATCCACGGTTGGCCATGTACGAGTCCAGTGGCATAACCACTACATCATCTGCTGTCCCCAGTAATTTTATTAACAGTACAAATTTACCCAGTTTTGAGCATTACGTATGTGAAAACTTCATAGACTATTGCCTGGCATATAGTAAGAACACATTAACAGATATTATTTTGAACATATTTCACACTAGAAAATAAGGATTAATTATTTCAGTGATACATGCCACAATCTATTCTCCTCCATTTCTCCATCTTGTCAGGATACTGAGCACACATATACATGCACCTGGCATGGTTTTTTAAGCCATCAGGGTTGGGATTTGAATTGTGTGGTCAGCCATGTAGGATCTGGCTCCCTTATCCACCAGGCCACAGGGCTGGCCCCAAAATATACTTCTTTTGTGAAATGCTTCTAAATATTTCGAATTGCTTATTAAATTGCTTGTCATGACATCTGTGTATATTACAGAGGCTAAATGATAATTAACCCCACTGTATTCATAAGATCAGATTAGCATTGGTTCAAAGGCTTAACATGAAAAAAAAATTGCAGAACTTGGATGAGAAACCAGTTGTTCTCACCAAACACTGGCTCCATGTGGCATCCAACTCTTCAACTGCTACTACCCTGTAAAATAGGTAGTATGTTAGCAAAGCATAAGACTATGCACCTGTTTTTATGGAATTATATATAATTTGGCAGAGATAAAGTGTAAGTGTAGAGAAAAATTACAATGACAAGGATAGATGACAGAGATGAAAGTACCATGGGATATCAGATGGTAGGCATTCATATATGGTCTGGAGCCAGCAGGGAGGCTTTTAGGATAGTAGGACAAGATCCGCAACTGTAGAGGGATGGTTTCTGAACTGCTAATGGGAGGAGAGAGAAGGTAACTAGTGTGTTGAGTCATTTCTGTATTCTAGGTGCTAAGATAGGTTCTTTGATCCATTCATAATGTTGGAAAATTGTTATTAGTATTCCAGTTTTAAAGATCAGTAGTAAGGCTCAGAGTGGCTGTCTCTTTTTCAATAGCAGAGTCTGTGAGTGCAAGGGTACTTCAATTGCTTTCCTTCAAAGTCCATTTCCTTTCATGAATCTGTGGAGAGTAGATATGTGAAATCAATGCAATCAATGAGAGAAAATAATATGGACAAGATGCAAAGGCCAGAATCATAGGAAGGAAGAAAGAAAAAACAAAACTATAAACAATTTAGGTTGAATCAAAAGTAGCTTGTTTGCCATCAATAGGAAATGAGTTTTGAGAGCGAGACTAGGTCTAGAGTGGGATGATTTATGATAGTCAGTCCGAGTGGGGAATTTAAACTGCTGTGGCAGACAATAGGGAACCAGTATGGCTTCTCGAGTGGGAAAGTCATATTAATCTGCCTGTAAAAGTGACCATTTCTTATTGAGTGTTTAATAAGAGATTAGGTATGGATTAAATACTTCATTTACATTGGGTCTGCTAGTGAAAACTTTATAAAATACTTATACTGGGGCTATCTCCTGATTTTAGAATCAGAATCTGCCAGGGTAAAGTTCAGATAATGAATACAATAAAGATAATTCCTGGTAATTTTCATGTATATGTTCTATGGAATATTTTTGCTGCATAGTCTCATTTAATATCAAGAATAACTAGGATCTCTCTAGGACACCATGTATTACAATATCAAAACAGTAAAAATTTAATAAGATACATTCTTTGACACATGGCTAGTCTCATATGAACCAGCAACTGGGCCTTGAGTGACAGAAAGCACTTGGGACCTGGAAAAGGGATGAGTGTGCCTGAGAATTAGGACTGATTGCAGAACAAGCAAACAGATAAAAAATGCTGCAGAGGGTGAGCTTGGAGGAAGCAGTAAAGCACTTGCCCAGCCTGATAGGCACCTAGGTATTTGGGGGTAGGGGATTTCTCTACCAGTAGTATAGAAAAGATTGACAGTGGAGCCTCCACAAGGTGGAAAGGCTCATCTTGGCATCACATTGAGCCAAATTCTTGAGGAGGGTTGAACATGATCTCAAATTGGTGTGTCACCTAGCAGCAGAAACAGAAGTAATTTTCTCCAACTTCAGTGTATGGGTCTTCCCTTTAAAATATAAAGTATACTGTCAGATAAAGGTAACAAACACACTAGAAAGTAACCAAATATGAGGCTATATCAGCAGAAAGAAGAAACTGTAACTTCAGATCACCACAGATATTCAGATATTGGACCAATCTAGTATAGAAGACAGAACAGCAGTCTATGAGGGGTTCAAATTAGGCCTGCAAAAAGCAATTATCTTATAATAAGGAATGATCAGAATGACTTATGAAAATGCAGCAAATAAAAACATACCAATTATAATTAATATAGGACAGAATAGAGGACAGACACACAAAGTTTGTGAATGTCTAAGTCACCTGAAAATTTTATTGAAATAATATATCTAGAATGCAGCAAGCAGATGAGGAGCTGGAAATTTTAAAAGAGATTCAGGGGCCAGCAGGTGGCATAACAACTAAGGCGCTGGATTCCCACATTGCTGACCACAGTTCAAGTGCCAGACCTGATGGCTTGAAACTCATGCTGGGTACTTGTGAGTGTGTGCCCAAAATCCCAAGAAGAAAATGGAGGAGAAGGGGTTATGGCGTGGCCATCTCCTTGGAGGGTGATTTCTCACTTTCTATCTCTCTGATGAGTGCCCACACCCTGTAGCAAAAATCTCTTTTTCTAAAAAAATAAAAGATTCAGGGACCAGCAGTTAGCGTAATGGCTATGTCGCTGGACTCCCACGTAGTCGACCACGGTTCGCGTCCCGGACCCGGCGGCTTGAACTCACGCCGGGCGCATGTGCGTGCGTGCCCAAGATCCCGAGAGGAGAATGGAGGAGAAGGGATTGCGGCGTGGCCATCCCCCCTGGGGGGTGATTTCCTGCTTTCTATCTCTCTGTCTCTTTCTGTCTGTCTGGCGAGCGCACGCGCCCTATAGCAAAAACCTCTCCAAAAAAAAAAAAAAATAAATAAATAAAAATAAAAGATTCAGAAATATTAAAGATGTAATGAGACATTCTAACACATATATAGTACCCAACCTATGTTATTTCAACATAGTTTTTTTTTTTCAGCGGATTTATCTGGACATAACCCCATCATAAGTTGAGGAGCATCTGGACTTAGTAATGATTCAACATAGAGTTTTTGTATTTTATGATTTTTTTTCAGAATATTAAATGTATTTTTAAAAGAGATTTTTTTTCCTTAGGCCACATGCACTCACTGGGGAAAGAGAGAGACAGAGACAGTGAGAAGGTAAGTGAGAAATTACCCTTTAGGGTAAATGGCCTCACTGCAATCCTTTCACTTTCCTCCTGGGTTCTTGGGCACATATGCACATGTGCAAAGCATGAGTTTTTAGTCACTGGGTCTGGGACTTGAATCACGGTCAGCCATGTGGGAGTCCAGTGACATAACTGCTACTAGCCCCTTACATGTATTTCTTATTTACAGTATTTTATGTGACATTTCTATGACCAGGAGAGAACTCTATCATAAGTTGAGGAGCATATGTATATCTGATCAAAAGTTCAAGAAGACAATATTGAGAGAATAGAACAAATTTAAAGATAATTGTTCAGAGCTGAGAGAAAAAATGGCTCTCCCAAATAAGGAAGCACCATGTATCTCAAACAGGATAAATCCAAAGAAAAACTGCTTGTAACAGTCCTGTGAGTTAGACTTTATTATGGGATGAATCATGTACCATAAAAAAATATATAAAAGTCCTAGTCCTCAGTAACTCAGAATGTGACCTTATTGAAAAATAGGGGCCAGTACATAGAATCAGTTATGATGAGGATATATTTGAATAAGGTGTGCCCTTAACCCAATATGACTGATACCCTTATACAAAGAAAAAGAGGGGGAAAAAGACAAAGTAAATAACATGTGAAAGGCAAACACACAGCAATATGACAATGAAAGCAAAGTTTGGAGCAATGCAGTTACAAAGGATTGCCAGCAACATTCAGAAGCGAGGAGACAACATGACCTGACTCTCACCGTGACTTCAGACTCTAGCCTTCAGTTTGTGGGAATTTGAATGGCAGCCCTAGAAGATGGACACGGGCATTACTGCTCCCATTTTGCAGATGAGAATACAGAGTCTTAGAGATGAACTACATAGCCAAGCGAGTCCAGGAGCAATCTCAAAATTTGGATTTATAATCTAGTAGTAGACCAGAAATCTTATGAGTTGGAACAGATATCCAAGATTGGTGACCCACCAACTTCATAATGGGCACAGTTGCAATTTCTGTGACCCTAATCGGTATAATTCCTTCTGACAATGAATTTATTTAGCAGACATTGAAAATGTGAGATTATGCTCCATTCATGAAGTCATATGCTCTCCCATTTTCCCTGACCCCACTGAATTAACTCAAGAGTATGTTTCCTGCCAAGCCTATAGGGGATTTATATTTATGCCCTCTGCTGGAGTGACTAGAAGCCACACTTTGGACTCAGCCAATCTTACTAATATTATTATTCCTAATTATTAATTATTATCAATCTCAACACTTTATACTGGAGTAATGACTGGCATGATTATTATCCACCTTAAGTCTCAATTTCCCTACCTGTAAACCAACTGCCTTGGAGAAGAAGTTGGATCAAATTTTGTATTTGAAAACCAGTAATGTCTTGAACAGCAGACATCCAGTGATGTTATTTATTACCTTGATATAATTCTTCAAGTGACTATATGTTAAAAGAAATATGGTAAGTGTAATAAGAGAAAAGTTTTATAACAGAAAATCAACCTATTTCCACAAGCAGTTCAAAAGAGTGGCAACTGCATACATTTTATTGCCCAGTTTCATGCATTGATCATATCATATTTTTGGCTATTTCTTTGCTTCATTTCTGAACATTTTCTTGGTGGCAAACCTTAACTTTTTCTGTGGAATTTGTTTATGTCTACTTTTTTTTTTTTTAAAGAGAGATTTTTGCGGGACCAGCAGTTAGTGTGATGGCTACATCGCTGGACTCCCATGTAGCCGACTGTGGTTCAAGTCCCGGACCTGGTGGCTTAAACTCAAGCCAGGCATGTGTGTGCGCATGCACAAGATCCTGAGAGGAGAATGAAGGAGAAAGGATTGCAGCGTGACCACCCCCCTTGGGGGGGGGGGGATTTCTTGCATTCTGTCTCTCTGTCTTTCTGGCGAACGCACGCACCCTATAGCAAAAACCTCTCCAAAAAAAAAAAATAATAAGATTTTTGCTGTAGGGCACATGTGTTCGCTGGAAAGACAATGAGAGACAGAGAGACAGAAAGTGAGAAATCACCCCCCACCGAGGGGGATAACCCCTTCACAATCACTTTTCCTCCATTCTTTCTTGGGATCTTGGGAATGTACACATACATACTGGCATGAATTTAAACCTATGGGTCCAGGACTTGAATTGTGGTTGACTACATGAGAGTTCAGCAACATAACAATTATGCCATTTGCTGGTCCCTACATCTACTTAATTTTTTTTTTTTTTTTTTTTTTTTTTTTTTTTTTTTTTTGCCAGGGTGCATGCACTAGTGGGTGGGGATGGGAGAGTGAGAATTGACCCCTTATAGAGAATGGTCACATTGTAATCCTTTCTTATCCATTTTTCCCTCTTAAGATTTTGGGCATGAATGCATAAAAAATGGGCATAATTGCCGGGGTCTAGCCTTGGGTCTAGCCTCAGCGGGGGTGGGTTGACTCGACAGAGGCGGTGCAGGTGAACAGAAACAAAAATTAGACTAAGACCTCAATGCCTTTTTGCATGTTCTTAGCCGGCCACAGCCAGAGTTAGCTCCAGGCTGCCGCGCTAGTGGCTACCAAACACACATATTTATTGAGGGATCTTACAGGAGTAGGAGGGGTGAGGGGGAAATAAAAGATTTACTCTATGAAACAGAGAATTCAAAGCACAGGAACAATGGTCATAAAACATGATGTCTGTCTTGTTTGAACAGGTGAAGCCAAACACAGTTCTCAGGACGAAGGAGTCTATTTGTCTGGTGCATTTTCTTCTTCAGTCTTGATTACCACTGGACAGGGCCTTTTGAAGAGGGGGCTTGGAGGAAGCTTGGTAATCTCAGTCCCAGACCAGGGTGGTAACATTGCTGGTAGCAAAGACCTAGATAGAAATCTTGTCTTGTTAAGTAAAGACACAGTTAATATATGGACTATGCATACATTACAACAATAGAAAGTGAGTCTATGATCTTATATGGGAAAGGAAGATGATCTTGTAGCTCAGGAGACAACACGGGATGTTTTATTAGCAGTTTTTCATAGTCAACAGCACATAGATGAGAAACTCTTTGTAGTTGAAAGCTACCTGTTGCTTTAGATAAGAGCTCCCAGCTAATTTCTCTGGAGCCCTCAAGTTTGTTTATCCTGTTGTCCCAGCCAGGCCTTTTCCTTTAATAAACCTGTGGGTTTCTGCATTTTATTTGCTGAGTCTGTCAATTAGTGAGTTATTTTGTTTTATCTCTGAGTCTCTGTTATGTGGTGAGTGTGCTGACTGCCTAGCATGAGTTAACTTTGGCCTGTAGCTTTAACAAGGGGTACTGACAAAAACTAGCCTTAAACTAACTTAGTCTACATATGCTTCTAATGCTAATTTGGTTTATACTAACTTAATCTATATGTTAATTTTGGCTTAAAAACGGACAGGTGAGGGAGTCTTAAACTTCCTGGTCCTCCTGTCAGTCTTAGGGAACCACATTCTTACAAGGTCACTAATTGGCTTTATTGTAATGGTTGGGGGTGATGTTTTACCCTTACAGGGTACTGTAATAACAGTAAAACTTATGGCAGAGAAATTGAATACCGGCCAGTTCAAGGACACAAGGGAGAGCTCGTAAACTGGGCCTTGCCTCAGTTTCTTCCCAGTCCAGGCCTTGCCTTAGAATGGGAGGCAGCATCCTTACCAGCTTGTGTTGCCTGCCATGGGCATAATAGCCATTGTTTTCATGGGGGATACATGAGGATATTTCAAACTAAACCTGATGCTGACCAACAAGTGAATAAACAACAATTTTTGCCTGCAAGTATAATTATTTTATTGTTGCTTCTACTCTTAAATACATAGAATCAGAATACCAAATAAAGGACAAAAAGTCCAGGGACTGAGAATCACAACCCACATAGGAGAGATCACAACTAGTTTTTCTTTAACTCTGTGAATACGACAAAATTTTGTAGTATTTGCTTTAAAGCAAATGAAAAATATGGATTTGTGGTGCCAGTCAGTGGTACAGTGGTCAAGGTGACTGAATCCCACATCACTGACTGTGTGGTTTGACTCCTGGACCTGGTGGCTTGCAAAATATATGGGGTGCATGTGCTTGTGTGCCCAGAGTCCCAAGAGGAGAAATGTAGGGAAGGGATTATGACATGGCCATCCCCGCTGGGGAGGGGGGTTTTTCTCTCTCTATCTCTTTCTTTCTGTCTTTCTCTGGTGAACACACATACCCTATAGCAAAATTAAGAAAACACATGTGGATTTACTTGAGTGCGAAAATTTTAGAAATTAGTGTATAGTTTTTCATAATATTCATAATATTCATTTATATGTACTGGTTTTCCTCCATTCTCCTCTTGGGATGACACACCCTGGCGTGAGTTGTAAGCTCCAAGACTCGACTAAAGTCCAGCGACATAGCCAATGCTAACTGCTGGTTCCCTATATGTACTTTTTAGTGACACTCTTATACATAGAATGTTATACATACACATATGATTTAGAATGAAATATACAAATAACCACATTCCTGATTAAATATATTAAAACCCCTATTAGCCTATGATAGATGTCATAATCAAAAAGCAAATAGCATTTTTTAGGCTGTATATGAATGGGTGGTGTTCGAACACAGGCATTAGAGTCTCAGCTCCTTCTTAGTGGTCTGCTGGGATGAGTAAGTCACCTCTAAAAAATGGGTGTTAACTTCCTGAAGATTAATTGAGAGAATACTGAATGCAAACAGAAAGAATATACCTCCATCACAAAATGCTAACTATCATCAGAAGAGCAAATAATTGGAAGGATATAAGCAGCCTGTATTGGTGAATGAGTCTGTTGAGAAGTGACATCTGACTGAAATATAAAAGGTATAAAAAGTGAAATGTAAGTGTAAAAGGTGGATCGAGGATGAGCATTTTGATAGGAACTAGATTGTGATGGGGCAGGTACCAAAATAGAAATGAGGGAGGAGTGTGGATAGAGGGCTGAACACACAAAGGAAGCAGGCCCAGAGGAGCCCTTACTGGCCATGGAGAAAGCTATCATGTTTCAAGTAGAGGTGTGGCATATAGTTTTCAAAGACTACTCTGGATACAACAGTAGTGGTGCCAGAATACTTCTGTGAAAGGAGTTTCTCATTGGGCGTCTGGTGGAGGAAGATGGTAATTGGGAGAGCTAAAGGAATTCTTTTGAACTGCATTTTCTTAGTTTTTTATTTGATTAAGATATATGTTAACTGGGGGTTGGTTGAGAGCACATTGTGTAGAGTAAGTTCTGGATTGCAGGGATCAAAACAGGCTAGATAAGAAAGGCCAGCCTGGAATGGGTGATGCTCTAAGTCCATCCTTTCGCAGATATCACTGCTGATTGGTTGCTGTTGCCCGACAGGAATCACCAAGTCCTAGAAACTAATTGGCTCTAACTACTTCGCTGAAGAGGAAGACACTCTTGAGCTCCTTGAATCCTCATGTAACTTACATAGATGGACAGGTTTTTCCGACCTTGATCTGAACTCTATCTAAATTTTGTAGTATTCACAGAGTTAAAGGAAAACTAGTTGTGATCTCTCCTTATGTGGGTTGTGATTCTCAGTCCCTGGACTTTTTGTCCTTTACTTGGTATTCTGATTCTATGCATTTATGAGTAGAAGCAACAATAAAATGATTATATTTGCAGGCAAACGTTGTTTATTCACTTGTTGGTCAGCATCTGGTTTAGTTCTTTAAAACTCATGTAGTTATTTTAAATAGTTTGTATAGAAGGTATTGTTAATTCCATTTTATGTATAAGAAAAGTGAACCTCAGAAGATTTAAGAAAAATTTGAAATGGTCATGGAGTATATGATAGATCTGTTTTGACCTCAAACCTGTGCTTTTGATCACTGAGCATACCGCTAAACTATTTTTAAAGTGTAGTTTCCTCAAAGGTATTTTCTGAAAGAAACCATTTGATTCTGTAGGAAAAGAGCCCTGTCTCCAATGTCTGGTATCTCAAAGACAAATAAATACTTCCTGTCAGTGGCATATGCCTTTGCTGTGCATAAAAACACTAAAAACCCTCACTTACTGAATTTGATGTCAACCTACAATGATTTTTCCCCCCTGTGATTTATGACCGACAAATTCAAAAAGGAAAGAAACCACATTGCATTTTATTTTAGCTTCATAAAGAGCTCATCAAAAGTACACAAAACAGAAAAATCCAGTAAATGCTTTGATCTTAGTTCCTGGCACCCAATCCCTTGCTACAACATATGACAGAAATTTTAGGAATTGATAGGAGCCAACAAATTAGAAACCACCCTGAGACTTCCAGAAGATAACACTTCATTGTTTTTAACAATGTACACAAGGAAAAGACAGACTTAGCAGAATTAATGGCCATTTCCCTGCTCCGAAGGGTGCAGATTCATGGGGAGGGTATCATGCTACCCTGACTCTGCACATCCTTCCTCAGGCACCAAGTCACATCTTACTGAAACCACCCATTTGGACTTGGAAGGCTGTATTTCCTATCAGTGCTTTCTTTAATAATTCTTTTTTTTTTTTTTTTAAAGAAGCTTGACTTCTAGCCATGGAGTGTCTGTTCTGGCTTTCGCTATTGCTTTCCCAGCAAGGGAGATTTGTTTATTACATTGAATAATTGTCATAGACCTGGCTCTTAAACTCTATTAGGGCATTGGAAAAGTCATGATGCATTTTTTGCATAGAAAAATACATCATGATTTTTCCGTTGACTCAATAGATGAGAGCATTACAAAGAAGCAATGCTATTGACAACTCTGAGCCCAGCTGTGGTGGCACAGTTGATAGCAAACTGAACTGCATTCCTAGAAGTCACGTAGATGATCATGGGTTTGAATTCCATTTTGGCCTAAAAATACTCCAGGCAAGCTTGTGCGTGTCCAAGATCATGACTAGTTGCAGAACTGGAAAGGGGGACTGTGGTGTAATGAGAAAACTCTCAAGGGTTTCTCTCTCTCTCTCTCTCTCTCATGCACACATGCTATTATGAATTAAAAAAAAAAGTAAAGAAAAATAAAACTCTGAGAAAGGGCCTCATTTGGCAGATGCCAGTGTTAAACGCATGAAAGTGGGCTGCATGTGTGTCTACAGGATTTCAGGGGAGCTGAACAAAAGGAAAGGGGAAAGGGAAAGGGGAAAGATTACATTACATTGCAATTACTTTACAGTCATCTAAAACCTTCACTGTTGTGGATGAATTATTCTTAGTATGGATAGGAGATGAACAAGAAATAAGCAATGTAAGACAGTAAGTGATTTATTAGAAATAGACAAGCACTGATGGCATTAATCAGCTTTGACAGAGCAAATTTATTTTGCTCTCTCACAATAACAGCTTTTCCCTCTGAAGCATCTTTGGGGAGTTTTGGTAGTTCATCAGCGATCCCGTCTTCACTCTGTGGAGTAAGCAGAGGTTTATAGAAACAGGCCAGCTTGGGACCAACAAATGCCATAATGGTTATGTCACTGGACTCCCATGTAGTTGACTGGTTCCATTCCCAGACTCAGCAGCTTAAAACTCATGTCAGGCACATGTGCATGGGGTCCAAAATCCTAAAAGGAGAATGGAGGAGAAGGGACTGTGGGTGCGACCATCTCCTGGTGTGTGTGTGTGTGTGTGTGTGTGCATGCACGCGCAATTTCTCACTTTCTCTCTCTCTTTCTCTCTGTCAAACACATGAAAAACACATAAAAAAATATCTCTGGGGAAAAAGAAAAAGAAATGGGCCAGCTCAGATGGCAGAGCCTTGAGCTGAACTGGACTTCGAAGAGTTAAAGAGACAGGGTCTCAGATGAAGGTCGGCAGGATAGCACCATGAAAGTAGACCATATTACACAAAAGATAAGAAAGGATTTGATTAGTAAGTAGAATCTATGTGTAATTTAATGGAAAGTTAAGTTTTTAGTATACACTTAATTATATGCATGTACTCTCTCTATTCTCTGACAATACTATCATAATTTTTTGCACATCTCCTTTTAGAGAATCACACTGACCTCTGAGAGGTCACCTAGCGAGGCATTTATTGTACTTTTGCCCACTCAATGCATAAACACCCTCCTCTTCTCACCTAGAATTTCACTTTTGGAAACACAAAGATCCCTCAGAGAATGCAACACAAACATCCTTCTCAATTCACCAATAGGGAAGTAATTGTTCTAGTCTCTCCCACTGAAACTTTCCTCTCCTCAAGACACATTCGTCTTGAGGAATGATCTAATACCTTTGAAACTTGAGGCACCTACTCTTCATGCTTCTTTCTGATCCTAGCATTATTCACATATGATCAGTGAACAACCTGGGAGACTTGATTGCATGAGTTTTCTATTATAACCTTCTCAAAATCACAAATCATTCTGCTCTGACACACCCCAATTTCTTGAATTCTTTAGAGGGTTTGATAGGTCATTTTCTTTGGGAATAGCAAGTGCTATGCCCATTCTATTCTCAGCTAATTAATAATTCTTCAAATTCATGTAAGACTAACAAAATAATAGCAGATCCCTGGACCAGCAGATGGTATAATGGTTATGTTGCTGCATTCCCACGTAGTTGACCAGGGTTTGAGTCCCAGACCTGGCGGTCTTAAAACTCTTGCTGGTGCGTGTGCATGCTTGCCAAAAATCCCAAGAGGAAAATGTAGAAGAGATTGTGGCGTGGCCATCTCTTGGGGAGAGGGGTGATTTCTTGCTTTCTGTCTCTATCTCTCTCTGTCTCTTCAGCAAGCACACATCCTATAGCAAAAATCACTCTCCGAAAAAAAATTAAAATAAAAAGCACAAATCCCAAAAGAGACACAGATTCCTCCTGGTCTTTATTTTTCCTTTAAAAAAAATGCTGTGAAAGACTAGCTGAGCTACTTTTATTCCTCCGTCTCACCTCCATTTTTGTCCACCACCTCATGTAAACCCTCACCATGTCTAATGAGAAAGATAGTCCTTTCCCAAATTAGTTTTCTACAGGACCAGGAAAGACTCACCAGTCCTGGCTCCTCATGCTGGTGCTGGGTACACAACAGCAAGCAAGATGGCCCGAAGTTTTAAAGCAGGATGTGTGCACAGATTGATAAATGATTACACCTACATATGTGTGTTTTGTAATCATTATTCCTAAGAAATTTTTTATTATTGCCATTTTCAAAAATGTTTTCTGGTCACTGAACCTTAGATTGTAGCAAGAACTGTACCCCTAAGAAATGTGTTTTCACCCTATCTTGGAGGGTAAGAAGTGAGAATAAGAGTAAAATAAGAAAGCACATACAGAGTTAAATACATATCAACACTGAGATTTCAATAAAAATCAAACCAGAGTATGGTGCCATTTTGCCACCTAGATCAACTACTAAGACTTTGCCTTTTTTTAAAAAAATCGTGGTGGGACCAGCAGTTAGCGTAATGGCTATGTCGCTGGACTCCCATGTAGTCGACCACGGTTCGTGTCCCAGACCCGGTGGCTTAAAACTCACGCCGGGCGCATGTGCATGTGTGCCCAAGATCCCGAGAGGAGAATGGAGGAGAAGGGATTGCGGCGTGGCCATTCCTCCTGGGAGGTGATTTCTCGCTTTCTGCCTCTGTCTCTCTGTCTTTCTGGCAAGCACACGCACCCTATAGCAAAAACCTCTCCAAATAAATAAATAAACCTTCGCCTTATGCATTATAGAAAGCATGCTTTGATTTATTTATCCTTAATTCACTTTATTGTGGTATAATTTGCAAATATAAAATATACCAATTGTTAGGTATAAAGTGCAGTGTATCTTGTTAAATGTACACACTACTAAAGTCTGCTTATAGCATATTTCCATTATTTTAATAAGTCCAATCCCAGTCAGTTACACTCACATCAAGCCCAGGATAAACACTGATCAGATTATAATCACCATGAATTAGTTTTGCTAATTCTTTATTATCATATAGATGGAATAATATAGTGTGAATTATTTGTGTACATGTTCTTTCTGATCAAAAAAATATATTTTTGATGTTTTTCTTGATGTATGTAGAAGTAGTACTTAACATTTTATTAGTGAGAAGCATTGTATTCTATGAATATACAATTTTTTTTTCCTTTACATGGTGATGGATATTTGAGTTGCTGGCATATTTTGGTCATCTTTACTAATATTTTACTGTGGCTTTAATTTGCATTTTTCTTAAAATTGACAACATTGAACATTATTTCATATAGTTCTTGCCACTGGTGTATTTTCTTAGTGTCCCAGTCATTTAACAATCTTGTATTCGGTAATTTGCATTCTTTTTGTTGAGTTTAAGTGTTCTTTAAATATTTTTCATACAAGACCCTTGTCAAACATGTGTGTTATAAATGTTTTCTTCTAGGCTATTGTTTGCCTTTTAATTTCTTGAATAGTATCTTTAAGAGCAATGGCTAAATTTATCTTTTTTTCTGTCTTATATGGTTTGTGTTTTGGGGTTATATGTTTTGGGTTTTTATTGTATCTCTATTTCTATCCTTTAACTTGATCATACCTATATTTTTACATTTCAAGTGTGTTTCCTTTAGTTAGCATGTAATTGTGATTTATTGTTTTATAATCCAGTAATAGTCTGTATCTTTTAGTCAGAGTGCTTAGACCAATTATAATTATATTTAAATTATACTTAATATGTTTACAAGAAAATCGAACATCTTATAAGCCTTTATGTTTGTTTTGTTTCAGCTTTCTTTTGTATTAGTTGAATAGTTCTTTTTAAGTACTTATTTGTTCTCTCCTCCCACCCTGTTAGCTTTAACATAATCTTTTTAAAATGCCTCTAGATTTTACAATGCGCACCTTAAATTTACTACATTCTACCTTCAAATAGTATTATTTTACTTCACAGATAGTGGAAATAGGTTAAAACAATTCACTTTTTGGTTTAGTCTGTTATTGTATTTTTTTTTTTTTTTTTTAAGAGGTTTTTGCTATAGGGTGCGTGCGCTCACCAGACAGAGAGAGACAGAGAGACAGAAAGCGAGAAATCAACCCCCAGGGGGGATGGCCATGCCGCAATCCCTTCTCCTCTATTCTCCTCTTGGGATCTTGGGCATGCACACACACACACATGCCCGGCGTGAGTTTTAAGCCACCGGGTCCAGGACGCGAACCGTGGTCGACTATGTGGGAGTCCAGTGACATAGCCATTTCTCTAACTGCTGGTCCCTGTTATTGTATTTTTAACTGAAGTATCTGAAATAGCTGATTTATAACAGAGGATTATTTGGGTTGCAGTTCTGGTAGCTAGAAAGCGGGAAGGTGTGGGACTGGTTTAAGTTCACCTATTTTACAACATGGCTGATAGAAGCAAAGATTATGACAACCAAGTGCATAGAAAGTGACTTAAGGACAGCCATCTTCCTTTTATTACAATTCATTCTCACAGTAATTAATTCCTCTCTCCAGAGCTAGAACTGCTGAGACAGCATTAATCAATTCATGAAGGTGATGCCTCCAAAATCCAATCATCACCCACTAGGCCTCACATCTTAAAGATCTCACCATGGGGCCAGCAGGTGGCATGGTGGCTAAGGTACTGGACACTCCCACATGGCCGATCATGCTTCAAGTCCGAACCTGGTGGCTTGCCTTCTCATTTTCCTTCTCTTTCTATATCTGTCTTTCTCTGATCAAATTAAAATAAATGAATGAATAAGTAAAATTAAATAAATAATTATTTTTTTGAAAAAAAGATCTTACCATCTCCAGGGCCAGCAGATGGTGTGGTTGTTATGGGTGCTGGACTCCCACATGGCCTACTGTGGTTTGAATCCCAGACCTGGCGGCTTTTCTCCCATCTTCTCTCTCTTTCTCTCCTCTGTCTCTGTGTTTTCCCCTCTCTCTGATCAAATTAAAATAAATTAAAAAAATAAAGTTAAATAAAATAATTTCTTTTTTTAAATTAAAAAAAAAGATCTTACTATCTCTAGATGTCATTATACTGGGGACCAAATTCCAAAACATGAACCATTATCTAAACTGTAACACTTCTATTTCCTCCTCTGTCCCTTGTGTTTTATTGCTAAGTCTTCAAGTTCACTTTTTTCCCTGGAGTTTCTAATACACAGTGAACTATATCCAGTGAAATATTTACTTCTGATATTGTCTTCATTTCTTGAAATTCAATTTGGACTTTAAAAAAACTTATTTTATGAAGCCTTCTTTTATCTTTTAAGTATATTTATTTCTCCCATGAATGAGAAAAATAGAAAGAGATAAGGAGATAGCACTGCTAAGAGTCTGAGTGCCATGTTCTAACCTCAGAGTGTAAGTATGTGCATGCTTGGCATACCCTAAGGTCTCTGTTTGTGAACCCAGAAGTTTCCCATGTAGGTTGGACTTATAGAGCATCACTTATTACTACTACTACATCATCACTTGGCCTCTAAGTCTAATTTTGATATTCTGTTAAAGTCTTTTCTACAAATTTTATCACTTCTTGGTCTATAAATGTTTAATAACTTTTGGAGTGTATCAGATAACAGTTTAATGATTTTCTGAATGTGTAGTAATTTTTGATAGGTTGTAGACAGACATTGTACATAGTATATTTTTATGCGTTTGATTTTCAAATTTTATTTAAAGTATATTGATACTTATTTTGGCAGGCACTGAAGCTTATTTGTGAATCACTTTTATTACTTGGAGCCTTGTTTTTAAGTGTTCTTGAGGAAGATCCAGAGTAGCCTTAATGCCTAGACTACTTTTGCCCATTGACCTCTCGGGGATCTCTACTGATTGCTCTTATGATTAATGGGGTTAGAATTCTATCCATGCTGAGTGAAATCTATGAATTGTTGACCGCAGAGTTTCTCCAGTGTTTCTTTTTCTGGGTTCCTGATTTCTGTGAATGTACAGATTGATAACCACAGACTGAAGAGTACTCTCTATAAATATCTAGATTTTTTTCTCTGCGTGTCTCCCCCACTTTTAGTGTTCCATCCTTCCCATTTCAGCTGCCTCGATATCCCTGATTTCTGCTCTCTGTCTTCTCAACTCCGTGGAGCTGTCAAATTTTGCCTAACTTACCCTTCCCTAAACTGTGTATCAGAAAGATTGTCCAGGGCATCAAACTATGTATGGTGTATGTAAATTACAAGTTTCACCTCTGTTATTTCTCTTCTCTTACTTAGCAAAAGCAGTCCTGCACTGCCCTTTATTTAATATCTGAAAATAACTGTTTCAAATTATTTACCCACTTTTTTGAGTTATTTATGGCAGAAAGACAGAACAAGTATGTTATGAATTCATAATCAAAAAGAAGTGTTACATTTGTATTTGATGGATGTTAGAAGAATCAAAATTAAACAATAAATACAAAATAGTGACTGATGTATTTGTATAATACATTATTGTATAATTACAATTCCAGTTCCTGCTCTGGATAATTCCCTGTATATATATATATAAATACACACACATCACCTATATGTACTTACTAATTTTAAATGCCTGGAAAGAGGTAAAAATATCTGGTCATAGTTTGTCTTTCAAGGGAGGGCATCTGGGCTTTAACACCTGGTTCTTCAAATGATCGCTGAACCTAAAAATATAAAGAGAGCTTTTAGTTCTGCCCCTTGGGCAGAAATAGAGAACCCATTGCACCATGAGTCAACGTGATGATGATTGGGCTTGGGATATTTGTGGAGAAGGGAGGGGAAATGAGCTGTAACAACTCTGAAAGGGACCAAGCTCTTAATCATGCTGAAAACTCCCCACAGACACCTATAAATTAATACCCTGTGAATAAATTCCCACAGAATTCATGAACCCAATGTTATGGGTTCAATGTTTGTGTCCCCCCAAATTTATGTTGAAATCATAACCCGAAGTACCTTCAAATGTGGCTGAATTTAGGAAATAGTTTTTTTAAAAGAGGTAACTAAGTTAATGTGAGGCTGTTAGGGTGGTCCCTAATCTAATCTGACTGGTGTCCTTATGAAGAAAGAAGTTTGGACATGCAGAGAGATACTAGGGATGCACACACACAGAGAAAAAACCTTGTGAGGATTCAACAAGAAGGCCGTTATCTGCAAGTCAGGGTGACCTCACAAGAAACCAAACCTGCCAATACCTTGATTTGGGACTTATAGCTTCCAGAACTATGAGAAAATTAATTTCTGTTGTGTAAGTTACCTACTCTGTAGTACTCTGTTTAAGTAGCCCTAGTAAGCTAATATACCAGTCTGTTACCTCTGTTTCTTATCCTTACATTTATTTATTCGAGGATTTTGTTTTAGGATGCATGAACTTGCTGGAAAACAGAGACAGTGAGAGGAAAAATAAAAAATCACCCCCAGGAGGGGATGGCCATGCTGGAATCCCTTCTCCTCCATTCTCCTCCTAGAATCTTGAGCACACATGCATACATGCCTGGCATGATTTTCAAATCATCAGTTCTGGAACTTGAACCGCAGTCGGCCATGTGGGATCCAGTGATATAACCACTGTGCCATCTGCTGGTTCCCTTATCCTCATATTTTAAAAAGATATATATTGAGGTAGAATTGACATGTGATAAACCACACCTAAGAGATTTTAAATGTGCAATTGAATTTTTTTTTTTTTTGAGAGGTTTTCGCTATAGGGCGCGTGTGCTCACCAGACAGACAGAGTCATAGAGACAGAAAGCGAGAAATCACCCCCCAGAGGGGATGGTCACGCCGCAATCTCTTCTCCTCCATTCTCCTCTCAGGATCTTGGGCATGAACGCACACGCGCCCGGTGTGAGTTTTAAGCCACCAGGTTCGGGACGCAAACCGCGGTCGACTACGTGGGAGTCCAGTGACATAGCCATTACACTAACTGCTGGTTCCCAGCAATTGAAAAATTTTGACCTGCATGTACATTAGTAGACCATCACAATTAATGTAAGATAGTAAACATATCTATCACCTTCCAAAGTCTCCTCATGGCATTTTATAAATCCTCCCTTTCCAGACTACCTCTAAATTCCCAGGTAAATATTGATATGTTCTCTGTCTATGTAGACTAGTTTGTATTTTAGAGAATTTTTATATAAATAAAATTTTACAGCAGGTCTATAATTTGGCCTCACATCTTTAACTGAGTATAATTATTTCAAAATTTAGTCATGAAGTTGTATGCATAGATAGTGAATAATTTTATCCTGTAGTCCTTAAACTTTTTTCTGAATACTTTTTTAATATCGAGTCATCAGGAAAGTCATGACACATTTTTGCAAAGAAAAAGAGAGAAGTATAGTATCTTCCAGTTTTTTGTATGTTATGTTTTAATTTACATTCAGTTAAATGGATTTTTAATTTCTATTTTAAAGTGTCTTTTGACCCATGCATTACTTAGAAGTGTATTATTTAATTGCCATTATTTAGGATCTTTTTAAAGACCTTCCCATTATTTAGCAATGAAAACAAAGAGGGGGAGTCTCATTTACATATTTCTAGAGAAAGAGGAAAAGAAGGCATTCTCAACAGGACCCTCATACCGCTAACCTCCTATCAGCCCTGTAGCCAGCCAGGATCATAGATGTGCCCCTGAGCACCCCTGAGGTGTTTAGGTAGACGTGGGACATGAATGCACAGTCCTCCTCCCTGACCTCCAGCATCGCATACTGGCACATCTATTGGCCATGACACTGTGGTTGGGCCAAGAACTTACTATGACTGATTTCTGGTTTTATTTCATTCCATTTAGAGAACATATTTTATATGAATGGAATCATTTTAAATTTATTGAGATTTGTTTCATGGTGTAAAATATGTCTTAGCTTGATAAGTTTTCCATATGCACTTGAAAAGATGATCTATTCTGCTCTTGTTGCTTTGGATGCTCTATATGTGCCCATTGGATCAAGTTGTTTCATTAGGTTGTTTATATCTTCTCTGTCTTTAATTTTTCTTTGTCCTTGTTCTATCAATTATTGAGAGAGAGGTAATGACATCCCTGATTCTAATTGTGGGTTTATCTATTTCTCATCAGAATTCTGTTTATTTTTACTTCTTGTACATAAAACTATTATTATGGGGACCAGCAGTTAGCGTAATGGCTATGTCGCTGGACTCCCACGTAGTCGACCGCGGTTCGCGTCCTGGACCCGGTGGCTTAAAACTCATGCCGGGCGCGTGTGCGTGCATACCCAGGATCCCGAGAGGAGAATGGAGGAGAAGGGATTGTGGCGTGGCCATCCCCTCTGGGGGATGATTTCTCGCTTTCTGTCTCTCTGTCTCTGTCTGTCTGGCAAGCGCACGCGCCCTATAGCAAAAACCTGTCAAAAAAAAAAAAAAAAACTGTTATTATGTGCCTAAAACTGTTATTATATCCCCCTGATGATTGTCACCTTTGTCCTTATGATATTACAGTTTTTGAAAAATTTTTGTAGAGAGCATGTGCATTTGCCAGAGAGAGAAAAAGAGAAAAGTGATAAAGCATCCCCCATAAGTCATGGTCATGCCACAATCCCTTTTTCTCCACTTCTCTCTTTTGAGGATTTTGAGCATGCATACACATGTGGCTGGTTTGTTTTCACACTGCTGGGTCCTGGACTCAAACCACGCAGTCAACCTTGTGGAATCCAGCCACCTTCACCGCTAAGCCATGGGCTGCCTCGATATTACACATCTTTATATCTGCAAATATTCTTTCCTGAAATCTACTCTGTCTGGCACTAATAATCCATTTAAAGATATTTTCACTTATCACTAACCTATATACTTTTTCCTTTTTTTATTTTAAAGAAATTTATCTCATTATATTAAAGGTGTTCCCCCCCACAGGTGGTATATTATAATTGAGCCTTGCTCTTCTATATGCATATGTGTATGATATGTATTAAATCATTCCTTTATGTATATATGTATAGCTATTTTTTTTTTATTGGTGTAAGGTGCGTGTGCTTGTCAGAGAGAGACAGAGATTGGAAAAGTGAGAAATCACGGGGATGGCTACACCACAGTTTCTTCTTCAGTGTCCTCCTGAGATTTTGGGCAAGCACACACATGCCTAAAATGTGATTTTACTGCCAGGTCTAGGGCTCTAACTGTGGTTAGCCACATAGGAGTCCAGCGCCTTAACCACCATGCATCCTACTGGCTCATGGACTTGCTATTTATAATTATTTCATTCCTTTTTTTAAGATCTATATGCTATCACTTTCCTTTTTCCTGATCTTTAACATTACTTTAACATTTATAGTAAAGTTCTGTTGATAACAGAACATTTCAGCTCTTGCATGGCTGAAAAATGCCTTAATTTCACCTTTTTTTAAAAAAAAGAGTTATTTTATTGAACATTAATTGATTAATTAATTAAATTTTACCAGAGAGGGACAAAGAGAGAGAGAGCAAGTGAGAAAGCAGGGCTTCAGGTCTGGAACTTGAACTGCAGTTGGCCATGTGGAGTCCAGTGCTCTTAACCACCATGCCACCTGCTGGCCCCCTCACCTTTGGTTTTGAAAACAAATTAACAGTTTTTTTGGACTTAGAATTGTTGGGTGATTTTTTTTTTTTTTTTTTTTTTTTTTTTTTTGCTGTTCACTGTTATTTTCTAGCATGCCCAATTTCTGATAGTAGTTTGCTGATGTTCTTTTGTCTATTTCTCCATATGTAGCATGCCTCTTTTCTCTTTACTTTAAGATTTTTGCCTTATCATTGCTTTAAAAAAATTAGACTGAGATGAGCCTTGCTGTATTTTCCCCACTATTTTAGTATTTCAGATTTGTGTACTTCTTGAATATGTGGGTTTATACCTTTCATTATATTTGAAAAACTATTGCCCGTTATTTCTCCAAATGTTACTTTGTTCCTTCTCCTTAAGAACATTTGCATGTATCTTGGGCCTCTAATATTTGTCCCACAGCTCACTGGTAACTTTATTCATTTTTGTTGTTACATTCTTTTGTTCTCTGTGCTTCATCTTGTGTAGTTTCACATTTACTATTTTTTTCTACAATATTTGATCTGCTATACATCTCATTCATTGTGTTTTTTATTTCACAGGTGGTAGTTTTATACCACAAAATTTAATTTATGTCTTTTTATCTTCCTTGACTCTACTTAACTATTTGAATATATGAAGTACTTCTCTTGATAGATGGTCTTACTTTCCAGTTTCTATGCATTCCTATTTTTTTTTTTTTTATACACATACACCTTTCTGAGTGCTCTACTGACAAATAGTAAAAAATGTTCAGTCTGCTGATGGAAATAGGCACTCTTCCTGGCTCTGCATGGACACCATAGCACTGTTTCCTCCAGTCCTTTAGGATAGTTCTTTTCCTTAGTTCAGGTAGTTTCCTCATATATATGGTAAACAGTACTCTGCAAAATACATCATGGGGATCCTCTGAGGACCTCCAGAGTTCTGTCTTTGTGTAGCTCTCTCTCCTTTTTGGTATTGTGCCTTAGGTACACTCACTATTTCATTCTCATAGACTCTTAGTTCTGCCTACTCACTTCTGGAAGTCGGCCTGGTTCTGCCTTACTTACTCCCCCCTGTGCAGTACCCTGGAAGTTCTCTCAAGATAATACACTGAGCAGATTGTAGGGCACACCACGTTCACTTCCCATCTAGAAGGGACAAGTGTCTATCATTGCCTAGTATCCAGTACATTGAAAACCATTGCTTCATATTTTTTGTGTTTGTTTGTTTCAGACAGAAGTGTAAATTAGGCCTCTGTTCAGTCATCTTGACTGTAAACAGGGGTCTTTGACCTCTAGATTTTAACTATAACTCTACACTCGAGGATTTATGCATCATCAGGGATGTTAAGCTTGGAGATTCTCTCCAATTCCGTCAGACCTGGTCCCCTCAGTCTTCTGTTTTTGTCTCTGAGACTTTATCTCAGATTCTTCTTTCTCTTATTTGTCACTCCTTCCCACATCTCTTCTGTTGTCCAGTAAACACTATTTATATGCCAATGAAACACACACAGATTTCTTTTTAGTTTATTAACAAGCACATCTCCTAAAGAACTTCTTCCTTAGTGCTCCTCACAGAACCCTGTTACACTTTTTTCTACAAATTGAAAAGGACATAGTTTTGAGTCAGATGGTCCTTTCTTATCCATATTTCCTACTAAATATTAGCTATGAAAACAGGAATGATCGTTTGTCCTTTTTACTGTGTTTTCTTGATCAGCAGTCTCCAATTCCAGTTTGTATAGGAACTAAATAAATATATATCAAAGCAAAGTTTGGCATTAAATTTTTCTACAATGTGAATATTTAAGTACATATTATTTTATATCATGTTATACTCATAAATTATATTTTTATTTATGAAAAATATTTTATCTCCTACATTTTTAATTTTTAAATACAGAAGTTTAGCATGTATTAATATTTTTCCTATCAGAGCTTTGTATTTCAGAAATAATCAAAGAGCAAGTTTTGCAATGGTTTGAATAATAACCTATAATTAGTATAAAATATGTAGATGGGTTATTATATACATTTGTTTTGGCCTGTGTATATAAATAAACAAATATAACAGATAATATAGGTCTTACCATAAGAAATACCTCTGTCAGGTGATGACACCAAGAATCTGTTTGGACATACTTTATGAGTCGTGTGATGAATAAAGAACCATTTGGACTTCTCCAGGAAACATTATCTGTGAACAAGGGAATTGATGAATCTTGAGCTGCAGCCTTCATCCTTTTAAAGACAGTCATATGTTGTAAATAACTTTAGATTGATTTAAGCAGTAGGAGAAATGAAGGCTTATATTTCTGGATCTGGCTTTTTATTCAAAGACTAACATGATAAACTTAGACTGGACTATAAACGACATCATGCAAATGTTGTAGCATCATGGATGCCTGAGAACTTAAGATATATGGTTTGTTATGTAACACAACTATGTTTAAATTGGTACTATAGATCATATTTTCTTCTTTTTTTTTTTTTTTTGGAGAGGTTTTTGCTATAGGGCGTGTGCACTCGCCAGAAAGACAGAGAGAGACAGAGAGATAGAAAGCGAGAAATCACCCCCCAGGGGGGATGGCCATGCCGTAATCCCTTCTCCTCCATTCTCCTCTCAGGATCTGGGCATGAATGCACACGTGCCCAGTGTCTTTAAGCCACCGGGTCCGGGACTCGAACCACGGTCGGCTACATGGGAGTTCAGCGACATGGCCATTACACTAACTGCTGGTCCCATATAGATCATATTTTCTAGTAAATATTCTTTTGCTTAATCTTTAGAATTTGCTCAAAGAGGAAGAGGTACAAAGTGACAAAGTGGTTACTAAATCCTTATCAATTTCTGAAGTTTCTTTACCATACCATAGATGCCCTTTTCTGATAACAGGCTAGCCAGGTAACAGTGAGGACTGGTTCCATTTCCAGTCCCCTCCTAGGTCCAGAAGTCAGCGTGTTTCTGACTTTGGAATAGTTTGTGGTTCTCTATATTGTTTTTATTGGCTTATCTAAGTTCATCTAAACTTCAAAACTGTCTTAGATTCATACCTGGCAAATACACTGTTTGTTCAGGCTATTTGTATGATTTTGGGGCATTCAGCTTCTATCTGTGAGAGATAATACAGCTTACCTGCCAGATGTGCTGAATATTACTAAGTGCATATTATAGATAAGTATAAATGTATATACATTTAGGTAATATAATTAAATAATACACATTAAGTAATAATAAGCTTTTGCAAGCATTTAAAACATCTTGTCTCTCTTGCTGAGGCTTTGAGTCCTACTGGGAATTCTCTTTTCTCTATTGTACAGTCTCTTTTTTCAAAGTATGTCACCTTAAATATTATGTCTTTTGAAACTAATCCTTTAAAACTCTTTACTACTCCTAGGTTGTAATTTTACTTTCCCAGATGCTACTTCTTATATGGTGAGCTCTTAATACCATTTTATATATATATTTCTTATTTTCCAAACCTTCTTTTTTGAAAAGGAGGTCATATCCTCTTATTCTCAAAAAAGATCTCCAATAGTAAAAACAATGTTATTAAAATCGGAGACTCAGCAAATCAATACTGCTATGTGCCTACCACCCAATCATTTCTTAAGTGAATATAAACAAGACTGGCATCTGGGTGGATATAGGGGCAGAAGGAAAATGGACCACACAGGAAGCTGTAAAAAGCTGCAGAAGCTTGGATGGACTCTTCATTCCTTTAAATATCCCTTCTAAAGACTTTAGTGAGTGTTCTTTCTTGCAATGATGGGCCTAATCATGTAGGCAGGCAGCTTTATCCCCACAGAAAATGAAAGACACTCACGTGGTGTTGAAGAGCAGAAAGCGACAAAGTCCTTTTCTATGTGAGCCTTGGAGACACCATCATGGATTAGATTCTCTGGAAACAGTGAAGAACTGTCCACTGAGGCCACTGGAGAATCACTGACCCAAACCTCTCCACTGCTTCCTATAAAGACAATAGGATTGTTATTCACTTATTCACTCCTAAAGTCATTCGAGTCATCCTTTCATAACTAAACTAATAGGATATGCTTTTGATGATGTTTCAATTAATTTCATACATACACACGCATACACACACACGCATGCGCACGCACGCACACACACACACACACACACACAGAGTACAGGTCTAACATAACCTTATTTATGATCACATATAAGAGGGTGTCAATGAATAGCAATCACCACCTCTGGATCTGCCTGCTAGAAGGTACCCATTTATCAGGGCTAGTAATTATGTTAAAAGTTGGGTATTGATTATCTCTAAGTAAAGGGAATAGGTTTTGGTTTATTGATAGAAAAATAACAGTAACATAAAGCCAAGAGAGGAAATATCTGCTCTATTTAGCTACAGATTCAAAATTCTAAACTACTTTTTCTATTCCTTTTTTGTCCCCACCTCTACTTCTTCCTTCTAAACCTTTCACTGAGTGATAGAATTACATTAAAGTTCGAAATAAGAAAAATTATAGAAAAAAATCAATGCCATAGATAATTTGGCTTTGTTTTTCAGGGGTATAATTTACAAACAGTAAAATTTGCCTTTAAGTTACAGTTTCACTAATTTGACAAATATGTACAGTTATGTAACTGCTACAGCGATCAAGATAAAGAAGAACCCACCCATCCTCACCTCATGACAATCACTGACCTGATTTTGTCTTTATACTTCTGCTTTTCCCCAAATGCCATATCAATGAAACTGTGTAATACGTTATCTCGTGGGTCTGGCTCCTTCACTTATTTTGCATTATGTTAAATATTAATCCCTCACTATCTTGTGAAATACTTCTCAGAACAGAGATCATAAAATTTTGACTAGCAAATCCTGAAATTAAAGCTGTTTCATGCCACAATTTTAATTATTCTATTGGGTCATTGGAAAAAGCATGCATATTTTCCTATGTTTTTCTCTGAAAAAAATGTGTCATGACTTTTCCAACAACCCAATATGTAAAAATAATTTAGAATAAATATTATTATTATTATCACCACTTCCTGTGGTTCACTGAAAGTGGATGACATTTGCATTTAACTTATATACCACCCTTAAATGTTTTTTACCAAGACAAGTTTTTGGTGTCATTACACTAAAATGAGCCTTAGGGCATTTTCACTAGATAGTAAACACATAGTACAAGCCTCAGGCTCTGAAAAATGACCCTCTGACCTCTTGACCCCCATCAGAACTCACCACCTCTGCAGGCCTGGATGATGATGACTTTAGGTTTGTCCTTTAGATGGGGGCAGTTACGGTTGTTCAAAATCTGGAATATGGGGTCATAAGGTAGCACATCTGGATTTTCATCACTATGATTAATCCCACAGATTCCTTCTAGGATGCCATGGGACATGCACACCAAGAAAGAACTGTCTGAGGTCTTGTGCTCCGGACGAGCTGCGAATTTTCTTAGCACTAACTCCATGGCCTGAAAGAGAATAAACTTTTAAATCTCAGATCATAATACCCACCCTTTCTACCAATAATGACTTGAGCAGTAGAATGAATAAATGTCAAGTGCCTGGCACATTACAATGTCTAAGATATTGAAATGCTCACATGTGGCCCTTGTTATTGTTGCTGTGCTATACATACTATAATAATTCAGGAGACTAGTTTGACTTTCCACATCTGTAAATTTTATTCATTTACCATATGCTTTTTGTTTGCTCATTTGATTTTTAGATTGCTGTAGGGTACATGTGCTAGTTACAGAGAGAGAGAGAGGAAAAGTGAGAAATCATCCCCCAGGGTGGGGGCAATATTGCAATTCCTTCTCCTCTACTTTCCTCTCAGGATATTGGGCACACACGCACACCCTATGTGAACCACCAAATCTGGAACTCAAATTGCACAGTCAGCATGTGGGATCAGCCAACTTTAACCTCTATACCACCTGCTGGCTCCCTGTGCTAGTTGTTTTTTGTTGTGATAACATATATAGAACTTAACATTTATCATTTTAGCTATTCATAAATGTTTAATTTTTTTTTTTTTTTTAATGGAGAGGTTTTTGCTACAGGGTGCGTGCGCTTGCCAGAAAGAGAGACAGAAAGCAAGAAATCACCACCAGGGGGGATGGCCACACCACAATCCCTTCTCCTCTATTCTCCTCTTGGGATCTTGGGCATGTATGCCCATACGCCCAGCGTGAGTATAAGCCACCAGGTCCGGGACTCGGACCGCGGTCGACTACATGGGAGTTCAGCAACATAGCCATTACGCTAACTGCTGGTCCCCCATAAATGTTTAATTTGATAGCATTAAATAACCTTCACAATGTTAGGTATAACCATACCACTGGCTATATCCAAAGCTTATATTTCATCCCCAATAAAAATTCTGTATCCATTAAGAAATAACTCCTCCTCATATCCTAGTAAACTATGTTTTGTATATGAGTATGCTATTCCTATTTTAAATGCATTCTATAAGTGGAATCATAGACTATTTGTCCTTTTGTATCTGGATAATTTCACTAAACACAATCTTTCAGGGCCCATTCATGTGTAAATTATGTCAAAATTTTATTGTTTATGACTGACCAATATACACCCTATGTATGTATGTACCACATTTTGTTTTTCCACTCATTTCTTGGCAGACACTTGATATTCCTACATTTAGCTTTTATGAATAATGCTAAAAGTATTAATGCACAAATATTAGCCTGAATTTCTTCTTTCAGTTCTTTGGATATAAATATACTTAGGATTGGAACTGGCTATATCACTTTACATGTCTGGTAACACAAGGGTTCTAATTTCCCCACAAATTGGGAAACACCTGTTATTTTTCTGCTCTTCCTCCACCTCATCAACAATAAGATTACTGTTATTATCATTGATGCCCTAGTAGGTATGAATTAGTGTCTCACTGTAGTTTTTTGTTTTTGTTTTTGTTTTGAGAGGTTTTTGCTATAGGGCGCATGCACTCGCCAGCCAGACAGAGAGAGACAGAGAGACAGAAAGCGAGAAATCACCCCCCAGGAGGGATGGCCATGCCGCAGTCCCTTCTCCTCCATTCTCCTCTTGGGATCTTGGGCACGCATGCACATGCACCCGGCGTGTTTTAAACCACCGGGTCCAGGACACGGACCGCGGTCGACTACGTGGGAGTCCAGCGACATAGCCATTACGCTAACTGCTGGTCCCCTTCTCACTGTAGTTTTAATTCCCATTTCCCAAATGGCTAATGATGTTGAGCACATTTTTATGTGCTTATTGGCCACTTGTATATCTTCTTTGGAGAAATGTCTATTCAAGTCCTTTGCCCATTTTTGAATTTGGTCATTTGTTTATGTTATTGACTTTTTAGAAATTTTTTATGTATTCTGGACATTAATCTACCCCAAATAGATGATATACAACCATTCTCTCTCATTATGTAGGTTGTCTTTGCACTTTTCTTGTTTGTATCCTTTGAGACACAAAAATTCATAATTTTTATGAAGTTCTGTTTATCAACTTCTTTTCCCTTCCTATATATTTGATTACCTAGCCATGAGTTGCTTCCTAGTCCAATGCTTTAATCTTTGGCTCATTTTTAACTTAATTTTTGTATATAGTATAAGGAAAGGCTTTTATTTTAGCCAGAATGGCTAAGCATATCCAGTTTTCCCATAATAATTTGTTTTGCAAAAGAAGGTTGTCCTTTCTCCACTGAATAGTCTTGACAATCTTGTGCAATTTAGTTAAATAAACATGTGGAGGTTTATTTTTATGGTCTATATCCTATTTCATTATTCTGTATGTCTGTCTGTCTTTATGCCAGTATCACACTGTTTTAATTACTGTAGCTTAGTAGTAAATTTCAAAGTTGAGAAATATGAGTCCTTCAGTTTTACTTTGTTTTTCAACATTGTTTTATTCATTTGAGTTTCTTTACAATTCCATATAAATTTGAGAATTGGCTATTTCATCTCTTTGAAAGCTATTAAAATTATAACAGGGATTGTATTGAATCTATAGATCATTTTGAGTAACAATAACATCCTAACCTCATTACTCTTGTATTCATAAACATAGGTTTTAAAAATTATTTAGTTTTTTTTTAAATTTAATTCAGCAATGTTTTGTAGTTTTTAGTATACAAATTTTTTATATCCTTGGTTAGACATATTTCTAAGTATTTTATTCTTTTAGGTGATGTTGTAAATGAAATTGGCTTTCTAATTTTCTTTTCATATGTGCATTGCTAATGTATGGAAACACAGCACAATTACTATTTTTTTTTCTTATATTGGTCTTGTACCTTGCATCTGGTCTCCCTCAGGGATGATTCATATAGTTCATTTCAATGGACCACACTTTCCTATTTCTTTGTCTGTCACATAATTTGTTGTTGAAAACTGAACATTTGAATTTTATGATGTTGTAATTCTAGAAATCAGACTCTCCTCTTTCTCCAGGATTTAATGTTTGTTTTTTTGTTTTGTATTTTTTTCTTTTTGCCCAGTGTATCTCTGTGTCAGAGATATGCATGAAGTGAAAGTTTAGGGTTTGCTCAGATCTTTTATTGAGCCAGGCGCACATGTCATCTTTCTAAATTCCCAATATTTCGAGGATGAGGTCCTTTTGGTCACTGTAGCTTCCAGCAAACTGTGTTACAAATGCAGATTGCCATTCCCACAGCAGCCTGCCACCAGATAAGGGATGAGATGAGGAGTGGCTAGCCACCAAAATTAAGTATAATCTAGGAGAGTTTGTTTCCTGGAAGAAGCAAACATTCAGATAAAATCCAGAGCACCAAAATAATCATTTCAGACTGTTTTGACCATCCAGTTATTGTCTGGGTAGAAAGAGAGACTCTTGATGCCTCCTACTTTTCCATCTTTGCTGAAATCACTCTCTGCTGGTTATTTTTTATTTTTCATCTTTAATTCCTTTTTCTGTCCTTATCTTCCCTGTTTCTTGTCCCTATACACTAGTACCAGTTGAGCTTTCTTGTCAACAAACTTTGTATTGGTGTTGGCCAGTAAAAGGAGGAGGTTGGAGGAGATTGGAAAGCAGTGAAAGTGAAGAGTCAGAATATTGTACTGCTCCACAGACCCCATGTTGCCACAGTTCTGTCAGTGATGATTACTGCAGTGCCTTCGCATTGAACAACTTCCCTAGCTGTGAACACATGTTGGCAGAAAGTGTGTGTGTATGTATGTGTATGTATGTGTGTGTTTTCTAAGCAAAGCCATCAGTTTTTTGTTTAATAATGATAAAATAACAATTATTAGTAGGAAACATTAATTAATAGTAAGAATACAATAACGAAAGTGTCAACATTGTGGCTAAAACTTATTTATATATATGCACATACACACTACGTGTGTATACACACACTGTATATACACATACTGTTCAAAGGAGGTACAGGTTACTTTAGATACCTGCTTTAACTTTTTATTTTTCAAGCTGAAGAATCTGAGCCCTAGGGAAGTTAAATGCATAGCCCCCAAATGACATTATTGCTTCATTGTTAGAGCAATATGGGCCTGTAGGTTTATATATGCTGCATAGAAGAGGGGTCCTTACCCTGGCTGTGAGATTCTCTTCCACATCCACACTGTAGCCCAGATCCTCAAGGAGTCTCTTCATCCCTGTGATATCATGGTTGGACCCATTGCGCCTTGGGAGATGGTCAAACTCTGTGTTACAGATGATGAGGGCCAGACGAGTGCGATCCCCTTTCTCTTTTATTTCATAGATCTGAAGAAAAAGGGCAAGTTACATGCATCTCCTTTCTTCTCACAATTCCACAGTACAGTAAGAGCTACTCTCTCAGCTGCATAAGACAGAGATTTCTCATCTGCTAACTTTAGTTCGAACCGTTTCTTTATTTCTCCTGCTATGGGTGTCTTCTGAAAGAAGGTAAAGAAAATGGGGAATGGACTCCTATGCAGGATATAACTAAAGCAAAACCCCAGAGTGGTTAACTAGAACAACTGTGGCCCAGTCATATGATGCTCTTGTAAAATGAGCTAGAATACCTTCTCTCCTTCCTCTTCGCTTCCCTTTCTTTTAGTTAAACCTTATCTAATATTTAAGATCTCATCTCAAATGCCTGGAACACTAAAAATATTCCTCACTGACTTCAGTCTACATTAATAATAGCTGAGTCTTCATCCCTCTACAGGTGGTTTATTTTTATAGCATCTATTTAAAAATATATATATTGTAGCATCTATATATAATTAATCATAGGATGTTAATTATTTCATTATTGCATATCCAGTTTTCATGATAGAATGAAGTTGCCCATCAGCCATGATCCCAATAAAATGAAAATACCTATCTTTGATTATTTTCAACTCTCTTAGTGCCTCAAGACGTCACTAAAATGATACTATTATTCTAAAGACTTCTTCATCTTTTATATGTGGGAAATCTCTCTACTTCATATTATCCCTCATTTCCACTCATTGTATATCTCACCTTTCCAGCCTCCTTTGTGCGTAGTTCCAGGAATTTTTCACGAGGACATAGCTTGAGTTTGCCTGTGTGTTCTTCAGATGCTGACCCTGTTCCTATAGCAGGAGTTTCTAAAAGAGTTTTAAGAGACCTGGCATAAGAGACACAAGAGCTCTGATATAAGGTATACCAGCTGTTTGGGGGCCCTGTGTGTTCTATTCCTCTAGTAATCATCAAAGAGAAGGGCATTCATTCTTTTGAAGACTGAAAAAGAATTGTAAGAAAACATCTTAATTTGTTAAAATTGTAAAAATTATAGTTTTGTCTCATTAACAGAAATGAATGTGGTAGACAACAGAGATAACTCCCTTGTAGGGAAAGTTATCTGATGGTGAGATCTATCCAAGATGTAAAAACGCATGTGATTCTATGATGAAGACTAGAAGGAAAGAGGTCAAATAAGGCATTATTGATCTGCTCAATTCTGAGAAATTCCATAAGAATATCTTTTAAATGTAGTCTCTTGGGGCCAGCAGGTGACATGGAGGTTAAAGCATTAAACTCTCCCATGGCCAACAATGGTTCAAGTCCCGGACCTGGCAGCTTCCTTTCTCACTTTCTCTCTCTTGTATTCTCTTCTCAATTTGGTAAGCCCATGCTCTATATAAAATTAAAAGATAATAATACCAAATAAAATTAAATTAATAATTCTAAAATAAATAAATAAATGTAGTGTCTTATTCATAGGGATTGTCTGGCTAGCTCCTAAGAAGAATTAAAAGTAATTTTTGTGGGACCAGCAGTTGGCATAATGGCTATCTCACTGGACTCCCATGTAGTCGACCGTGGTTTGAGTCCCGGACCCGGTGGCTTAAACTCACGCCGGGCACGTGTGCGTGCGTGCCCAAGATCCCGCGAGGAGAATGGAGGAGAAGGGATTGCGGTGTGGCCATCCCCCCTGGGGGGTGATTTCTCGCTTTCTGTCTCTCTGTCTCTCTCTGTCTCTCTCTGTCTGTCTGGTGAGTGCACGAGCCCTATAGCAAAACACCTCTCAAAAAAAAAAAAGTAAATTTGTATTGGATAAATACCTTTCTTCCTTCTCTTTTAATATACATCAATATGAACTCTTGTTTCTCCTTAATTTCTGTGTAAGGTTATTTGTAAAAACTGAGAGTTTTTCTTAATTAAATAATAGAGGATAGATTTTGTTTTCATGTGTTGAGTTCCTTTTTCAATGAAGTTGTAGAGTAGCTAGGATAACAGGGTAGCATCAGGCTGCTGTGCAGTGAGGGTAGGGTTGAGGACCAGTCCTACATGAGCCACAGAGCTCAGAACAGAGGTCGGTCAACTAGAGAAGTGAACCCGTGTTGAAGATTATCAGAATGGCAGGTTCAAACTGGAAAATATTGATAATTATTTCCCACTAACTAGTCTTTGGTTGTCTTTTTTGGAAAATGGTCAGATAAATCCTACATAAGTCCCCAAGACAGGAAAAAAAGACTAGACAGAAGGTTTTCTCTGGCTTTAAACACTATGAACCTAGAGTATAGTAAGGAAATAATCAGAACTATCAGTTTGCTTGATGAAGAGTTACCAGTAATAGAATTCTTATAGAAATCATTTTTGCATCATTGAATAGTAAGGTCTGCTTGTGTAAGCAGCCTAGTGATACTAGGATGGAATTTGGAAGCAAGCTCAAATCTCAATTCTACTACCTTTTAACCATGTGAAATTAGATTTCCTAATGTCTCTGTTCTTTAGTTTCTTTAATTAAAGGTAAGGACAGAAAAAATATATTCCTTATGCCAGCAGGTGACACGGCAATTAAGATGCTGGATCACACATGGCTAAGTGCATGGTTCAACTCCTGGACCCAGCAGCTTAAAAATCATGCTGGTCCTGGGAACCAGCAGTTGGCATAATGGCTATGTCGCTGGATTCCCACGTAGTCGACTGTGGTTCGCGTCCCGGACCCGGTGACTTAAAACTCACGCCGGGCTTGTGTGCGTGCGTGCCCAAGATCCCGAGAGGAGAATGGAGGAGAAGGGATTGCGGCATGACCATCCCCTCTAGGGAGTGATTTCTCGCTTTCTGTCTCTATGTCTCTCTCTGTCTGTCTGGCGAGCGCACGCGCCCTATAGCGAAAACCTCTCAAAAAAAAAAAAATCATGCTGGTCCCAGGAAAAAAATTTTATATGGACAGAGTAAAGAAGAGCATGAATGGGAATGTGAGAGTGATTAAACTTCAGGTTAGGAATTGATGAGTCATAGATTTAGTAGATGAATTATCTGTCAAATGAATAGGAAAGCAGGTATTGGGTAACAAGATACAAGTTGAAGTATCTCTTAAATAGAATTGAGTAGATGATTATAGTTAATATATATCATATAGTATTATATATTATTATACATAAAAATATAAATAGGTAATATACTATGTATGAATATAATACAATATAATTAATAACATACTGAACACTTGAAAATTACTGAGTCACAAAAATGAGCTTTAAAAAATATCATGAGTTGCATAAAAGTAATAAAATTCACCAATATTTAAATGGCTTTTAAATTATAAATCAAACATTGCATTTACATATTAACTCGAACTTAGGGTACATAAAATAAACTTGGCAAATTGAAAAAAAAAAAAAAAAACAAGAGACTTTTGAATGTTCCCAATACAATGTAATGAGTAAAGGTTAAGATGTCAGGTATACTAATTATCCTGATTTAATTATTACACAGTGCATTCTTATGCTGACAAATAAAATTGTATCTCCATAAATATGTACAATTACTACCTTAATAAAAAAGAAGAAAGATAAAAAGAAAACTAAGAGTAGCCCTTACTTTTTATTCTTAGCCAAAAGACTGAAAAGTGATAAAGAAATTTTTTTTTTTTTCCTGGAGAGGTTTTTGCTATAGGGCGCGTGCGCTCAGCGGACAGACAGAGAGAGACAGAGAGACAGAAAGAGAGAAATCACCCCGCAGGGAGGATGGCCATGCCGCAATCCCTTCTCCTCCATTCTCCTCTCGGGATCTTGGGCACGTGTGCGTGCGTGAGTTTTTAAGCCACTGGGTCCAGGACGCGAACCGCGGTCAACTACGTGGGAGTCCAGCGACATAGCCATTACGCTAACTGCTGGTCCCATAAAGAATAGATTTTAAGTATTCACATCACAAAATATAAGGTTATGGATATATTAATTTAATCACTTCACAATGTCTACTTATACCTAACAGCACATTGTACACCATAAATATATAACATTTTTACCTGTCAATTTAATTAATTACTTAATTTAAAAATTGTTTAGATGAGACCCTGGCATTTGATAGAAAGTGGATGAAAATTGAAGATTTATTGCTAAGTGAAGTAAGCCATACTATAAAAAAGAGGCATTATGTGTCCCCACTTATTATATACTGAATGTCTGCACTCTATGGCAAAAACTGAAAGATTGGAAGGTATAAAGGCACGGAGAGCAACTATGGATACTGGAGACAGTGTGGGAGTGTGGGAAATGGGAGAGGGTGAGAGGGATGTAAACAAGGGGAAGAAGAAAGAAGAAAACATTCAAGGGACACAAAAATGGGAAATTATCTGTTGATAATTTTTTAAAAAGATTGAAAACTACAAATATAGAAATCTTACCTAAAGAAAATCCCAATTTGTTGGCAAGGATGGAATCTCTCTTGCAGATATAATCAATAAATATTTGGCTAGCACGAGACCCTTTCTGAATCACAAAGTCAATCAAATTACGGGCCTTGGCTTTAGTTGAAACATTTTTGTTTTTTACCATTTCAACCTCTTCTTGGTTCAGCACTCTTTCACTTAATACATCATCCAGCAGATTATAAATTGTGTCTTCAGACACAGAGTCAACAAATACTTTCCTTTTTTCTTTTAGCTTATTACCTATTGGAAACACAAAAAATATTTAAATTACTATGCACCTTCAGAAATAGGATTTTGTCACCTCAATAACCAAGACTCTTGTTTTTCTATAGACTCTACTGTTCAGAATCCCAAGAAGTGACCTATTTAGTGCATCTAAAACCCCTTCCATTTCCTCTAAGCCTATGGACATCCTTCTGAGAATTCTTGCCTAGCCGGGTCAATCAAAAGGTGCTCTCACTCTACCTGTTCTTGTTCTGTCTTGGTGAGTTACCAGGCAGGGCCAAGGAGCTGAGCACCACCCATGCTTTTGTTTTAATGAACATGTCCATGGAAATCAGATTCAACAATGGCCACATTCATGTCATTTTCATTTCTCTTATGTAGACACAGTAACCCATAGTGATCCTACCATTCAGATTCTGAACCTCAGTTATGTTGAGCATTCAGACAAGATCCACAGAAGAACTTCAGAAGACAAGGTCTTCAGAGCAGAGCCTGAAAGAATACATCAGGCCATTGGGAAAGTCATGACGTATTTTTCTATGCAAAAATGTGTCAGGACGTTTCCAACAATATATATATCAAGGAAGGAAGGTTTCTTCTCTACTAAATGCTGCTTACACTTCAGTAAAAAAAAACCTTATGGCTAATATCGACTCCTCAAGTATCTCTCCTAAATACTCAATCTGATAAAAGAAGCCTTACCAGCCGTGGTCTCCATGGGTCTCTTTTTATGAGGCAGGAGGAAAAGAAAGAAAAGCAATACTGAGTGCAATCAAGATCTTCCTGTTGGGCAGGTCAGGAGCACAAGTTATGACAGAGCTGTTGATTGCACATGTGGGTGTGTATATATAGTTGCATGCTTTGTTTTTTGTTTTTTGTTTTCTTTGGAGAGCTTTTTTGCTATAGGGTGCGTGTGCTCATTGGAAAGACAGAGAGAGACAGAGAGACAGAAAGCGAGAAATCACCCCCCCAGGGGGGATGGCCACACCACAATCCCTTGGGATCTTGGGCATACACACACATGCGCCCGACATGAGTTTAAGCCACAGGGTCCAAGACTTGAACCACAGTCAACTACATGGGAGTCCAGCAACATAGCCATTATGCCAACTGCTGGTCCCAGCTCTTTTCTGTTTGTTTGTTTGTTTGAGAGAGAAATTTTTGCTTTAGGGTGCGTGTGCTTGCTGGAGAGACAGAGAGGCAGAAAACAAGAAATTACCCCCCAGAGGGGATGGCCAAGCCAAAATCCCTTCTTCATTCTCCTCTTGGGATATTGGGCATGCACACATACACACGCCCAGTGTGAATTTTAAGCTGCTGGGTTCAGAACTCGAACCATAGTTGACCATGTGGGAGTCAAGCAACATAACCATTATGCCATCAGTTGGTCTCATATTTGCATGCTTTTTAAAAATGAGGTTCTGTTTTTATCTCTTAAGATTCCTTTTTATAAAAGAATGAGGCAGCACAATTATGCATTGACCTAGGAGATTACTAAGCTGAAAATTAAATTAATCACATGTATTGCAAGCCCACAAGCCCATGAGCTTCCCCTTTCAGCCTGGTCCCACCAGCCAACAGAAGTAGAAATAAAGCTCCCAGGAGTATCTACACAAAGCCTTTCTGTTCCCAATCACACTAGAACTAAAACCTCCATCTTCCAGAAACTCATCTCTAGCTTAGAAGACAAGAGGCAAATATGACCTTTCTAGCCAATTTTTAGCAGGTTGTTGTGTCATATAGGTCCCATTCATCAACACTCATGTGCATGTTTTATTTGTTTTTGTTGTTTTTTAGAGAGATTTTTGCTATAGGTCACATGAACTCACTGGAGAGACAGAAAGCAAGAAATCACCGTTCGGGGGGGATGGCCACACTGCAATTTTTTCTCCTCCATTCTCCTCTCAGGATTTTGGGCACACATGCACACACACCTGGCTTGTTTTAAGCCCCTGGGTCTAGGACTTGAACTGGGTTCACTACATGGGAGTCCAATGACATAAGCATTACCCCATTTGCTCATCCCCATGTTCAATTTTTTTTTATAAGACATAAGGTTTATGGTGTACTTCAACCACGTTTGCACCTTAAATAACGAGACACACACACACACAAAAACTTAAAAATAACATGTGTCTTTATCCTTAGCCTTTATTTTAACAGAAAAAAAAACCAAAAACAAATGAAAAAGAAGAGGTCTTTAAACAAGCCTGGTACCTGGCACACTCAGATGACAAAAATGCCTGCCATTGTTTCCTGTATAGTCACATTCCATCACTCCAAAGGCTCTTTGTAATAAATATTCAGGTTCATCAATTTTTCTGTCTGATATTATTTATTTATTTCTCTTAGATCATACCTATGTGCCATATGTCAAACTTCTGAACCAATAAATTAGGGCTGATAGACTCTAATAAAAAGGGTAATTGATCAAGAAATCACAAGATTCCTGTATGCTAGCTCTAGTTTTTCCACTTTGTAGTTTCATGGGCCTAGACAAGTAACTTATACTTTCTAAGTCTCATTTTTTCTCACGAAAAATAGTGGTTATCACAGATGTCCCCAATTCAGGGGATTTTTGTGACAAGCTGATGAAATACTTCATTGCTAGCAAGATTTATCAAATAAAAATACAGACTCACTGACAAATATGCCCCGTATATTTTACAAAACTCTTTTTTGCTATAGGGTGTATGTGCTCGCCAGAAAGAAACATAAAGAGAGAAAGTGAGATTTCTTCCCTCCAAAGAGAGTTAACCATGCTGCAATCCTTTTTCCTCCATTCTCCTCTTGGGGTTTAGGGCACACATCCCACCTGGCATATTTTTCAGGACATTAATATTGAGGGATGGGACTTGAACTGCAGAGTAGGCCATGAGGATCTAGCATCTTAACCACTAAACCTCCTCCTGACACTTATAAGACATATTTATCTAGATATTTGGAACATATTTATACTAAAAAAAATGATTTTTTTGTGTAACTGAAATTAAAATTTAACTGATGTCCTATATTTTATCTGACAATAAAATTAACATTTGGGGCTATATAATTGTTTATTGTAGGGGCCATTATGTTTGTTGTAGGATGTTAAGCAGCACTATTATCTTCTACCTCCAAGATACCAGTAATATATTCCTAATTATGACAACCAAAAATGTCTCCAGACTTTGCCAAATGTCTCCCATATGACATTAAGCCTAAGATTTTGAATTTGACATAGTTGGGTAAGATCCCTTCTCTTTTCCTTATGAGTTGTATAGCCTTGGACAAGTTATTTAGCCTCAGTTTCTCAAACTATACAATAGGAATGATAATAATATAAAGATTGTTGTATGTATTACGTGACAAAGTTTATTTAACAATTTATGCTCATTTCAATTATTTTATTCACTTAATAAATATAGCAATACTATGAAGCTAGTAGAACTCTTAAGCTCATTTTACAGGTAAGAAAAGTGAGGCACAGAGCTTAAATATCTCATCCAGCTCATACAACAGGTAAGTGGCAAAGTCAGAATTCAAACCGAGGGAGTCTGGCTCTGATTCTTCATTATCATGTTAAGCTGTCTCTCAGAAACTGGATCTAGAATAGCTGGCAGATGTCTGGAACATAGTAAGACCTTAAAAGATAGCATTTATTGTTAGTGTTAGGTTAGTGTTATTATTTTCACAGCCCTAAAAGCAGGTGTTGTGCCATATGTTTCCTTTTGTACCTTTTGTACTCTGTCCTTATAAGCACCCAGTGAGCTAGACAGCACAGGCAAGTAATAGCATCTTCATCTGCTGAATAATGAGGCTGCTTACTTGCCAGAAGGATGAGCCCTAAAGAGAATTCAGTTTTCATCATCCCTAGGCTAGCTCTTTCTAGATCACAAGCCTTCTCGCTAGTAGGCATTGTGCTAAGTCCTATGAGACAATAAGAACATTAATATTGAGGGATGGTCTGTTTTTAAAAGGCTTAAGATAGGGCAACAAAAGCATAAGCACAGAAAAAGAAAACATATATGACAATAGAAGAGAGCAGAGACTCCACTAAATGGTTGGACAAAGTCAAAGTGCTATAATAGCATTTCAGAAAGAATGAATTTAAAGCTGTCCTGGGATTTAAAGAATAACAGGGTAAATTTGAAGAGACCCTACTATGTTACAGTCATTGTATTATATGCTATTCTAACTACAGGACATCGTTCACATCTGTGAAAAAGATGCTGGTGCTACATCCCCATTTTACAGATGGAAAATGGGTCTTACCTAGAATAAAATTCTCATAGAAAACCTCACTGTTGATATTTATATGGCATTCATGGAGATCAAGTTTAAATGCACTCTTTCAATCCCCAAACCCACACTATGTCATGTGTAAATACAAGTGAGTGAATGGCATTCCATGACTATAGAATAGCATAAAATTGAAAGCATGAGTCTCAGAGTGCACAAATGAAAACAGGGACAAGAATGCTTGTTACAGAGGCATTCTGTATGTAAAACAAGATTATCTAGATAAGCTAGTTTCTTTGCCAAATGCTTATCACTACTTGATAGTTTCTGTTGCTTATTTATTTGTTGCCTTTCTACTATGAAACGAGCCCGTAGGAAAGAATGACCTTGGTCATCTCCTTTGTTGGTGTACACACATTACTTAAAACAGTGGTTACTATTTAGAGGGTATATATATATATAATAAAATGTGAATGTTTTAAAGTGAGAAGAAGAATGTCAGTTAGCAAAGTTTTGAACAAAAATAATAACTTAGAAAAATATCTGATAATGGAAGGCAGTCAGTTTAAAATTCAAAATTAAAATTTGGAAGGTAAAAGTAGAAAGGATATGAATTATTTAATTTAATCATAGTATATTTTCTTATTGATTTTTACTCATTAAAAACATATTTATAGAGTGTCTAATGAATGTCAGGCACTGGATTAGGATTGTAGGATTCAAAACAAGAATATAATATTATCTTTATCTCTAAGGATTTTGCTGACTACCAGAGAGTGCAGCCATGCATTAATAATAACAACATAATTAGTTTTACAACTAAAGTCTGTACAAAATAGGCAGGTAATGCGTGTAATCAATTGTTCCACTATTAGATGAACAAATTTCACAATAGTTTTTGTGAAGAATGAAAGTCCTGGGCTATTTTGTTCTCTTGTAAGTTTATGTGGGCTAGGATAATTCAATACAATCTTAGACTGTATTCAACCTAATTTACTCAAAAATATGACTCTGCTGAATATTATACATGGTGTTATATCAAAATAGTGTAGGTTAATATGAATATAGAGTCTTGGTTTCATAGAACCTACATTCTACTACATTAATAAGTCCACAGAACATATAAAGCAATTTCAAGTTATAATGCACATGAAGAAGGACAAACATGTTGGGGGGGGGGGGTTAGTTTCTTACTGCTTTTTTAACAAATCATCACAAATTTAGTGGCTTAACAAAATACAAATTTATTATCTTCTATCTCCAGAGTTCAGAATCTGAAATGGATTCCATGGGGCTAACTTCCGTCTGTGGCCAAGGCTGCCCTCCTGGAAGCTCTGGGAGAGGATGCATTCTGTGGCCTTTGTCTGTGGCCAAGGCTGCCCTCCTGGAAGCTCTGGGAGAGGATGCATTCTGTGGCCTTTGTCTGTGGCCAAGGCTGCCCTCCTGGAAGCTCTGGGAGAGGATGCATTCTGTGGCCTTTGCCAGCTTCTAGAGGCTCTCCACATTTCTTGGCTCATGGCCCTTTGCCACTGCTCTCTGGTTCTGTCTTCTTGTCTACTTCCTGCCTCTGATTCTCCTGACTCCTTCTTTTCTATGTGATTAAATCAGGCCCACTTGGATAGTGCAGGGGATGTTTCTCTATTTCCAGATGCTTCATTACAACTGCAAGGTCCCTTCTGCTGTGGAAGGTTCTGCGATTATGTCATGGACAGATTTGAGAATTCATTTTTTGGCCTGCCACAAAGGGGATGTGGGAAAACAAGGCAATGGAGGCAGCAGATTTTCAATCAGTTGGTCAAGAAGTTCTCAATGACTTGGTAAAACTGTGTATTCATAAAAACAGTTACAGTTTGTAGGGAGAAAAAAAAAACAAAACTGTTTCACAAGTCCTGAATCTACCTAAATCATACCTAGAATATTTCCTTCAGATCATCATTTTTAAAGAAACTTTGGAAACTAAGAAATAATTTTTAAATTTGGAAGATTAGGGCATAAGGAAACTACAACAAATGATGTAGCATAGTTACTTTGACCCCATTTTTCACTGTAATGTAAGCTAAAGAAAATATGTGATTATGTTATGATTATTGTCAGCATTATTTTCAATGTAAAAAAAAAGAGTTGCAAATATAAAATCAGAAATAGTAAGTATCCTTAAAATCTTAAATATGATTTGGAAATATCACTGTGAGTTCCTAATATCTTCAATTTGAAAAAAATATATATATATGAGGTTTTCTCCTGACTTTGTGCAAAAAGCCTAAAGCTGTGACTGTATGAAGTGGTGATTATCTCTAGTATCTAGATAAAATTTTTTTGTTTTTTTAGAGGTTTTTGCTATAGGGTGCGTGCACTCGCCAGACAGACAGAGAGAGACAGAGAGACAGAAAGCGAGAAATCACCCCCCAGGGGGGATGGTCACGCCGAAATCCCTTCTCCTCCATTCTCCTCTCAGGATCTTGGGCATGCACGCACACACGCCCGGCGTGAGTTTAAGCCACCGGGTCCGGGACTCGAACCGCAGTCAACTACGTGGGAGTCCAGCGACATAGCCATTACACTAACTGCTGGTCCCATCCAGATAAAATTTCTAAATACTGTTTGCCACTAAAAAGGAGGACTTCTTGAAAGGCAACTGATTCTAGATCAGAGATAGAAAACGTTCAAAATGAGCATGGGAAGTGTTCTCTGACCAGAAAGCATGGAAGCTTTCACAGATCATGTTAAACAAACACAGTTCCCAACTTGAGGGACTCTTACTGGCCACAGGGAAATTATGGCTTCAAAAAGAATGAAGCATCCTCAAGTTATTAAAACACATAGAATAATAAAAAGCAACAGGTAGATGAGCTAACTTTTTGGAGGGCCGCAGTAAAACACCAGTGAATTTGCCATGGCCAATTAATTACTCTGAAATTTGATCATTAGAGGGACATCATTAAACTTTTATCTTGAATCTTCTCATATGAACTAAATTTTAGGATAACAAAAGTAGGAGCTAGATCATGAAAGGAAATTATTATATTAAGAAGTCCAGTCAGTGGAAAAGGAATAAAGGGAAACATTGTACTCTTCAAAGTATTTGTACAAGCAAAATGAGAAATAGCGATTGACTGTTTTAAAAAATAATTAGAATAATAATAGTAATGATTGGGGAAAACATAGAAAAGATATTGAATGTTGAAGCAGATTAGAAAAATATGAATATAAAGAAGAATCAGTGGAAAAGGAATAAAGGGAAACATTGTACTGATTTGTATTCTTCCAAGAAAAATGGCCATGGCAATCAGTAGATAGTAAATCATTGGTCAAGTTTAACTAGGGCCTTTATAAGAAAGGGTCAAGCTGTATCACATGAACCCACATGAACCCACAGACCATTTTTAGCATCGTTAAAGTTGAGATATTTTAGACATTACATACCTTGTGCTATGTGCAAAAGGAAGTACTCAATGCCATCTGAGAGAAGTTCTTAAAAATGCAGATAGCCTGAATCTAATCATAATTTTAGAAGTACCATTTAGTGCACAAGAAATCTGGGTCATGTGTGAACTAGTTAGGTAACACTGCAGGTGAGCAATCAAGCCAGATGCAAAATATGAGATTTTCTGTAGAACAATTTACCTATTTCTTCAAAAATTTTATTGACTTTAAAAAGGGGAGGATTCAGGGCCAACAGGTGGCAAGGTAGTTAAGATGCTGGAGTCCTACATGTCTGGCCATGGTTTAAATCCCAGACCTGGTGGCTTGAAAATCACACTGGGTGCATGTGTGTTCATGCCCAAACTCATAAGAGTAGAATAGAGAAGGTACTGTAGCAGGGCCATCCCCACAGGGGGTGATTTCTCTCTTTCCCTTTCTCTGTCTCTGTCTCTCTAGCAAGTGCATGTGTCCTATGGCAAAAAAAAAAAAATAAATAAAAAGAAATTAAAAGAGGCCAGAGGGGCCAGCAGGTGGCATGGTGATTAAGACACTGAACTCCCACATGGCTGACTGTGGTTTGAATCCTGGATCTGGTGGCTTGCTTGCTTTCTCACTTTCCATTTCTCACTCTCTCTGGTCAAAATTAAATAATAATAATAACAAATAAAATTAAATAATTTTTTTAAAAAGGGGGGTTCCTAAAAAATATTTATAGGAGACTTAGATATAACCAAATATAAAAATTTAGACCTTGGCTGTCCCTTTTCAAATCAGCTTGAAGACTGTCAGGCCCTCCATTGACTTGGGTGGGGGAGCAGGAGAAGAGCCAGCGAATAGTGCTTGGACCCCCTGGTTTGGCTTGGACCTCTTCAACTCTTCAGAAGGATTAAGTAGGACAGGTAGGAGAGCTATAGCCAAATTCTACTGATAGGCAGATATAATTCCTTCAGAAACAGCTTTTAGCATTTCCTGTTTTCCTTTGAGCAGTTAGCTTTCTTCCATTGACTTCCAACTTGTCTTCCAAGAAGAATCCATCACAGTGAAAGTGTCTCTTCCTTCCTATGCCACTGCAACATCAATCTATAGCTTCATAGACTGGGGGATAGATTAATGGAAAGAGACCAAACACAGGTACGAGAGGTCCTGGGGTCAGAATTCATCAGAAATAAGGAGGCTACACAGAGCAGTTTCAATGCAGTACATCTGTGTGAGGTTTCTCCCTGGACCCTTTGTCTTGTCAATGTCCCCAAGACAGTCTCCTCCAGGTGGCCTGGCAAGAGGTGAAAAGTAAGTTGGGTTTTTGTTACACCACTGTATTTTTCTACTCAAGCTTACATCACCATGTAGGAAGACGTTAAGCTGATAAAATGGATGCTTTTGTTGAAGGTATAATGTTTGAGGTGGGGACAGGTGTTGCTGGAGAGCTAGAGGCAGAGCTATTGTTCTGGCCACTTAGCCTTGGCTCTATTTCTTTTCTCCAGATGCAAGTTTGATTCAAGAACCAGCAAGTGCAGTGCTTGCCTTTGCCATTGCTTCCTCTGTGTACATTTCCTTTGGCACCCTCATAGGAAGAGGGTGTGACATGTTTGGCTAAACTAGGTAGTCTTATTTCTTTTCTATCAGCCTTATTGTCTTTTTTTTTTTAAGAGAGATATTTTTGCTAGAGGGTGCATGTGCTCACCAGAGAGACAGAGAGAGACAGAGAGCAAGTGAGAAATAATCCTTCATGGGGATGTCCACACCACAATCCCTTCTCTATTCTCCTCTCAGGATTTTAGGCACACGTGCACACACGCCTGGCATGATTTTCAAGCCATTGGGTCTGGAATTTGAAGCATAGTCGGCCGTGTATCTTAACCATTACACACCTGCTGGCCCCCAGAATTGTTGTCTTAAAACTGCAAGGCACATTATGATACATACTGAATGTTAGGTATTCACAAAAGGCCCCTTAAATGAATTAGCTAAGTATTTTTATTAATAATCTTCCTTTCATATAAGTATACTCTGAGAGGAATACCGATGTGATCCTTTGGTTTGAACTTTTCTGTCATTAGAAGCAGAAGAGTCCCTTGTTAAGCAAGTCTATTTGTGAGAAAGATCATTTATATACAAAACTATTTTCCAGTCATTTTCATTTTTAAACTTTTTCTAACATCCTAATTCACAAAATGGTAATTTTATCTTTAGGAGTTGTTCAAATAGTTCAGGTAACTAGGTTCTTTTAAGTATTTTCTGGGTTAAGCAGCTCCTGTCTCTAAACATTCCTCACATGTACAGTGTCACATAGTATGTAAGATGGGAACACCAAGGCAGACACAGTAGTCATCTAACTCGGAATTGGGTGCTCTCTCCATGATCTCACCACTTCTGTGAAGGAACACCTAGCCTCCTGCCTCTGTATTAACTCAGAGATTTATCAGTATAAGAAAGAAAGTCGGGAAACCAGCAGGTGGTGTGATGATTACATCACTGGACTCACACACAGTCAACCGCGATTCGAGTCCCAGACCCAGTGGCTTGAAACTCAAGTCAGGTCCATGTGCATGTGTGCCCAAAAGCCCAAGAGGGAAATGGAGGAGAAGGGATTGTGGTGTGGCTTTCCCCACTGAGGGTTGATTTTTTTGTTTTCTGTCTCTTTATCTCTCTAGTGAGTACACACTCCCTATAGTAGAAATCTGTCAAAAAAAAAAAAAAAAAAAAAAAAAAAAAGAGGAAAGAAAGAAAGCTGGGCCAGCAGGTGGCATGGTAGCTAAAGCATGAGCTTAGACTTAGACTCCCATGTGACCAACCATGGTTCAAGTCCCAGACTTGGTGGCCTTGTTTCTCACTTTCTCTCTCTCTCTCTCTGTTTGATGAACACATGTGCTCTGCAGCAAATTGAAAATAGTAACAATAATAATAATGATAAAATAAAATTAAATAATTCTTTTAAAAAAAGAAATAAAGAGAGCCAAGTTTAATAGGATTCTTTAGTTAGAGTCACCATTATTTGTTAAGGGAAAGTCACAGCCAGGACTTTTCATTTATCATACCTTCCTTGCTTGAGGTCCAAAGAGTGAGGAATGTGTTGGAGGAACTGCTCCTCTGGGTGGCAGAACCTTTGTTCAAGTTGTGGCAGCTGTACATTTGGCCTACCTCAAACTCAACTCTTAGATATACATTAAACCCCAGAGTCAATGAGAAAATAGTAGTTAAATTATTTAAATTTGAATTATGAATAGCCAGAAATGACCTGTTTTAAACTTAGGTGTTAAAAACCTAGAATGCAGCTCATAATATGGTCAGAATATAGCAGTTTCTAAGGAAGTACACTTCATGCTGGCTCACAAGCTGGAACCAACTGACTTCTCTCACTTAGCCCAGTAAGTGCTAAAGACATGGAACTAGGTCAGAGTTGTGCGTCTCTGGAAAGAGGACTAAAGAAAAGGCACCCTGTATTTGTAGGATGTGCATTCCACCACTGAACAGAGTCCTTATATCAGTGACTTAAAACCAAGTTTTATTTCTCTCTCAGTTAATAGTCTGAGCTTTCTGGGCATGTGTTCTAGCCCTGACATGCTGGGGTACTGGGTATACAGGCTTATCCATGTTTTCATGTTTAAGGTGACTGCTTCAACCTGTCAGTTTGCCTTCAGTCCAGTTAGAAAAAACAAAAATGGAACAAGACAAAGGGGTTGGTATATTTCATTAATTTCAAGTATAATAACAAGGCAGAGTACCCATAAATTTCACATTGAACAAAATGTGGTCACGTCAGAAAAGCTAGCTACAAGAGAGCTGATAGGAAAAACGAACAAAGCTGATGAAACTTATGGCCGACTGAAAGCTTTATTACTAGAAAAATGGGGAATGAATATTGGAGTGATTGTTACTGTCTCTGTCATAGCCTCTGGAGGTGGCTGACAGACTTACCCCTGGCAATTTGAAGTTATAGGATGCTGTTTTGGTCTTGTCACCTAGAAAAATCTTCTTCCTTATTCTCCTTATATCAGTTTTGATTCCATTCCTATATTCTCTATTAATTTAATAAACATATGTTCTTATGTAGCTGTTACCCTAATGTCCTTCTGAGTTATCGTGCGTTTTTCTCTCTCAGTTGTATCTCAGTGCGATACACAAATTATATGTCACATAACATCATGCCTTATATTCCTAACCCTCCTGCCCTCTGCACCCAGTTCCCAAGCTGTAGAGGGAGACTTGACTAACCACCTATGAGAAGTAAATCTGGGCACAATTTGTAGCTCCTACAAGAGAAACATAACCTTGTTATCAAAGCATCCCACAATGAATTCTTCCTTGACTGGCAGGTTTTAAGAAAGTGAATCTTAGATTGCATTTTAGTATTTTTAAATAAAAAGTTGATTATGGGAGCCAGCAGGTGGCATTGTGGTTAAGGCATTGGACGCCCGTATGGCCAACCATGGTTCGAGTCCTGGACCCGCAGCTTGAAACATGCTGTGCATGTGTGCATCCATGCCCAAAATCCCAAGAGGAAAATGGAGGAGAAGGGACTGTGGTGTGGTCCTCTCCCCTGGGAGGTGATTTGTTACTTGCTTTCTCTCTCTGTCTCTCTGGCAAGTGCATGCACCCTATAGCAAACATCTCTCTCTCTCAAAAAAGTTGATTATGACTACACATGCATGTGGGCACAGAATGAATACAATGATTGAATTTTTCCATTGCTTTCCTGGCCAACTACTATCTACCACTGTTTTTTGAGAGATTTTTTTTTTTTTTTTTTTTTTTTTTTTTTTTGCTATAGGGCGTGTGCGCTCGCCAGACAGACAGAGAGAGACATAGAGACAGAAAGCGAAAAATCACCCCCTAGAGGGGATGGTCACGCCACAATCCCTTCTCCATTCTCCCCTCGGGATCTTGGGCATGCACGCACACGTGCCCGGCATGAGTTTAAGGCGCCGGGTCTGGGACTTGACCCGCGGTCGACTACGTGGGAATCCAGCGACATAGCCATTACGCTAACTGCCGGTCCCTCTACCACTGTTTTTGAAGCAGAAGTTTTGGGATTTGACTAGAAAATTAGTACTCTTTTATCTCATATAAAGGCATCTTTTTTTTTTTTCCCCCCATAGGGAACATGTGCTTACCTGATAGATAGAAATTAAGAAATCACCTCCCAGGGGGATGGCCACGTTGTAATCCCTTCTCCTCTCAGAGAACATGTGGACATGTGCCCAGCATGATTTTCAAGCCACCAAGTCCTGAACTCAAACCACAATCAGCCATGTAGTAGTTCAACGCTTTAATGACCATACTACCTACAGGTGCTGAAAGGCATCTTGTAAGGAGGTAGAATCATTTCACAGGCTAAAGAGATCATCACTTTCTTCTTCAGTGATAAAGATTAATGCACATCTCTGTGCATTCTAAAATCAAAAGCAAGCTCTACATCCTACTAGCAGAAGCCAAGTTGGCCTTTCTTTCTTCCTAGAGTAAGGAATTTCTACAAATCACTAGGAAAAAAAAATCAGTGTTGTCATATAATCTTTAGGTGTCTTCTTGTTCTTTATGTTTAAAAAGAATTGGTTTATGACATTAGCTCCTTGACATACCTAAAGCTGCATAATATGGGCCAGGGAGAGCAGGAGTATGTTTATAGAATGTGGCAAATGTGTGTCAAGGTAATCAAGAAATATCCTGAGAGTTACAGGAGAAGGAGAAAAGGAAAATGAGAATCAAAGCAAAGAATGGGGCAAGTTGAATTATCTACCACTCAGGACAGACTACATAACTCTGCAGAAACAAATGATTTTGAAATCTGGCAATGGCTTATTTCTCTTCATACTCCATGTTCCCTGAGGTTTGGGATGGCTGCAGTTCTTCATATCATCCTTACTGTGAAACCTAGGCTGAATTAATACCTTCTTTCCGAAATGTTCTTAGTCATCATGCAAAAGAGAAAAAGCAATATATATTTGACTGATTATCATTGGAACTTAAAGCTTCTCCTTCAAAGGGACACCTATAATTTCTACTCACATTTTATTGGTCCAAGCTTGAAACTTCCTGAGTCTAACAGGACCTGGTGCAAGTAGGCAGATTAAAGAGGAGTCCCTAACTGTGAATGAGAGTAATCCAGTCTGCCTCAGAGAGGTGAGGGGAATTTAGGGCACTTCACAATTATTCTCCATGGGGATTATTACCTATCAATTTTTGAGTTTGTATTATATGCTAGACACTATGCTAAGGTTTTTTTAAATATTAAGATTTAAAAAATTATTATCAGTGCTATTTTGCAAAGCTCTACCATCTTATTTTCTGAATTGTCTATTAAATGACATACTTTTTTAAAAAAGTAATTATTTTATTTAATTTCTTTTAGTCCATTTTCCAGTTTGACCAGAGAGGGAGAGAGCAAGAGAGAACAAGAGAGAGAGAAAGTGTGAAAGCAAATCACCAGATCCAGGTCTTGAACCACAGTCAGCCATGTGAGAGCCCAGTGCCCTTAACCACCACACCACCTTCCAGCCCCAAATGATATACTTCTTTAGCTCATTTTCTGTTCCATTTTAAATGATCAAATTTTGTTTAGTACAGATATTTTAATGATATTATTTTTTCTAATCCATGAACACAGCATATTTTTATATTTATCTGTGTTTTCTTTAATTTTCTTCATCAGTGTTTTATAATTTTTAGTGATAGTTCTTTCAGTTCTTTGGTTGAAAGCATTGATAAGTATTTCACTCTTTTTGTTGCTATTCCAGATGGAATTATATTAAAAGCATTGTTCATATAATCTTTTTATTTTTCCAAGAGAGATTTTTGCGATAGGGCGCATGTACTCAGTGAAGAGACAGAGAGAGAGAAGGTGAGAAATTACCACCCTCCCCGCTCCCCCCGCAGGGATGGCCACACTACAATTCTTTCTCCTCCATTCTCCTCTTGGGATTTTGAACATGCACACTGATATGCCTGCTGTGAATTTCAAGCTTCTGGGTCCAAGACGTGAACCGTGGTCGGCCACCTGGGAGTCCATGACCTTAACCATTACACCATCTGCTGGCCCTATTCAGGCAATCTTTACAACATTCCTATGGAATAAACACTTATATTCTTCTCACATTACAGATAGGAAAATATAACTTAAAGAATTCAAGTAACATGTAAAAAATTACTCAACAAATTAATGGCAGAGACAGAAGTCTGACATAAGGCTATCAGCTTTATAACAATAACCTATATCCTTGGAGGGATAGAGATAATGATGTTCAATCTTTGAATCTTTAGGAACAACAGCAAAAATAGACAAATTGGAAAGAAGAGATGTACTGCAATAGATGAACACAGAGGAAACCTATCTGTGTCAGATCAGATAAGGGCAGACCTTTTACACTCCAGGTATGTTTTACATGTGGCAGGGAACCAGTCCATTGCCTTTAGGTACAGGATTAAAGAAAAGAACAGAGAGAAGTATTTAACTGTAGTGGAATTTTTATATTTACCCTGAGGAGGAAGTAGCTGCTTTGGTAAGAGCTGGTTCATATCCCAGAACCCCAGGAATGAGCCTTGAAAGGATCTTGTAACAGATAAGTTCCTAGAGAAATTACCACAGCCTATAGTAGGTATGAAAATGAAGACCTTGCATACAGCTAGGCATCCTTCAGGAAATATTATAGCAGTAGCAGCTACAAATAACTTATATATATTCTAGGACAAGATTAACTAGGAGGGTAAGCTATTACTTAATAATCTCACATACTGGGGCCAGCAAGTGGCGTGGTGGTTAAGGCGCTGGAATTCCCACATGGCTGACCACAGTTCAAGTCTCAAACCTGGCAGCTCTCTCTCTGTCTGTCTTTCTCTGGCAAAACTCATGTGAAAAAAAAAATAATAAGTAAATAAATGAATAAAATAATTTAAAAAATAATCTCACATACTAAATACTAGTCAAACAAGTTTTTAAATGTTTCTTTGGTTCTTCATTTGATGCATTGACTTTACTTTCCCTATACAGAAAACAATTGGAATAGAATTAAAAGGAGTTCAACTTTCCCAACTCCCCAATTTTAAGAAATTTCTGTCAAACTCAGTAAGTTTAGGACATTTCTGTTTAGAATTGAGAGCTGCCAGCTAACCGTAATTTTTCCATAGTTGACTTTCTGATGTTCTAGTGGGTCCAGTGTTCTGTTTCTAGGTGTTTGCTGTGATAAAATGAGGTTGTTTATAGTATTTAAGGAGAAAAGAGTTAAGTTTTTTTTTTTAATTAAGCAATTTCATTTGATTAAAAAATTGAAAAAATAAAAAATAAACACCATTTACTCTTAGAAAAAGAAAATGAAGGTGCTAATAAAAGCCAGGGTCCCTCTATTCCTTTCTTTATGGCAGACTGGTTAGGAGAAACAGACACATTGAACAACTTTCTACACTCCAACCAGCCGCACTTCCTCACTGTTATTGGTTGTGTATCTTTTAAGTCATATAATTGGTGTGGTTTATTTCTTTCTCATATGTGCATTTCAGTGTTGAACCCGAGTCTTTACTCTTTTGCTGTAGCATTCTTTTGATTATACCAGAACCCCAACGTTCTAAATACCATCTATCATTGAAAATTTGTTTTATATACTCTTGCCATTACCTCAATTTCTATGACCTGTCAAAGGCAATCTGTTGACATGAAAAACAAAAAAGTCAAGGTGTTTAACTGGAGAATTCAAAAAGTCTGATCTGCTTTCTCTCCTCCACAATATCCTCGAGGTGACCAGTGAGAAGGTTGTATTTCTTTTTCTGTTGGGCTATTGAGAACCAAACATGAGTCTTTCAAGGTATTTCCAAGATTTGAAAAAGAAACGTATGTCTAATAGAAATAGATCTTGAGCTCCAAACTGGAGAAGGTGACTCAAGACATGTGTCACAGAAGGAAGGAGGACATAGAAAAATGTGTTTTGTGGTCTTTGGTGTGGGAACTGAGGCCTGAGAGTGAGTGATGGGTTAAACTGGGTTACTGAATGGTCTGTGAGGTAACCAATAGAATATGGGAACTGGACATTGGGCTCTAAGATATAGTGACTACTTTACCACACCTTTAGAAAAATATAATGGAAATTGCTTGGATAAAATTCTGGGTTGCTGGCAAGATTTGAGTCTCTGACATAATTTAGTTGATAAAAATTTGGCTGTCTAGTGCCCTTTCCAAATGAGTGTTAATTAGAGGTCAAGCCTGGTCCATTGCCTTATTATTTTTATCTCCACCTTTTTCCATCTCTAGCACTGTGATCTCTAACAGTTCATGGATTTTGTCCTTGCCCATTTACTCAATGGAAACAAATAAAGCAATGTATTGCTGAAAGCAATCTACTGCCATATGTCATGTGAATGATGGAAAGTATCATCCATTTCCATCTCATGATGGGTTGGGGGTCCCACAGGATTGACTCATTAGCAATTGAATTTTCCCCTTTTTCATTTTTTTTTCTTTATGAGATCTCCTATTCCTTGTACACTAACGCTGGCTGAACTGTGCAGTTGTGTTTATACAAATCTGTGCAATCCTCTTTTTGGGTTCCCTTGTCATTAGGTTAGTCCTTAAAGATACAATACCAGGGGGTGGTGGGTGGCATGGTGGTTAAGAGTGCTGAACTCCCCCATGGCCAACCATGGTTTGAGTTCCAGACTTGGCAACTTGCTTTCTTGCTTTCCTTCTCTCTCTCTCTCTCTCTCTCTCTCTCTCTCTCTCTCTCTCTCTGTATCTCTCTCTCTGTCTCTCTCTCTCTCTCCCCCTCCCTCCCTCCTTCCCTCCCTCCCTCTTTCTCTCTATGTCCCTCTCTGGTCAAGTTAAAATAAATAAATTTAAATAAAATATTTCTTAAAAAGAAAAAGATACAGCACCCAATTTTCATTTTCTGGACTCATTATTCCATGATAGCCAGTCTTTATCTCTCTCTCATATAACAGAGGAATAAATCCCTCAAGGTCTTCCTTATGAGACTTACAGTCCATGGTGCTCTTTTATTTGCAAAAGAAATGACCTCGCTCACACTTGGTCCATCTAAGAAATCAAAACAATATTCACAGAAGAAGTGCAATGCGATCATAAATAACTCGCATCATTCAGACTTTATCATCCTCTTCCAAAAGCCCGGTGGGGTACTTGGCTTATCATCCCACTCTCCGTCACAAGCCATGGGGTACAGAGACTCCAGAGCCAGAAGCAAAGCTAGGCAGGCAGGTTTCTGCTGGTGAGGGCCTTCCTTCTTCCACATTTCTGCCACTCTTGACTTCCCTCCCTCTCCAGCTCTCATCAGTTTGTCAGTAATAACGATGTTGAAAACAGACATGATCTTTTTCAGGAGTATTCTCCAATACCAACCATTTCAGATACTAAAGGTGCATCACTCATGACTCTGTCCACAAGCTTTTGGTCAAATGAAGGAGAAATGAAAAAAAAAAACACACACTTTTCCTTTCTATTGCCCCATAGTGTATTTATGTATACTTACTCTTTTATTCTAAGCTTCCCGTAGAATAGAAGATTAAACAAACTCATACCTCCTTCCTCATACCTAATCATATCTTCACTTTTAGGTTGGATAAAATTGTCCTTTCAAAAGAACATTTGCACATTTGCATATCAGAAACTTCCTTAGATGCAATTTTTCAGATTCATTTTCCTTGATACAGCTATAAGGTAGAGGAATTAGACTATTCTACATCCTAGCAAATGAGAAGGGGGAGGAGGTGAGCAGGAATTCATAGACTTCAAAAGACTGTTATTGTAGGTTAATTAATTAAGTTATTGTGTGGGAAAAGATTGAATTGGGAAGTTGCAGAGGTGGGAAAATAATGCTTGACTTTAGTTTTTATGCATGCAAAATATCTTCTTTGTAAAAAGATTATTGATCAGTACATCATGGCAGACAAACAGGCTGAGTTTGCCTCAGGAGGTAGAAAGCTAGACAGAGAATTAAGTGGCAAATCCTTAAAAATCGTTTTAGTTATTGTGTGACTAACATAGAATTGAGGAGAGGGAGAAGTCTGGGAAATTAAACTTTGAATTTCCTCTCTACTTTGATGGGTAAGAAGTGTTGAAACTTAGGATTAATTAAAAATGAAGATCTGAATACTTCCCACGATTTTCAATGACTGCAGCTCTCTTGCAGACACCTGAATACACTTTGAACCAACTGAGGACGTAAGAATTCATGCTGTGGATGTAGGAACAGATTTAGTCTGAAACATATTAATATTTCTTTGAGGAAAAGATTGTTAACCTCTTTTATTGCAAACTGCATTGCTGTGGCTCCTTTTGTATTAGAAATGTGATTATTTATTCATCTCACTGTATCATAAATTGAGATGTTGATAGGTTTTTTTCTCCAAGAAAATAAATGAGTCATAATATACCTTTTCCTGTATGAGGATGGATGTGAAGTATATAATCATTATTCAAACCGGATGTTCTTTTAAAAAGCAATTGAGACTGCACATCTCAAGGTTTTTAGGATGGCAACTTTGTCGGATGTCTAGAAACACAACTCTTTCTGTTGTTCTACTATACTTTCAGAGGTCAAGAAATGAAATCCTTTGGGTGACAAATACCCCATCCTTATTTTCTTTATTCAGATGTAGTGTCTGGACTCTTAATGTTTTATCCCTGTCTGAGTTTCTTGGCAGTGTGTTCTTTAACCTTTCATTATGTGGTTTGTTACATTCAAACGTTTTAGGAATTACGTCCTAAAGAATAATAAAGAGAGATTCAGAGTGGAAAAACTCACAGAAAAAAGTTTAAAAATGAGAGGCACCTGGTGGTGTGGTTGATACGGTGGCATGGTGGTGAAAGTGTGTCACTAAGGCAGCTTCCACGTGGCAGGCTGTGCTGTTTGAGTCCTGAACCCGGTGGCTTAAAAAAACACATTGAGCACATGTGCATACATGCCCAAAATCTCAAGAGGAGGATAGAGAAGAGATTTAGGTGTAGTTATCCTCACTGTGGGGTGCTTTCTCACTCTCTTTCTCTTTTCCTCTCTCTCTGCCAAGTGTTCATGTCCTATAGCAAAATTTTTTTTAAAATGTGACTTTTTTTTTTAAATTTCAGTATGGTGATAATGGTGATGATGTACGTGTGTATGTGTATGATCACCTAATTATGGTGATCATAGAAAATTGTTTCTATGGAGAATTTCCATAAGATTAAGGATAGTATGATTATATGACTTTTTATTACTTCAAAATTATACAGTTTTATCAGGAAAACTATGGAGAAATTTTAAATGAGAAAGACAATCTGCATTTTCATTATACACACATATTGTAATTTTTCTATTTTTATTTGTTCTGTGCAAAGTGCATCAGGATAATACAGCTCTTTTCTTAATGTAAGGATTGTTGCACTCCTTATGCATTAGTGGTAAACACATTTAGGCAGCAGCTCCAAAATTAGACATTTATCCAAACATACTCAGGATGTCCTTTCTACACATGCCATATCTCCTCCATGGTTGAGTAAGTAAAGACATCTAGGGATGGAGCAGTCAAAAAGCAGTAATTAGACATGCTATAAATATGACACTATAGAATTTTTTAATTGAAGAAAGAAATAAAAAGAGAATGGAATCACACTTAAAAAAAAATCAGTGCGTTATTGGTTCAGACTCATCATTTAATGTCCCTATATTTTCCTTCCCTCATAAGTTAAATTAGCCATCTGTCTGCCACAAAGTTTTGTGTAAGAATTGCCTAAAATGCTTTGCGTTGCTAAAAAACAGAATATTAAGTAAGAAGCATTATAATGCCTCTAAGTCATGTTAATTTGATATGAACCGAAATTAGTGACCTAGATTTTCTTCTCTCACTTAACACAGCTTCTAATATGTTTAGATCATTGTATTATTTATAAAATAACTAAGATTTATTTTCTAGTTTTGTAAAAGAAAGTGTTTCTAGTTTATAAAAAAAATAGTAGACTAAATAAATGGAAAGGAATTCTGAAAAGCTTGATAAATACTTGGCTGAACTGACAACAGCAAGTTTATGGTTGTATAATAAGGGCCAAGTAGAACATATATGTCTATTCATCACTTTGTCATTTCAATTGTTATCTTCACAGCACCTAAGAAAAACACTGCTTTACATCATATAACTGTAATACCTTAATAACACTTTGCATGTGTATGACTTCTAGTTTGCAATATGACCTTGGGCAAAATCTGTAAGATGACTATAGATCAACAAGGAAATATTAACTCTACTGCTATGGAAAAGATTTTAAATTCATATGATAAAACATATTCTGTTAGAGAAATCAATAGACATTGCAAAACTAATTCTAAGAAGGGGAAAGAAAGATATGTTAAACTTAGTGTTGGACAGAATGGAAAAAGTAACAAAGACCAGTAAGAAAGTTACAAGTTAGAAATAGTTATTTTTAAACAAATAGAAAGAAGAAAGTTAAAACATTGAATTATCACTTTTTTTCTTCCCTATTCTTGTTGTTACAGAAGTAAGTGATAACATCTGACAGAACAACAAAAGCAATGATTTATTAGGTCATCTGAAATGTCATGACATACTTTTCAATGTTTTTCTATGCAAAAATGCATCATGACTTTCCCAACAACCCAGTAGATTTTCCTGTTCTTTTCATGTTGTGTTATCAGACCAAAAATTCTATAAATACATCACAATATAGTAATAATGTAATATGATAAAATATATAGTCAAGATTAAGTAGTAAAAGGAAATGTGAAGATATCCTCTAAGCCATAATGGTAGCCATCTCATAAGGTTAAAAAATATGCATAGAAGACATACTAGAATTTGCTTTAGAATTGACAGATTTCCTCTTTAGAATTGACAAATCTCCTTTTCGTAAGTAAAATGTCCTAAAAATTGACACAAATATAATAAAAATAAAGAGCCTGGGTAAGGCAGAGGCCTTGACTGGATAAGCAGTACTATGTCCTTCAAAAACTTTGTTTTCCACCAAAATAAAAACATGGTTTCTTGCAAACTGAGGTAACTAAATTGGTTAAAATTAATTACATATTTTTATAAGACATATTGTTAAATCTCTAATTTCTTATCTACTCTTCCCCAGTATTTTGTACTTTTTTTTATAACTTGGTTCAATAAGCAAATTCTAGAGAAGCTTGGTTTCTATAATCAGTGGCATGAATATACCCAGATAATATCATAATACAAGAAGTCATCTGAGGTTGGCCTTCCTGGTGTTATCATTTCTTAAGTTTTGAGCTCACACCCAGGTTCAAATTTGATTAGAATTCGCATTCTCTGAGCCTTTTTATAGGATATGTAAATATAGTAGCAATACTTTGCACAATTGCTGCTTTGAATATGTCATATCATGTCATTGAACACACTTAACATACAACCGGGCTGTAGCAGGTATTTCTTCCTTATTAGTCAAATAAAGACTTTTTTTTTTTTTTTTTTTGGAGAGGTTTTTCGCTATAGGGCGCGTGCGCTCGCCGGACAGACAGACAGAGACAGAGAGACAGAAAGCGAGAAATCACCCCCCAGGGGGGATGGTCACGCCGCAATCCCTTCTCCTCCATTCTCCTCTCGGGATCTTGGGCACGCACGCACACGCGCCCGGCGTGAGTTGTAAGCCACCGGGTCCGAGACACAAACCGCGGTCGACTACGTGGGAGTCCAGCGACATAGCCATTACGCTAACTGCCGATTCCCAAGACTTTTAATATTCAACTACTTTACCCCTAAATCTTGTTCTCACAGAACTATGTGTAGGGAATAGTCATGTTTTATAAGAATTATTTTTCTTTGTTGGTTCTATTGACTATGTTTGAAGTTGCTGGAATTCTAATATCCAGATAAATGAAATGTTACAGTGCACCTAGTTGTTTTACACACACAATGCCATCCTATATATAGTAAGGCCTCAGTTGTAGACTAGGGGAAGGCAGGTGACTGAGAACACACTCCATAAACACAGATATGCCTCACTTTACACCATGTTCTGTCTTATCCATCATACATTCTTCTTTGGGGTTGAGAATATATATCACAGTCCTATGTACTATTCACTGGATTATACTCTAGAGAAAATTTGATGCTGAGACAAAATTAGCACCTGTGTATGTTTGTTGAATGAATGACTGCATGAACCAATGAGTGACATTAATTGCTTGGTTATCTGGTTAATAAGAGAGGGGAGAATTCTTCCCTGTTATGCCTTGTAGCTCATTTGAAACAGACTCACTGTTCCTACTGATGAACTCAAAATTTCACCTCTGCTTTTTCTCAGTAATTAGAAGATTCTAGATTCTCATTGAAGACAACTATTCTTGTAAATGTGTCAGTTTTAATGAATAGATAATGCTCATTAAGAATATTGAAAATACAAAGGATAGTTCTCATTTTGAATGCCAAAACTGGTACTTTAATTTGGGTCTTTAATCTTTATCCACTGGGACTCTCTAAAAAGTAACGTTCACAGATCACAAGGAAGATGAAGTAAGTAGCATTATTTTGCCAGAAAAGGAAAGTCTGAACTGCAGGCAGTTTTTAGCAGCACTTAATGCTTTTTCACATCTTCTTTTTGTTTCACAAGAAGGAAAAACAGAGACAAGCAAGTAGCAGCTCTGTGAATGACTGCTAACTATTACTGGAAGCAAAAGTGTCTTCTTATTGACCAAACGGTGGCTAACCAGATGACCAGTGACTTCCATTGTTTGGACTCATCATGCATATGAAGTAACTGGCCGCAAGATTTCAGTGTTCACCACAATGGAGAGAATGCAGCATGGAATCAGATGCAACATTTTGGCAAAAACATAAAAATTAAAGAACTCCTTACAGTAATTTAAATACATCTAGAGAAGAATGTAATGTGGTGAATCTTTTCTTTTCCTAAAAAAAAAAAAATCACAATAATCTGCTAGGTATTTCTTAAAACAAATGTAGTTTTTCAATTCTACTATGATTTTAATAATAATTGACATATGTATTGTGATAGTTATGAGTGTTGAAATGCATTTTTCCATTATTTTTATTAATATAAACGGTGTGCTAAGGATGAATTTGTAGGTCAGAGACCCCATAGTTACAATGAGGATACCATAGTGGATTTATTTTTGTAATGATTCAGAAGAAATATTTTCTTTCTGACCTCTCTATTTTTTTTTTTTTTTTGGAAGCATCTTGTAGAAATGTAGGAAATCATCTAGTTAAATCTCTATGTTTGTACATCAACTTCAGGTATAGATAGAGACAGAATATTTAAACATTGTTAGAATAAAGATGTTACTACTGTTTTGTCTTTTTATAAACATATATGTGTATATATGATAAATATATATATGTATATATATATGATAAATATATATATATGTATATATATATATGTATATATAATTTTGAGTTTATTTTTTTGAAGAGTGTAAGGTCTATGTCTAAATTCATTTCTCTGTATTGGGATATCCAGTTGTTTCAAACATTCATTGGAAAGACTATTGGTTTTGCTGCTTTGTCAAAGAACAGTTGACAAAGTACTTGGTTATCTGGGTCTATTTTTGGGTTCCCTTTTCTATCCTATTGACTTATTTGTCTTTTCTTTTAGACACACTGTCTTGTATACTGTAACTTTATAGTAGGTCTTGAGGTCAGGTAGCATTAGTTCTCCAACATTTTTCTTCAGTATTTAGTTGGCTCTTCTGATCTTTTGTTTTTTCATGTAAACTTTAGAATAAATATATCAACATCCACAAAATAGCTTGCCAGAATTTGATGGGATGGCATTGAATCCAGAGATCAAGTTGGAAAGAAATTAACCTGTTAACTATATTGATTTTGTCTATCCATGAGCATAGAATATCTCTCCATTTATTTAGTTCTTTGATTTTGTGTCAGTCCAGTTTTGTAGCTTCCCTTAGAGGTGGATCCTGTACATATTCTATTTGATATATACCAAAATACTTCATTTTTGAAGGTGCTAATATAATTGTGTTTTAAATTTCAAATTTTACTTGCTCATTGTTGGAAAATGGTAAAGAAAATTAATTTTACACACTAATTCTGCATCCTGCAATGTTACTATAATTGATTTCTAGTTCCAGAAGTTTTTGTTGATTCTTTAGGATTTTCTACAGATATGATCACATTACCTCTGAGAAATGGGGGAGGAAAGAGTTTCATTTCTTGTTTTCCAATTATTATTATGCCTTTTATTCCTTTTTCTTGTCTTACTGTATCAGATAGGACTTACTTTTTTTGTTTGTTTTTAATTTTTGCTGTAGGGCATGTGTACTTATTGGGGAGAGAGAGACTGAGACAGGGATAGAGAAAGTGAGAAATCACCCTCGCCAGGGTGGGGCAATTGGCCACACTTCAATCCTTTCTTCCCCATTCTCCTTTTGGGATTTTTGACATGCACACACACCTGGCCTGATTTTCAGGGTTCAAACCATAAATGGGCTTGTGGAAGTCTAGCACCTTAACACCATGCCACCTGCTGGCCCCAACTTTCTATATACTTTTAAGCTAGTGTGTGCACTGGGGTATTCATTATAATTTTAAAATATATTACTTAAATTTTTCTATAATGTTTCAAAAAAGTAAGTAAAGACATTAGCTTCTCCCAAATTAGTGTGTTAAACTACTACAATGCTAATGATAATCCAGGCAAATTTTGGGATAATCAATTAAAATAACTCTAGCACTCACTGAAAGAAAGAAAATAATTAGAAAATTAAAAGAAAAATGTGATGGGGAGAATTTAAGCTATTAAAATATTGGAACACTGCAATAATTAAGCAATTTCACACTACTGTATAAATAAATGGTATATAAAATTTAGTCTAGACAAAAAATTTGTCATAAGTAAAAATTTAGTAAGAAAGGAAGATAAACTAAATAAATCGTGCCATAATTATTGGTGTATTATTTTTAAAATTTAAAGTCAAATTACCAAAATCACAAAAGAGGTAAATTTTATCTCAAAACAATTTCAAATATACATATATATTTAATAAGATGAATGAAAAATGAAGGAAGGACAAAAGAAATGAGCTAAACACACAGAATACCAAGATTTCTTTCTGTTGATTTTCCTAGTTTTTTGTGTGTTTGATATTTTGACCAGAGGGCATGTGTGCTTTTCAGATAGAGAGAAAAAATGAAAAAGTACCTCCCAAAAGAACAGTCACACCACAGTTCCTTCTCTTTAATTTCTCCCTTCCCTCAGTATTTGGGGCACATGTACATACGTATCCAGCATGCTTCTCAAGTCACCAGATGTGGGACTTGAATCACGCAGCTGCCCATATCGGATCCAGCCACCCTAGTCACCATGCCATGGACTGGTCCAATATTTTTTCAATAAAGATTGTTATAGAAAATTCAGATAGGAAAATGCTGTACCATGAAATTGAAAGTGTTTTTAAAGTCATGGCAGAAATTTTATTTATTTAATCTAGGAAAAGCTACCTTTTAAATGTTTATCTCTTACATTTATAAGGGAACATGAAAAAATATTGATTAAAATGTAATAATCTTCAAGAAAATGAGAATACAGGTTGCAGTGTGGGAGAAACTATTTGTAAAAGTTTATTTACTATCTGAGTAAAGACTGGTTTCCAAAATGACCAAAAAATAAAAAATAAAAACAGTTCAAACTCAACAATAAGAAAATGAACACAATTTAAAAAAGAGGAAAAAGGTTTAAACAAATAGCTCACCAGAGAAATTATGTAGGTGGCAAAAATAAACATAAGATGTTCTGACATAATATGTCATTAGAAAATTGCAAATCAAATCTTGTTAATATTATACACTAATTAGAATAGCTAAAACATTGACAACAACAAATGCTCACAATGATGTGGGCAATGTGACCTCAAAATGTTATAGCCACTTTGGAAGACATTTTGGCAATTTTTTACAAAATTAAGCATACTTTTAGTATCAGTCACACTCCTTGATATTTACTCAAAGGAGTCAAAACATGCCCAAACATAACCTCACAAATAGATAGTTACAGCAGCTTTGTTCATAATTTCTCAACCTTAGAAAAAAATCAAAATGTCATCCATTAGATGAATGAATGAGTATGCTGTGGTGTATACAAAAAAAAAAAAAAAAAAAAAAAAAAAAAGAATAGAAAGAAAGGAGCTATCAAGTCATAAAAAGCCATGGAGGAAATGTAATGCCTATTACTAAGTGGGAAAAAAAAGCCAATCTGAAAGGACTATCTATTGTATTAGCATTCTGAAAAAAACAAACCTATCAAGATGGAAAAAAAGAAAAGGTTCCAGGGCTTAAAGAAGGGATGAATGTGCAGAAAGCATAGATTTTTGTAGCTGGAAAATTATTCTATATCATATTATAATGGTAGACATGTGTCATTATATTGGGTTGTCTGAAAAGTAATGACATATTTTTCTGTTTTTCTGTGCAAAAATGCGCCATAATTTTTCTAACAACCCAATACATTCATCAAAACTCATAGCAGGGGCCGGCAGGTGGCATGGTGGTTAAAGGCATTGGACTCCCACATGTCTGACCATGGTTCAAGTCTTGGAACAGGACTTGCTTTCTCACTTTTTCTGTCTCTCTCTCTCTCTCTCTCTCTCTCTCTCTCTCTTGCTCTGTCCCTCTCTAGTCAAATAAATAAATAAAAGTTAAATAAAATAACTCTTAAAAAATCATAGCATATGCAACACCAATAGTAAACTTTAATGTAAACTACCAACCTTAGGTGATAATTGAGTGGGGACCTAGATCCTACATGGCCAAAACCTGTTTGAATTCCAGCCCCAGTGGCTAATAATCACACTGGATGTGTGTTCATAAATGCCCCAAATTCTGATTGGATGGAGAAGTAGAGGAAAATGATTGCAGTGTGCCTACATCTCATTGGAGGGGTTCTCTCTTTCTCTTTCTCTGTTTTTCTCTCTGGTGAACATTCATGGCCCCTGGAAATTAAAAGAAAGAAAAGATAATTTCTGTACTTTTTGATTTTGCTGTGAACCTAAAACTACTGTACGAAAGTAAAACCTAGTCTTCCCTCCAAAAATTAAAAATATATAATCCAAATTGCATAGAATCTTGTCTCCATATTTTATTTTAACAGTAGTTTATTTTTTATATCAATCCTATAAAATATGCTTTAAAGGGTCTCAATTATTGATTAAAATAATAAGGAATTCTAATTTCAAGCAATAGCTATCCTGAAAAATTTGGCTGTCCCCAAATTTTGGAAATATTTTGATTATAAACTTTTTTAAAAGTTAATTATGTTGAATTGTACCTAGTTATGTAGCTAAACATTCTGTTATATGTGAGGAAATACAAAATTTCAAACAACATAGGCTTTTTGACTAAATGGAAGCCACTGTAGACAAAATGGCTTTGAAAGCCATGGAACAAAATCTTACATGCTTTTTAGATGGGATATAGAAATGCAGACTCATAGTACTGAAATTATTTTTAAAAAAGCAAGGTAGAAAACTAATTTGTTCAGGAAGCACTGTGTATTATCAAAAATATTGCTAACCCTCACTTCCTGAAAACAGGATAACATAATTGACTGTTTGGTGAATAACTGCAGAATATTGATTTATCTTTTCATGTTCTCCAAAGGATTCTGCCATTTTCTTTTTAAAGTCTTGCCTAGAAAATCCTTTTAAATACCTTTTAAGCCCAGTATATATTTTAAATTCAAGCAGAAATAGCTTAGAACTTTCTTTTTTATCCTTCTCTATTCAATTCTGTTAACTAAGTGAACAGATAGCGGCATTTCTGGTTTGTAGACTCTCCCCACACATCTTCTAAAACCAAGTAAAGAAAGTTTATGCTAACCAAATTTTATTTTCTTAAACTTAAACTTTATATGTCGGTTACCATTTTCTCTTCACGGAAGAAGTACCCAATTTGCATTCTTTGATTAAAAAAAAGTCTGAGAAATTTGAACGTTTTCAAGGTTTTTGTTGTTGTTGTTGTTCTAAATAAAATACATACTTGAATACATTAATATAGTCATGTGTCTCTTAGGACAGGTATACATTCTGAGACATTTCTTACCATCCTTAGGTCATTTTGTAGTTGTATGAACACTGTAGTGTTCTTACACAAACCTAGAAGGTACAGCCTACCACAGATCTAGGCTACATAGTATTCATGTTTATTGGGTTGTTGGAAAAGTCATGAACATTTTTCCATAGAAAAACAGAAAAATATGGCATGACTTTCCAACCTAGTACTACAGGCTTCTATAGCATATTATTACTGTGCTGACCACCACAGGCAAGTTTAACATCACGTTAGGTATTTTTGAATCTCAACAGTAAAAAAGATAAAAAGAAAAAATGGTAAACCTGTATAGGGCACTTACTGTGAATGGAGCTTACAGGACTGGAAGTTAGTCTCAGTAAATCAGTGAGGGAGTGAAATGTGAAGGCCTAGGATATTTCTATATACTACTGTGGACTTCTATAAACATGGTTCACACAGGCTACACTAAGTGTAAATGAAAAATGTACCTTCAATAGTAAATTAATCTTGGCTTACTGTAACTTTTTTACTTTAGTCTTTTTTTTTTTTTTTTGGAGAGACTTTTGCTATAGTGCATGTGCGCTCGCCAGACAGACAGAGACAGAGAGATAGAAAGCGAGAAATCACCCCCCCCAGAGGGGATGGCCATGCCACAATCCCTTCTTCTCCATTCTCCTCTCGGGATTTGGGGCACACACGCATACGTGCCTGGCGTGAGTTTAAGCCACCGGGTCCGGGACTCGAACTGCAGTCGACTACATGGGAGTCCAGCGACACAGCCATTATGCTAACTGCTGGTTGGTCCCTACAGTCTTTTTAATTTGTTTAACTGTTTGACTGTTTTGTAGTAACACTTAAAACACAGACACATAGTACATCTATACAATTTTTTTGAAGTACTTACTTTTTCTGTGTCTGTGAGACAGAGAGAAAGAGAGACAGACAGACACTCTTACATCACAATTCTTCCCCAAGTCCTTCTAGCCAAGATAATGGGTGTGCCTAGAGCTTTCAAGAAGACCATGAGAGTGAACCCATGGCCTTCCCACATGGCTACACTATCACACAGCCATACCCTCACTGCCTGGACCCTACAATGGGGCCCATTTTCTTTCTTTATATTCTAATTCTGTAAGCATTTTTCTATTTCACTTTTTGAATTATTTTTGTTAAAAAAATAATAAGGCATAAAGGCCATGCATAATCATTCTTGCCTGTGATCCCAGTGACTCAGGAGGTTGAGACAAGTGGGATCACAACATAATGAGAATGCTTTCTAAAAATAAATAAATAAATAAGACCAAATTAAAAACCCTAAGACACATACACACACATTAGAACATTTATAGCCCAGACCTACACAGGATCAAAGACATTATCACTGTCTTCTACCTGAAAATATTGTCCCACTTGAAGCTCTTCAAGGACAATAATATGATAACTTACATGGAACTGCCATTTCCTGTGATGACAATGCTTTCTTCTGGAATACCTTCTGAAAGGCATGCCTGAGACTGTCCTTGAAGTGACATTGCTATTTTCAGAAATTTGTCCATGGTGTTTGCTTGGATTGTTTCTTTTTTCATCATAGATTGCTTATAAGTAAATAATGCATCATGAAGGGAACCAGCAGTTAGCATAATGGCTATGTTGCTGGACTCCCACGTAGTCGACCGCGGTTCGCATCCTGGACCCAGTGGCTTAAAACTCACGCCGGGCACGTGTGCGTGCGTGCCCAAGATCCCGAGAGGAGAATGGAGGAGAAGGGATTGCGGCGTGACCATCCCCCCTGGGGGGTGATTTCTCGCTTTCTGTCTCTATGTCTCTCTCTGTCTGTCTGGCGAGCGCACGCACCCTATAGCGAAAAACCTCTCCAAAAAAAATAATAATGCATCATGAAGATTTTCCACTTATGAAAATCTTTTTGTGTTGGAGTCCATGCTTTCAAAAATTTTAAGTAGTTTGTTGAGGTCTAAAAGAGCTTCTGTTAAACTCTGCAAAGTGAATTTTCTCAGGAGTTCTTTGTTTTCTTCTGTTGAAGTCTTTCCTCTTGTCTCCTCTTCAGCTATGCATTTGTGTTCCAGTTCCAACAACTCTTCCTTGGTCAATTCCTCAAGAACAATCCCTAGGGGCTCTCCAATGGTTTCTTCACAATATCTAGTTTAAAGGTGTTTGCCAACTCAGCCACAGCCTTGTCAACTTTTGCAGCTTCCTCCTTCTTGGCAAATCATCCAAAGTATCCTCTTCCAAATGCAATTATACTTTTCTAATTACATCACCACTAGCCTAAGCAAGATTCTTGACATAGTCATAGATGTTGTAATCCTTTCAAAATTACATCAGTATCTGGTTTTTGCTATGGGGCATGTACACTCACCAGAAAGCCAGAGAGAGACAGAGAGACAGAAAGCAAGAAATCACCCCTCAGGGAGGATGGCCATGCCACAATCCCATTTCCTCCATTCTTCTCTCAGGATCTTGGGCACACACGCACAAGCGCCTGGCATGAGTTTAAGCCACCGGGTCCAGGAATCAAACCGCGGTCGACTACGTGGGAGCCCAGCAACATAGCCATTACACTAACTGCTGGTCCCCCCAGTTTCTTTCTCAGTTTTAGCAGTAACCTTGGCAGAAGTCCTCTTCAGGTAGTTGGTTTTAAAAGCTGCTTTAGCTCCTCAATTCATTGCTTTGGTCAGTTCAATGATTTGAGCATGGTGTTGAAGAGAGAAATACCATTTTGATATTGGGATGAAGATCACCAAAAATATAAAGGGAGCATCATAAACAATGAACTACATCTTGAAAGGTATATTATTCTCCAAACAGTACTTTCCACATTTCCTATCATGGCAATTAAGAAGAGCATCTCGGAAGAGCTATGTCATCCATGACTTTTTGTTGTTCCTGTAGTACAACATGGGCTCATTAATGTTTTGAGGGCCCTGGGGTCCTCTCTGTGCCAGGTCACAAAAGGTTTCAATTGGTACTCTGTAACATTCCCCCCAGGCGAGACTGTTACTCTATCCTTAAACATCTTAAAGTCTGTCATTGATTTGGCCTTCTTATGGATTAAAGTTCTTTCGGGCTTCCTTTTCCGGAATATGGAAGTTTCATCTATATTAAAGATTTTCCTCTGGCAAATAATTTTTTTCTCCATAATCATCTTATTAGAGTTTCCAAAAATTCTCCAGCTGTCCTCATATCATCACTTGCAGACTCATCACTTACTTTTATATTATATAATTAATGATTTTTGGATTGTTTAAACCACCCAGAGCTAATAACAAAATGCAACATCATTGTTGGCTTTGATCTTTTTTTTTTTTTCCCTAACATCACAAACTTTTGCTTTGGTTGTGATTGTCAAAGTACTGAGAGAAATACACTTCTATGTCTGGTTTCCAATCCAGGTCATTAGAAATTTCTCATTCTTGGTACAGGTTCTTATTAAATTTTTTTTTCTGGAGGGGGAAAATTTTTTTTTTTTTTTTTTTTTTTTTTTTTTTTTTTTTTTTTGCTACAGGGCACATGCGCTCACCACAGGGACAGAGACAGAAAGCAAAAAAGCGGCCCCCAAGGGGGATGGCCATGCCACAACCCTTTCTCCTCCACTCTCCTCCTGGGATCTTGAGCATGCATGCCCATGTGTCCAGCATGAGTTTTAAGCCAATGAGTCTGAGACTTGAACCACAGTTGCCCATATGGGAGTTGGGCAGTGCAACCACCATGCCATCTGCTGGCCCCCCTTCTTGAATTCCTCTTAGTCTTATTGCCTTATTGCTTTCTGTGAAGCAGATCCTTTAATAGCTTCTGTCAGTTTGTTCTTATTTTTCAAAGTCATAATTATGATGGGATAGAACAAGCCTGATTGGTGTGCAATAACTGTCACTGATTTTTCACTTTCATCGTCCTTCATCACTTTTAATTTTGTTTCCAGTTCACTCACTTGACATGGCCTCTTAGCGGAAACATGAGCAGAAGATTTTGTAGGTTTAGGGCCACAATTAACAAAACAACATGAGGTTAAATCAACCATAAGAGAAAACTGTATAATCAAGATACAGAGATAAATAAGAGATGTAGAAGACTGATGCTGATATTATACAGAATATTGTTTTACACTGAGAAAGAATATAGTTAAAGCCATTCAAGGAATGAGAACTGCTAAAACTGGCCTCAGAGAGATGCGTGTCAAGTCTCAGTTAAAGCACCCAAACACATCAGAAGTAACTGTTAAGGGCACGTCTTACAAAAACAGAATGCGTTGACTAGCTAGTAGGAAAACATAATCACTCTATGTTACCACAAACTGTCTATTACTCATTGTAACTCTACTTCCTGCCTGTAGCTATGTTACTGATGTCGGAAACATCAGAAAGCCAATTAGAAATGGGCTGCTCTTGTAAACCAGTGCTGTGAGTTTTTAGGAGAAAAATAAACTTTTATAACTTTCCTTCTTTCCCTATAAAAGAAAATCTTTCAGAGGCCATATGGATGAATATGGGTTCTGGTTAACTGGGATCTGTGTTCACCCAGACAACTGTCCTTACATTTCAGACAAACTCTGTTGCTTGTCAAGCAGACAGACCTCTTTGTTTTAGGTTTACAATAGTAAACTTGTTTGCAGTGAGTAAAGGGTGTACGTTCTTATGATAGAAGTACAGTATAGTAGAGTAAATACAAAAACTAGTAACAAAAGGGGCCATTAGGTGTGTAGTGGTTGTGGCATTGAACTCCCACATATCTAACCACGGTTCGAGTCCCAGACCCAGTGACTTGAAACATGCCAGGCGCATGTGTGTGCATGTCCAGAATCCTAAGGGGAGAATGGATAAGGGATGTTGGTGTGGCCATCTTCACTAAGGCATGATCTCTCACTTTCTTCCTCTCTGTCTTTCTCTGTGTCTTTGGCAAGCGCACTTGCCCTATAGCAAAAATGTCTCTCTTAAAAAAAAAAAAAAAAACTAACATAAGTATTTATTTTTGTTATCAAGTATTATGTACTGTACATAATTGTATATGCTGTAGTTTTATTGGTTTGTTAAAACAGAAGGTTTGTTCATATCAGCATCATCATAACACATGAGTAATGTATTGTGCTATTGTGTTGCAACATAGCTACAAGAGACTTCTCTAGGTAGTAGGAATTTTCAGCCCTGCTATAATCTCACGGGACCCGCCCTTGTATGTGTAGTCCATTGTTAACCAAAATGCCATTTTATAGTACATCACTATGTATTTTGACTGTTAAGGTTCAACTGCAATGTATCCTACTTCCTAATAACTTATCGAAAATGTATTAATACTTTTTATTTATTTTTAAAATTTTGTAATAATTATAGAATGTTAAAAAGCTCATACCAATAAGACCCTTGATTATATCTTTAAAAAAAAAAAAAAAACTTTATTTATTTATTTATTTATTTTTACTTGACCAGAGAGGGACAGAGTGAGAGAGAAAGAGAGAAGGAAAGTGAGAAAGCAAGCCACCAGATCCAGGACTTGAATTGTGGTCAGTCATGTGGGAGTCCAGCGCCCTTAACCACCGCACCACCTGCCGGCCCCAAAGACCCTTGATTATATCTTATAAAATTACAGTAAAATATCAAAGAGAATAAATTAGCATTGATGTATGTGTGGTTATATGTCAGTTATGTGTGGAGTCTGATAACCACCACATTAGGATACAAAATGCGTTCACTATTAGAAAAGCTCACCCTCTGGGACCAGTGGATGGTGTAGTGTTTATGTTGCTGCACTCCCATGTAGTCAGTTGTGGTTTGAGACCCAGACCTGGTGACTTAAAACTCATGCTGGTAGTGTATGCCTGCATGCCCAAGATCCCAAGAGGAGAATGGAGAAGGAATTGCAGCATAGCCACCCCACAGGGGGGAGTTCACACTTTGTCTGTCTCTCCTGTGAGTGCATGCACCCTATAGCAAAAATCTCTCTTAAAACAAACAAATAAACTCTCTCTCCCTTTTAGAGCTCCACTTACCATCTGATCTGCACCCCACCTCCACAATTCCTAAACTCTAGCAAACACTAATCTCTTAGTGATTACTGGCTTTTTCTAATTTGTTGAAACTGGCTTTTTTCACATAGTAAAAATGCCTTTGAAATGGATCAATTTGTTTATAGTTTGTTTCTTTTTTCTTTTGCTTTTTTCTTTGCTGAGTTATATTCCATGGTATGGATATACCACAGTGTATTTCACCATTACTTTTTGAGGAATATTTTAGTTGTTTTTAGTTTTCAACTATTACAAATAAAACTTCTATAAGTGTACATGTACAGGTCTCTGTGTAAATGCACATTTTAATTCTTTCTGTAATTAATGTATAAGGGTGTAACTCCTGAGTTCTATGGCAAGTGAATGTTTAACTTTTAAGAAATTGTTATTTTCCAGGTTGGCATTTTAAATTTCCATCATTAGTATACAAGACATCTGGTTTCTCTACATCTTTGCCAGTATTTGTGTTTTTAATTTTTTAAAATTTTAGACATTTTGCTAAGTGTGTGGCACATGGCAATTTGTTTTGTTTTGTTGTTGTTGTTTTTGCCATAGAGCATGTGTTTGCCACAGAGAGAGGGGAAGTGAGAAATCACCTCCCCAGGGTGAATGGCCACACTGCAATCCCTTCTCTTCAGTTCTCGCCTCTAGATTTTGGGCATGCAAGCACATGCACCTTGTGTGAGTCTGAAGCCGTGGGGTTCAGGAGTCAAACTACAGTCGGCTACATGAGAGTACAGTGCCTTAACCACCATGCCACCTCCTGGCCCCAATTTGTGTGTGTGTGTGTGTGTGTGTGTTAGACAGCATGTGTGCATACACATGCGAGTATGTGAACACTCTGACAAGATCTTATAATTCTATGATCTCATTCCCCAGCTATCTAGCTCCTTAGGATCCTGGTCACTTGTGTATGTATCCAGAATTTTCAGGCTGCCCTAGGACCTGCAGTCAGCCAATAGCTTCCAGTCTTGCAGGGTACTTGTTTTACCACAGCTCTGCAGTGTCTGAGCCTCATGATGAATATGAATATGCTCTTCCTTCCATCTGACTATGCCCTTTGTGGAAATATGTCTTTATTATTTTTTCCCCTTTTCTAATTGGATTGTTTGCCTTTCTGCTTTAGAGTTTTTAGAATTCTTTATATATTCTAGATACAAGTTCTTTGACAGATCTATAATTTACATATATTTTTCTCATAGCCTGTCACTTAGATTTTTATCCTCTTGAACAGTCTTGCAAGGTAAATTGTTGTCTTAACTAAATAAGGCAACAATTAATAAATTGTAACTCATGATTTTTCCTATTATTGATTATGCTTTTGAACTTACATCTAAAATATCTTCACCAAGCTCCACATCTCAAAGATTTTCCCCTCTTTTGTCCTCTAATGGCTTTATAATGTCACATTTTGTAGTTAGGACTATGATACATATTGAGTGAGCTTTCATATAAGTTTTAAGGTTTGATAGAGGCTTATTTGTCTACATATTATGTAAATAAGTATATATTTATTTTTGTCTAAATATTTCCAATTATTGCAGCCTTATTATGTGAAAAGGCTATTATTCCTCTTTTAAGTTGCTTTTCCAAACTTTTGAAAAAACAATTTACTTGGTTGTACTTGTATGAGGATGCTATTTTGAGATTCTCTGTTGTGTTATCAATTTGTGTGTCTATCTCTTTGCCAATAATAATACTAATAATTATTATTATTACACAATAATACACAATCTTCATTGCTATAGCTATGTGTAAGTCTTGAAATTTATTATATTTATTCCTACCACTTATGTCTCTATTTTCAAAATTGCTTTAGCTATTTTAATTCATTTACTTTTTCAAATGAATTTTAGAATATTATTATCTAGATCTATAAAAGTCTCACTTGGGTTTTCATAACAATACTATATCTACCTATATCTATATGTCTCTATGTGAATATTCATATACTGGGTTGTCATAAAAGTCATGACATCTTTTTTCTCTTTTTTAATGCAAAAATGCATCATGACTTTTCCAACAACCCAATATGTAAATATGGAGAGAATTAATGTCTTTATTGTTTCAGTTCTCTGATTCCTAAATCAGTTATGTCTTTTCATTTTTTATACCTTCCTTTATTTCTTCCTTCAATGTTTTGTAGTTTACAAGTTACTATGCAAGTTCTGTTTATGTTTATGTTCGACAGATTTATGACTACTTCATTTTCTTGAGCAGTTGTAAATTTTTTTATTTTAATTTTGATATTTTTCACGTTTCCACATTTTAGTTTCTTATTTTCATTTGTTTCAGTCATGCTCCTCATTGCTTGTGGAAGCACTTTTATGATGAATACTTTAAAATCCTTGACAAATAATTTTAATATCTCTGTTACCTCTGTTGGCATCTGTTGATCATCATTCAAGTGGAGATGTCCCTGATTCATGGTGTGATGTGGAAGTTTTTGTTAAAGCATGAAATCTTGAAGTATTATGTTAAGAGACTAGGTATCTTATTTAAAATTTTTGTTTCCCACTGCCATTGTCTCAAGTACGAGGAACAGTCTTCTTTTTTCTGGGTCAGATTTGCAGTCCAGTTTTCCATGTTAGCATCCAGTTATGATGGGGAGTGAGGGCTTCACTGACAATGCAGTGAAGCCAGGGACTTGTTGGTGTTTATGGATAGTAAAAGGCTCAATTTTCCTACTTAGTGAACTCAAATACTATCCCCAGGTTAAGTGACAGGTGGTCCTTATTAAAGTCAAATCCAAGCTTCTGATAAGGTCTCTACTGGCACCTACTTGGGACAAGGCTTTAGCACTTAGTAGGTATGAAAGTCCTGCCTTTGTGTTCTGCCCTCCTAAACATACCCTACAGTTGAGGAGAGGATTAACTATTAAAATGCAGGGTAAAAAAAATCTATTTTTTTTTCCTACTCGGCCTTGGCTGGCAGTGCTAAGGGTGTTTTCTATCATGTTTGGGTAGACTAGCTTGTTTATTATCTAAAAGTTTTCTGTTTTGCCAGGCTATCATTTTTCATGAATTTTGGCTAAAATAGTAGACATTAGGAGAGACTGTGTGTATGTATTTTCTCTGATGTCTTTGGGCCACCAGTTTTAAAAGTATTTTAACATTATACCCTTTATAACTATTTTTATGGAAAAAGAAAGAAGTTGGTGACTACTTAAAAAGAAAATTTTAAATTAGGAAGAAAAGTTTTATCAAAGCTTATTACATAGGTGACACTCATAGGTAACTACAAATCTTTTATCTTCTCTCCTGCAAGTCCTTAGAGTAGTCCTGGATTTGAAAGAATGAGATAGATATAAGTTGTTTAATTTGTATTTAAGTCAGATTACATTTCAAGGAGATCAATTGCTGTAAGTAATGAATCATCATATAATGTCTATATTTTTAGAAAGAATTACCATATCAGGGGACCACCAGGTGTTGTGGTCATTAAGGTGCTGGAGACTCCCACATAGCCCACTACAGTTTGAGTCCCAGACCTGGTGGCTTGCTTTCTCACTTTACCTCTCTCTCTCTCTCTCTCTGTCTGTCTCTGATCAAATTAAAATAAATGAATGAATAAGTAAAATTAAATTAAAAATAATTTTTTTAAATTAGAAGGAGTTACCATGTCAGCCAGACAGAGATATTGAGACCAAGCTTTACTGTTTATTTATTTATTTATTCATTTAATAGAGAAATTTTTGCTATAGGATGCATGTACTCACTGGGGAGACAGAGAGAGACAGAGACAGAGACAGAAGCAATAAATCATTCCCCAGTAGGGATGACCATGCCACTATCTCTTCTCCTCTATTCTTTTCTCAAGATTTTTGGGCATGCATGCATATGCACTTGTCATGAGTTTTAAGCTTCTGGGTCTGGGACTCAAACCACAGTCACTACATGGGAGTCCAGCATATAACCATTATGCCACCCATTGGACCCTTTACTGTTTAATTAAGTAATTTTCTGGAAATAATTTATAGAAACATTTTTCCTCCTTGATCTCTTTTGAGAAATATTTTCCTAGCAGAGAAGTTCATTTATATTGTCTTTTAAATAACTCTGGTTTGCATTTACCACTGCAGCAAAGGAGATTTTGCTACATATCTCTTTTTAGAAACTTTTGCCTTAGGGCACCTGCACTCATTGAGGGAGAGACAGAGAGACAGAGACAGTAAAAAGGAAAGTGAGAAATCCCACCCCCCACCCCCAGCTCTGATGGCCCACTGCAATACCTTCTCCTCCATTCTCCTTGCCTCTCACTTTCTTTGCAGACATGCACAGGCATCCAGCATGATTTTCAAACTATCAGATCCAGAACTCAAACCAAAGTTGGCCATGTGGGAAACAGTGACAAAACTGCTATACCATCTGCTGGTCCTGCTACATTATATCTTTTTTTTGTGTGTGTGGACTGACCTTTATTTTTTTACCGTATCTACAAATCATGCATGAATGCCTTGAAATAAGTTTTCTTTGAATAAACCTGTTTTTACTCAGCGAAATTCAAAGGGGGAAGCATTGGGCCTTTCTGGTGTTGGAAAAGCCTTTCAACAGTCCCTAAGTGATTTTCACAAAATAAAAAAAAAGGACCCTAGTCTTACAGAAGTTTTGGCTTAATTTTACCAAGCACTAAGATGTGTCATAATAGTTAAGGCAAGACAGAGACAAGATAACAAGAAAGTTAGTAATACAACAATATATTGCAGTCTGAAAACAACCACTGTTTATTTACTGACCAAATTACAAAAATAATCATGGTGGATACCTTAGTTCATCCTTCTAGTAAGTCTGTTGATCTGGTCTTCCCTGTTGCCAGCTTCTCCACCTTCTACAAAATGGCTGGTCTTTTTCTTCATTCCACTTCATGGAGAAGATAATTTGAAGGACCACAGGAAGTTATTTGCTTTTTTGAAGCGTTTTCCAACAGAATAGATTTTATGAATCAGGTCCTACATTGCAGATGATGCCAAATTTACCAAGAGATCAAGCAATCAAAGAGCTATCTGTCAAAGCAATTTGCTTCTTATTGATTTTGCCATAACCACGTTTGTATACTGACATCAGGTTCAGGTATCCCCATGCAATGTATGGTTCCAATTCTCAGCATATTAATTGAGGCTTTGTTGAGCTTAACAAAGATGCCATTGACGATCTGACAAAGACGATGAAGACGCAACACCTTTCGAAACTTTGGACTGTTTTTTTTAATTAATTAATTAATTTTTCATTTCCTTTTCTTTTATACATTCAACCATGTTATTATTTGTCTTACAAAATGGATATTTCAACAGGTGAACATCTCTCCCCAACACAGTTGACAAAACCACAAAACATCCTCAACAGACAATACCACACCTCCCTGTGACATCAATACTTTGCCTCCCTATTTTCTTCTAAATGTCCATCCACAGACCCTCCTCTTGCACACATACTATATCTGGTATTTACTTTTATATAGTGTGTTTCTATATCCTTTAGTGAATTAGTTTCAGTCATAGAGTGTGGACACTCAGTATATGTTAAGCAGGAACATACAATGCCTCTCTTTCATAGCCTAGGTTGTTTCACTCAGCACTAAGTCTGCCATATTCATCCACTTCCTTTCAAAAGCCAGGTTTTTTTTTTTTTTTTTTTTTTTTTTTTTTTTTTTTTTTTTTTTTTTTTTTTAATGGATGAATAGTATTCCATTGAGTATATTTGCCACAGTTTTTTTTTTTTTTTGTTTTTTTTTTTTTTTTTGGAGACGTTTTCGCTATACGGTGCGTGCGCTCGCCAGACAGACAGAGACATAGAGACAGAAAGCGAGAAATCACCCCCCAGGGGGGATGGTCACGCCACAATCCCTTCTCCTCCATTCTCCTCTCGGGATCTTGGGCATGCATGCACACGCGCCCAGTGTGAGTTTTAAGCCACTGGGTCCATGACGCCAACCGTGGTCGACTACGTGGGAGTCCAGCGACATAGCCATTACACTAACTGCTGGTTCCCTTTGCCACAGTTTTTCTATCCATTCATCTGTTCATGGGCATTTGAGTTGTTTCCATGATTTAGCAATTGTGAATAGTGCTACAATAAACATCGATGTGCAAGCACTTTTCCAATTAAGTATTCTTCTGTCCTTTGGGTAGATACCAAGGAGTGGGATTGCTGGATCATATGGTAGTTATATTTGTAGATTTTTTGAGGAATCTCCAAATTGTTCTCCACAGTGGCTGGACCAACTTACATTCCCACCAGCAGTGTAAGAGAGTCTCCCTTTCACCACACCCCTGCCAGCACTTATAATTTTTTGTTTTTTAATCTTAGTCATTCTGACTAGGGTTAGGTGGTACCTCCTTGTTTTGATCTGCATTTCCCTTATAATGAGGGATGTTGAGCATTTTTTCATATGCCTTTTAGCTATTCATATGTCATCTTTAGAGAGTGGTTTTTTTCAACTCATTCTCCCATCTTTTAGTACCATTGATCGTCTTTTTTCGGAACAGCTGCTTGAGTTCCTTGTGTATTCTGGTTATCAGTCCCTTATCTGACACATAGTTTACAAAAATATTTTCCCATTCTGTGGGTTATCTATTCTCACTATCTATTACTGTGTCTGTTGCCATGCAGAAATTTCTTATTCTGATGTAATCCCACTTGTCTATTTTGGGGATTATCAACTGTGTGTTGGGGGTCTTACTTAAGAAGTCTTTCCCTACCCCAGTGTCTCCCAGAGTTTCCCAAGTGTTTTCCAGGAGCAGTTTTATAGTTTGGGGTCTTAGATTTAGATCTTTAATCCACCTTGACTTGATTTTTGTCAGAGGTGAGATGTAGGGGTTAAGATTCATCTTTCTGCAAGTGGAAATCCAGTTTTTTCCAGCACGATTTGCTGAAGAGGTTTTCCTTTTCCCATTGGATTGACTGGTACCCCTTGTCAAAAATTAGTTGACTATATGTTTGGGAATTTATTTCTGGGGACTCTATTCTGTTCCATTGGTCCACGTGTCTTTTTCTGTGCCAGTACCATGCTGTTTTGATTACCACAGCTTTGTAGTATATTTTTGAGTCAGAGAGTGAGATGCTGCGCACTCCACTCTTCTTGTGCAGAATTGCTTTGGCGACATGAGGAGGTCTTTTATGATTCCAGACAAACTTTATGATGGTCTTTTCTAGATCTGTGAAGAACGTGTCTGGTACTTTGATTGGCATTGCATTAAATATATAGATTAATTTGGGTAAAATTGCCATTTTGATTATATTAATTCTTCCAATCCAGGAATATGGGATATCCTTCCACATTTTTGTGTCATTTTCAATTCCTTTTTTATTTTATCGTAGTTTCCTTGTGGAGGTCTTTAACTTCTTTGGTTAGATTTATCCCTAAGTATCTTTTTTTTTTTTTTTTTTTTGAGAGGTTTTCACTATAGGGCACGTGCGCTTGCCAGACAGACAGAGAGTGACATAGAGACAGAAAGCGAGAAATCACCCCCCAGGGGGGATGGTCATGCCACAATCCCTTCTCCTCCATTCTCCTCTCGGGATCTTGGGCACGCATGCACACGCGCCCGGCGTGAGTTTTAAGCCACCGGTTCCAAGACGCGAACCGCGGTCGACTACATGGGAGTCCAGCGACATAGCCATTATGCTAACTGCTGGTTCCCCCTACGTATCTTATACCTTTTGTGGCTATGGTAAATGGAACAACTGTTTTCAGTTCTTTCGCAGTCTGCCTGTTGTTCATATATAGAAATACTATAGATTTCTGGATATTAATTTTGTATCCTGCAACTTTACTTTATTCATGTATTACTTCCAGAAATTTTTTCATGGAAAACATTGGGTCTTCTACGTATACAATCATGTCATCTACAAATAGAGACAGTTTCTTGATACCTCCGTTCCTGATTACTAACACCAATTTGGGTTCTGCAGGTTCATAGAAGTTGCCAGCTTTTCTTGCCATCCTGGCTATGAATCTCAGTTCTGTACATCTGTCTAAACTCCTTATGATAGTGCTTAGCTTCTTCATAGGTAAGCTTCCTCCTTGACTTTCGAAGCATCTTTTGAGCAAACTTATCTCTCAGGTGCTTGATCTTCAGATTTGCAAAAGTCCTTCACTTTTTCTTAAGGGTTTCTGGAACAGCAGGAGCCTTCTTCTTGGTTTCTGCTGCAGCAGGAACCTTCTTTTTCTTTTCTTGAATGTCCTCCATGGTTCCACCTGGAAAAGAGGATATTTTTTTCTTCAAAGAGAGAGTTTTGCTATAGGGTGCATGCACTCACCAAAAGGACAGAGACAGAAAGCAAGAAATCATCCCCCAGGGGGGATGGCCATGCTGCAATTCCTTCTGCTCCATTCTCGTTTCGGGCTCTGGGACATGCACCCACACCTGCCGGATGTGAGTTTAAGCTGCCAGGTCCAGCACTTGAACCATGGTCAGTTACATGGGAGTCCAGTGATGCAACCACTATGTCATCCTCTGGTCCCATTACATTATATCTTAAAGTTGTAAACCTAGGGGCTGGCAGGTGGCATGGTAGTTAAGGTACTAGATTCCACATGGTGGACCACGGTTCAAGTTCCAGAGCTGATGCCTTGCTTTCTCACTTTCCCTCTCTCTCTCTGTCTCTCTCTCTATCGCTGGTCAAAATTTAAAAGTACTAACAGTGATGAATAAAAATTAAATAATAAAATAATTTTTAAAAAAGCTGGAAACTTGAATAGAGATGAAAACATTATTATTATTATTATTATTATTATTATGCTTTAGACTTGGTAATGTATAGTTATTTGAAGTCATCATATAAACTACCTCATTAATTGCTTTCAGTTGGCAAATAGATTGGACTGAAATGTTACAGTTGGAATATATTTTGAAAATAATATGATTATTTCCATATCATTCTGCATTTTGAGAGGAATCACAATTCTGTAGGAATTAGAACTTAAAGTTTCTTTGAAAAAGCAAAAAGCATTCTAATAATCCTCAATATCTTTTACTATCCTATAAATGATCTGTAAAGTTGAATTTACGTAGCATAGTATCTATCTCCTTAATGAATCTCGTACATTGTAAGTTTGGCAAACTTTTGAGTAAGACTAAAAGAATAAAAGGAAAGTCTGCATGCTGAGATCTGGGGACTAAAGCTTCTTCTTTTATTTATCTACTAATGTATTCCTTACGAGAGAGAGACAGAGACAGCAACAAAGAGAGGGTACCCCCAAATGGGTCTACATGCACGATCTATTCCCAGCTTTAGCCAGACCTGGATAATGGGCATGTGCATGCCTGGTATACTCAGTGAGATACTTCTCAGAAAGCTAGACCCTTCCCAAGTGTGTCAGCCTTGCAGAACATCACATCTGGCCCCCAAACGTGCCTTTAAAAAACCTGGGGACCAGTAGATAGTGTAATGGTTATGTCGCTGGAGTCCCACATAGTTGACTGCAGTTCAAGTCTTGGATCCAGTGGCTTAAAACTCATGTAGAGTGCATGTGCATGTGTGCCAAAAATCCTGAGAGGAGAATAGACGAAAAAGGATTGTGGCATGGCCATCACCCCTGGGGGATGATATCTTGCTTTCTGTTTCTCTGTCTCTCCAGTGGCAAGTGCATGCACCCTATAGCAAAAATCTCTCTGAAAAAACAAAATAGAAAAAATCTTTCTGACCTAACTTTAGCACTGACATGAATGGGATGTGTACTCCATTCTCCCTTACCACAAAACATATATAACCTAATAAATTATAATTGTTTTTAAATGAAAAAAAGAATGTAAATAGTGGATCAACTTCTTAGAGAACAATTAATTTATGGCATCACACTGATGGTTCCATAGATATATTTTGAATTCAAGACACAGTCCAAAGTTAAAAGGAAAGAAGAGTTCTAATTCTTTTTAGTGTCTTAAACTTCATCTTAGTCATTTCATTTTTTTAAAGAATTATTTTATTTATTTATTTTAATTTGACCAAAGAGAGACAGAGTGTATGTGAAAGAGAGAGAGGTAAAGTGAGAAAGCAAGCCACCAGGTCCGGGACTTGAACCACAGTCAGCTATGTGGGAGTCTAGTGCTCTTATCCACCACACCACCTACTGGCCCCCATCTTAGTCCTTTCTAAAGACAGATATACACAGTTTTTTTGGAGAGAGATTTTTATGTAGGAGCATGTGCTTGCTAGAGAGACAAAGAGAGGCAGAAAGCAAGAAATCATTACCCTGCATAGATGCCCACACCTCAATCCCTTCTCCTTCATTCTCCTGTCAGGATTTGGGCATGCATGCACATGCCCAACTTGAGTTTCAAGCAGCCAGGTTCAGGTCTCAAACTGTGGTCAGTCACACAGAGTCTAGTGTAGTGCCTTACCCACTATGCCACCTGCTTGCCCCCAGATATACACATTTTTATGGATTTTGATTTCTGTAGCATAATGCATTAATTAATTTTTATTAATATGTATTTTCACACATGTCTGAAAAGTGATCATTGTAACTCAGATAATAGTAGCATGCAAATTAGCTCTGAGTATAAGTAAAATTTTCTAGTATAATATGGTTATCTGGTCAATATTTCCTCTCCTTATTGATCTAGATATCTATATGAAACACACTTTTAAGTTCTTGGTCACAGAAATCTTTAACCTATTTGTGTAAATTTATAAGAAGTTACAAGTATTTTCCATTGTTTTCAACTTCTCCTCAGGTACTGTTGTATCATTTCAACTATGCTTTATATGCATGTGTATCAGAACGTTTCTACTTTAATCAAGCCAACAAAACTTTTTTGTTGTTGTTAGAGAGAGAGACTTGTGCCATAGGGCACATATGCTTGCCCGAGAGATAGAGATAGTGAGAGACAGAGTGACAGAAAGGGAGAAATCACCCCCGTGGAGGGATAGCCTGTGGCAATCCCGGCTCTTGGCAATGCACACACACGTGCCTGGCATGAGTTTTAAATCACTGAGTCCGGACTCAAACTATGGTAAACTACATGGGAGCCCAGTAATGTAACCATTATGTCATTTCTTGGTCCCGCCAATAAAAGTTTAAGAAAATCATATAAATACTATACGGCACATTCAATGTCACGGATTTTAAAGGAAGGGATAATACATGTTGGAGATTTCTCTTGTGACTTCCAAGATTATTTTGATGATGGAAGTAATGAATCCTCGGTTAATTTTGTAAATACGAAACACTGAAACTCTACTTGAGAACATTCACATAGTTATTTTTAGGCCAGTGGACCACTTACTTGTTTTCTGTTTCTTCACTGACTACTAGAGCTGCCCTATGCACCTCTAGAATTATCGAACAAAACCTATTAAAAATAACAATAATGCAGTCCTTTATAATGTAAATTTCTGAAGTATCAAGAGCACAACTAGGGACCAGCAGTTAGCGTAATGACTATGTCACTGGACTCCCATGTAGTCGACCACGGTTCACGTCCCGGACCTGGTGGCTTAAACTCACGCCGGGCGCGTGTGCATGCCCAAGATCCCGAGAGGAGAATGGAGGAGAAGGGATTGTGACGTGGCCATCAGCCCTGGGGGAGGGGGGGTGATTTCTCGCTTTCTGTCTCTCTGTCTCTCTCTCTCTGTCTGGCAAGCACACGCGCCCTATAGCAAAAACATCTTAAAAAAAAAAAGAGCACAACTATATTGGAAAAATTAAAGTATGCATTTTAAAAAGAACTTTATAATATTCCAAAAGATGTATTGCTCTTGTATTTATGTAGGAGTAGAAATAAATGTAGCTCTTTAAAGCATTAATTAATATTTCAAGTTCAGGACCATGAAGTACTCTAGAAGCAGCTGATTACTTTTTTTAAAGTTCTTTGTCTTTGTTCAGTAAGTTCTACAAATAGTAAATTACTCATAGTACACATTTATCATATGCTAGCAGTCTTCCCAGAATAACCTAGTTGGAACAGAATGGGCAAGAAAGGTAGGTCAAAAGCACATTCTGGGGGATATCAGCAAAACAATATGTATTTCTTGAAAGTTTTTAAATAGTTAGATGTTAAAGCCATATACCAGCTCTACTAGTTTTGTTCCTTTCTAAAATATTTTAACAGTGTGCTCGTTTAAAAAGTCAAACAAGTAATATTTATGATAAAAACACAAGTTAACATCTGTTCTGAAATATTTTTCTTAAGAAGGAAGTTTCTATTCTAGAAGCCAGCAGGAACCTTCTAACCAAAGAAAAGTCTTGATTATCCATTTCTAACAAATGTACTTTAGTTTATTCATTTATCATCTATTATTATTGGTTGCCTGGAAGTATATAGTCACCAATAAGTCAAGGACTAAAGAGAATTCCCCTCAAGATATTATTTTTGTATGAACTAAAGGTTTAATATTAATTTTTATGTTTATATTATGTCAAGCATTTTATTTAAGAGCTCCAGAGATAAGATCTTATGCAATGGTCAAAGTAATTCTAGGAGATTGTAAACTTCCATATCTTTTTTTGAGGGGTTTTTGCCATAGGGCGAATGTGCTCACCAGAAAGACAGAGAGAGACAAAGAGAGAGAAAGCGAGAAATCACCCCCCAAAGGGATGGCCACGCTGCAACCCCTTCTCCTCCATTCTCCTCTTGGGATCTTGGGCATGCCCCCACATGCGCCCGGCGTGAAATTAAGCCACCAGGTCCAGGACCTGAACAGCAGCTGACTACATGAGAGTCCAGCGACACAGCCATTACACCAACTGTTGTTCCCACTTCCATATCTTAATTAAATTTTTTCTTAATTGTTACTATCTAGCATGTCCACTTGCTGGAGACAAAACAGAGAGAAAGTGAGAAAGCACCCCACCAGGGCAGATGGTCATGCCACAATCCCTTCTTCTTCATTCTCATCTCAGGATTTGGGGAAAGTACTCCCATAAACCCGGCATGTTTCTTAAGCTTCCAGATATGGGACTCGAATAGTGCAGTGGGTCATGTTGGGTCCAGCTGCTTTTACCTCCATCCCATCTGCTGGCCCTCTGCATTTTAGAAATAAGAAAATTAAACCTTAAGCAAGGTCCTTTACTTAAAAAAACAAAACAAAACAAAACAAAACAAAAAAAAACAAAAAAACACACCAGGTGGTTTTATTAAAGTCTCATAATTAACAACTGTCAGAGTGAGAATTTGATCTCAGAACTCAGAGCCAATGATCTGAACCACTCACAAGGACTGTTTATATACACTTGTATTTTCCTTCAGTAGATTATTGAATGAAAGCTAAGCTCTCACCTATTGCCTAGCAGATATTCTATTAAGATAATTCATGGCTTTTTACAAAGATCGAACTAAAATAAGATTAATGGAAATTCCTCTAAAAAAACTTGGCTTTGAGCCAAACTGAATTTCAGAAAGAATGTGAATGATTCAGCCTCTGGCCTTGTAACTACAATCCAGAAATAGCTCTAAATCTCACAAAGAATGAAAAAAAAAAAATATTCTCCAGCAGACAATGGGCAGTATTGAGATTTTAATGAGCTAACATACATGGAAAATGATGCAATATTTTTAACTTCTTTTAAGATAAGAGCATGTTTCCAAAAATACAAACTGTGCTTTTATTTATGATCATCCAGTGATCTATCTAAAACTCTCCATAGAGTCAATGTATTCTCAGTTATTTTTCACATTAAAAGGAAAGGGATTTTTACAGCAAAACAAACAAAAAAACTAACAACAACAAAAATCAGTCTCCCTCAGGTCAGGGAAGTGATTTCAGGACTGCCAGATAAGGTCATTGAAGATGTACATATTATAGAAATAGTATTTCTTCAAATCTTGAGCAAGACCAACTGAGACCAACCAACAAGAAAACTCTTGTCAAAATCCTAGCAATATAAAAATGTATCCAGAATGCTTCTAGGAAATCATTTGATTTTGAAACCAAGTAACGAACGTCACCAGTTGTGGTTTTCTGACTTTTCTGAGTTAGAAATGAAGGGCGAGAGCTAAATTGTGTTGTTATGATGCCAGTTGGCAGGGCAAGTGTTTTTCAAAGTTTGTTCCTAAAGAAACCTAATCTGACATTAGTCCACAGAGATTGAAGATACAGCAGTATGTTTGAAGAGCACTACAATTTAGAAGTCAGAACATCTATACCTATGGGCACAGAGGTTAGGAGAATTAATTTTCTTAGAAGCTTGATTAACTGCACAAGAAAAAAGTGCCCAATGTTGAAAGAATTAAAACAACAGTAAAAGCCTTTACTAGAAAAATCTCTGTGTTTGTTTGTTAACATGCCTGCAAAGTGGGAGATTGTCATGACTTTAAACCAGGACAAGAATTCAAGAAACAGAAAAATAGCAAGAATTAAAAAAAAAAAAAGTCATATTTTGGTCTGAAATGTTCCTCCTCTTTGGAAAATGTTGTAGTTTATACTTGAGCTGGAATGTAAAAACCAAAGGTTTATGCCAAAGCAACCTATCACTTTAATGAAAATTCAGAATATCAATTAGAACTGTTTAGAAATATTTTATAAGGTTATGGCACCAATAAATTCTGAAAGGTATTTCTACCTCACATCTATGGTAAGAAAAAATGTCTATAGTAATTATGAAATTCTTCAGTATGAGAACAAGGCATATTATATTCTAATACTAAGGTCTATTATTGATTCCCAACAGCATTATTATGGATGCTAGGTCATCTAATTTTCATTAAAAGCACACTGTGAGCAAAAACTGTTTTGAAGACAGAAAAGGCACATCGCTGACATTTCAGTAATTTTCAAGCATCTGAATCAGTAAGTATACTTTCCCTTTAGTATAATTTGCTTTTACATAACTCAGTTTAGAATTATTTGGCTATATGTTTGTTTTATTTTTTTTTAACCTTCGTTCATATATCACATGCCATATCCTTTCTATGGTATAAATAAGAAACTGAGAGTTTACAGACCTGGCTCCCCCAAAAAATATTTGGTTAGATTATAAAGGCTTTTCTATATTTATAACAGATTAAATATACTTGAGTAGCTAGTACACAGTAGCACTCAATAAATGTTGATAGAAATGGAAAAAATACATGTAAAATAAACATGGCACTGATGTTTGAAATGTATTGATTTATGAAATTCTCAATTCTTTTTGGAGTTCTTGAGATCATTTAGAAGAGTATTGTTACATGATTCTCAATCATTTTATTTCCCTTGGAATCATTTCTCCTTAATATGAAGTTGTAGCATTCACATAATTTCTGTCTAACAGAAATCTGTTTTCTTAGCTCATGTAATTTTCAAAGACGTTACAAATCCTCTATGCACCTTTTAGTCGCTCTCAGTTCATTTCACTGTTAGTTCTCTCTTCCTTCCTTAATTTCCCTGTACACATACATACCACATTCCTACACTCTCCCTCTTCAAAAAGCTGACTACGGTAAGATTTGGCTTTTAAGCAGAAGGTGATAAGCATGCAATTAAATGTTTCTTCCTTTTCTTAATTACAGTAAACTCAAAGTCTATGAGTAAATATCAATGATAGAAAACATGAGAACGATAAATGAAAATTAAAACAGAGAGAGACATGAAAGACAAAAAGGTGCATTCTAAATGCATCAAGATGCTGAGTACATTAAATAAAAGATAAGTAGAAGTCCATTACTTTTTTTTTTTTTTTTTTTTGCTATAGGGCACGTGTGCTTGCCAGAAAGACAGAGAGAGAGAGAGAGAGAGAGAGAGAAAGCAAGAAATGACCCCCCAGGGGGGATGGCCACATCACAATCCCTTCTCCTCCATCCTCCTCTCTGAATCTTGGGCATGCATGCACACGCGCCTGGCGTGAGTTTAAGCCACTGGGTCCGGGACTCGAACCATGGTCAACTACATGGGAGTTCAGCGACATAGGCATTACGCTAACTGCTGATCCCAGAAGTCCATTACTTTTTTTTAATCGAGATTTTCTTGAATAATCAGAGAATTATCTGCAACCTCTCTCATGATAGGACACTTATAAGAATTTGATTGACAGACCCAGAGAAATGGAAACTTTTTTTCTCTATCTGTAGATGTAGGCTCTCAGCCTGATTAGTAGTGGATTGAAGGATGAGCCTCTCCAAAAGATATGTCCACATCCAGACCCTGGAACCTGTGAATAGAACCTTATTGGGGAAAAATGAAAGGGGGAGTCTTTGCAGATAGAATTAAGATTTTTGTGATGAAATTATCCTGGATTATCCATGAAAGCCCAGAATCCAATGACAAATGTGCTTATAAAAGACCAATGAGAGGGAACCAGCAGTTAGCGTAATGGCTATGTCGCTGGACTCCAATGTAGTTGACCGCGGTCCGAGTCCCGGACCCAGTGGCTTAAACTCACGCCGGGCGCGTGTGCGTGCGTGTCCAAGATCCCGAGAGGAGAATGGAGGAGAAGGGATTGCGGCGTGGCCATCCCTTTCTTGATTTCTATTTCTCTGTCTTTGTCTTTCCAGCGAGTGCACGTGCCCCTATAGCAAAAGCCTCTAAAAAAAAAAAAAAAAAAAAAAAAAAAAAAAGACAGATGAGAAGATATAGGATAGCATTGAAGACAGCTGTGTGAAGGGGGGGACAGAGAGTAGAAGTTATGCAGCCACAAGTCAAGGAATGTCTGGAGCTTCTAGAAACTAGATTCTTCCTAGAGCCTTAAGAGGGAACATGACCTTAGAAACACCTTGATTTTGGACTCCAGGCCTTCAGAATGAATTTCTGTACTTTTAAGCCACGTTTGTTGTTATTTATTAAAGCAGCTCTAGGAAACTAATCTGTACTACATATTTAAACTATCTAGTGGTGAGCTATAAAGCAAAAACCGAAAAAATATGAAAACCACCATAGGCTCATAATAATAAGTTGTTTTTTTCTTTCTTTTCATCATTCCCATATTTATTTTGGAAGTTCCATTTCCTAACACATACAGGTATGCACACATATACACACATTTTCACTCCCCCAAATAAATAAAGTATCACAATTGTGTAAGAGAGTAGAGTTGAGAAGGAATTTATAATGAAAAAATGTGGACATTGCTACATCATTTTTAAACTCATTTAATATGTACTGATTCAAAATGGTAAATTGTTGAAAACATCTTGTGCTCTGTTAAATTTGAAAGATAAGATCATTTATGAATGATATATACACTGAGGCAAGTGAGTTCATAGATTTTTGTTTGGAAAGAAACAAGAACATTAATACTATAACAAAATCAGATAATGATAAATAATGTTTGAAATTCTCTTTAGTTCATGAGCTAATTACAAAAAAATTGAGATGGTTTCTATTAAATTTGGTATGCTCCTGACAAAATATATATCCAAATTATATTTTTTTAAATGGAATAAAATTGGAATTCTTATTTTTGTCTTTAATATTATGTGCAGGTTCATCCAAAATCAGCTCGGCTACAGCTGGAGGCAATTAAGACTTTGTAGGAAAAAAAAATTAAAACCCTAGGAAATTGTTTTTATCTCTAATAGATTGCAGCAGAGTTAAACTGTGAATTGGTCACAAGAGAAAACCTGTCATGGTGACTCATGTAAATTACTTAAATTGCTTTAGTTTGGGAAATAGACCTCATTAGTCTTAAATTTTACCTTATGATTTTTCCAAGTAGCCAAATATCATCGTTTATACTAAACTGAAGCTCACAATACCATTTTTTTCAATAAAAAACACAATAATAATATCACATTACTTTGATCATAATCTCAAAACTAATAAAAGATATAAGGAAGCAAATTGTCTCACTTACAACTCCCTATCATGAAATCACAGTTAAAGACACATTCATAGCTAATGGGAACTGAGCAGAACGTCCAGCCTCACTTCTCACGCCTGTCTATTGAATCCAGATGCCTATTGTTTAGCTCTTCAGGGAAAGAAAAATCTGCATTTACTGTTAATATTAAGAACTGTCTATTTGCTCATAAGCTTCCAGGAGTTTTTTTTTTTTTTTTTCTTTTTCCCCAAATAGCAGGTAACATATTCTTAGAACTTGCCAGGAAGGGCTTGGATGCTCATTTAGTGTAATTTCTTCAGTTAATTAATCAAGAAAAGAGAGCACTTGAGGGTAGAAATAATGTCTCAAAACTAAAGTTCCAAAAAAAAAAAAAAAAAAAAAAAAAAAAAAAACTAAAGTTCCAAATTAGAGTTAACCTTAGTCAATATAAAGTAGCATTAAGTCATTAAGTCAAAACTTCATTGTAGTTTGGATAGAAAATAGTCACATTTATATGTGAAAACATATATGTGAAAACATATATTTTCAAAAAGAAATTTTCTGCTTTCAAAAATATATAAATACAAATTATTTTTAAAAAGGAAAATAGAAAATAAGCAACAGAATGCAAAGTTTTGGAAAGATATTTTGGTAGTTCAATAAAAGTTTATATTTGCCTGCTATCTTCCTGATATCATGTTACATTCTGAGGATCTCCCAGTAAACAAGATACTGTCTCCATCCTTAAGAAACATAAAGCATCATGGCAGATAGTAGTGAATAAATTATTTAGTAAACAGATATAGATTATGTTGTGAGATATGAATGAAAGACCACTGATTCCAGCATGATGGGATTAGAAAGAACAGATTTAAGCTGGAGGCATATTGAGTCTAGATAAGAAACAGAAGTTAGGGACCAGCAGTTAGCGTAATGGCTATGTCGCTGGACTCCCACGTAGTCGACCGCGGTTCGAGTCCCGGACCCGGTGGCTTAAACTCACGCCGGGCGCGTGTGCGTGCGTGCCCAAAATCCCGAGAGGAGAATGGAGGAGAAGGGATTGCGGCGTGGCTATCCCCCCTGGGGGGTGATTTCCTGCTTTCTCTCTCTCTGTCTCTCTCTGTCTGTCTGGCGAGCGCACGCGCCCTATAGCAAAAACCTCTCCAAAAAAAAAAAAAAAAAGAAAAAAGAAACAGAAGTTAGCTAGGTAAGTAAAAGTAGGAGGGCACTCCTGGCAAAGGAAATAATATATAGAAAATAAACCTACTGAAATATGACACAGAATCTTGGGGCCACTGCAGGTGATGTGGAAGTTTACACACTGGATCCCACATGGCTCACTAGGTGATTCACGTCCCAGACCTGGCAGCCTGAAAATCATACCAGGTGTGTGCGTATGTGTGTGCCCAAAATCCAGAGCAGACAGAAGTGATTGTGGCATGGCCATCCTACCAGAAGGGTACTTTCTCGTTTTTCTTTCTTTCTCTTCCTCTCTCTCTCTCTCTCTCTGGAAAGTGCATGTGCCCTATAACAAAACAAAACAAAAACAAAGTAAGAAAAAAAATGAAACACTATTAAATCACAGGAAACCCTAAGTGTTTATACACTGGCATTAAATCAGTGAAGAGTTACGGGAGATGAGGCTGTAAGAGATACTGGCTACTAATGGTTCTAGCATGCTACTCCAGGAAAAATCTTTAGAGTATAGGCAGTAATGGCACTGAAGTTATTTATGGCAATGTACTAAAACTGCCAAGTTTACATTTTAGATTATTTTTAAAGCAATAATTAAGATAGGTTCAAAGGACAAGAAATAGTATCAGAAAAACTTTAAAAATTAGAGACAATATGGTCTTAAGGTGAGAATAAAAATCAGAAATAAAGATTAAGTTGTAAATAATTTATTGCACATAATGTGAAAATGAGAAAGGGAAAATCTTGAATAATTTACTTTTTTTTTTTAATTGAATCAGTAAGTAATGGCAACTACTGAATTAAAACACCTATGAGACGAAGCACACATGGTATAGTAGATGGCAAGTTAATTATTAGCTTGCACTGGAGATACTTAGAGGATGTCCAAATTGGATGCATGGTGGAATCGAAATATCTAACACATAAAAGGAGTATAAGCATCTGAAGCCTAGGAAATCTGTGAGGGTTGGCAATTGAGATTCAAGAGTCACTGGGATACAAATAGTGGTGAAAATAATCAGAAATGGGATAACTCATGATGTACTGTGAGATTAGGAGTGAGTAAAGTCAGAATGCCAGTGAATATAAAAGACTGACGAGAATGTCAAGAAATGAGGTTACAGGAAGGAGAGAGAACAATTAGACACTAAGAGTTAGTGAGAATAGGAAATGCTTAAAGAGAAAGGAGGGCCACAAAATCAATGGAGTAAAATTTTTTTAAAAAATACTATGTGGTCGGGAACCAGCAGTTAGCGTAATGGCTATGTCGCTGGACTCCCACGTAGTCCACCACGGTTCGTGTCCTGGACCCAGTGGCTTAAAACTCACACCAGGCGCATGTGTGTGGATGCCCAAGATCCCAAGAGGAGAATGGAGAAGGGATTGCGGCAATACCATCCCCCCTGGGGGGTGATTTCTCGCTTTCTGTCTCTACGTCTCTCTGTCTGTCTGGTGAGCTCACGTGCCCTATAGCGAAAAACCTCTCCAAAAAAATACTGTGTGGTTAACAAGATCAATGTCACTGGAAAGATTCTCTTGGATCTGGCAAAACAATGATTATTGGTGTCTTCTTAAGAGCACTTCCAATAGAGTACAACAGATATAAATCATATTGTTGAAAAATAAGTGAAGAGGACCAGCAGTTAGCGTAATGGCTATGTCGCTGGACTCCCACGTAGTCGACCGCGGTTCGCGTCCTGGACCTGGTAGCTTAAAACTCACGCCGGGCGCGTGTGCATGCATGCCCAAGATCCTGAGAGGAGAATGAAGGAGAAGGGATTGCGGCATGGCCATCCCCCCTGGGGGGTGATTTCTCGCTTTCTGTCTCTCTCTGTCTGGCAAGTACACGCGCCCTATAGCAAAAACCTCTCAAAAAAAAAAAAATAAATAAAAAAGATAAAATAAGTGAAGATGTTCAGTTTTGTTCTTGTTTTTGTTTTTTAGAGAGATTTTTGCTATAGAGTACATGCACTCACCAGAGAGACAGAAAGCAAGAAATCACCCCCCAGGAGAGATAGGCACATCACAATCCCTTCTCCTCTGTTCTCCATTCGGGATTTGGGGCACAGTGTGAGTTTCAAGCCACAGAGTCCAGGACTTGAACCATGGTCAGCCATGTACAAGTCCAGTAACATAAACACTATCTGCTGGCCCAAAGAGGTTAGGTTTTAAAGGGTAAAAATGACACCATGCATTTCTGGTCCCTCTAGATACCTCACTGAAATATCATTATCATTAAGTATTTATCTAAAACATATGACCAAAAGATGAAGGAAAACAGATGATAGGGCCCAGCTGTAGTGACACAGGTGGTAGGGCATCACCGTGTGATATTGGACCTTTCATTGACCTTAGTACATTGGACGTGCCTCTGAGCGTCAGTGATCCTCGTTGGCAAGGAGCTGGTGGGAGGATCACGACGTGTGAACATGTGAAGGTGTTTATCTGTCTCTCTCTCCCTCCATCTAAATTTTAAAAAATTAAAATTAGGTGATCAGAGAAATCTGAATATAGATTATTGATTAGATAAATTAAATAATGTATCAATATTAAATTTCTAATTTTGGTAACTACAGTGTTTGGATAAAATACTGTTCTCATTTTTGGGAAATAAACACTAAAGTATTTGGGTATAAAGGGGAAAAAGCTATAAGTATAAGTCAATGATTTAAAACTAGCTTCTTATGTTAAAAAAACATTCTCTGTGTGTCTGTGTTTGTGTATGTGTATATATGTGTGTGTGTTTATGTATGTGTGTGTGTCTATGTATGTGTGTGTATATATATATGTATTCATTTGTGTAAGATTGCCAATGCTCACAACATAAAATGAAAAGAAAAAATTCTAATTTTCATTTTTAATATGATCAATCTTTTCTTAAAAATCTGAAACTTTGTAAGTGAGCCAATTGCATTAATTATTGAGTCTGGCTCCACCGTTGTGCAAATGATATAACAAGTAAGCATCATGTGAAAGAAATCATAATGATGACTGAACCAAGTAAGCAGGGTGGTTTAAACATAGCAATCTTGAATCAAGAAGTCTGGATTCAAATCTCAGAAATACCAACTAGTTCTAAGCTACCATGTAGACTCTATAAGTCTGTTTCCAAATGTATAAAATGGGAATAATAACCATATCCACCACCACGGGTATATTTGTCAGGGTTAGGAGTGGTTCACATAAATAGGTTAGAACAATGTTGGAATATGATGAGCTTGTAATCATTGGTATCATTCATGCAGTAGAGGGTGCGGCAGGCATGTGTGCAGACACTTAGTATTCTGGCCATCAAGATTGTATGAGGGCTAATACTTTCCAAAGTGCAGAGTGAAAACTCATCAAATTAAAATATGGCTGCCCAGCTCCACAAAATTCCTGAAGCCTTTGTGACATGATCCTACAAATTCTATTATGCTCTCAAGGATAAATTGTAATAAGCAAAAGTTTCTTAGGATTCAATAGAAAAAGGAAGGTGAAGAACTATAAAAGTGGAATGTCAAGACTACTTTGTTGGGCCAAATGGCTTTACAATCAGGAATATGATCCAGTCATGGGACATTTACCCAGCTGAAGAACTCTAAGAGAATGTTAGCAGTTTCTGAACTAGAGTAAGACCTCAAGTTGAGTCAGCCCAAAATGCAATGTTCTCATAGTGTTGGTCTCTGCAAGACTTGAGTAAGGTTTGGTGTGGAGCAGTGGGCACTGAGGCACCACTCAACTGTGTGAACAACGGAGGCAGCCATCAAATACCCTCTACTACTTTGAAAATCCTCCTGACATTTAAAGGTGTTCACTTCTATTCTGCTTTATAAATTCGAGCACATTGTCATTTACCATTGAACATACATAGTAAACCCCTTATGGGAATATCTTAAAGGGAACAAAGGGTAGTCTTAACATTATAATTATGAATGACCTTTATGAATCTTCTAATTATTTTTCCTTCTGTAGATATTAGCAATGCCTATTGTCCACATGTGCATTTACATATGCTTACAGTGCATGCATTTGTGTTATAAACAGTGACTTCATGACAGATCTCCTAAGTAACAAAACGGTCTCACTCTAGAGAGTGCAAACCAGCCTAGTCTCATCCTCTCCCACATGCCACTGGGACGTTGATAAGAAAGAAAAACAGATCAACCTAAAAATGTGATTCAGGAACCTAATTGTCAGTCCATTTCTGCGTCTGTAAATTGAGATTTGTCTGGGCATCCTGCCATATTTTTATTCAATCTTCTGTCCCTGTATTCAGTTCTGATTTTCCATTTCTATCATTCAGTGATGTTCATTTTGTTATAACTCTGCAAAAACTTGCATATGTTTCATTGCTTTTAAAAAGCAAATATGTTGTTTTTATCTAAGGAAGCACTATAAAAATCATTAAATTTAGCACTCTGTCCCAATAATAATTCAAGATAAAAAATGATCATATTGACCAAAGGATTATCAATAAGGAGTGCTATTTAATATTTTTATGTAATCATAAATATCACCTATGATTATTTAATAAATATTTATTAAAAATTCAGTAAATGCCAGGCTCCTCGGATTTTTCTTTTTTTTTTTTTTTTCTTTTTTTTTTTTTTTTGAGAGGTTTTTGCTATAGGGCGTGTGCACTCGCAAGAAAGACAGAGAGAGACAGAGAGATAGAAAGCAAGAAATCACTCCCCTAGGGGGGATAGCCACGCTACAATTCCTTCTCCTCCGTTCTCCTCTCAGGATCTTGCGCATGCACACACATGCGCCCGGCGTGAGTTTAAGCCACCAGATCCAGGACTCGAACCGCAGTCGGCTACATGGGAGTTCAGCAACATAGCTATTATGCTGACAGCTGGTCTCTTGGATTTTTCTATAAGTGAAATACTATCTAAAGTTTTATTTCAGTATCTAGAGGTTTCCAGTGAATAGAATAATCAAAGTTTTTGGTCACTCATTAAATGACAAAATATGGTTCTGGGGCACAGTGATATAAGAGATATAAGTGATTTAAAAGATCCAGTAATCCTAGTCTTGAGTACTTACCTGAAGGACAGGAAACCACTCTGTTAGAGAAACATTTACACATACTTTTTTTTTTTTTTTGGAGAGGTTTTTGCTATAGGGCACATGTGCTCGCCAGAAAGATAGAGAGACAGAAAGCAAGAAATCACCCCTCCACCCCCCCCAGGGGGGTATGGCCACACCACAATACCTTCTCCTCCATTCTCCTCTCAGGATCTTGGACACACATGCATACGTGCTCAGCGTGAGTTTAAGTCTTGGACTCGAACCGCAGTTGACTACGAGGGAGTCCAGCAACATAGCCATTATGCCAACTGCTTGTCCCTACACATTCATTTTTATTGCAGCATTATTCTCAATAGCTAAGATATGAAGTCATCCTAAGCGCCCAATGACTGGATTAAGAAAATATGGCACACATACACAATGGAATACAATTCAGCCATAAAGAACAATGAGACCCTATCATTTGGCAGAAAGTGGACAAATCTAGAAAATACAATGCTAAGTGATATAAGCCAGAGTATAAAAGACAGTCACTGTATGTCCCCACTTAACATATACTGAATGTCTGTACTCTATGGCAGAAAGTGAAGGATTTGGAGACATGGAATTAGAGCAACTGTAGATACCAGAAATTGCACAGTGATTGGGTAATGGGAGAAAGAGACTAGGAAAAAATAATTAACAGACACAAGAATGTATATAAACTAGATGTAACCAGCAAAATAGGTTATGGAGTAATATATACAAGAGAGTAAAACATGGGCAATGCTAATCATATATGCAAGTATGAGCATCAAAATCTTTCATATGTATATACACACACACATACAAATAAAGACATCCAATAAAAATTAGAAACTTAATTTGGAGATAACAGAATTAGAGTCAAGGGATTTTGAATTGATTCACTTGTTGATTAGTAGCATGAGATAGCATGATCTGATCTATTTACTTTTACATTCTTGGGTCTGTCAACGGAATAAAAATTCATATTATGGGAACCAGCAGATGGCATAATGGTTATATCTCTGAACTCCCACATAGTTGACTATGGTCTAAGTCCCAGACCTGGCAACTTGAAACACATGCTGGGCGTGTGTGCCCAAAATCCTTGAAGAAGACTGGAGAAGCAATTGCAGCATAGCCATCCCCCTGGGGGATGATTTCTCACTTTTTGTCTCTGTCTCTCTGTCTCTCCAGCATGTTCATGCAACCTATGGCAAAAATTTCTCTCTCTAAAAAAAAAAAAAATTCACATTTTGTATGCATGCTAAGTCCTCTTTCCCCCTCATGAGAGTGTCTAGAGTGGACTCAGTAGCACCAAATTTTTTACTCTTCATTTTTGGGATGCCATGAAATGATTTAAGTATTTTAAATACCATTTTCTTCTGTTAGAGAGCACGGCCAACGTATAACTAGGCTGTTTTTAGTTTTTTAAGATTTTTGTCATAGATCACGTGCACTTGCTGGAGAAAGACAGAGACAGTAAGAAGGTAAGTAAAAAATCACCCCCAGGGGTGATGGTCACGCTGCAATCCCTTGTCCTCCACTCTCCTCTAGGGATTTTGGACAGGCATGCAAACAAACCTGGTGTGATCCCCAAGCCACTAGGTCTGGGACTCAACCAAGGTAAACCATGTAGGAGTCCAGCATCTAAACCACCGTGTCACCCACTAGCACCCTAGGTTAAGATTTTAATCCAAATCTATTTGTAAAACTTGTGTATTATCTATGCTTCAATAGACATTTTCATTCACATTGGCATATACTTTATCTGGACAAGCAGCACAGGTGCTAGAATTTGACTGACTTGGATTTGAAACCCATTTATGTCACTTATTACCTGTGACGTCATGTATACAATGCTAAATTCTTTGAGCCTCAAATTTCTAGCCAATAAATGGGAGAGAAAAAAATTAGAGAGACTACAAATGCATATATCTATAGTGTGTTGTCAAGTATAGTTTTCAGTAAAAAGTACTTATCATTATTATTATAAATCAATCACAAATCATTCATTTGCTAGCCTTGAATCTCTTCTTTTACAGTGTCGTTTGCACGTATCTACTTTTACTCCCTAAATCCTGTGCTCTTAGTTTATCTCTCAGAGGCAATGTCATTTCCTCCTTTCTAAGTCTTTGGAGAAAGCCTTATTGAAAAGCTTCACATGTCAACATTTCTGCAAAAGTTGGTGGACTAAAATCTGTAAGAGGCAATATATAACCTGTTCAGAGTGCCCAGTAAAATATGAATCTTTACCCCAGGAAAAATTTAATGGTGTCTCCTGTTAACTCCTCCAAACTGAAACTAAAGAAAATTTATAATTTTTTAGTCCGTTTTGTTTTGAGGTGTACCAAAATTTCTTGTAAATATAATCACATTAAGACCAGGCAGTGGAGCAGCAGTAATACAACTGGACATGCATGGGAAAGGCCCTGGGTTCTTGTCCCAGCACTTCCTGAACATCTGGAGAGCATGTGTGTCCATGATCTGGGCCAGGAGAGGCTGGGGATGAATCACAGAGTGAGGATGCTCTTCAGGGTGCTTGTGACTCTGTTGCTTCCTCTCTCTATCTCTTTCATGGAAGAAATAAAATAATTTTTTTGAAGAGTTTTTATTTATTTATTTTTTTTCTGCTATAGGGCATGTGCGCTTGCCAGACAGACAGAGAGAGACAGAGAGACAGAAAGCGAGAAATCACCCCCAGGGGGGATGGCCACACCGCAATCCCTTCTCCTACTTTCTCTTCTCAGGATCTTGGGCATGCACGCACACGCGCCCAGCGTGAGTTTTAAGCCACCAGGTCCAGGATGCGAACTGTGGTCGACTATGTGGGAGTCCAGCGACATAGCCATTACACTAACTGCTGGTCCCCAGAAATAAAATAAATTTTTAAAAGGTATTCCATATCACTTCTCGTAACCCCAACTTCAAAACAGTGTCCATACAGTAAAGCCTACAATATAAGGGCAACTATAGTTCCTTGGAAATCAGCCATATGTGTGGATGACTCTAATTATAACAGTAAGGAAGCAGGAGTTGGGAGCAAGTCCCAGGAATGGGGCTCAGTTCAGTAGCCAGGACAGTAAGAATGTGGAAACTAGTCCTGGTCCTATCGGTCTGCGCAGACTTTAAAAGTCAGTTCCTTACAGTTACTTAGATATGATCAGACAATAAAATCAGATGTTTTTTTTTTTTTTTTTTGAGAGGTTTTTTTGCTATAGGGCTATACCCCCCAGGGGGGATGGTCATGGGATGGGCGCTCACCAGACAGAGAGTGGGACAGCGAAAGCTGGTTCCCAAAATCAGATAAGGTCATAGGGCATGTGCCCCCAGCAGAGGGGATAATCACCCCCCAGGCCATGCTGCAATCCCTTCTCCTCCATTCTTCTCTTGGGATCTTGGGCACACACACACACACACGCCCGGTGTGAGTTTTAAGCCTCTGGGTCTGGGATGCGAACTGCGGTCAACTACATGGGAGGCCAGCAACATAACCGTTACGCTAACTGCTGGTCCCAAAATCAGATTATTATTATTATTATTATTATTATTATTTTATTTTGGAGAGGTTTTTGCTATAGGGCGCGTCTGCTCGCCAGACAGACAGAGAGAGACATAGAGACAGAAAGTGAGAAATCACCCCCCAGGGGGGATGGTCACGCCGCAGTCCCTTCTCCTCCATTCTCCTCTCGGGATCCTGGGCACGCATGCTCCGCGCCCGGCATGAGTTTTAAGCCACCAGGTCCAGGACGCGAACCTCGGTCGACTATGTGGGAGTCCTGTGACATAGCCATTACACTAACTGCTGGTTCCCATCAGATTATTTTTTATAGCAAGAGAAACCATGGTGTTTCCCCGAGCTTAAACAGAAAGCATTTTATGTTATCTCTACATAAACTAAGTATTTCATTGAAAAGTAAGATAATCTTATTTTCAAGCTTATTACAATGGCACAAAATTTATGGTAGTTACCTTTGGGGTAGGGAGATAAAGATGACTTACCTGTTCTATATCCATTTATAAGGTCTCAGATAAATTTTAAAAAACCATTCATTCTATGTTTATAAGCTTTAATATTTAATATTGATTTAATTTTCCTAAGTTGTCATATATATTTGCTTTTCATATATATATATATATATATGTGTGTGTTTTTTCATATATATATATATATATATATATATATATATATATGTATATATATATTTTTTTAAAGTTCATTGATTTAGGGATGATTTCCTAAGAAAAACATTAAATTGTTTGATGTCTATAAATGAGCAAGTCAGTACAGAAGCCCTCACAGTACATCTCTGCTCTCATCACGTACATAGCAGGAAACATTTGTAATTCAGTTTCATTTATTTCTCCTTCACAAAAGTACAGATATTAATTATATGTAGAAGTGTTTGCCTTTGAGAAAGAAAATGTTTCCTTGTATTTATTTTGTGACCAAGCAAAAACATCTTAAGAAGAATATTATTTATGCTAATTGCCTGAGCCATATGCATGTTAAATACACATTGCCAAGAAGGGAACCCAAAGGTTATGTTGATACCAGGGCTCAACTAGACTTTGTCATGAATATAATTAAACACAATTTTATCTTCATTATAAATACATATTCTTATGCGTGTAGCTTATTCTTTTTGTCATTGCTTTGATATCCACATTTGACTTAAGAAAAGCTTAAATTTTATCCCTATTTTGCATAGGGTCCTTTTTAAAGGAAACATTCAGATAGGCAATTCTTGTTAAAAATGAAAGTATATTCCTAAATTTTCCTCAATCTCTGCCCTATTATTTCTTGTTTAATGTGTAGCGCTTTCAAAACTATGGAATCTTTAAGCTGGTAAAACCTTAATAATTATTTCCAAAGCCTATATCTTTTTCTTTTAGAGCTGATCAGAGACCTGATTTTCCAAGAATTTAAGTTGTCCAAGGTCACACAGGGAGTCATTAAGTTGAATTATTGTTATTAACTGGAGTTTAGAAGTACTTCTTCCTCCAATTAATTTATTGCACTGTTTAGGTTGTGCTCCTTTTCCTGAACAAGCTCAGCAATGTGCTGGTATTGTCTGGGCTATATGCTTTAATTAGTTGCAGTTTTTGTTTGGGCATTAAAAGCTTAGGCAAAATGATTATTTGAGCATTAGGTCCATTAAGTGTCCACCTGTTCTTTGGATAGGGAGTAACTATGAGTTGCTTTCATTTACTAGAAGTTCTTTCACTTTAGAAAACAGTACCTCCTCCATATTTTTCAGGCAATATTTTCCTCGACAAAAACAGTATCAAATCTGCAAGACTTAAATTTTAAATAGCTTTAGACCTGTCAGCTGCTTGAGGGTAGGGACTCTGTCTTACTCAGTTTTGTGTCAGACTCTCAGCATGTCTGGAGTTCATGAATTATGTTAAAAAATAAATCTATAGCTGAAGTTGATGCTAACCAGGCCACAACTGTAAAACATAATATAATATTTGCAATGGGAGAGAACTTGAAAGCCAATTCTACATTTGACAGCTGAAGAGACAGCCCTCCAAAATTCAGATTTAACCCTAGGTCACAGTAGACCTAAGCCTTGGAACAAGTCTACTGCAGCTATTATACAACCAATGCATTTATTTGCTTAAACCAGAAGCTTGCCTTGGTCTCTTTTAGAGTCACCAATGACAGGGGTCTGGATTGGACAGTCTCTCTCTCAGATTCATATTCTTCCTGAACATGTTCTCCAAAAGACCTATGCCTCATCAGCAATTGTATTTCCAGGTACTTGGGCTATCGCCAAGGTTTTATTTGAACTTCAGCTTCAGTGAATCATTAAAGCAATTCTTTGATCTGCCCGACTTGGCTTGCCTGAGGTTGACACAAAGAGAAGTTCTGTATCTTTTACTCTGGGACATTTTGAACTTTGCCCAGTCTACTGCTCCACTTTATTCCAAGTAAAACCAATACACTAAGTCCCACCTGTGATAACAGGAACACTTATAACGTATGTTTAGTATTAGACCAATATCTGTTTTCCATACATGTGCACATCATAAAATCATTTTAGTACTTCATAAAATCATAATTTCATATATGAAAAATAAAAACCACTTCTACATTTTCCCCAAGAAGAGGCACAAGTGATAATTCTCAGTGAGATTAGCATACACTCTCTCACAGAAGTTACTTCTAATTTTTGTTATCATAATTGATATTGAGTATTTTAAATAAAAATTGATAAGTATGCCCTTATCAATGATTCCAGAATGCTAAAGGAAGTATGTGTGTCAATATAGAACAAATATAGGAAAATCAACTCCCTAATTGTTTTTTCTTTCAAAGAATAATATTAAACAATCCTCGTCAACTATACCAGCTGTCTAATATCTATTAGATTCTAGTATATTTGAGATTTCTTACGTTTATTGAATGATTCCCTAAATTCTCAGCTCATATACAATGTTAATTTAAAAAGGAAAGAGGGCATAATTATGTCATAAACAGTATTTTGAGGCCATACTGCATTAGTAAACTCCAGAGTTTAAGTAATCACACAATAAAAAAGTTATTTATTGCTCAAACTATGTCACCATGGGTAGGAGAGACTAAGGTATCTATTCTCCAAGCAGAGAGAATAGATATCCTGGTATCTATTAGATACCAATACACTTGTAGTGTGTTGGTTTTACTTGGAGTAAAGTAGGCTTTAATCTTCTGCCACCTCCATTTTAACATACAATTTCATCATTGATTTGAAAGAAGATATGACTAGAATTAAATGCTTCAGGCCACAATGACCCATTCCACTTTCACTCACAATCCACTGGTCTAATTCATCATGTCTCTGTCTTTCAACAAGCCAACTGAGAAAAGTTACCTGTTTTAGACCTGACATTTACAGAGAACTGAAAATGGACCAGCATGATAAACCCTTATTATTTAACAAAATGGAATTTGAAAATACCTAAGAGGAAATAACCAATTTATAGGTTACAGCATTTATTCTATCTTTAAATTGTATCTGAAGCATACACACCAAGTAATACCTGATTTGTCAAAAATTCTGGCATGTGTTCTGGTTATATATACTTCTTTAAGTAAGAGATAGTTACTATAAATTTCTAAAAAGAAAATAGTAAGGATTGGGTGATATAATAATCAGTTAATATGCACATACAGGTCAGCAGGTAACATGGAGTTTGGGGTGGCTGGATCTCACATGACAAACTGTGTGGTCTGAATCCTAGACCTGGTGGCTTGAAAATCACTCCAGGTGTTTGTGCATCTATGCCAAAATCCCTAGATGAGAGCAGAAGAGAAGGGATTGTGACATGCTCATATTTCTGGGGGTGAATTCTCACTTTTTCTCATTCTCTCTCTTTCTGTCTTTCTGTCTTGAGTGCACAAGCCCTATAGCAAACTAAAATAAAATAAAAAAAAAACAATATATACATACAAGTGCTGAAGGATGTTAAATAACTAGCTTTATTTACATAATAGCTTTAAATGTATTTGATATGGTATAATTTTATGTTTTAAGTTTGGTTGTATAATCAAAGTAGCTATTCTCTTGCATGATCATTGGCAACACTCTTCCATTAAGTCTAATAAAATGCATCAATATTATAGATATCAATGTTAGGTTTATTATTTAATATTACATTTAAGCTAGGAAACAAAGCTGATTGATTTTTCCACCATAGGAAATCTTTTTGTGCAGAACTGGTGAGAGATAAAAAAAATATGTTTTTAATATAGTACTCACTTGAGTCTTGTCTACTGTATAGTGCTGGATATATGTGTTACTATGATTTCGTTAGCATTATCTTGGAAAAGTAGGTATTGTAAATCAAAAATATCCCTGAATTTTTGTCTGGAGTGCTTATTTAGATCTGTTTAAATGAAAGACTGAAACCAATAATACGGAAAATTCAAAGTGTACAGGAATTTTCAGACAACTTTATAAAAACCAGGGTTTCATGTTTGTTTATTTTGAGATAAACATTTTAAATATAAACAATAAGTTCTACCTTTTCAAGTTAGATTAGTAATATACTGCTCTATTATAAATTTGAGAATGTCTTTAAACTATTACAAAAGACCACCAATAAAAATGGTGTTTTATGAAATAAAAATGTTTACATAGTAATTCAACTACTATTTGTAAGGGTTTAAAGTCATCTTATTGAGATTTCTTGTACTAGTAAGTGGGAAAACGCTTCTAGATTTAGTGTAATTGACAAGAACATTTTGGCAGTATGAAGTATAAAATATATCTGCTGTACACATTTTTTTTTTATTAAGGTGCCTTTTTTTTTTTAAAACAGAAAAAGCTTTTTTTCCAAATCATCTATTTTGTTTTTCTGGTTTGCTGTTTATGTGAGTTAAGTTTTTCTATTATTAAAAAAAAACCTTATATTGCAATAATCATGAATGTTTTTCTGTCAGTCTACTCCTATTTCCAGTTAAATACACACACACACACACACACACACACACACACACACACACATCAATATGGGCCAGCAGGTGGCATGGTGGCTATGGTGCTGGATCCCACCTGGTCAACTTCCCAATTCTAGTCCCAGACCCAGCAGCTTGAAAAATGCTGGAGGGAGAATGGAAGGGAGAATGGAAGAGAAAGTATTACAGTATGGCCATTTCTCTCTGGGAGGTGATTTCTCACTTTCCCTCTCCCTCTCCCTCTCTCTCTGGTGAGTGCATGTGCCCTATGTCAAAAAAAAAAAAAAAAAAAAAAAAAAAAAAGTCTAAAAAAAGAAATTAAGTGGAAAAAAATCAGTAAACCTTAATAATTTTCCCTAAAGCTCACTGGGTTTTTTCCCTACTTTTTCACTTGGCATGTATTTATATTCTAATGCTTAGAACTACTGCCCCACAACCCAAGTTCAAAAATAAAAAGGAAATACAAATTTTCAAAATTATTTTTTAATTGTATTTATTATTATTATTATTATTATTATTATTATTATTTGCTATAGGGTACATGCACTCACTAGAGAGACAGAAAGAGAGAAGGAAAGTGAGAAAGCAAGCCGCCATGTCCAGGACTCAAACTGCAGTCACCCATGTGAGAGTCCATCGCTTTAACCACCATGCCACCTGCTGGACCCACAAGTATGTTTTTAAAACATCTTGAATAATCAGGCCAAGCCTCCAAAAATGGCATCTTGGTGGCACCCGAAACCTTGTCCTCATGTTTGCTAGTTTGCAAACTTGAGTTTGTAAATAAGGTCCTTAGATTTTAGAAGTTCATTGACACCAAATTCACAAGAATCTGATACATAAAGTAGATTATTCATTTGTTCATTTATGGTTATGTTGTTATATGAAAACTCAAAGTCAGACAGTGGTTTGTATAGAATGAAAGTAGGACAAATTATTTGAGGGAGTTCTGGCTAATTTATGTCTCACTTCTTAGTAATTTAAAATATAGAAAACATTCATATCTATGTTCGAAAAATATAAATACTGATAAGGAAAAAGAGAAATCACTTGTAATTCTTTCATTCATAGGTAACTACAATTGTTATTTTGATAATAAGCACACACATACAACATACATACCTATACAACCATATTATTATATATGTATCTTCTTTTAAGAATTATTTTATTTAACTTTGTTTACTTATTTTAATTTGACTAGAAAGGGACAGAGAGAGACAGAGAGAGAGAGGGAAAGTGAGAAAGCAAGCTGCCAGGTCCAGGACTCAAACCATGATCAGCCATGTGGGAGTCAGCACCCTTAACCACCACGTCACCTGCCAGCCCTATGTATCTGTTTTTCAAATAGAATTATATTATTCATATTTACCTGTATAATATAATCTACTTTTTACTTTAATATGTTGTCCACAAAATAAATACACATCTATAACATGAATTTATTAAAAGAATATACTCCATAATGTAAAACAAGAATTTACTTTTAAATATGCTATTTTTATATATAATAATAATAATATTTACTTTATTTGGTTTGTATAAAATGAAGCTAGGACAAATTATTTGAAAGAGTTGTGTCTAGTTTATGTCTTACTTATTGTAAATAACTATTCAATGACCAACTTTACACATAAACTTTTGCATTTTTGTGTAATTATTTTCTTATGATAAATTTATAAAAGTATATTTCTGTCTAAAAATTGTGTACATAGATAAGATCTTAAATTATTGCGAAAGAATTCTCTAGAAAAACTATAAAAATTACACCCCCCTCCAGTGTATAAAGTTTATTTTGCCACAGTTTTTCACACATAATGCTTACTAGCATTATTATAATTTTTAATTAAAAAGTGAAAATGTTATACATCATTTTAATCCATATATAACTTTTTCCAATAAGATTGGGCATATTTTCCGTTTGTTATAATCCATTCTTATTTAATTATCACAAAAGTATAGCCAACAACATAATGTATAGATAATTTTCAAATATTGCTTTGGTTCCTTTCCTTTAATTTTTAAAAAGAAATAATATAAAGATAAGTTCTATGTAATGGCCAACAAAATTTCAATGGGATTTTACAGGAAAGCTTTATAATAAAGTGATTCTAAAATTTAAATGTGAGGACAAAATTCTATAAATAATTAAACCAACTTTAATGGTAGCAGTAGCATCACAGATCCCTGAGAAAATACATTATTTACTAAACAATGTTGGGGAAACTTTAAGCAGGGTTCAATTTACATAAAATGATAAATTCTAGTTAGATTAAAGCCATAATTATAAAACATAAAGCTATGAAATTAATGGAGAACATATAGGACAATATTCTTGTAGAGAATCATACCTTAAGTAAGAACTAAAAGGTTTAAATAATAAGGTTAAAATTAATAGATTTTTCTGTATTAAAATTAGAATGAGGAAAGTATGTTCAACAAAGGACATACTGGCAAATATATTAGAAAGTTACAGTAAGTGAAAAATATTTGTAACTTTCAAAGCTGCCTGAAATTCTATTATCTATAATATGTGAAGAGCTCTTCTTCCTTACCTTTGGAGAGATTTTTGCTATAGGGTGCGTGCGCTCACTGGAAAGGTAGAGACAGAGAGACTGAAAGCAAAAAGTCACACCCCCTCTCTCCCCCCGCTTCCCACCCCCACCCCATCCCCCTACTCCCCACCCCCGCCAGGGGATGGCCATGCCGCAATGCCTTCTTCTCCATTCTCTCAGAATCTTGGGCACTCACATACACGTGCCCAGCATGAGTTTAAGCCACTGGGTCTGGAACTCAAACTGCGGTCGACTACATGGGAGTCCAGCGACATAGTCATTACGCCAACTTCTGGTTCCTGTGAAGAACTCTTCTAATTCAATTTTTTAGACAAAAAATGAAAAAGAAAAAGAGGCAATGTTTAAGAAATTCACAAAAGAATTTTAGAAATGACTTACTAGTATAAAGAGATTTTCAATCTCAGGTCACCAGAGAAATGCAAATTATAACATTGGAGTACCATTTATAATCCCAGATGAACAAATTTAAATAGTATCCAGTGCTGGCTAGGATACTATTTATCCTATATTTATGGAGACTCAGGGACTTTCAGATACTGTAGGTAAGAATGTAAGTATTTTTAGTCACTTTATATGATATCAGTCATGTTGTATGTAAATGAAATTAACAAATATATTTTATAGTGCAAGGCTATATTGTCTCTGTTTATGAGTTATTGAAAGCATCTATGAGGGGATTGGTTAATGGAATATCCTTGAATATAGAAAATTTGAGTTAGATTTATATATAGCAATAAGAGCATATCTTTAGTAATGGGTAGATTAAAAAAGGGTAGAATGAGATTTATAAAACAAAATACTCCTTGTACAGTCATTTAAGTAAATTACTTGCACACTTGAGATAAAATAATATTTTCATATGTATTTAAGAATACATTGGGTTGGGACCAGCAGTTAGCGTAATGGCTATGTCGCTGGACTCCCACGTAGTTGACCGCGGTTCGAGTCCCGGACCCGGCGGCTTAAACTCACGCCGGGCGCGTGTGCGTGCCCGCCCAAGATCCCGAGAGGAGAATGGAGGAGAAGGGATTGCGGCGTGGCCATCCCCCCTGGGGGGTGATTTCCTGCTTTCTATCTCTCTGTCTCTCTCTGTCTGTCTGGCGAGCGCACGCGCCCTATAGCAAAAACCTCTCCAAAAAAAAAAAAAAAAAAAAAAAAGAATACATTGGGTTGACCCATAGCCTAGTGGCTAAAGGAGCTGGATCCCACATGGACAGCCATGGCCTGAATCCCACCTTGAATACTTAAAATGCACATACATTATACACGCATGCCCAAATCCCAATGGGATAGAGAAATGGAGATGTGATCATACTGCAATCCACTCAATCCCATTGATAATCTGTCCAAGATTGACATACTATTGGAAAGAATTTCACCTTCCAGCATGGAAATGATAAAAATAATTAACTTGCCACTAATGTATTCCTTAGAGAATGGTACAGCATCCAGAACTCAATATCAGTTCATGTTGCTACCTTTTTGACATTCAACTGCAGTGGTTGATAACTTCTGCCTTGATTAGAGAAGATGCATGATGTTGGGTAGGCATAGTTTCCATTGTGCCCCCAGAGCTACAATGTTAACAAATCCAATAGACAAAGCACTGGGGTAGTAAAGCGTGGCTGAGCTCCAGTGGTCCACTGATCTTGTTTCAAGTAGCTGTTCAAAGTCCTTTCTGTACTCTAGGTGTTTTTCGTTGGCCATTGGTGTGAGAACTTTTTGTCTACTCCTATAGATCTAATCACAAGCTTTTTTCCTACCCTCCTTTATGATATTATAATCTTAAAATTTCTAGGACTCTGAATAACTAGTGACACCAGTGTGTAACAGTTTGTATGTGTGTGTGTATGTATGTATATGTATGTGTGTATATATATATATATATATATATATATATATATATATATATATCCAGAATGTTTTAGCCTCTCTCCATGTTGACAAGTAGATATTCTACTCAAAACTCTGCCACTGTATACCATTGGCTGAAGCTGTTCCGGGGACCTTAACTCTCTGGCACTTCTAGGTTTTCCTGTTTGCAGGCATATGTTTCTAGTCAGATTAAAGTCCCTTAGGCATAGAATCACATGTATTTTCAGAAAGCAATTTAGGCATGTAGAGATCATTATTGAGGGAATATTGGCAAGGCACTAATAGCCTCTGCTTAAGCAGGCAAAATATTCCATTTTAATCTATGTATATATAGATTTATTTATTTACTTATTACTTCTTTCCAATTTTTTCCTGTCAAGGTTAATTTATGGATCAACTGAGTGGGCAACAGAGTGTCCATATAGTTGGGTCAACATGGCCACACCACAATACCTTCTCCTCCATTCTCCTCTGAGGATTTTGGACACACATGCACATGTGCCTGGTGTGAGTTTCAGGCCACCAGGTCTGAGACTCCAACTGTGGTCAGACACGAGGGAGTCCAGCACCATAACCACTATGCCACCTGCTGGTCCCTCCTTTTTCTTTTAAAATTTATTTATTTATTTATTTCATGAGAAAGAAAGATAGAGTTAGCATTCCTAATAGGACCCTGATATCATGATCTAACTAAGATTAGATCCAAAGATGAGTTATCCACTCTAAAAATATTGGCTGGCCTCAGATCATGGGCAGTCACATTCCCAGCACACTCAGGGAGGTCTCTGGACATGAATCCAGAACTCGCCCTGGTAAGTCACCCTCACAGAGTGTGGTTTTACCACCGTGCCATAATCCAGGCCCCAGAAGAGAATAACATCTGAATTGTTAGACTGGGGAAAACAGATTGTCCTTCCCAATTTGGGTGGGACTCATACTATATGTTGAAGGCCTGAGTAGAAAAAGGAGTGAAATAAAGGAGAGTTTGCTCTGTCTGCCTGAGATATCAGCTTCTTCTGTACTCTGGTGTATTTATACAATTTGCTCTCCTGGTTCTCAAACCTCTGGACACACAACAAAGTAATACCCATGTCTCATGGATCTTCAGCTTGCATGTGGCAAAGTGTGGGACTTAACCTCTATAATCACATGAGAAAATTCCCTAAAATAAATGTGTGTGTGTGTGTGTGTGTGTGTGTGTTTATGTAAAATCTTAGTTTTGTTTCTGTAAAACACTCAAATACATTTGCTAAATGTTCCTTCCTGTTGGGCAAACCGTGTATTTGATGTGAAATGTGTATCTTAGCCTCATCTCCACTCACCTTTCTCTCTATCTTTGTAATATATTCAATTTAAGATTGCCTAATATAATTTTATTGTTCTTCTTTAAAAGCTATTAATGTTTGGTTTTGCTTCTTTAATGTAATTTAACATATTTGACCTGTTTATAGGTATTTTTCAACTATATCATACCAAACACCACATACACTATAATCTTCTCGAACACAAGAATTATTTCTTATTTATCCCTTCATCTAACATATCTAAAGGAATGTGTGAAGCAAAGTAGGTACTCATTAAATGAAAATTTGCAGAAAATTATTTTGAATTGAATAATTTATCTTTGCATTCCTTAAATAACAATAACAATGTCAAACAGAGTAGATATTCAAAATTATCTGTTGATTTCAGTTGACTTGATAATCCTAAACTACTTTTTCTTTCTTTCTCAGACTTCGAGCTAACTTTTAATTCTCTGTGAGATTCTCATATCCCCATATAACAAGTCCAAAAAATTGTTTATTTTGAAGTTCTACCACTGTTCAATAAAAGTCGATATAAGAAATATTAAAGTGGGTGGAAAGCTTCATGTGTTATTGATTGGTTGTGCAATTGGATAACCACAGTGATACAGAATGTTTAATGACATAGTGAAAAAGATTTAAAATGGAAGAGAAGATCCGGCCCAGTTCTATTTTAACATTATTACTATCTGTTACCTTCATGACCCTTGAGTCAAATACTAAGAGTATGTTTTATTTATATATAGTTTATTTTTTTTCCAAATAATATTAGGAAGTTGAACTCTGAATCCTTAAGAACCTGCTCCTTCTACACCAAATAGTTGCACAATCCCACCTCGAACTTCCTTCCAAGTATTTCCTTAGGCTATCAAGTATGTAGAGAGATTATTGACTTATTTGGTATTTTTTATGGACACAAAGCCTCAAGGCAAGCAAACAACTCTTAAACCACAGGAGCAACATAAACAGGATTATTTTTTAAGATTAGATCCAAAGATGAGTTATCCACTCTAAAAATATTAACTGCTGGTTAGGTGCTGACAATAATATAAAAATGCTAAATTTTATATGCAAAATTATCAAATAACTACAAGGTATGAGGCATGTTGGCAAAAACTAGATAACTGTTATTATCTCTGAACCATGCTTGCCCATCATTATTTTCTTTAGACCTGATGTGTTACTCCATAATATTTTGCTAACATTTTCCCCATCACTTTTCATGCATTTATATATTTCGTTTTTACTTCCCAAATTTTATCTCCATGATACTACTTTCATCATACTTGTTTCTTATCTGTGCTTGCCATCTCTCTGTTCATCAACAATCATCCTCTGTGATTTCTCACATCTTAAAGAAAAGCCTGAATCTACTTAACCCCAAAGCAGCCCCCATAATTGAAAAGTTATTTTATATAATCATCAAAACAACTCTGTGGATATGACAGCTCATTCATTCCTTTTTTTCTTTCTCTATGTATTTAATAATAGATGCTCAAGAATAAGCAATTTAACAAGTGTTTCAAAAAAATTTTTTTGAAGAGACTTTTGCTATAGGATGTATGTGCTCACTAGAGAGCTAGAGATACAGAAAGTGTGAAATCACCCCCCAAGGAAGATGGTCATCCTGCAATCCCTTCTCCTACATTCTCCACTCCAGATCTTGGGCCTACATGTATACGCACCTGGCGTGAGTTTTAAGTCACCAGCCCCGGTACTCGAACTATGGTTGACTATGTGGGGGTCCAGTGACGTAACCGTTACGCTATCTGCTGGTCCCTCAAAATATTTTAAAAGCATAGTCAGGATGAAGAATCATAATTTTCACTTTCAACCCAAATTAGGATTGATTCCTAAGTCTCCACTAACTTGTTCAATGTCTAGTATATGGGTGTTCAATAAAGAACACATTTTGTCAATGAGTAAAGACAAATAAAAATGGAATAAACTTCAGAATGGTTGTTCAGTTGTTTAATCCATATTTTATTTCTCTTCTACTTTGCAAATACTATTTTCAACATAAAATATAGTTCAACATCCTTTAAGCAAAGTGGAAAATAACAAAGTAGTTTGACCCGTGGTCTCCAAAGTGAAGAGCTTGCACATTAGGAAGTGTACGAGATATACTTTTAGAATTTTAGATATGATTTTTATTAATATGATGGCATGTATTGCTTAAAAAGTCAAACAGTATCAGTGAGCATTGATGAAAATGATAGTAATTATTACCTCTTCTTCACTGTCCAGTTCTGCTAGATGGAAAGCAACCATTCTCAACTCTTCTAGCTGCTTCTCTTGGCATATAACTCTGGGTTTCTCTTTGTATTTACTTTATAGTTAATCTTTTTAATTGACTACTATGCATTTTAAATTGTACATACAATGGTAGTATAGTATGGCAAATATATATACAATTTATATGAATACAGGGGCCGGCAGGTGGTGTAGTGGTTAAGGGTGTTGGACTCCCATATGGACAACTGTGGTTCGCATCCCAAGATCTGGAAGCTTGCTTTCACAGTTTCTCTCTCTCTTTGTCTGTATCTCTCACTCTCTGTCCCTTTCTGATCAAATTTAAATAAATAAATAAATAAATAAATAAATAAATAAATAAAGTTAAATAAAATATTTTTTTAAGAAGAATACAAGTACACATATTGAAGTTACCTACAAAATTCCTTTTGGAGAGGAATTCAAGATTTAAACATAAAAAATTGAGAACTACAGTAATCCAGACAGAAACATGAACCTCTTCTAATCACAGCTTTCAGCCAGATGTTTACTGAGAGCTTGCCAGGAGCAAAAGAAAATAATAATAAATTATTTTTGTAAGATACGCTCTATGTAAAAATCGTATTTCCTGGCAAGTATAGCCTAGAGGATCGTGGGAAGCTGGTATAAGTATCTCCTTACTTAGAGACTTTCACAACTTATCTTGGGAAAATCTCTAACAGAACAGAAAAAACATACATGTAAAATAGACATCAGGATTTAAAATAAAATTTTTAGTAAATGCAGTTGTTTTTAAGCCAAATGAGCATCAATGCTAATTCCCACCTAAAGGCTTTCTTTTATCCTTAATCGAGTCTTCTTCAGAAACTCTGGGCAGTGAGAGTTAGTGTTATGAATGAGACTTGGCAGAAGCCATGAAGCCACAGGGGAGCAGGCAATTATTAATAGCGTAAATACTCATAAATTTATTTCTTTTACATGGAATGCCTGCGGCCTTGTTTTTTCCCCAGCCTGTTGAACTAGAATCAATTTATCATGTGTAGGTTTCCAGTATGCAACTTTATTTCCAAATATTTGTGCTGAAGAGAACATACTCATTTTTAAATATATTTTACCTCTTGTCTAATTATTAAGAATATTCATGTTTCAATAATAGATCATTTCTAAAACTCAAATAATTTTTCAGATGTTTATTTTTAAAACCACATTATTTCAAAATTTATCTATAGAGTCAATGACATCTCAACCAAAATCTCAGCATGCTATTTTGTGGATATTGATAAACTGATTCTAAAATTTATATGGAGAGGCAAAAGACCCAGAATAGCCAACTCAGTATTGAAGAAAGACAAAAGTTGAAGGACTTGAGGCAGGACAGTAGCACAGTGTAACTCAATGCTCTGGAGGCTCGCTCACATGGATAGGTTCTGGGTTCTCGCCCAAGTACTATGTTTTAGGTTCTCTGCCAAGTACTTGCCTGAGTACTCCAGGCACAGAATACATAAGATCCAAGACTTGCCATGATTGAGGTTGGATCATGGTGTTCCTATTGGTGGTGCTGTCTCTGTTTGTTTATTTATTTATTTATTTTTTCTCCCTCAAGGAAAAAATAAAATAAACTTTATTTTAAAAGAGTAATAACAGTACTTCTACATTTCTGTGAATTTCAAGACTAACTGTAATGGTACAGTAATAAAGACAGTGTAGTCTTAGTCAAAGAATAAATACATACAAAGAGACATCAAAAACTTCACAGATGGGGCAAGCAGGTGGCATAGTGGTTGAGGTGCTGGACTCCCATGTGGCTGACAGTGGTTTGAGGCCCAGATCCAGTGGCTTTAAACTCACTCTGGGTATGCAAGAAGAATGGAGAAGGGATTGCAGCATGGCCATCCCCCTTGGGTGGGGGTGATTTCTGTTTTCTGTCTCTCTCTGTGATGAGGGCACATGCCCTATAGCAAATATCTCTCAAAAAAGAATTTTACAGGAAATTTAAAGTTTGAGTTTATTTTGGCACAAAACTTTTTGAAATCTATGCACAGTTTTTTCATAATATGCAATTTTTATGAATTTTTGGAAGATGCCTTATAGATCAGTGAGACAAAATGAGAACCCAGAAATACACCACTTAAATATAGTCAACTAATCCTTGACAAGGGAGCAAAGGCAAAACAATGCAGTAAAGATAGTCTTTTCAACAAACGATGCTAGAACAACTAGATATGTATATGCAAAAAAAAAAAGATAGGGATCTACAGACAGATATATACCCTTTACAAAAATTAACTCAAAGTGTATCATAGACCTAACTGTAGAATATAAAATTATTATATAAAACTCCTAGAAGACAACATAGAAAAGCCAGCCTTGTAGAGCAACTGTACACAGATCCCACATTGCCAACTGCAAGTCAGATCCTAGTGTCCCACCTAGTGCTTTAAAAAAAAACACAAGATATGTGTGTGTGTGTGTGTGTGTGTGTGTGAGAGAGAGAGAGAGAGAGAGAGAGAGAGAGAGAGAGAGAGAGCTCGGAATTCTGACAGGATGGAGAGATGGAGGAAAGGAGATTGTGGCATGACCATATTCCATTGGAGATACTCATGCTCTCTTACTTTCTCTCTATCTGGCAAGTGCCCAAAACCTCTGGCAAAACAAAACAAAATGAAACAAGAACATAAGAGAAAACCTGGAGGACCTTGGATATGATAATGTCTTTTTAGATACAATATCAAAGACAAAATCAATGAAAGAAACAACCGAGAAGTTGAACTTTCTTAACATTAAAAATCCTGTAATAGAAAATGTCAAAAGAATGAGAAGACAAGCTACAGACTGGGAGCAGATATTTGCAAAAGACAAATCTTATAAAAGATTGTCATCATATATATGTGTGTGTGTGTGTGTGTGTGTGTGTATATATGTAGGTAGATCTTAAATCATGACAATTAAAAAATTAGATTAAAAAGATGCATAAGACCTGAACAGACACCTCACCAAAGACATAAAGATGACAAGTAAATATATGAAAATATGTTGGACATCATTATGTTATCTTAGCCAGTTTAGGCTGTTATAATACCATAAACTAGGTGGTGTGAACAATGAGCATTTATTAACACAGTTAATATCCTAGTTTGCAGATGAATATCATCTCATTATATCCTTACATGGCTGAGAGAAAAATAATTTCCCTCATGATTCTTCTTATAAGGACTCTAATCCCATTCATGAGAGTATAGTGGTGACCTAATTACCTCTCAAAGTTCCCACCTCTTAATACCATTCCATTGGGGTTAGGATTTCCACAAATGCATTTGGAGGAGAAAACAAACATTCACCCCATAATATATATCATCAGGGAATTGCAAATTAGAACAGTGAGGAGGTACTTCTGTACACCTATTAAAATGGCCAAAATCCAAAATATTGACAACACCAAATGCTAACATGGATGTGGATCAACAGGAAGGATCATTTATTGTTCTACCACATTTAAAGACAATTTGGCAGTATCTTACAAAGCAAAACATTTTACCATCTAATCTGCTGATTATACTCTTCGATATTTACTCATACAGGCACTTGTGAACTCTGTACTTTCCATTCGATTGTGCTATGAACCTAAAACTGCCCTAAAATATGTATATTAGTCAAAAACAAACAAACAAAACAAAACAAAAAAACCTATTATTTTGGAATAGTTTGGAAGTTTGGATAGAGAAGTAAGACACGATGAAAGAATATTCTTCAGAGAATCAAGATAAGCTTCATGCATGGTGGACTCAACCAGTAACCTGATCAAATACAGAGTTACAGAGGCATTTTCTCTTGGCGTTCTTTTCTTTATACTATGAATCAAAATGCAACCCCATGTTTGAGTGCTAATATAAAAGTCAGGGTAAGTTCTAGATGTAATAAGGATTAGCCACAGGAAAAATAAGGGGTTTTAGTTAATAAAGTGTAAAATGGCTTGGAAACAATTGGTACCATGAATGACTCTCAGTAGAAGCCAGATTTTTCATGGGTATCTAACATTATTTCCTCTTAAGTAAGTTATTGAAATCTCAGTTATTGAACAGTTTTCTCAGATGTAAAATGGTGATATTTGCCTGGATCACTTCTAGCTCTATAATCCTGTAACTTTCCAGAGCTTCATCATTATATGACTTTGTTTCAGTTAAAATTTAGGAATTTATTCAGAGTCACCTCTGGTGTCTTGTAGGGCCAGAGTCATGAGACTCTTTCAGGGCTTAGCCTGTTGTCTGATTTAGATACCGCATTACTGTCAAAAGTATGGGATCAGCACTTGCCACTATAACTTGTCCATGTAGAAGGAATGCCAGACATTTAGTGGCAGCCTTGAAGCAGTAACTGGATATTTGACCACCACTGTTTAAAAATGTTTTTAATACCCCCAAGTTCTGTAAGTAAAATTCAGGATTAAAATAATCAAAAAAGAAAACAAAACACAACATTTTATTATTTTATTTCCTTAGTATAATTTAGTCTTTTTATGTTTATCAAAGGTGATGCTTCTTACATGTGAACATAACATGAAACTGAAATTTTAGAGAGGAATTTTCTACTTCCATCTTTAAATAACTCTTGAAGCTATTTGCTACATTTAGATGTCAGTTCCTCCTGAGTTCATACTCTTCAAAGAAATCTTAGTAGGGCCTTCTATGCTGTAGGTAGAAATACGAAGCAGACACACCGTGGCTTCAAGAGCTGAAAGCCTGGTGAAGGTGATGGGGAACTATGCTCATAGGCCTGTCAATGTGGCATGTCCAAGTACATGGCAGGTAGCAAAGCGTTAATAAAGCATAAAGGCAGAGTGTTGAATTGTCTGTGACTGTCTAGTCTGGTGTTCCAAAGGGAATGGATATTTGCATTAGGCCTTGAATGATTATAAGTTGCCCAATCAGAAAAGTGAGTGGGTCTGGCTGGCCCCATAGCTCAGCAGTTAAGGGATCCAGATCCTCCATGGGCGACTGGTTTCAATTCCAGCCCTGGCAACTGGAAAAACTTGCCTGACACATGTGTGTTCATTTTCCAAATCCTGACAGGTTGGAGAAATGTGGGGAAAAGGATTGCGGCATAGTTATTGCTAATTAGGGGTGCTTCCCCACCCCTCGTGCACGATCTGGCAATGAAAGAAAAAAAAAGAAAAGAAAAGTTAATGGGTTTCAAAATAGAACGAGGGAGTTAGGACATTTGTTAAACACTTATTATGGGGGCTAGCAGGTGGTATAGCGGTTCAAGTGCTGGACTCTCACATGGCCAATCGTAGTTTGAGTCGTGGACCTGTCAGCTTGAAAATCATGCTGGGTATGTGTGCCTGCATGCCCCAAATCACAAGAGGAGAATGGAAGACAAAGGACTGAAGTATGGCCATCCCCCCTGGAGAGTGATTTCTCACTTTATCTCTCTCTCTTATCTCTGTTTCCAGCAAGCATGCAAGCCCTATAGCAAAAATATCTCTCTCAACAAAAAGAAAAAACACCTAATATGCCTAAGGTAGTATACATATAATATTTTTTATCTCATTAAATTGATGATTATTCTTTCCATTTCATGGACCAGAGTTCTGAGTTTCAGAAATGTTATACCACTCACCCAAGATCATTCAGCTGAAATCGGCTGAGATGACATTTGAACCTAGGTGTGTCTGATTGGCTCTAAGCCTATATATTTTCAAAGCACATCATTTTTCTATAAAAGCATCAATCTTCCTTCCAGCTAAAGACCTTAACCCAATTTCTAATACAGAATGTCACAAATGTGAAATGCAAAGATATGCTTACATCATTATTGAATACTATATGGTTTCTGTATTGTAATACTACATTTATGCTGCATCTGTGGGATTTAAAGTACCATACTGGGTAACCTAGGGTTTAGGTTTTTGACAGTATTGTAAATAAACACAAAATAAGTTATATGAGGGAACTTTTCACTGAACGTTTTAATGGTTGTATAAAAACATCTTTCTACTTCATTTACTATTCATCTAGCATCCAGGATGAGGAGTATTAAAACTGTTCTGCTTCCCATGAAGTTATCAATAAAAATGAGACATTTTATGATACTTAGTTAGCTAATGAGTAAATGCTGAGGTGTACATAACTAACTCCAGCTCCTGTCTTAGTTTAGTTGATGTATTCCTAGTTGAGTAGTCATTGTATTTTTTTAATGAGCATGCCTGATTTAGAAATACTTGGGTTTTAATTCCAGTTCTAACATTTATAAAAGTGTTACCTAAGACAACTAAATTAGTCTCCAAAGTTCTAATCTGAAAATTGGTAATAACAATTATTTCATTGGACTGTGGTAAGAATTAAGTAAAAACATATTCAATGTGTATAGCACATAGTAAATTTAACTATAAAAAGAGTTACTAAAAATGATTGTTGTTATATGAATAAATGTAATGTCTAAAATTAGTTTTCATCCATTAAAATTCAATCACGTTTTTGAAAAAGTCAACTTATCCAGCAAAATATGTAGTAAATAGCACTGTGTTCAAATTTAAAACATTGCATCATAAAAATAACATTTGCACTAATTGAAGGAACATTGTATATAGAAAAGTAAAGATCCTCATGTCAAACACTGTACAGACCAATTTAGACAACCAGAACAGAAAACTTGCCATGTTCTCTGTGATATGTGAAGAGTCCAGAATTTTTGTGGAGAAATTAAATTGAAGTATGAGATGATTTCGCTATAAAAATTTTAAAAAAATCATGCTCAGTTTTTTTATGACACACGTTTTCCTTAAATTTTGTAAAGACTACAATATAAGCTCCGTAAGGATTGAGATTTTTTTTTTAAGAATTATTTTACTTAACTTTATTTATTTATTTAAAATTGACCAGAGAGGAACAGAGTGTGGGGTGGGGAAGAGTGAGAAAGCAAGTTACCAGGTCTAGGACTTGAACCGAGGTTGGCCATGTGGAAATTCAATGCCCTTAATTACTATGCCTCCTGCCGGCCCCAGGATTGAGATTTTTTTTTTTTTTTAACCTGTTTGGTTCTCTGATGTTTTCCAAGCACAAGGAAGAGTATCTAGCCCATGATAGGTACTCAAAAAGCATGTGTGAGTAAAGAGATTACCTAAGTGTTAAGTGCCTGATAAATTTTTTGCTAAACTATAGCATGAGTCAGAGTACAAAGGATCATTAAGCATAACCCTTAGGAAAAGCTTATGGAGAAAGAGGACTTGACCAGAGCAGGGAAGAAGGAGTGATACTTACGGAAAGGGTGAGGGGAAGGCCTTCGAGGCCAGACTAACTTCACGCCTGCCTTTTCCCAACTGGGTTAGGAACTAGATGTGAGTTATATGTATAGGTGTTTAAAATATGAAACAGAAGACAAGAAAAAAGAAAAAAATAGATTTTTTAAAAAGACCATAATATATTATACAAGTTATCACAATATATTATATACAGTAATTCCATAATGTATTATACAGATACTTCTAAAATAAAGGTAGGTATTGTTTTCCTGAAATATTTACTCAGTTAATAATGAGGTATTGTGATGCTACTGAAATTTGATATAATTTCTATTGGACTTGTATTCAGTTTCAGTCTACGTCTTGTTCTGTGCAACCTTGGATAAATCATTTTCTATGACTTACCCTTAGTTTAATCTGGAAAAATGACATCATTATACATATTTTAAAGGAATTTACTTATAAAAAATTGATTAATATAGTACATGCTAAGTGTCTAAAATAGTGCAAAGTGCACAATCAGTAAATGGTAGATCTGTTTTTCCTTGTATGGATGTTGTGACGATTTAACAAGACTCTAATTTCACACAATATTTTCAATATATTATAGGGACTCTATAGCATCACACATTTGCTACCACCTAGACATTAATTAAAGTCAGTTTGAGGGCCAGGAGGATATATAATGGTTAAGGCACTGGACTCACACATGGCCAACTATGATTCGAACCCCAGACCCAGTGGCTTGAAACTCATGCTGGGCACGTGTGCACACATGCTCAAAATCCCGAGAGGAGAATGGAGAAGAGACTGCAGCATGGCCATCTCCCCTGGGGAGTGATTTCTCACTTTCTGTCTCTCTCTCTGTCTCTCCCGTGAGAGAATGTACCCTATAGCAAATATGTCTCTTAAAAAAAGTCACTTTGAAACTTTTATTTTTTTATAGGTAGAAATAATAGATTCTAAATAAGTTCATGTTTTATTTACGTTCAAAATTATTAATCCTTTTAGTTTCATAGGTCTCCACTTATTTAATATTTTTAAGCCTCTACAATGAGCTAAATAATGTCCATGTTATCCACACTAAGACACAGGTTGAAGTAGCCAGCAATGTAAATCAGGGACAGTGAGAAAGTGCATGACAAAAAATAGATTTGGAAATTGAAAACAAAGGGAGAATTTAACTGTATGTATGTATGCTTTCCATTTGTTTTTCTAGATTAAACAATCAAAATTGAATTTCTCTAAATATAGAAATTATCCTACATTGTTTGTACAATGGCATGATTGAAATGGGCAACCATGTGTTTACAAATCAGTCAATAGCAAGAGCATGTTAATGATTATTTAACTTTGAGGAATATGAATCAAACATTTTTAATTAAACAAAACTATTAATAATTAGAAGATATAAAGGCATTAGCACATTTTTAAGACAATTTGCATGGGGGTGTCGTGTATTGAGACTTCAATGGTCAATTTAGAAACACCATTGTTTTCAGATACTTCTAAGATAAAGCAATTTATTTCAACCTGGTGAAACCATTGATGATTAAATTAAAACTTTTCTTGGGGAAGGAAAGCAGGAAACTATCACTCAAGTGTGCCATGGTAAGGAATTTAAAAAGGGAGTGACACAATGGTAATGCAGGTAGACACACATGGGAACGTTCCTGGATTTGCATCCCAGGCTCTCCCTTTACAAGCTGTCCTGCATCATCTGGGCTGGCTGAGGCTAGGGATGGATCCTGGTATGAAGACCTTGTTGTGAGTTTCTTTCTCTCTATGTATCTCCCTTTCTGTCTCATGGAAGAAGTAAATAAGTGAAAACTTTTAAAAAGTACAAAAAAGGGTATTAGTCTTTCCTCTTTACATTTTATTCATTTATATATACATATTATTTAATTTACATTTAATTACTGTATATCTTTACAATGTGCAAGGTGGTTTTTCCCAGCATGAATACAGAGCTTATTATCAAGTCAAAGATATTACTACATACATTATCAACAGATAACTTCATTTTGGGGTTTATTAAATGTTTTTTTTTTTTCCCTGATCTCCTCCCTCCTATCCCCTATGACCCATGTCCTATTGCCCACCCCTTCCTATACTATCTCTAGTATCTACAGTTACTCTCCCTGCTATTATAACTTCCAGTTTTTCAGTTTCTGCTAAAAACTGCAGACTTCAGTATTTATTAAGCAGGGACATAAAATGCCTTTCTTTCATAGTCTGACGTGCTTCACTTAGCATTATATCTTCCATGTTCATCCACTTGGTATCAAATGTCAGGGTTTCTCAATTTTTTTTTATGGCTGAGTAGTATTCTACAGAATACATGTGCCACGTTTTTTCAATCCACTCATCTGTTCTTAAACATTTGGGTTAATTCCATGTCCTGAGTGTTAGTCTTTCAAGAGGCAGACACTCAGAAGATATCGAATATGTGAGGACTTGATTAGGGAAAATGTCTGCATGAGGAAATAGGCAGGAATTCAGGAAGAATGGAAGAGTCATCAGTGATGCAAGAGGAACTGCTCCTTATTCAAGAGTGAAGGAGAAAGAGAGAAAGGGTGGGTGGGTGGAAGTATTCCAGATCGCCAGGTTTTCTAAGAAAGGCTTAGCGAAGCTATAAGTTGACTCTCAAAGGAGCCCTACTTTATCCCAAGAATGGATCTGCCTTTGTATTCCTGCATTGCTGCAGTGGGAGCTGTTGGCCAGGAACAGCCAAAGTGAGGAAGGGCCTCAACACTAGTGCTGGACAGATTTCAGAACCATGGGACTATTATTCATTGGTGCCCCTGGTTGTTGGAAGCTGACCAGGTGTTTTTTTCACAGCTGCTGCAAGCACGTATTCTAGCTTTGAGTATCCTAGAGCTGTCCTCTAGTATGCTTAAGAAGAGTAGGAGTTGGCCAGTAGGTGGCATGGTGGTTAAGGTGCTGGACTTCCCCAGACCAACTATGGCTCAAGTCTCAGGCCTGTGGCCTGAAAATCATGCCGGGAATGTGTGTGTATGTGTGTGTGTGTGTGTGCATACAAAATCCCAAGAGGAAAATGGAAACGGGATTGTGGCATAGCCATATCACTAGGAGATGATTTCTTAGTTTCTCTCTAATCATCTCTGTCTCTCTCCTGCAAGTGCACATGCCCTGTGGCATAAAACCTTAAAAAAAAAAAACAAACAAAAAAAAAACCGAGTAATTAAATGAGAGTTTCTTGGGTCCCTGACCATGAATTGGAATTTTAAACATGCACCACAGGTAATTCTGATAAAATAAATTGGTGTAAAAACAAACAGCAACAACAAAAACACATTTTTAAAGGATTTTTTTCCTTAAAGTCATAAAGTTATTTTAATCACCTTACCTTGTTAGTGGATTATACTGTGTATACCTATAAATAAGACTGATTGCTGGGAATCCTACAGGAAGATAAAACAAAAACAAAACCTGACTCATTATTTGGAGTCACTGTATTCTCATGGTCTGAGCATGTTCTGTGTCCAACCACATTTATTCTGACCTGTTTGCATTGTCCATACCAGGACAGAACTCCAGTGGGTAAGCTTCCTTTTGATTTTTCCCCTCACGGTTTCTTTATCTTTTTTCTTCAGTATTCTTTTTACTAATTCTTTTATTATTTTGATTTTAGCACCATTTTTCTGGCCCATATGTCTATTATCCAAAGAAGTACTCTCCTTTTCAAGGTTCAATACTATCATCATAATCTAATTGTTTACAAAAAAAAATAAAACAATTTAAAAAGAAAACAAACCTGGATTATTTATCTCCTTAGTGGTCTTAGATCCCCCAGATTTTATTGCCATTGCACAGAAGAGTTTTTATTTTTTATTTTTTATTTATTTTATTGCCAGAGGGTGCCTGTGCACACCAGAGAGAAGAAAAGACAGAGAGAGAGGAAGCACCCCTTGGCGGGGTATGGTCATACAATAATCCTTCTTACTCCATGTCTGCATCCCATCAGGATTTTGAGTATGCAAGTATGTGCACCTGGCATGTTTTTCAAACCTCAGAGCTGGGATTTGAACCATGATCAGCCATGTGGGATCCAGCTCTCAATGCATGGTGCTTACCCTCTGTGCTACAAGTCTGACCTCAAAGAGTTTTCTTAGCGTGTAAACTGGATCACATAAATTTCCTATTCAATGGGTTCGCCTATTTAAAAAAAAAGAAAAGAAAAAAAAAAGAAAATGCTACTCTGCACAGGCATTCCAGGTTCCTTGTATGCTATGTGGTATATCTAGATCAGCACTTCCTAAGGTATCTCCTATAGAAAACTATTTAGATAATAAAAGTTTTTTTAAGGACTGTGGTCAACTTTTTGAAATGATAGGTTCAACAACAGTTAACTTTGAGAAGCCTTTTGCAAACTGATGGCCAACAATGACATCAACTTGATTCTTTATTGGCCATTTTATTGATAGTCTTTGAGTGTTGCCTCTTGATTCTATTGCATTTAGCACTTTTCTAATTGGTTTATTTGGTTACATCTTTCCTCCCCTAGAACACTATGCCTATTTCAAGATTAGGTTCATAATTTATTTATGTGCTCAGCAGAATGTAATATGTTCGTTATGTATGAAGTTGGATAAAATGAATTGAAAAGTTTTTTGAGGGGAAGGGAACCTAAGAAGATTCAGAAGTTAGGAATGTAGGAAAAGGAATTCCATTGACAATGTGGGAAAAATGGATATAAAGGAAGAAAGGAAAACAACAAGAGAATGATGAGTCTGAAGTGTGCAGTAGATCACATAAATGTCTTTTTAATGTTGCTGCTTGGCCAGCTTCACTTTGTATGCATTGTGAAGTCTCTCACTATTCACAGATATTCACTAATTGCAACACTTGGAGAATGGGCTTTTCATTATAATAGTCCAAAATATTTCAAGGCAATGGAGCCTGGAAGGTACCAGAGCCTATCACTGAATTCCTTTCAGATTGATGACCTCTGTCTATATGTCTTTACAAACACAGTTCTTGTTTTAATATACCATCAAAAGATACAATCTCCCTTCATTTACAGGAGTTCTTAAATACTGGGCCTTGGGATGTGCAGGGACTACAGAGAGAACACTAAGATAAACTAAAGGAGTTTTTAAATTGAGAAGTTAAATGTGAAAGAAAAGGCTAACACATACTTGACCAAATGTATTGCTTTGGAAAATGGAAACTAGAAGTTATTACAGCTTCAATGTGTTATCCCCACAATAGCTCAGCTGATAGCACCAGCATCTATGTGATAAGAGCCTCAAAGAAAGGTGAAGCAAAAGTCACTTAGAATGACTCGCAAGTGAGGACTTCTGAGTAACTGACAGTTCTAAAAACAGGAAAGGGTCAATTTTGTGCTCTACAGCTCATTTGATTTAAGAGGCTAAGTATACTAAGGAGACGGATAGATAACCTTCAAAAAGTTTTCTTAAAAAAAAAAAAAAGAGACACATTTGGTTTATGAATTAGAAGAGGCTCTATTATCAGGAATAAGCTTACATAAACTCTAAATGACAAGGCTAGGATGAAATTAAGAATATAGTATTTCAGGCTAGCCCCATAGGGCAGTGGAGCAGAAGTGATTGTAGCACGACCAGGTCCCATTGGAGAGTGTTTTCTTTTCTTTGGTGAATACACATTCCCTCTGGCAACTAAAAAAGAAAAAAAAAAAAAAAAAGTACAGTATCTGATAAAAACTCAGAATTATATAGTTTTCTATCTTCTATTCATCCTATTTTTACTTGACACTTGTTCCAGAGATAAGAAGGTCTCCGAAAAGTTCATGAAAAAATATATATTGTGAATAAACTGTGCATGGGTTTCAAGATAATTTTGCATGAAAATAAACTTGTACTTTAATTCTTTTTTCCACAAACTTTTTGACATCTCCTTGCATATTCATGTCCATGCCTTGGGCACAATCCCTGGTGGAGGAGAGAGCTAATAAATATGAGCTAGGGCCTAGAGACCAGCTGCATCTGCTGGGGTAGAGAGGGACTAGAACACGTCCTGCTAACCTATCAGTTCTATTTACAAGGAAAATCTTGAATGAGTTGGGCTGAGCCATTTGAAAACTTTTTTTGCTTAAGCTGTGCATAGGTAGAGTCAGTAATAAAAGTGGGTTGAAAGGCCATCCCTCCCTAAGGCCTCACCCACATTTTGAATCTCACCACTCTGAGTGGTGAAAGGCTTGTCCACATCCAGCAGTGAGTTGAAGATGAAGAAAACACTAGGACTATACCAGCTTTTTTTTTCTAACACAGCCTTATGTATAACCCTCCTGCTAAAGGAGAGTCTACTTTCAGAACCTGTAAACCCCATCAGTGCCTTTGACCTTACTCAGAGGATGGGAGAGTTCCAGACACTGGATTTAAGCCCTTTGCTCATTGTGAGTGAAGAGAGGAAGGAAACAGGGAGAAGGGAGCACTGATCTCCCTTTCTTCAAGGACAGGACTATGTCAAAATAAAGTATAATTTTATTGAAATTGGTCAAATATCCACACCCAGGAAATTCAAAGGACCCCATATAGAATGAACCTAAGAAGATCTTCCCCAAGGCACATCATAGCCAGATTGACCAAACTACAGACAGAGACAAAATACTAAAATTGACAAGAGAGAAATGTCAGGTTACCTTAAAAAGATATCCCATCAGGCTAACATTGGACCTCTCCTCAGAAATAATGCATGCAAGGAAAGGATGGGAAAATATATTCAAAGTGTTAAGTGAAAAACAATTTCAACCGAGAATAGTCTGTCTGGCAAGATTATCCTTCATATGGGAAGTTCAGTTCAAAACATTCTCAGATAAACAAAACCTGAAAGAATTTACCAACAACAGACCAGCTAGCTCTTTGGGAAGTTTTGAAGGAAGTGCTATACCAGGAAAACTAAAAACAGAAAGACAGAAAAAAGAAAACAAAAAATGAACAAGAAAATGGCCAACTTAATGATAGAGACAAGTCCAGAAATATCAATAACAATGTTGAATGTTAACATCTAGAATTTAAATGGAAAGATCACACCATAGTAACGCTGCAAATTCAACAAAAGAGAATGTAATTACATGAGACTGAACTGGTGAAATAGAATTCTATACTTTTGACTAAAACATTACTGATTTTCTTCTATGCTTTTTCTTTCAGATTTAAGGATTTTTGTTTACTTTTGAGTTGTTGATAGGTTCAGCAAATTAATTTCTTAGATAAATATAAATTTCTAATCTTTAAAAATGTTTCTTTTTGGAGAGGTTTTTGCTATAGGGCATGTGTGCTCGCAAGAAAGACACACAGAGAGACAGAAAGTGAGAAATCACTCTCCGGGGTAGGGGGGCAGGATGGCCACGTTGCCGTCTCTTCTCCTCCATTCTCCTCTCGGGATCTTGGCCACGCACGCACATGCGCCTGGTGTGAGTTTAAGCCACTGGGTCTGGGCTCGAACCACGGTCGACTACATGGGAGTCCAGCAACATAGCCATTATGCCAACTGCTGGTCCCAATTTTTTAAGATATTTTTTAATCTAGGAGCAAAATTAAACAGTTATAAAATTACCAAGATTATTATGCACAAAAAAGACAATATTTTATTCACTAACTTGGAGAAAAATAACAAATTTCCTTGAGTCCTTTTATCTTGGAAATAGACATTAATCATATAGTACATGAAATAACCAAAATATAGAGGATGAAAGCTGTTGGGCCAGCAAGTGGCACGGTGGTTAAGGAGACTGGCTCTCACATGGCCTCCTCCATAGTTTGAGTCCAGATCTAGTGGTGTGAGAAACACACCAGGTGCCCTGAGCACGTGCCCAAGACCTCTAAAGGAGGGAATAATTAAGCAGGGATTATGGGTGTGACCATCCCTCTTCCCTGAGGGTGCTTTCTTACTTTCCCTTTCTCTTTCTGTGTCTTTCTGGGGAGCACATGTGCCCTCTGGCAAATTTTTTAAAATAAAAGAGAGACTTGAAACTTTAATTCATTATCAGAATGACTTTTTTCTCATATAGTCAGTCAATATCAAAATAAAGGGTTGAGTTATAGCACTTGAAAAAAGATAAGACAGCTGAAGGAAAATTGTATAACTGAGGTGAGAACATCTTTAATTTTTAAAAATAATCATTTAATTATTTTATTTAACTTTATTTATTATTATTATTATTTTCCAGTTTGATCAGAGAGAGATAAGAAAGAGGGAAATTGAGAAAGCAAGCCACAAGGTCTGGGACTCGAACCATGGTCGCCCATGTGGGAGTCCACCACCTCTAACCACCATGCCACCTGCCAGCCTCTAACATCTTTAATTTTTAAAATATTATTTGAAAGAGAATGTTTCTCTCTCTTTTTATTTTTTTTGGAGAAGTTTTTTCACTATAGGGCACGTGTGTTCACCAGACAGAGAGAGACAGAGAGACAGAAAGCGAGAAATCACCCCCCAGGGGGGATGGTCACGCCACAATCCCTTCTCCTCTCGGGATCTTGGGCACGCACGCACACGCGCCCGGCGTGAGTTTAAGCCACTGGGTCCGGAACGCAAACCGCGGTCGACTACGTGGGAGTCCAGCGACATAGCCATTACGCTAACTTCTGGTTCCCAAAGAGAATGTTTTAAATGTTTTATCTACATTTCATTTTATTGTCTTGATATTCTATGTTTTATTAGAAATGTTTTTATTTTGCATACAATATTTAGCTAATATTTCATTTTTAATTATATTTTAAACATTGTAACTGTGTTGTAATATTAATGACAAACTGTTTTTCTCTGTTACAACTAAACATAAAAGACATTTTTTTAGTTATTTTCTTAATGCACTACTTGTAGTGCATATAACCATCATTCTGAGCTTATTTTCAAGGTCTGTGGTTGGAGCCCCTTTGAAACAAGTAGTGTAAAATACAGGCAAACCAAAGATCAAAAGTCAATCAACAGAACAAAACTCAAGAGAACAGTATCTTAGAAGCAAAAGCTAAAAGGAAAATGCTTTCAGAGTTCATTAGCAGACAGATGGGGAAAAAAAAAAAGATAAAATTGACCTGATTTCATGTTCAAAAAAACAAAAGTATTATGTAGTCTTTGCTAATGCAATCAAATGGCTCATTTAGAAAAACCTGTTTGTTTTAAGGAACAGACTTATAATGGGAGCAACTATTGAATGTGAGACATTATTATGAGACCAATTTTTAAATACACTGCTTAGGTAAGACAGTCATAGTCATTGGATTTTTGCTGCCAAATAAAGCTATTTTGAATCTGAAATCTTGGTCTGTTAAATATGATTAAGTGCATATAGTAACTAAAATAAACATTCTAGCTAAGGTCAAGATGAGCCCATTACTGGCTACTGCCTGTAATGCTTCTATGCTTGCAAGATAAAATCAGTGTTCCAAAAATTAAGAGATGATCTTTAAACCAGCCTTTAAAATTCACAGCAGAGTGGAAAAAGGGACATTACAAATAGTTTTTCTCAATTATGGGGTGCGATAAAATTCTATTATTTGGAGAACATTGCCTATTTCGTATCTTATCACTTTGCCTTCTATATGCCAACTTTATAGAACCACTTTATTTAAGAGAATCATATGCATCTCTTTCCATCAAATCACTGGCTTCACTGCATAAGGACCATTAGAAATAAATGAGAAAACTTTAGAGACAATATAATTATGAACTACTAAAAATTTTGGAAATGCATCAGTCAGGGTTTACTTGGAGAAACAGAATACCATGAGTATTATAGGAATAAGTGGCTTAGTATGGAAAGACTAGAGGGAGAGAGGGAGGTTCAGAGAAAATCACTAACCTATCTACCAGATGAATTAATGCAGGTGGCTAAGTTGGAGCTTGCAGGTTTAAAATTTATTTCATGATTTGTAGAGTCTCTTAAAAATTGTCCTGTTACTTCTTTGGTAGTAGTATAAACCATCTTAATATAAATATATTTGGTGGTCGGGAAAGTCATGACATATTTTTCTAGTTTTTTAATGCAAAAATGAGTCATGACTTTCCTGATAATCCAAGACATAAAACTTCCAGTTAAGGAGAACACTCTGTGGTTAATCACATGATTTTTATAAAGAATAATGATGATACCCTACTCCTTTATTTATTGTTTATTCATTCATCTAGATATTTTTAATCTTGTAATTTGTCAAAAAAAAAAGTTGGTGACTAGGAAGTCAATTTTTTTAAAGAATTATTTTATTTGACTTTGTTTATTTATTTAGTTATGTATTTTAATTTGACCAGAGAAGGACAAAGTCAAAGAGAGAGAAAGTGAGAAAGCAAGCTGCCAGGTCCAGGACTCGAACTGTTGTTGGCCATGTGGAAATCCAGCACCTTTAATCACCATGCCACTTGCCAATCCTAATTTTTTAAAGCAACTTCAGCCAGGTGGAAAAAACAACAATTAAGACTTACACGTTAGTCTGTATTTTATAGGTTAATTTCAGCTGAACTCCAACTAGAAAGATGTCCCTTCCCTCATTTAGGACTAATTGGCAGAACTATTGAAAATCTTGGTGAATCCAAAGTGAGGAGTTATTTGCTACACACACACATAATGTATGAATGACAGACCATTGGTCTTTCTGTTGACGTGCTGCTTCTGTGCATGAAAAATGGAAATTTTTTAAATGATATATCTGAATCTATACATATGAAAAACATATTTTCCAGGTAATGTAATATAAATATTTATTGTAATACTGTTTAAAAAACCAAATGCTTTCTTGTTAAGAGATGTCTAAATGACTGGAAATAATTGAGCTGGCTTTTCTAAACCAGAATAGCTAGGCTCAAATTGATTGCATTCATGCTCTGAAAATTTTGATTTGCTTGGATCCATTTACTGTAACAAATTGAAGAAACCCAGTTTTTAGGTCATATATTGTTCATGACAAAATTACATCGGGAATTTACACATTTGTTCTGTCTAATGTATTATGGATACACAATAATATATCTCTTTGTGGGCCGAAAGGTCAATCATGATAATTATGATAATAGAGTCATTTTTAGGTTATTGTATATATCATGACAATAGTAAAATATTTGGAAAATTATTATTTCAATAGCTTCAGCTATAGATTAGATACACCCCTTGGGTATCATAGAGACTCACAGAGAAAAAAGCAAAATATATTACTATTGTATTCCCACTCTTTACTCAGAGTCAAAATTGTCAATATTATTTTTACTTCATGTAGAGAGTTCTGAAATATCACATGAGAAAGTAAGTTAAAATTAATAGATTTTAAAAATATATATTTTCTAAATCATCCCCAGGACAAGTAAATGAAGGCCTGAGATTGTTACAAAAATTACTTCTTTATTCCAACTAATATACTCAGGCACACACAAGTTTTCTTCTAGTCACCAAAGCTAGCTGACCTTAGGAAGCTCAACTAATGACAAACTAAAATTAGCAACCACATGTCCTTGCCTAAAGCAAACTGAAGGGTGGAAAACTGGAAACAGAAAGGACCACACGACTTGAAACTGTGCCTTATACTTCATTAGTTGTATATTCACTGTAAGCATTAGGTTTTATTACTACCTAGGCTGCCTAGAGTCATAAGGCTCAAATAAACTGAGAGCTGAAGATATCCGTATCCCTTCCTCCAGCTGGAATCTGAAATATGAATTTTAGCTAGGTCAGGAAACTGCTGAGCATCGTCTGTGTTCCTTGAATGCCAATTTTCTTCTGCGTAAAGCCATAAATGAGTCAGTAATCACTACAGAAAACTTCAAAGGCTCAGGAAAAATATAAACCATGAATAGAAATGGTTATATTCCTGATAACTATTTTAGGCTTTGTCCCTGTATAGTCAACTAAATAGGAAGCACAAAAGAGGATTTTTCTAACTCAATTAGGATAACAGAACCCAGTAAAATTCAAGTAAAAGTGAAGTATCAAGACTATTTTTTTAATTTGCTTATTTTTAAAAATTCACTTTTAGGTTATCTTTTATAAAAAGCAGTTTAAAAATTTTAATAGAAAAAAATACTTTCAGAACCAGTCCTCAAGTCAATCCCACATGACTGACTGCGATTCAAATCTTGGCCCCAATTGAGAAACATTATGGGTGCAAATGTGTGCATGCCCAAAAATCCTGATAAAATGGAGAAATGGAGTAGAAGGAATCATGACATGACCAGAAGCCATTGAAGAATGCTTTCTTTCTCTTCCTCTTTCTCTTTTTGTTTTTCTCTCTGGTAAGCACACATATCCTCTGGCAATTAAAAAATATTTTGGACAAATATTAATTACTATATCATTTTGTTTTGTTCTTGCCTAACTTTTTGTCATTTTAAAAAGGAAACTACCTTTTTTGCTTTCAGACCCATTTTTTTAGAATTATTTGGTTTTATTTATTCATTTGTTTAAATTGACTAGAGAGAGACACAGAGCGAGGGAAAGTGAGAAAGCAAGCCACCAGGTCTCAAACTGTGGTCATCTGTGTGGGAGTGCCCAGCACTTTAACCACCACACCACCTGCTGGTCCCAAGACCCATTTTTAATGATATCATTAATAATAATAGAAGTAGTAATAAAGATAATATTAATCATCCTCTCATATGGTTCAAATTCTTTACTAAAATTATTTTATTATTGGTTTCCAAACTTTGAGTAATAGTATCACATGGGGAGCTCTGAAAAAAACTCAAAGCTCAGTTTATATCCCATAGCAAAAAATCAGAATATTAGGGATGTGACCCAACCAAGCATCAGTGTTTTTTGGAAACTATTGTTTTATCTCGTAGGATCCTATAATAAGTCTTTTGAAATACTGTGATTTTGGTGATCATCTAGGGTGTATGAGTGTGCATTCCTGTTAAATTGGCATTGGTTCCAAACTTCATTGTTTATGAGCTTTATAACATGAACACTATTTAACTTCATTGCCTCAGGTTTTTCATCTGTAAAATGAAAATAATAATTTGTAGCCACCTTAGTGTTTGTTGGAGGTTTATAGAATGCAGCTAAAACTGTCAAACATAAAATAACTGTACTGATTACCCTCCTCCCATTTCATAGGTGAAGAAAATAAGGCAGACAGAGTCAAGTATCTTGCTAAAGTTTGCACAAATAAAGGTCCCACACAGCTTGAATGAATGAAGTCAAAGTACATACTTGGAAGCTGAAGCATATGCCGTAAGTTTAAATAGCAGTGAGTCCTTGAAAATACACGGTGCTTAGTTCTCTGGTATGTGTCAAATGGTGTGACCTAACAACTGGTTACTGAACATCTACATTAAATCACCCAAGGGGGACCAGCAGTTAGCGTAATGGCTATGTCGCTGGACTCCCACGTAGTTGACTGTGGTTTGAGTCCCAGACCCGATGGCTTAAAACTCATGCCAGGTGCGTGGGCGTGTGTGCCCAAGATCCCGGGAGGAGAATGGAGGAGAAGGGATTGTGGCGTGGCCATCCTCCCTAGGGGGTGATTTCTCGCTTTCTGTCTCTCCGTCTCTGTCTGTCTGGTGAGCGCACGCACCCTATAGCAAAAACCTCTCCAAAAAAACAAGAAAAAAAAAATCACCCAAGGGACTGTGATTGCATAGCTCTGTTTTCAGCACTATCCATCAACTTGCAGTGGAGCTAGCTATTGAATCAAACCCATAACCTTATCGATTTAAATCACAAGCATGCAGGAAAGATGATTCATTTTGGTGACTATATTACCTAGGCTCTAATTCTGCTATTCCTTTTAAGTGTGGACATTAATATGGAGTCTGTGGTGCTTTCATTGTATGTCCAATGTGACATACAACTATCTTTAATTTTCAGGTAAATAAGGGAAATTAAGTTCCTTAAATATAAGTGTATGGGGAATATATCACTTACTTTCAAGAGTGGTTCTCAACTATAGAAATACTGGGATAGATTTTTAAAAATATTGATGACTATGGGACCAGCAGTTAGCATAATGGCTATGTCGCTGGACTCCCGTGTAGTCCACCACAGTTCACATCCCGGACCCGGTGGCTTAAAACTCACGCCAGGCACGTGTGTGTGCGTGCCCAAGATTCCTAGAGGAGAATGGAGGAGAAGGTATTGCAGCGTGGCCATCCCCCCGGGGGGTGATTTCTCGCTTTCTGTCTCTTTGTCTCTCTCTGTCTGTCTGGCGAGCCCGCGCGCACTATCGAAAAAATAAAAAAAAAAAAACTCTCAAAAAAAATTGATGACTGGATTTCATACTTACTGTAGAAATACTGATTTATTAATCTGGAGTGTAACCCAGGCCTCTGTATTTTTTTTTTAACTTATCCAGGCGATTCAAAAGTATAGTCACATGTAAAAATCACTGTAACAGAATATATATAGTGAAGCTTCATGATTTTAAGTACAAGCCACAAATATGTCTAAGGCTAGAGGTCTTCCAACATCAATGGGAAGTAATTCCATCATGATTTCTGCAATATTTTCTGTGTATACAGCAAGTTTTTAGCACTAGATTAGAAGAGTGAGTGGCTTTGCAACTCCTATACAAGTGTTTTTTGTTTGTTTGCATGTTGCACAACAGTGGCTTTTGTTGAAACCCCTGTATAAAAAGTTTAAGCCCCTTGATCTCATACAAATTCGCAATGTAATAGAAAGACAGACAAACTGAAATAATGGGCTTTAGAATAAAACAGACATAGATGGGATTTAGTTCCATTCTTAATATCATTTCCAAAATTTCCTAGCCAAGTGACCTTGCACAAGATCCTTAATTTCTCAAAGACTATTTCCTTTGGTATAAGATGGAGATAATAAAATGTAAACCAAAAGTAGGTTTGTTTTAGGAATTTAATAATATTGTGTGATGTATTACTTAGCTCAGCACTAGAATATAATAAGACCTCAAACTGGTTGTCATTAGCTATTATATTAAAGTTCAGCATGATGAATAAGTAAATATAGGTGATACTCAGGACAGAATTGGGAACCCCCCCCCCAAATAGTTAGACATTAAGGAAAGACAGCTTCATGGAAGACATACTGTTCACTGATTCACAGGGTCTGATAAAAGCTATTATATATTTCTCTGAAGTCAGCTTGCTCAAGTATGCCTTTAATCATGACTACAGTTATGATTTCACCTTCTGCTTATAACCCTGGTATAATATAGTTGTTGTGTTAAAAATCAAATCATCTATGAAACTCATGCCCCACTGTGGCCTCATATGCTGCCTATATAACCACAGTGAATGAGAAAAAAAATAAACAAATAAAATGAAAACTATTATGAAACAATGTATGATATATATAAATCATACTTAACGTTATTCAAGAAATGCCTTTTTAAAGTGATCATTGGAGCCATATGGGGTGTCATATCTGATGACTTTTCCCAAATTAAGTTTCCATATATATGAAATTCTGCCAGTATTGACTCTCTAAATCAAAGTTATTTCACTGTACACTAAAAACGAAGAACACAATAAGAACAAACCTTGTATAAGCTTTTTTAGGGAAGGGATAAGGATGCACTTTAGTAAAAAAATCTCAGCAAATTATATGCCATGAAATAAAGATTACAGCACTGTTCTGTTTTGTTCATAAAGCCCATCATGTCTTCATTTTTTACTTAGTTCATCTTTTGTTTATAATTTCTGAAGGTTATTTTGTTTTTTTGAGAGTTTTTTGCTATAGGGTTCCTGTGCTCACCAGGAAGAAAGAGAGAGACAGACAGACAGAAAGCAAGAAATCACTCCCCAGGGAGGATGGTCACACTGCAATCCCTTCTCCTCCACTCTCCTCTGGGATCTTGGGCACACATGCACACGCGCCTGGAGTGAGTTTAAGCCACCGGGTCCAAGACTCGAACTGCAGTCAACTACATGGGAGTCCAGCGACATAGCCACTGTGCCAACTAGTGATCCCAATTACTGAAGTTTTTAACTTCTGCTGTAATTATATTTTAAGTCACTTTTCTTCCATTATCACAGAATTTTAATTTCTTGACTTTATAGAGAACTCTTAAAAATAACCTCTATTGGGTTGGCCCTGTGGCCTAGTGGTTTAAGGGAGTACATGGATAACCACAGTTCAAATCCCAGTCCCAGTGGTTTTAAAAGCATGCCAGGTGCATGTGTGTACATGCCCTGGATTTGAACGGGATGATGAAACGAAAGAGAAATGATTGTGGCATGACTAGATCCCATGGGAGTGCTTTCTGCCTCTCACTTTATCAGTGCCTCTCTGTCTCTTTCTGGAAAGTACATTAACCTTCTGGCAATTTAGAAAATATGTTCAAAATAAACAAATAAGGAGCCAGCAGGTGGTGTGGTGTTAAAGTGCTGGACTCCAAAATGGCTGACCACAGTTAAGTCCCAGACTCAGGGCCTTGGAAAGCATATGGATACATGTGCATGTGTGCCCAAAATCCTGAGAGGAAAACGGATGAGAAGGGATTGAACATCCCCCCACTCTTCCTCCCCAGAAGTGATTTCTCACTTCCTCTCTGTGTCTCTCAGATGGGTGTATGTGCCCTATGGCAAAAAATAAATAATTCATGTAAATAAATAAACTCTCAATGCACAATCCTGTTTTCATAACACACCTCCTGGTCACCCTGGTCTTATAATATTATTATCAAGACAATGAGCATGACTGAGACATCAAGCAATATAGAAATGAAATAGTGGAGATAAAATTATCTTTTAAATCCATGTAGTAAGAGGTGTCTTTATAAAAAGGGCTCTAAAGTTATAAAGAAGCTATCACGTCTATACTTTTTTCTTTTTAAGAGAGATTTTTGCTATAGGGCGTATGCACTCGCTGGAGAGACAGAGAAAGACAGAGAGACAGAAAACGAAAGTCGTTCTCTGGCAAGGGGGATGGCTTCTCCATTCTCCATTCTCCTTTTGGGATTTTTGGCACGCATGCACATGTGCCCAGCATGAGTTTCAAGCCACTAGGTCCAGGACTCGAATGATTCCCACTCAGCCATGTGGGAATCCAATGATGTAACCATGATGCTCTCTGCTGGTCCCTCACATCTGTCTTTTGCAACCATTCTGTGCCTTTTTTCTCCCAAATTATTTAGAAGGTAAAAACTTCTCATTTACTTAAGAAGGCTGAGACAGTCTTATTTTCATCATATTAGGCATTCATATTAAATAACACCAAGAAATTAATAGATGGCAGCTCCTTCAGAAAGAATGTATTGAGCACAGCACACTTTAGGGAAATACCTATTATAATAAATACCATTTCTGGAGGTTGGTCTGGGCAGACCTCCTCAGGTGATTCCAAGTGCAGGGCCTGGGAGTTACTGGAACTTTCGACACTCCATCACCACCCACTCCGGCAGCCTGGGCCTGCCTCACCCACCGGGAGACTTCAGTCTGGTCTGGGCAGGCCTCTTCTCATGAGTTCAAACTCACGGCCTGGGAGTAACTTTGGAACTTTTGGTACACCAGCCCACCCAGCACAGCATGCGGCGTGATCCTTTTCACTAGGTTATATACCCTTAGCTTGCTACAATCTCATCAAGAACTGAATGTTTGGTAGAGGACCCAAGCACCTGAAATAACTCATAACCGCTCTGACCTGGGTGATATAGCCCTCCAACAGGAACACACCTGGGAACTTAGGGTGCATTTTCCTCTTCCAATACTACAGAATCTACTGCAATAAATAGAATCAGATGACCAAAAAATAGCACAGATCTTGAAGAAACATGAAAAAATAAGGGGATAACTCTCTCCTAGGTGAGTGTAGTAGCCCCTCACCAACAATGGGTAGCAAAGAGAAATTTGCAGAAATGTCAGAAAAAGAATTCTGAATTTTCAAAGTGTCAAAACTCAATGAGATGCAAGAGAAAACAGACAATCAATTCCAGGAAATGAGAAAATCATGTCGGGACATGAAAGAGGAATTTCATAAAGAAATGGACACCCTAAAAAAGAACAAAAGAGAACTGCTGAAAATGAAGAATACAATACAAGAAATTTAAATCTCCCTAGAAAGCATTAACAGCATATTTTACCAAGCAGAAGAAAGAATTTCTGACCTGGAAGACAAAGTCTCTAATATAAACCAAAATCACCAAAAAGAATGAAAAAAAAAAACCAAACAAAAAGATAAAATAAAATGAGGACAACATACAGGAAATACTAGACACATGAAATGCCCACATAGTGATATAATGGACATTCTAGAAGGTGAAGAATATGCTAAAGGCATGGAAAATCTCTTTCATAAAATGCTATCTGAAATTTTTCCAAATAAAGAAACATGGAAAAATTCAGACCCAACAAATAAAAAGAACCTCAAATAGAATCAACACAAAAAGGTCCTTTCCTCAGCCAGATTGGTAAAAATTAAAGGCAAAGACAATATTCTAAAAATGGCAAAGGAAAAATATCAAGTTACTTATGAAGATGATCCCATTAGGCTTACATCAGACATCTTAACTGAAACAATGAAAGCAAGGAAAGAATGGGAAGATATATTCAAAGCATTAAAAGAAAAAAAAAAAAAAAAAAAACAATTTCAGCCAAGAATAATATATCCGGCAAGATTATCCTTCAAATGGAAGAAAAAAGTATTCTCAGATAAACAAAAATTGAAAGAATTAGCCCATACTAGACCAGTTCTATAGGAAGTACTGAGGGAAATGTATCAGAATAACTAAAAAGAGACAAATAGAAATAGGAGAACAAAAAAAAAAAAAAAAAAAAAAACTGAAAATGGCTAACAAAATGACAGGGATAAATCCACAAATATCAATAATAATGTTGAATGTTAATGGATTTAATTCTTCCATTAAAAGACACAGACTGGCTGAATGGATACAAAAAGAGATACCATCTGTATGCTGCTTACAAGAAACACACATTATATAGTAGTAAAAGCACTTGTTCACCAAGAAGATATAACACTTGTAAATATCTATGTACCCACTGGAGCACCTAAATACATCAAAAAGATACTGTTAGATCTCAAGGGAGAGTTAGGCTGCAACCCAATAATTGTAGGTTCCCTCTGGACAGATCATCTAGACAAAATATAAACAAATAGATAACAAGATCTAAATTATACCATACATGAAATAAATTTGAAAATAGCTACAGAGTATTTCACTCAACTACCACAATATATATTTTTCTCACCCCCACATGGAATATTTCCAAAGAGTGACTACATGATAGGGCACAAAACAAGACTTTACAAATTCAAACGTATAGAAACTATATCAAACATCTTTTCTGACCACTATGGAATCAAACTTGAAATCAACTACAGAAAGAGCCTTTGAAAACTCACATACACATGGAAACTAGACAATCTACTCCTAAATAACTTTACAGCTATATGAGAAATTAAGACTGAAATCAAAAGGTTCATAGAAAACACTGATAATGAACAAATAAGTGTTTATAACCTATGGGACACAGCAAAAGCAGTTCTAACAGGGAAATTCATAGCAATTAGTGCCCACGAGAAGAAAGAGGAGAGGTGGCAAATAAACAACCTAACAAAACAACTCAGGGAACTGGAAAAACAACAACAAAAAAATCCCAAAAATTTCCAAGATAGAAGAAATGATAAAGATTTGAGTAGAAATAAATGAAATACAAATTAAAGAACTATACAGAAAATAAATGAAACCTAAAGCTAGTTATTTGAGAAGATAAACAAAATTGACACACTTAGCTAGATTAATCAAGGAGAACAGAGAAAAGAACCAGATAAATCAGCAAGGAAACAGGCTGATTAGATAGATACAAAATATCATCAGAGAATACTATGAGCAAGAACAGAGAAAGAGCCAGATATATAAAATCAGCAAGGAAACAGGCATTAAAATGGATATAACAGAAATAGAAAATGTCATCAGAGAATACTATGAGCGACTATACGGCAACAAACAGGAAAATCTAGATAAGATGAACAAATTTCTGGACACATACAACTTACAAAGATTGAACCAGAAAGAAATAGAAAGTCTGAATGAACCCTTACCAAGTAATGAGATTGAGTCACTAATAGATAGTTTCCCAACAAAGAGCCCAGGTCCCAGTGGCTCTACTTCTGAATGCTACAAAATTTTAAAAGAAGAAGTAACCCTAATTCTTCTTTAATTATTCCTAAATATGCAAACGGAAGGAACCTTATTAATTCATTCTATGAAACCTCCATAATCTTAATTCCAAAACCAGACAAGGATATAACAAAGAAAGAAAACCTTAAGTCAATATCCCTGATGAATGTGGATGCAAAAATTCTTAACAAGATATTAGCAAATCATATTCAACAACATATTAAAAAGATCATGCACAATGATCAAGAACGCTTTATTTCAAGGATGTAAGGATGGTTCAACATAACATCCCTTTGTGATTAAGGTTCTCAGCAAAATTGGCATTGAAGGGACATTCCTCAACAAAATAAACATCATTAGTGAAAAATGCATAGCTAACATTCTACTGAATGGGGAAATGCTTTGGATCAAGACAAAGCTGCCCACATTCTCCACTCCTTTTTAACAGTACTGGAAATTCTAGACAATGCAATTAGGCAAGAGAGTCAAATATAAAGCATCCAAGTAGAAAAACAAAAAGTGAAATTATCTTTATTTGCAGATGATACGATGTTATACACAGAAAATCCAAAAGAATCCCCCCAAAAGCTCCTGGAACTGATAAATGAATATAGTAAAGTAGCAGAATACAAAATCAACATACAAAAATCTATAGCATTTTTTTTTTGGGGGGGGAGAGGTTTTTCGCTATAGGGTGCGTGCGCTCATCAGACAGACAGAGAGAGATAGAGAGACAGAAAGTGAGAAATCACCCCCCGGGGGGGGGATGGCCACGCCGCAATCCCTTTTCCTCCATTCTTTTCTCGGGATCTTGGGCACGCACGCACACGCGCCTGGCATGAGTTTTAAGCCACCGGGTATGGGATGTGAACTGCGGTCGACTACGTGGGAGTCCAGCAACATAGCCATTATGCTAACTGCTGGTCCCGCATTTTTTAATACACCTATAGTAGACAAACTGAGACAGAATTGAAGAAAGAAATCCCATTTACAATAGCCACAAAACCAGTAAGATATCTAGGAATAAACTTTACCAAAGACATCAAAGATCTCTACAAGGAAAACTATGAAACACTAAAAAAAGACATTTAAAATGATACAAAGAGGGACTAGCAGATGATGTAATGGTTACATCACTGGACTCCCACATAGTTAACTATTTCAAGTCCCAGACCCATAGGTTTAAAACTCATGCTGGGTGCATGTGAGTGCATGCCAAAGATCCTAAGAGGAGAATAAAGGAGAAGAGATCACAGCATGGCCATCCCCCCTGGGGATTTCCATCCCTCTGTCTCTCTATGTCTCTCTGACAAGTGCCCATGCCCTATAGCAAAAATTTCTTAAAAAAAAAAAAGATACAAAGAAGTGGAAAAACATCTCATGTTCCTGGATTGGAAGAACTAATAAATCAAGATGTCAAACCTACCCAAATTAATCTACAAATCTAATACAATTCCAATCAAACTACCAGGCACAGAAATAGAAGAAACAGTCAAAATTTGTCTGAAATCATAAAAGCACCATATCTGTGTGTGTTTTTATAAAGGTTCAAAATAAAAATTTTTTGGAGCAGTTTTTGCTATAGGGCATGTGCACTTGCCAGAAAGACAGAGAGAGACAGAGGGACAGAAAGTGAGAAATCACCCTTGCCATGGGGGATGTCCACACTGTAATCCCTTCTCCTCCATTCTCCTCTTGGGATCTTGAAACTCATGTGCATGCATGTGCATGCACATGCACCTGGTATGAGTTTAAGCCACCATGTCTAGGACTCAAACTGTGGTCGACTACATGGGAGACCAGTGACATAGCCATTACGCCAACAGCTGGTCCCAAAGGTTCAAAATTTGACTTCAATAGAGGGAACATTTATTTCCTCTAAGAGGAAAGTACAGAAATTGTGAATTTCCAGGATTAATAATACCTACATAAGATTTTTTTTTAAGAATTATTTTATTTAACTTTGTTTATTTTAATTTGACCAGGGAGGGACAGAGTGAGAGAGAGAGAAAGAAGGAAAGTGAGAAAGCAAGCCAGATTCAGGACTCGAACCATAGTCAACCATGTGGGAGTCCAGCACTCTTAACCACCACTCCACCTGCCGGCCCCCTGCATAAGACTTTCATTAGCAAAATTGTTGGGTCATCAGAAATCATGACATATTTTCTATATTTTTCTATGCAAAACTGCATCATGACTTTTCTGACAACCCAACAGAATAGGTGACAAGATAAAATTGCAAGTAGGAAACTAAAAGTTATCACTATCATCTGTTGGCACTCAAAACACTATAAATTTGGGGTCAACAGGTGGCGTGGTGGTTGAGGTGCTGGATTCTCACATTGCTGACTGCGACTGGAGTCCTGGACCTGCTGGCTTGCTTTCTCACTTTCTCTCTCTCTCTCTCTCTGGTGAGCATATGTGTCCTGTAGAAAATTAATAATAATACATAAAATTGAATAATTCTTTTTTTAAAAAGTTGTGAAGAAAGCCACTAAATATTTTGAATGTTCTCAACACAAGATAATGACAAATGGTTGAAATGATGAATATATTGATGACCCTGATTTAATCATTACTCCTTCTATTCTTGTACTGAAAAATCACATTATATTCCACAGATATGTGTAATTATTACATGCCAATCAAAATTCATTGAAGAAAAAACATTATAAATAAAGTGCATTAAAGGCAAATTCTAAAAGGGCATGTTTCAGTCTCTCTAGTTCATTATTCCATTCCTGGAATGTAGAACAGTTACTAGCACATAGCAGGTGCTCAATATATATTTGTTGGAAGAGCAAGATAAATAAAAGTCTTCACTTAATGCAAAATGTGTATATATTCAATTTCAAAATAACTAAGAGCAGTTGCAATTTCACATGAGATGGGCACTAAATTTATACCTAAAAGTCTGACATGTTTTAATAACATGTTTTGCCGTCTGGACCTTGTCTAAATGTCCTCCATGTCTAAATGTCTTGTATTATTCTCTCCTTGCTCAGTCAACTCTCAGCAAACTCATTTCCTTTCTGATTATCAAAAACCTACACTTTTCTCCACCTCCAGATCTTCATATTTAATGTTCCTTTGACATTGAAGGTTATTTCCTCAGAGTTTCATGTGGTTACCCCCATCTTATCCTTTGTTCTTAGCTCCAAAATTTACCTTCTCAAAGACACCTTCCCTAACTGCATAGGACAAGATCCAACCCAGGATCCCTAATTTCCAGTGCTCCTATCCTATCACCTTGACTAAACCTTAACCACAAGCTGATACGATATTGTTGAACTATTGGTTTGTTATTGTTTGTCACTTTCCATTTTGGTATGTGACTTTCTTGACAGCAGAGCATATTTGTCGTATTCATCTCAGTGTCTTGAACACCTAGACCAACACCAGAACCCCTGTTATGCATGTTTAATAATTTAATGTTAATATTTGTACTCATACTTGTGTTTATGTTTAATATATACATTTAATTTAAACTATGTCAAGAGAATTCTTCTTTATTTTCTCTTTAAAATTTACATGGGTGAAGCTAAACTCATTGAATCAATAATCCCCTGGTGGCAACAAACACAGTACAGAGGAGAAAATGTTTGTCCTATGTGATGTGGTTTGGGGAATCCAAGCTTCTAAGTATCATAGAGAGTGTTACATTGATATAAATGGCATCAGTTGTCAAATTAGAAATATTTAATACAAACATAAGAACAAAAATTGAAAAAAAGTAGACAAATGATTAAGAAGTCTCCAAATATATATGTTTAGAATCCTATGGAAAATAGTGTGAGATGGTAGCTGAACAGGATAATGCAATGCTCAGTGAGGCAACCCTGATGGGAAGGTTCCCATCATGTCCAGAGACCTTCTGGAATACTCATGTGGCCATGATCTGGGGCTGGTTGAGACTAGGGATGGGCCACCATAGAATGCTGTTTTTCTCTCTCACTCACATATGGAATAAACAAACAAACAAACAAACTTTAAAAAAAATCCTGTGGAAAAAGAAATTGATTTTTTTTAATTAAAATGCATGGTATCATAGAAATGATACCATGCATTTTAATTAAAATGAACTGAACTAAAATTATAAGTAATCATAGGCCTCCTACTGCAAAAACCTGCTGTCTATTGTGCAGTTTAGGCAAGTTTAAAAGAAATGTTTTGAAGCCTCTATGTGTTCTGTTCATTTGAAGCATGAAACAATAGCCACAGTGGCTTTTTACACTGTCGAACAGAATTTTTGCTAATTCAGGATAGAATTACTAGGTGCATGAGCTGTATCTTCCTTTTTCAATATGATACAGGGAGTAAAAATGTTTCAGCCAAACAACAGATGATCCATTCCTTCCTGTTTCATTATAACATGTTCTGTGGTTTTAAAGACACTGTTTCCTCTTTCTTCTTAGACTCGGTTCAATGTTGCAGCAAGTCATCATTTGTGGAGTACATATCTTCTGAGGGTTGGGAAGCCTACGTTATTAGCATGACTGAGAAAGCAGACTGAAAGAAAAATCCCCTGATGATACAGGTAGTATGTGGAAAATGAATATAATTAATAATGAAGATTTAAAGAGTGTTTTTTTTCTTTTCATAGAGTTCTTTCATACACATCTCTCCCTTTGTTTTTTGTTTTTTTAATTTTCCAAAAGGACATTTGTGCTCTCTAAAGAGAGACAGAGAGAGAAAGAGAAGAAGAAGAAAGGACGCCTGCTTCAGTGGGGTGTGTTCATGCCGCAGTCCCTTCTCCACCATTTCTCTGTGTTGTCAGGATCTTGGGTGCACATGTACTTGACACTGGCATGGTTTTCAAGCTTCCAGGGTCAGGATTCAAAATGATTGATCAGCCATGTGGGATCCTACTCCCATAACCAGGAGGCCACAGGACTAACTCTATTATTCATTTGCTCAACTGACTTTAAAAATGATCCTGTAAAGATCCTGTAAAAATGATACTGTAAAACTAATCCTAGATAATCTTAGAACAGGTACCAGTATTACGTTATGAGTAATTTAAAAGTACTTATTTAATAAAAGTATGGAGGGCCCAGCCTGGCAAACTGACCTTTAGTACGAGAGGCCATATAGTCAATCACAGGTTTGGATCTCTGAGTGCATGTGAGAACACACGGGGCACATGCGTACATACCTAAGATCCTGAGCTGTGGGGAGAGTGAAGGTGATCACAAGACCCTGTTGAAGGTTTCTCTCTCTTCCTCTCTCTCCCTCATGCATATGCACGTGTCTTCTCTCATCAATACAATAAATAATGTTTTAAAAAAAATCGAAAGATCTGTGAGGGAAGTAAGACTTCTTGCTCTCTGAATCTGCGCTTAAAACCACAGGAGACACTGGAGGGACCCCCTCCATAGCTTCAAAGAGTTCAGTCAACTTTGGAAGGCTAAAATTATTCAGAAAATTGAAACAGGACAAAATTAACAGGATAGCAGGAGCCAGGGATTTCAGTACTTTTCAACTTTCAGAGTGGCACCCAAAGGTTGATTCAGAAGCATTTCTGTATCTGACCATTAATCCAACTGATTCCCTCTGTCTGAAATCTGGTATATATTGCTAAAACTTATTTTTAAGACACTGTTGATTTTCCTCTGGTGAACTCTTCATAAAAGGTAGAATAATGAAAGTTCAGAAAGATGAGAGTTTATTAAAATTACAGAGCTGGTTGAAGGATTCTCTTTGTGCCTATTGACTAATAATTGTTTATGTGCATATATGATATGCATACATTATATGTATAAAACCTTGTTTTCACTGTAGTCCTAAAGCTCGGTGGTAGGGACACAACAATCACTTCCATGTCTATGTGTCTTGCCATACCTGATTAGAACAAAATCCAGGTGCCCTTACAACACAGAGTTAGGATTATATTGTTTCAAGTAGCACAGAGAGAAGAGAATCAGTTGGAGAAAAACATGAAGTTCAGAATGATAGGGAAAAGATATGCATGGTATTTGTGGTTGTGTTGGTAGTGTCCTGGCTCCAAGTGAGTAATAGGAAGGAGAAGTTGAAAGGTTGGTTGGCTTAACTTGAAGATCTACTTTTTCATAGTTAAGACAACATACTTTTAGCTTAGAGTTTTATCTTCAAGTCTCTCAAGGATGTTTGATAAGTATAATTTAAGGATATCTTTTAAGAAATGTCTCAATTTCCAGGCACCCTTCAACTGATTATTTCCTCATAGTCCTTCAATTCTTCCATAAAGTTGGCGTGAGTCATAAATATTGAAATTTTTCTCATGATTCTTAAAATTGAGAATTCAGAACAACATTATCTAAATCTTTGATCTCGGGGAATCTTCATGATGTCTAATTTATAGAAATAATGTTCATCCTAACTTCCTACAGGAATGCACTTAGTATATAAAACAATTACAACCTGTAAATAAAAATAAGCAAAGCATATAGAATGCATAATACTAGATAAATCTCATTCATTTCTTGTTAATTTAAGAAAAATCATTCTTTTTACCTTTGTGTTGAAATGCTTTCTCAGCTGCATTAATACCTACTAATAAATACCATCGACTAAATAACATTCAAGTTACATTAGGAAACTCAGGGTAAAAAATATACGAAAGTCATCTACTAAATAGTAATACAATATCTATAGATTCAAATGGTATAAATCTATAATGTAGTGACTATCAGTCTAACATTTTATTGAAGTCAGAACATATAAATCAAAGTCAAAATATATAAATTTTTTAGAAGTTCCTGCCTTAGGGCACATGCGCTCACTGGAGAGTAAGAGATAGAGACATTGAGAAAGTGAGAAATCAACCCCCAAGGGGAATGACCATGCTACAACACCCTCTCCTCCACTTTCCTCATGGGATCCTGGGCACACACACACATTTCCAGAGTGATTTTCAAGACACTGGATCTGGGCCTCAAACTGATTAGCCATGTGGGAGTCCAGCGACATAATCACCACACTATCTGCTGGCCCTGGAACATATACATTTAAAAAAATATGCTGATAATGCTCATTCTCTTGATGTTTTTTTTTTTTTTTATTTCTAAAACAAAAAAAACTACATTATCTCTAAGTGTCTCTGTGATTAAAACAATAATAGTAATTGATTATGTGTTACTTGCTCTTTTATGAACTGTTAATAGCACTGAAATTATATAAAGAAAAGGTAATTTGATATTTATTTTATTTTATTATTTTATTTTTTTTTTTTTTTTGCTATAGGATGAATCACTCACCAGAGAGAGGCAGAGAGAAGGAAAGTGAAAAATCACCCCCAGGGGAAGATGGCCACACCACACTCCCTTCTCCTGTCTCTTCTCATGATTTTTGGGCACACTCACACGTTTCCTGTTTTCAAACCACCAGTTCCAGGATTTATACTGTACAGTTGGCCATGTGGGATCTAGCACCTTAACCTCCCTGCCACCTGCTTGTCCCTTAGCATTTATTTTTTAAATTTGCTTGAAAGTTTATGTATTTCTTCCATTAGTGAGAGAGACCAAAAAGAGAAAGAGAGAGAGAGAGACAAGTACCTCTCAACGTGATCTTCATACTGCAATTTTCTCTCAGCATCAGCCAGCCAGGGTCATGGGCAACTTGTCCTGGCCTCAGGACCTTTCCATGTGGGTCAGCCTTCCAGAGCTCTGCAATACCACTCTTCCACCATCTCGGCCTGACATGTTCTACTAAAGTGCTAATATGTAGGACAAATTTGAAGGAGGGCTTCTTTTTGGTGTAAATTGCTTATAAAAGATTGATTTATTCAAATTAAGGACTCCATTGAAGTCCCTATAATAGGCCATTAATTCCCTGTTTAGTCAGCAAACATTTACTGAGTACCTACTCAATGCTAAATGGCCAAGGAATAACGATAAATATGACAAAATTTTTGTCCTCCAGATGTTAATGGCCCAGAGCCGTGATAGGAATGTAAATGAAAAGAAGTATGCTACTACATGACAAGTGTAGTGGTAGAGTTAATTGGAATAGAATGGAAACTGGAATGCAAAAGGGTCAATTATCATCTAGGGAATATAGGAGAGAGAGAATTTCTACTAGTTAAGTAGAAAGGAATTTGAGGAAAGGGTCAGAGGAAGGTAAAGGAGTGAAATGGTGAAGCCACAGAAGTATAAAGGAGCATTGTCTTGTGAGTACGCCACCATTGATCCTGTGGGACAAACCCCAACAGTGACATTTAAATTTTGCCTGTGTGTTTGCTATGTCCATGGAATTCAGACACTGAGGAAACAAAGCTAATGCAATAAGGAAAAGAAATCTAATACAATCTTTAAACATAATGGTCATTTGATCATGAAAAAATTCCTGCTGAATACATATGGCAAATTTTTTTTTACAGAATTTAAAAAATCATATATGGAATATATGATAGTATATATATATATTATATATATAATGTGTGTATGTACATATATGTGTGTGTGTGTGTGTGTGTGTGTGTGTGTATATATATATATATATATTATATATATATAAATATAATTATACCTTCCTCAAGAACATTTGCCTCTCCACTTTAGATAAAAACTTGTAATAAAGCTGCAATATAGTTTAAGAACCAAAATAGAAAGAAGATGGAAAAATGATGGCAGCAAGTGATGTGGTGGTTAAGGTGCTGGATTACCTGACTGATTATGGTTCAAGTCCCAGATCCAGCAGCTTGAAAAATCACACTGGGTATGTGTGCATGCATGCCCAAAATCCTAGAAGGAGTATGGAGAAGAAAGAATTGTGGCATGGTTATGCCCCCCAGGGATGATATCTCCTTTTCCCTCTCTCTCAGTCTCTCTGGTGAGTGCATGCACCTTGAAGCAAAAATCTAAAAAAAGAAAAAAAAAAAAGAGAGAGAGAGAGAGAGAGAAAAGAAAGAAAGATGAAAAATGTTAACTTCCACTGTGCTGTCTCTAGATAATTGATGCATGGTTCTGTCTACCCAGCATCTTCATTAGTGAGCTAAAAGAGGGTGTAAATAACACCAAACTAATGATATTCACAGACAATAACAGATTGGAAACCGTCTCTCTTCACTGTTGACTGTGAAGTCACAACAGGGAGACAGAATAGCTTAGAAATATTAGTAGACACTTAAAGTGAGAGAAAACATTTAACTTCAGATAAGAAAAGGAGCAATCATAATCTGAAGAAGAATACAATATACAGAAAGTAGCTATGCCAAGTTTTAGTAATATACAGAGCCAAAGGACATTTTTAAAAATCTCTAGAATTCCTCTCATTATATCTGTACATACCATATAAATTAGATAAGTAAACTATGCATGATTTTCAAAGCATTTTTGTACAAAAATGAAATCATACTTTAATTTCATTGTCCCCTGAACTTTTTGACATTTCCTTATATTGTGATCCATGGGAAATGAAAACACCATATGGGAAACATACAAATTAATGCCTTAAGCTTTACATTTATCCAAATGTATATATCCACAGAAAATCCCTTTTTCCAACCAAGAATTCACTGTTTTACCCAGTTGCAGTCCCTTTTCCAACAGTACAATAGGTATCCATTTAGAGAACTCAAATCTCTTTTCTGCTCAACTCTATCCTTGAGTGAGAAATATATGTGTCATTATTTCTGGGTTATTTGCATCTTATGATCATCTGTCCATAGAAAGGAATGCAGGCTTTATTAGAGGTCCTGGTGCTTATCTCCTTGTCCTATGACCAGCATCAATAAATCAGAAATGAGCGTGTCAACCGAGAGAAAGGTGGAGCATTTTAAGGCACGTGCAGGGAGACTGCCCCAGGGTTACTTTGGCGCAGTTTCGCCTGAACCCTAGGGCAGCGGGACTCTGTGCACTTCTACCACCCCATCTTTATGGAACAACCCAGGATGTGGCTTCAGATCTATTTAGAGCCAACCTAGAAGGTATTTCAAGAAACAAAACAGATGAGAAAATAAAAGATTTTTGAATGTATGTGCCACACTTAAGAGAAAGAATGATCCAGTTAGTAGGTTATGTAAAATGGACTGGCAGGACAATGAAGGCGGGGAGGATGTGGCCACTTGTGGGTGGCATTGAAGGTCAGACTGAGAATTTAATTTCATGGACCAGAGAAAGAATTGAGCATTTCTGAGAAATGAAATCACAGAAGCAGAAAAGAAAATTAAGAGGTTCGATCTGGCAGGACTATGTAGGATGGATTTTTGAGGGAAAGGGCAAGAAGAAAGATCAATTTGGTTGTTGTGAGCTAGGATTTCTCCAAGACTGAGCTGTGAAATACTAATGAGCTGAGAGTTGCTCTCAGTCAGGGCAGGGTCTGACAAAGGTTTCGTAAGGGGACCTAATCATAAAAAGTTGGGGGGAGATCTGATCTAGGTTTGGGGGAAACTAAATCAAATACAAGTTAGGGAGCCTTCTTTAAGAAACCCAACACAAAATCTTGAAAAAAATAATTATATAAGTAAAGTGCCTTAAAAATTAAGTATCTGGGCCAGCTCCTTAGCCTAGCAGTTATGAGACCTGGGTCCCACATGACCAATTGTGCAGTTCAAATCCCAGTCCTGGCATCTTGAAAAACATTCTGGGTGCAGGTATGTGCTTGCCGCAAATCCCAAGATGGACATGGAGAAGGGATTTTGGCCTGACCCTGTCTCATTGAAGGGTGCTTTCTCCCTCTCTCTTTCTCTATTTCTGTCTCTGGTGAGCACACATATCCTCTGGCAATTTTTTTTTTAAAAAAAACTAAGCTTCCATCTCTGATTGCAGTATTATGTGATTCAGACTTTGGTAACTACACAATATAATTTTTTCATAAATGGCAAACTTTTTCAGTGTTTGGAATTTGCTACCCTAAATTCTTATCTTTTAGTCTCTCAGATAAATACACTAAAATAAATATCAAAGAATGGCACAAAATTATTTTTCAAATTTACATGTTTTGACTGGGATGAAGAAATTAAAATTATTAAGTCATTTATTCTATCATTCAACATATGCATTAAGATCTTATCATTTTCTAGACACCGTTAGACCCTGGTAATGCTATGAAAAACACATTTTTAAAAAAATGAACAAAAAACAGAAATACTTCCAGGTTCTACGTAGCTCACCTTGGATGTGGGAAGGGTGAGACAGCTTGCTATTTTCAAAGTAGTCATTTATTTATTGACTGTGTTCAATGTGTAAAATATACGTTATAATGTTAGTCTAAGCGTTATTTCACTATAATGTCATTGGTTCTTTCTAGTGGGGAATACTTTCTGTTTTATAGCCATGGCCATTATTCATAATGGAGCATAAAGATCAGGTGTAAGTTTAACTGTAGAAAAAAATCAACAACATTTACCAAAAAGAAACAGACTGTTTCCAATGAAAGAAACTATACCTTAGATTTGAGAGAGCATAAGTAGAATCTACAATAAGTGACAGAAAAATGGCATTAGTGATTTTAGATTAAAATCAGATTTGTTGTTGTTCTTAGTCAACAATAGATCGACCTTCTGAGGATGGAAACTATGCTGAGGCTAAAAATATATAGTGAAGTTGGAGAATCTGAAGGGATGGAAACTGCTTTAAGAACCAAGGATATACAGTATATATATTGAGTGCATAGAACCTAAAAAAGAAAAAGAGAGAGAGAGACAGAAATAAGTTACATAGCTATGTCCTTTTCTGGCTTTTGTACAGAAAACAAAATAAAGTTATTACATGCTTTAAAAAATAAAAGTATAAAAAAAAGTTCACTCTCTGGAAAATACTTGTTGATAATTCTGATAGCTCTGTCAGTATGACTTTATAGTTAAGAGAATTTAAAACATATTCTGTGTTACTTGTGACACATTCCTTACAATCCCAATAAATGAGTATAAGCATTGATAGGACTCAAATATCACAAAAGGGTCATCAACAGTGTTTCTCAACATTAAATAAAAATTTCCTCCTAAGGAGACTTTTAAAACATAATTTAACTATTATATTATCTAAGGCTTTTTTTTTTTTTCCCCTCAGAACCAGTTTTCTCAGGGGCCAGCAGGTGGCATGGTGGTTAAGGTGCTGGTCTCCCACATGGTTGACTGTGCTTTGAGTCCTGGACCCAGTGGCTTGAAGGTCACACTGGGCACGTGTGTGCTTGTGCCCAAAATCCCAGGAGGGGGTTGAAAGAGAAGGGATTGTGGCATGGTCATCCCCCCTTGGGAATAGTTTCTCACTTTTCCTCTCATTGTCTGTTGCTGTCTCTCTCCATTTTTTATTTTTTTCCCTATGGCAAAAAAATAATAAAAAATGAATTTTCTTCCTTTGGGCAATATTACCACCATTATGAATGCATGAATTATAATTGTCATCTTTTTAGGTCATTTCTAGATTTGTGAAAAGAATCATTTGTGTATTTAAATATAAATTGCTACTATCATATTTATAAGCTCATATATAGATTCAGAAATCTTTTTTCCACTTTTACTATAAGCTGGAATGTGAAGTCTTGTAAATGAGGAACGATGTCTCACTCACAGTTGTTTCTCTACACCTTTCTCAAAGTCCTTCTTACAGATGCTGCCAAATAAAGATTTGATGGGGACCAGCAGATGGCGAAATGGTTACATTGCTGACTCGCACATAGTCGGGCATGGTTTGAGTCCCAGACCTAGGGACTTAAAACTCACACCAGGTGTGTGTGTGTGTGTGTGTGTGTGTGCGTGCCCAAAATCCAGAGAGGAGAATAAAGGAGAAGGGATTGTGGGGTGGCCATCCCCTCTCAGGGGGTGATTTCTCACTTTCTGTTTCTCTCTGTCTCTCCAGAGAGTGCACGTGCCCTATAGCAAGAATCTCTGAAAAAAATAAATAAAAAGATTTGATGAATGTACAATCTACAGGAAAAGCAAAATTCCCTTCGTGTTTCTTACATAACAGTTCTAGAATGAGCTATATCACTCTGTAATGTGCTATACCACATCTGGATCTAGCTGCATGACAAAATTGCTACTTAAAGTAAAATAAGCACTTCTAACTTTACTTTTTAAGAGACACTGTAACTATAGAATAATGATGTTAAAAAGAAAGAACTGCATCTTAAAGCTGTCTGTTTCTAATGTTATTCAACAGTAAGCAATTTTTAAAATATTTTCTTGCTTAATTTTATCAGCCTTAAAATGAGATTAGTAAAATATTCTCCACTCCTTGTTTGAGTTCCCTCTCATGAAACTGGAGTAGGAGTGACGGATCCAGTAGAATGTAGTGAGAAGCCTCAGGGTTATCCACAATGGTTACCTGCAGCAGGAAGTGCAGTTGCAAAGGTTCTAAGGCATACCTAAGTGCATGTTCAACATCAAAAACACAAAACCCATTTTTTTCTTAGTTATAAGGAAACAGAAATAGCTAAGAAAAAGAAAGAGCAAAAAAGAGAGACAGAGAGAACTCCAAAATGTCAGGAATAAGTTAAGTTCAGGAATAATAGGAGGTAAAGAGCTAGAGAAAAAATAAAACAACAGTAGGACAAAAGAAGGAAATAAAGCAAGGAAGCACAGCAAGAAAAAATGAGAGGAGGAAGGGAGAAAAGAAGGGAGGAACCTGTTTTCTATAAATAAGACTTGGTCTCCAAAGCTCACTTTTTAAAGAAAATTATTTTATTTACCTTTTTTAAATTATTATTATTTTCCAGCTTGACCAGAGAGAGAGGGAAAGTGAGAAAGCAAGCCACCAGGTCTGAGACTTGAAGCATTGTTGGCCATGTGGGAGTCCAGGTAGGCAGATACTTTTGTAGAATTAATAAGTAATGCTTATCTACAAGTAACTTCTTGCCAGCTAGGAAGAAACAGACAGGTAGAAAAGGATTAATGAATGATTATACTTCCCAGTAAAACTAATCTTTTAGGAATACTGTGGTAAAAATTATATATATATATATATATATATATATATATATATATATATATATATAAAATAAAGAAAGGTGCCAAAGTTAGCCAGTAGAAATATGTTAGGCTAGTTATGAGTAGCTAAACAGTTCAGTCAAGCCAACAGTAGATAAAGAAAGCAAGAAGAGAATGCATGCAGAATTGTGAAAGAGTCTGCATATTCGAATGACAAGAATGAGAGCAGACAAGAGTATTGTTGGAAATTAACTGGACTCAAACATTCATCACACCTTTTCACTCTGATATGGACGTCTGCCCTAATTGATACTGAGCAAGGGTATCATAATGAGGCCAGTCTCAGGAAAAGGAAAATAAATAGAGAAACAATGACCATATTTAAATGAGGTAAATTGAAGTAAAATAGTCACAAGTATGGTCCATCTGGCATGACCTAGGCGAATGGGCTAGGGAAGTGTGTGGCAAGAGCTATCTTTCAGAAACTAGTATAAAAATAAAAGTAGAAACTAGTATAATGGAGAAGAATGCTATTTAAGTGCAAAATAGCATCTACTTTCTGCTTACCTATTGTTTTGGTTTTTCTGTTTCCCTTCCCGCTATAGTCAAGTCAGTACAGATATTAAATTTTGTATTTATATATTCACAGTTTTTTTTTTTTTTTCCCATTCTTCTCATCTAGAAGAGATCTGAAAGGAATCATGAAATGGAATGACCAAGATATGGAATCTTATCCACCAGGTGTGTGGGTTCTGAGAACCCTGGCAGCAAATCCGTTGCTTGGACCTTCACCTAGCCCTTAAACTTTCCTTGGTTAAACTCACTCAGGAATGAACTAGATCAGGGATCAGCAGAAGAAACAAAAGAATCCCTGAGAGTTTCTGTTATTACCTGTTTAGGGTGTTCCAGAATCAAGACCAATAGGGTGTGTGTGTACATGCGGTGTGTGTGTGTGTGTGTGTGTGTGTGTACATATGTATAGATATAGCTATAGATACCTAGATATTTAGATATTTAATTTAAGAAGTTGTCTTATGTCATTGTAAAGTCTTGGTGTGTCCAAAATGTGATGGTATGGTGAGCAGGCAGGAGATTCAGGGAAGAGTTTCCATTTGAGGTCAAAGATCACTTGCTGGTAGGATTCTCTTTTGCTCTAAGGAAGACAGTATTTGTTCTATTCCAGCCTTCCATTGATTTACTGAGGGCTAGTCACTTTAGAAAGGGCAATATGCTGGACTCAAAGTCTGGCAACATAAATGTTAATCCTGCCCGACAAACATCTTCACAGAAATGACAAACATTATTTAATGTTTGGTCAATATCTGAGCACTGTGGCCCAGTGAGTTCACATGATGCTAATCATCACACTGCCTATAGAAACGCAAGTTATTCTCAGTAGAATTGGATAGGAAGGATCAAAATAAAACTTCCTTGAGAACTATTCAGCGGAAAATTTACAGTATATGAAGAGAAATATTAAATATCAAACTCTATTAGACTCTAGAATTTAGAGAATTAGAGAGACTCTTCAAGTAGATACATAAATGTAAATTTACGTAGTTTGTTTACATGAGTATATTTGGACACGTATACTTGTCTGTTTACCAATGGACTAATTAAGGTCTACTCAAATTTTTGAAGTGTTTTTCCACATTGTATTATGTATAATAATAGCACCATTCCTTCAGTTCTTCAGTCATAACCATTCAAATAAACTCTGGCTACTCGCAAAATTTCCCAAATAATTTAAGTTCTGCCCTTCTCATCTCTTTCTCAAGTAGTTTCAAGGAGAATTTTATTTTGGATATCAAGTTACATACTTATCAATTATCTTGGCATTAGTTTTACTCATATGGATTTTTATTTCTCCAATCAATGCCTTTTCCTTCATGAAAAATTCTGAGCTATCACTAGCTGGAAGCACTGTTTCTTTTTTAAGAGTTCCTTAGGCGTTTAGAAAGTACTCAGTGAACATTAGCTTATTGAACACATCCTCTCTGTAATCATTTATACGAACATCAAATCCATTTTATGCACATCAGTATGGGTTGTTAGTAACAAAAGTGAACTGCCATATCCTAATTTAAGTTTGTTATTAGCAAAAGTAAATCATCTAAGTTTACTTTCGCCCTGCCCCGAGGACAAAGTAGGTGTTAAACACTCAGATTCCGTCAGAAGGGAGTGTTTGCAAATGAAAACTTTTGTCATAAAGCAATTTATGTCCCTTCATTAAAATTCATCCCAGGACACATCGGCTAGGAGATGAGATGATCTAGTGTCAGTTCTGGGTGACCACACTAGCTGTAAGAACAGGAAGGCTGGTAGTGAGTCAGGGCTTTCTGCAGTGGTGGGGAGAAGTACACACAGGGATTACCAAGCACAGAAATAACCCCATGTGGCAGTCACTGAGATATTAGATTGTCATTATACCTTTGTAGCATTTGAAGGGTATGCAGGTTCTCTTACATAGTGCTATTTTGATTGCATCCTTGAATAAATTCCATTTATTCCATGGAATAATTGAAGACTGATTTCCCTTTTATAATAAAGATAATGACAGGCTCAGTCTTAGTAGCTTTACTGGTTGAGGCTACTGTCTGGCAGGCTGAGGCCATGTGGGAGACCTAGGTTCAGTTCCCTGCCTACCCTAACAAGCTGGGCATGATGGCATGTACCTGTAGTCCCAGCTACTGGAGAGGCTGAGGCAGGAGGATTGTGACATAGCAAGAACCTTTCTTAAAGAAAATCTAGTGTTGAGGGGATTCAGTGATTTGCTCACAAATAAGCTTAAGAGCAAAGTCTCTAACCCAGGCATTCAGACTCTCAGCTTAGTGTTATGTCTATTGATGTCTGTTTAATTACTAGACTCACAAGTTTGAATAAGAACAGCATCAAATCGTTTCTGGATTATTCTGTTTATGTAAAAAAAAATCCATTTAAAAAGGTGAAGACACAGTTAGAACTTTAGAAATGCATAGGGTTTGAAAAAAGCCGAAACTATGGAAACTATGTAATGCAATACATATGATTCCCTGAAGGGTTAAATGAACATCTAGAATGCATAACAGTCATTACTGAATAGCAAAAAATGTTCCCAAAAAACTGGAGTAGTGAATGAAACTGCCTTAAAAGATCCTTGCTTTAAATCTCTCCTAAGTGATTTTTCATAAAAGTGCCAAGTCTAATGAATATGTATTATTTATGTTAAATAGTCTAGCCACAGTCTGATAGAATGTAAGACTCATTTCTAGATGCAGTTTTTTTTTAACTTATGTTCTCCAATTTGCTTATTTGTAATATGGGGGAATTTTGGTGAGAATAAGATAGTACATATAAAATGCTTAGCACATTGTAAGTGTTTAATACAACTTAGATTTTCTTTTATTTGTCTGGAGAGTTTCTACTGTTTTCTTGGTCATAATATTTCTATTCAAGGTCTCCCTAAACTTCATTAGTTTAGAAAACTGTTATCTAAATTATAAATATTTATGCATTTATCTCTTTTTAAATTGGGTTGTTTTATTGGTTCTTTGCTTTTTATCTACTTTATATGTTTATTCATTTCCTTACACTGCTATATCTTTGAGCCAAGAGAATAAGAGTTTTTTTCCCCCTGTGGTACTTGATTTTTTTTTTTTAATTAGAGATTTTTGCTATAGGGCATGTGTGCTTTCTGGAGAGACAGAGAGACAGAAAATGAGAAGTCACCCCCCCCCCCCAAGGGAAATGGCCACACCGCAATCCCTTCTCCTCCATTCTCCTCTCAGCATCCTGAACACGCATGTATACGCACCTGGCATGAGTTTCAAGCTGACAGGTCCAGGATCTGAATCTAGTTGACCATTTGGGAGTCCAGTGTCTCAACCACTATGCCACCTGCTGGCCTCAAGGTACTTGATTTTTGTGTAAATCTGGGCTACTCTTTACACATTTTTCCTCCCTTCTGTGCTGCAGAAGAAGCTTTCCACTGATCTCTCCTCCCTCTCTTTCAGCCCCCAGGGACTCACTTCTCAAAAGTTAATGAAATTTTTGCAGCACCTGTAATTCCTGGCACATGACAATTACTTCCTAAGTATTAACTTCCCTCTTCCCTTTAAACAAGTTTGGGGGTTGGGAGGGAAGCTCTGTTTACAGTATTTTTGTAAGTTTTATTATTTTTTAATTCTTTCATGAGAGAGAGCATGAGCAAGAAAGCATGTGTAAGACAGACAGGTATCTAGACAGCATCTCATTACGCTGCATCCCCTTTCTCCAACCCTCTAGCCAATCAGGAACTTGGGTGCACGCACACATGTCCAGCAGGTTGGCTCCGAATTCAGAACCCATGGTTGGCTCTGTGGTTTCCAGCACTGCAGATTAGTACACTACCACCTGTGCCATTGGGGCTGCGCCATGGTTCTGTTTCATGGGCTTCAGTGGTAACTCTGGTATCACTGGTTTTCAGGTCCCAATTATCTTCTTGTTTCTGTTCTGGATAGTGGCCAAAGAGTCATGGATCCTGCCTCCTTGTTTTAGAGAAGAAAAGTTAAACAGAAGTTACTTCCCTACTAGGAAACAGAAGATCTTTTTGTATTTAGTGTTTTATGGTTCTTTTTCAAAGTGGATCATTCTCACACATTTGTGAGTAAAGGCATAATATAATTACACTTAATGTGCAAAAACAAAAATACCTATTTTGATCTCCACTATCAAAATAGACAAATCCTTTTGAAAGCATTAAAAAAAGTAACTCTTGGGACCAGCAGTTAGCGTAATGGCTATGTCGCTGGACTCCCACGTAGTCGACCGCGGTTCGTGTCCTGGACCCTGTGGCTTAAAACTCACGCAGGTGTGTGTGCGTGCGTGCCCAAGATCCCGAGAAGAGAATGGAGGAGAAGGGATTGCAGCGTGGCCATCCCCCCTGGGGGGTGATTTTCCTGCCTTATGCATATATAATTCCATTAATAAAAGGCAGAGGTGAGACTGTGTCAAACAAATAGTAAAATCATTTTTATTTTCAAGGGATATAATAGGCTTCAGTTTTTCTGGTGTGGAGGGCTACATCATGGCACTATTCACTACAATAGCCAAATATGCAGTGTTCGCCAACCAGTTTGCATATTCTTTTATTCAGGAATTTAGGAGCAGCTCCAAATGTTCACAGTCTCCAAATGAACAACATAAGACTCAATCTCCTCAATAACTAGGACAATGCCATGTGGCTTCTCCACCCTGTGTCCACTCTCCGGGTAATGAATATGTTCTTTTTTGAGACTGGCCAGGAAACATATTATATGGAAAAAGAAAGTAAATATAATGTCCTCCCCCAGGCTTCTGGTAATTGTGCTCAGAGACTAATGTCATAATGCAATCTAGAGAAGAGAGAGAAAACCATTTTAAGCAGGAAGTTTCTGATTTCATGGAAATATGTGAAGAAAACCAGGTTTACTCTTCCTTCCTAAGAAGGAACTTACTAGAATCATTGAGGTAGCTTTATTTGCAAGACACAACTATTCTTCTCCCCCATGGAAATTCTGATCTATTAATTTAGGTGGGGATAGAGCAAATGTACATTGGACAGGTCCCGCTGTGACTCTGAGAACCCTACCCTTCCCTCCTCCTTTCTCCCAGCTCTGGTGTTGGAGTCACTGTTCTGGATTAATGCAAGATACCTTTCTCATGGAATGTGGAGCTAAGTAGCTCTGTGTGATGATTCTTCCTTAAAAATCTATGACTCACTAATTTTTGTTTGTTTATTTATTTATTTATTTGATGTAAGAAAGTATGGCTTTATTGCAAAGTACAAAGCAAGGAGAGCGGGCAGCTCATGCTGAAAAGACCTGGTCTCCTCAAGATGTTCCCCATGTGCATTTTTAAGGGCAAAATTAATGGTAGTGGTCCCAGGCACATGATCAGGTCAATGATTGTTTCAGGAGGGCATGATCATCTCGTGGGCATTCCTGATTGGCAAGGCCTGAGATAATCAAATTTCTGTTCAGATTTCTGGAGCCATTCAGCCTGTGGTCTTTGATCTCACAGCCAGTAGTTTCCATTCTAAAAACATCTTACATATTGAAATGAAAACCTTATCTTTCCCCTAAGTGAGAGTTTTAGAGGTGGTTTGTTTTTTTTAAAAAAAAACTTTCTTTTTAAATTTAATTTTCATTGTTGTTTCAGTTTGACAGAGAGAGAGAAAAGGCAAAGTGAGAAAGCAAGCCACCAGGTCAAGACTTGAACCACCGTCAGCCATGTGGGAGTCCAGTGCCTTAACCACCACACCACCTGCTAGTCCCAAGTTTTAGAGATTTAATAGCCTTCATTCATGGCAAATATTGTTTCATTACCATAACTAAAATCTGAACTATTTTGGTATTTTTAAAAGGAAGGCGTCTTTTGTTTTGTTTTGTTTTAAGAGGATTTTATGGTTTTTTTTGTTGTTGTTGTACTTATTTATTTATTGCCATAGGATACATGTATTTGCCAGAGAGAAAGAGACAGAGACAGTGAGAGAGGGAAAGTGAGAAATCACTCCTGGGGGATGGGCATGCTGCACTCCATTCTCCCCCAAAGTCCTGTCTGGAGACTTTGGGCACACACACACACACACACACACACACACACACACCAGTATGCTTTTCAAGCTGCCAATCTAGAATTTGAACCACCGTTGCCCGTGCAGGAATAGAGTGTGACCACCATATCACCGGCTGGCCCCTAAAAGAAAGTTTTTACTGAGTTCCTGTTTTATACCAGGGACTATGTTAAGCACATGTTTTCAGAAGTGAATAATCCCTCAGTATTTTCCTTTTAAAAGATTTAAGAACTGGTGGTAAAAGCACATATTTAGATATTTATTAACAAGTAACTTTTCTTTTTTTTTTTCCTTTTTTTTTTGGAGAGGTTTTTTTTTTTTTTTTTTTTTTTGCTATAGGGCGCGTGCGCTCGCCAGACAGACAGAGACAGAGAGATAGAAAGCGAGAAATCACCCCCAGGGGGGATGGCCACGCCGCAATCCCTTCTCCTCCATTCTCCTCTTGGGATCTTGGGCACGCACGCACACGCGCCCGACGTGAGTTTTAAGCCACCGGGTCCAGGACGCGAACCGCGATTGTGGGGGAGTCCAGCGACATAGTCATTGCGCTAACTGCTGGTCCCAACAAGTAACTTTTCTATACAACACTTGTTCTACTGGGCTTTTCTAGAGAAGATAAGCATGCTCTGTATTTTTTAAATATATATAAAATTGATAGTAAACATGGAATTTGTTATACAAAGTTTTCCTGAGTATCTTAGAATGTTAAATATCTAAGCGAGCCATTTATATAGAGATAAAAAAAAAAAAAAAAAACATGAAGTACGGAAAATTCTCCTGCCAATCTCTTTTTGTTTTAGCCTCCATTTCTCCCACAAAAATCACTCCACCCTTTAATTTTAAGGTGCTTCTATTGAAGTGTCTGCATCTTTTTTCCTTATCATTGTCCCAATTTCCACATAATCACTCATCCATTTCTCTCAGTCAAATATACACCATCATCTTTTGCATACCCTTGTTAAGATCTATTATGTTACATTCATATAATTCCATACCACATGCCAACATTACTTTCTGCTATCTCTTTCCACTTACAGATTGAAGGCCTTAGAGAAACGTCCATACTCAGTAGACCCAAATAGCCCAGAGAAATGATTTCTTATTTTACACATTGATCATTATAGAACCCAGGTACCTGGCACTGTGTATTCAATAAAGTTGATACATCTAAGACTGAAAAGATATTTACCTTAGCAACAAAGCCATATCGAGTTATACGTTTAGTGCAATAATGCAATTATCCTTTATTTTTTATATTTATTTGTCAGAGAGCACATGCACTTGCCAGAGAAAGAGACACAGAGAGAAAAAAGAAAGTGAGAAAGCATCCTCCATGAGGAATGTTTATGCCACAATCCCTTCTCCACTCCTCCCTCCTTTTGGGATTTTGGATGTAACATATCTGGCATGTTTCTCAAGATACTGAACCTGGTACTTAAACTGTCCAGTCAGCCCTGTGGGATCCCGCTGCCTTAACCATTATGCCATAGGTTGGCCCTACCCGTTATTCTAAGGACAATGTTACATTATGTTTACATCATATTGATACATCATATGAATAGGTATGTACATTATTTCCAGGATATTTCAAATGACTATTTGAGGGATATTTTAGATGAACATGTGGGGATAAAGTACAATAGAAACAATTATCTACACTGTGTCTAGTGTGAACACTACAGTCTTGAATCATTGGTCAAGACTGAAGTTTCCATGATGACTACAAAGACAGTTTAAAAGCCCTTCGTAGGGGACCAGCAGTTAGCATTATGGCTATGTCGCTGAACTCCCATGTAGCCGACTGTGGTTTGAGTCCCGAACCTGGTGGCTTAAACTCACGCCAGGCATGTGTGTGTGCGTTCCCAAGAGGAGAATGGAGTAGAAGGGATTGTGGTATGGCCATCACCCCTGGGGGGGGGGGGGGGGAGGTGATTTCTCGCTTTCTGTCTCTGTCTCTCTCTGTTTTTCTGGCAAGCGCATGCACCCTATGGCAAATACCTCTCAAAAAAAAAAAAAAAAAAAAAGCCCCTTCTATTTTACTGTTCTCTTTCTCACCCTTCCACTGTGTGTGACTCCTGACTTAAACAATAACAGACAGCGAGAATAATAAAACACAGGCTTTTTAATGAAATCAGGTTTGGTGCCGAGCCCTTTAACTTTCTGATCTGTTCGCAGTAGCTGTAAGTGCTGAGCAATCACTTTCAGCATCTCTCTGGAGAGTACAGAAAGACATTCCTTCTATCTTTGATCTGTGTCTTGTCACTAGAAATTATCTGCAAAAAATAAGTTCCACCAGAATTTCTTTTTACTAGTGCTATTATGATACCAAGAAGTAAAGTCTTTTCAGGTCCGTTGTTTAAAACCAGCGTTTGGGGACCAGCAGTTAGTGTAATGGCTATGTCCCTGGACTCCCATGTAGTCGACCGTGGTTTGAGTATTGGACCCGGTGGCTTAAACTCACGCTGGGTGCGTGTGCATGTGTGCCCAAGATCCCAAGAAGAGAATGGAAGAGAAGGGATTGCGGCGTGGTCATCCCCCCTGGGGGTGATTTCTTGCTTTCTGTCTCTCTGCCTCTCTCTGTCTTTCCGGCGAGCACACACGCCCTATAGCAAAAACCTCTCAAAAATTAATTAATTAACTAATTAATTAATTTAAAAAACAGCATTTGCTATGAGTACTCCACCTTAGCACTTCAGCGGCATCTAACGATACACAGCCTTTGCTAGGTGTAAATAGTTAAGGAGCATCCTAGAGATCTGGTCTCTGCCCTTTAGCTCTTATGTTTAAGATGGACAGCAATACCGTGGAGAAGTAGAACAGAAGGCCATAGTCGCTGTCGTAGTGATTCATTGATGAGAAAGGGTTGTTTTTTGTTTGTTTGTTTTTGGGTTTTTGTTTGTTTTCTTGTTTGTTTTTTTCCTCGTGCACAGTTTAAAATTAAGCGCCTTTTAAGGATGGGTAACTCAGCTGATTAGGTTACTCTGCAGAAGAGCAAGCCATTGCTGCATTTTTGTCACACTGGTGATTGCCAAGTCAGAGTGATGGAAACCAAGGGCTGCTCTGTGTATGCCTATAACACGTCCTTTTCAGGTGGGAGGTCTTACCGCTTTCAGCTGTCACGTCCCTTCTTTCATCCAACTGCTCTTAGGCCCTCAGGATACTCAGTGCAATAGTCTTACCAAGATAGTCAGTCCTCTTTCTTTACTTGGGGATCACCATTGCAAAAATCACATGTTTTCTAAAATCCCATTTGTGACATAGTCTTCTCAGCTACATGGAAAACCTAAGTTTACTATTGAGTTGAAAATTGGCACTGTGTACTTAACTTTAATCAAGCTACAAATCAACAGCCAGAGTGAATTGTTAATCTTACCAGGTCAGTGACTTACTGGGTATTTTTCTACTGACTGTACACTATACTCATGTCCTAGTCAGTTCAAGCTGTTCTATCAGAATACTATAGACTCGATAGCTTAAACAGCAATTTATTTCTCATAGTTCTGATGACCGGAAGTTCAATATCAGGGTGCCATGTGATTGGATTCTGGTGAAGGCCCTCTTTCTGGTTTACAGATGGCTGTCTTCTTCATATATCTTTACAGGTAGAGAAAGAGGAATGGCTCTCTTCTTATAAGGATATTGACCCATCATGGGGGCTCCACCGTCATAACCGAATAACCCTCCAAAGGCCCCACTTCCTACTTCCCATCCTATTGGTGGTTAGGGTTTTAATATATAAATTTGAGGAGCACATAAATATTTAGTTCATTGTAGCTCAGAACTGCTAAGGACTGGGAATTTATCAGACACAGTCCTGCCCTTAAAATGCTTAGAACATATTAAGAATTTGCATGGGGACAACCAGGTAGCATAGTGGTTAAGGCAATTGGATCCCATATGACCAAGAGCATGGCTCAAGTCCTGGACCTAGCTGCTTAGAAAATATTTCAGGCATGTGTGTGTATGCATGCCCAAAATTCCAAGAGGAGAATGGAGATTGCAGTGTGGCCATCCCCAGCGGGGAGGGAGGAGGATTTCTCACTTTCCCTCTTTCTTTCTCTCTTTCTGTTACCTTTCTTGTGAACACATGGACCCTATAGCCCCCCAAAAAATTTTTTAAAAAAAGCATAAAATAAATCAGTAGCAAAGACCAACTGACATTTGAAATCACTGATCTAGGAAATCACAAAACAAAGAAAATTCTTGATGTGAGTGAAGGAAAAGAGGAGAGAAAAAGTATGGCATAAGTTATATTTTCATGCCAGTGATTTACAGGTACTAGTGCTTATTTAATTTTTCATAATATTAGAAATAAATTTCTACACTTTATAAAACAGAAAACCAAGGATCAGAAAGGTTAAATAACTTAATCATGTCACAGTTGGAATTGAAATTCAGGTTTCTTGATTTTTTTTTATTACACTAGATTTTTTGGACTTTGTGAAGAAATTGAAACTTGAGGTGGAATAAGAAGTAAAGGATTTGAACTAGCAAATGCTAGTGAAGAGGCTAATTCTAGCCAGTGAGAATGGATGAGAGAAGTACAGAGATAAAAACACATATGCTATTTCAAAGGAAATAGTGAATAACTCACCTTCTCTGACACAGTAGTTTCTTTTTGTTCTAACAGTAAAATAAAACCATTCACTATTATTTGTATAGAGTTTAACATTTGCTGAGGAATTTTGCATGTATTATCTTGTTTAAGTTCATGATCACTCTATGAGTTAAGTAGGAGAGATATTTTCATTCATATCCTTTCATAAGTGAAAAACCTGAGGCAGAGATTTAGCCTTGAAACCAAGATCTTAAACTTAGTAATTGGCCTGGATGAAAATTGAACATAAATCTTTTGGCCCTAAAGTTCATACATTTTCCAAGTTATTTTTCAAATATCTTTGTATTGGGAATTTTAAACAGACTTGAGCTACAGTCAAGGAAATAACAACTGTATGTTTGTCTTTGACTCAGTGATTGAGTAACATGCTCTTGGGAGCCTTCTAACATTTCAGATTCTGCTGCTGTTATATATACTCCATTTTAACCAAAATCAATAACTTGCTATTTCAGGAAAACTATCACCTAAGAGCTGCATGATAATAATAATGACGCTATTTCACCACAAATATTAGATGCAATCACTATAACTATCACCACATTGTGTTTGAGATGGCCATGGCTTACAGAAATTAGGTGACTTGCTCAAATCTGGTACCTAGTAGACCTACTTGGACCCAAATTAGAATAAAGATCTTACTGAATGCAAAACCTCAGCGTTTTTTCTCCATAAAATTGTTATGAAGTAAATGAGTCAATGCCAGAAAATGGACTCATACATGAAAACTTGAAGAGTATGAGTTTATCTTTTATCCAGTGCTAAAAATCACCAGATCTCATCGACAGACAGTTGATGTTGCTGTCGTCAGCCTTGCTGTCATGGGAGGCTCTTGAAATCATGCTTTCTCTAGAGACTACTTATCCACTCTAATGCCCTGAACTTGCTGACCCAATGACCCAACCAGAATTCTGCAAGCCTTTGAGGCACAAGGGATCTACTCTCTCACAGCTAGATTGCATCAAAAAGGCCTTTTGTCTGGAATAATGGCTTTGCAGAACTCAGGGTGCACCTCTGTCAAGCCCAGTCAGAAACATCCCCAGGTACCCACCACCCAGAAGGAGTTTTGAAATCTACCATTTGTAGACCTATGGTCTGTCTATGGGACAGTCTTTCTCCTCTGAGACCTATAACATCATGATATATACCAATTTTGTTTTTCTTTCAGATTTCTTTTTTAAAAGAATTATTCTTACTAACTTTATTTTATTTTATTATTCATGTTAATTTGACCAGAGAGGGATAAGAAGAGAGAAAAGATGGTGGGAGTAGAAAGCAAACTGCCAGGTCCGGGACTTGAACCATGGTCAGCCATGTGGGAGTCCAGCGCCCTTAACCATCACGCCATCTGCTGGCCCCTGTTTTTCTTTCATATTTCAAAGGTGAAAAAAAACTCATGATACCCATCTTCCCAGTGAAAAGTGTGGAATGGTAGCCAGATGCCTCTGTCTGTGCTTTACCTATCTTTGTTGGTTTCATGAAACCTCTGATTCCTCATTGCCTCATCCCTTTCCAGCCCTTTTGCAGAGGATTATTTTTGGTGGCTTAAGAGTGATGTCAAAGAATTAGACACCATAAACTATTCATTGAGCTGCAGAGTAGAAGCATAAAGTGTTGAGGTAAGGATTCAGGTACGAAATAAATATATACATTTTGTGGAGTGTCAGCCTCACTCTACCCCATAGAGATTTCTTACCTTCCACCCCTTAGGTAATCTCCAGAAAGTGAAGGAAATTAGCAGTTTTGCGTGCATGTGTACCAGAAGGCCTGCCCAGAACCGAATCCTTCATAAGAATAATTCTTACGTGTTGAAACAATGTTGTACAGATATAATTTTCCCAACAATCTTCAAAGGCCAGCATTTGAATGAATTTCAGACCATCTGTTGATGACAGGTAGCTCTTCAAGGAGACTTTATAATCATAACATACTATATAGGATCATTATCTAATTGCCAAAGAGGTGATGTTCACTAGAGAGAAGGAAGTGTAGCTTGAGAAAGTACCCTGCAATGGGGCATAGTCATGTTGTAATCCCTTCTCCTCCATTTTGCCATCCTGTTGGGATTTAGGGCATGCTCACACATGTGCCTGGCATGTTTTTCAAGCCAAGGTCAGTACTTGAACTCCAGCTGGCCATATGGGATCCAGTTCCGTTAAGCACTAAGCCACAAGGCTGGTCCCTATGCTCATTAAAAAACAAACGAAGGCCCAGCAGTTGGTGTAATGGTTATGTCGCTAGACTCCCATGTAGTAGATCACGGTTCGAGTCCCGGATTCGGCGGCTTAAACTGACGCCAGGCACGTGTATATGAGTGCCCAAGATCCCAAGAGAAGAATGGAGGAGAAGGGATTGTGGCGTAGCCATCCTCCTGGGGGCGGGGGAGTAATTTTTCGCTTTTTGTCTCCTTGTCTCTCTCTGGCTTTCTGGCACACATGCCCTATAGCCAAAACCTCTAAAAAAAAAAAAAAAAAAAAAAAAAAACGAAAAAAAATTGAATGACATGTAAGTTTCCCAAGGGGAGATACTAAAGTTTTATTAATCATTGCATCAGCAATGCTGAACTCAGATCCTGGTACATGATTTACCTACAACAGATGTTTACCAAATAAATATTGCTCAATAATTAGATAGATAAACAGTACAAAAGAAGATAAATGTTTATTTTTTTTCTGAACTGCAAACAAGTTCTAGAGCATTTTAAAAGACACAATGATCCACTCATAAATGCAATCCCATTGTTTTCAGTGTTCATTTTTCATTTGTATCTTCATGTCTGAGAGAATCTTATCTGAAATATAACCAGCGATTTCTACAAAATGACCTCTGCTTTTAAATAGATGCTCAGGTTCAAAAATCTCCAAAATATGTGAGTTACAGACACTTTAAATTGTAAAACAACCTGAATTCATTTAAAATTCAACAGTAGTTAATAAGACTTTTGATATAATAATCAGATTATTTACAGGACTTCAGTTCCTCAGAGATATATCAACTTTTGAAACAATATTCCTGTTGTAGAAAATGATATTACAGGTAAAGTAACATGAAAAATAACACCTGGGTCTCATGTATTAAAATACTTTTTGATGGCCCAAGTACTATTTGTAGGGTGACCTTGAGAAGATAAACTCTCAATGTCTCAGATTCGGATTCTAAGAAATAAAGATCCAGGACAACATTAGGATATTTTTAAGAAGTACATCATGGTACATGCTTAAATCCATGTCTGATACATACTAAATTTTCAGTAAATCAAAAGTTTTTATCATTATTTGTATGAAGCATTCTGTTTTTGTATTTAAGATTTTAAAATTCCAAACAATATTAAAACCTCTGGAAGTCTGTGTTGGTTCATTATTCAGCAAATTTCCTAACTGCTTTCCTTCTGCCCTACCTCTCAGTAGTCAAGAAAGATTTCATTAACCATTAGTCAAGGTTATTATATTTTTTTTCCAAGAGGCATATGCTGATGATTTCACCTCTAGAGGAAAGAGAAAGAAATTGAAGATGGTAAGAAGAGTCACCTGGTGCTACCAGGAAAAAAAAAAAAAAAAAAAAAAGTGAAGAATTAATACAACTTTGCAGGCTGACAGAAGTTTTTAGGCCCATTAGGTTTGAGAACTACTTGCAAAAATAATCTGGTTCATTTCCAACTCTTTAAGAAATATGTAAATTGTAAATCTTTCTGTGCCTTCATTATCACAATGTTATTCAGTTGCCCTCAAATAGTCATCCTTTAGTATTTAATATAGAGGACAACATATCGTGCAAATAACTCATGGGGAGACTGAGCTTTCTAGCAAACATTCCTTCCTTTGACCTTGAACAAATTGTTTTCCCATCTAATAAGTCTGAAGATGACTGCATCTGCCAGCTAGCACATGGGATGTTGTAAGGGTTAGAGAGTCTTGTAAATTCCACAAGCAACCTAAGGAACAATGCTTCAGAGATAGGAATGCTATCATTGAGCTTTTTTGCAACATTTAAACTTTCTATTTCCCTCTTCCTAATCTGAATATATAGAGTAGAAGCAAAAATGGAGATATTTCAGGGAGCTGGGGGGTAGTAGTGGAGGGGAGGAAGTTGGGCAAGGGAGGGCAAGGTGGCAGGAGAGAGGGTTTAACATTAAGTGAAGAGTATGATGCTTTCCTATTTAGTATAGACGATTGGATTGAGAAGCAAGGACAAAAATCAAGAGCAGAAATTATAGGAAATGTTGGAAAATGCTTGCTTTGGGGGAAGATAGGAAATTTCTCTGGAGAAATAAAAAAAATAAATGGTAGTGTAAGACACAAAATCTTAATTTACTTACTGACAGGGTGAGTAGAAGAAATACTACTCATTAATATTTTTACAATATATTGAACCACCAGATATTTTAGAAAAAACATTTCACAAAGTTTTCTTCAATAGCAAAAATGAATGTGAAGTCAGTATATCTGCTATTAAAAGGAATTCATATAAACCAAGACAGTCAAAAGGAGGAATTATAACAAGCATTACTGAAAAGAAAAACTGTGTACTAAATATAATACTTTCAAATACTTGTCTTCAAATTGTTCGTTTTAACTCAGTGATCATATTCTATTTTTTCTTTTTGTCAACTTTTCTTAAACCAACGAGCCATTTCAAGCTACAATGGCTTCCTTTTGAACAATGGTAACTATCGTAGTGCACAAATGAAAATGTGGAAAGTACACAGAGGGAAAAATGGAATTAAAGTATGAGTATACCTTGATGCAAAAAATTTTGAAACTTATGCATCATTTTTTTCATAACGCACAGCGCCCGTGAACTTAAGGACCTCTATATGTATTGTCTATTGTATTGCTTCTAATTACGCATTTTAGCAACTCTTTTTTAAAATAGTTTATTTATTTTTTCCATAAGAGTATCTCAGAGAGAGAGAAAAAGAGATGAAAAGAGAGAAAGAGAGAGAAAGCATCCCCACTAATGTCCTAACATACAGATGTGCATGCACCTAGCATGTACAGAAATGCCCGAGGATAAAAACTGGCAATCTTCCCATTGGGTTCAGCTCCATTACCAATGCCCCCCTGTCTGCCTCTAGCGATTCTTTAGTTCTTTAATCTTGCTACATATATTACGTGTATGTAATATATAGAATGTACTGATGCATAATGATATAGAGATAGACAGTTTTAATTTACTGACAACTTTTTCTCACATAAAACACTATATTCACATTGTTTTAGATTCAGTAAAAGTACTTTAGGCCATCCCTAGTGGCCTAGTGATAACACAACACTCCATGACGCTGGGGCCACATATGAAAGCTGTGAGTTCATGGCCGGAGGTCTCCCTATAGACACCACGCATGCGCACATGTGCTTGTGATCTGGGCTGGCTGAAGCTGGGGTGTACCACAGCATGAAGACTCTGTTAGAGGTGCCTCACTCTCTTTCCCTATCAGAAGCAGTAAGTAAACCTTAGAAAGACCTTTTGGAAAAGAATATCCTTAGTAATTATACAATAAGCATAATGAACATAGTGGCTTATAATTTAGCTTTATTGTTTCTAAGTAAACAATGTTGCATGGCATAAATTAAATGCAATTGAAAACAAAGGGATAGAAATAGAAATTTAAATAGAAGGAGTTTTATGTAAATGTGATTTGCCTTAGATTCTCAATGATTTGAATAATTCTAAATAGAATTCCAGCCATACCTATTGAGAATTGTACTGCATGGGTCAAGTACTGTTAAGGTTAGTACCTGGGGGCTGGCAGGTGGCATGGTGGTTAGGGCACTGAATTCCCACATGGCTGACCATGCCTAGACATGGTAACTTGCTTTCTTGTTTTCCCTTTCTCACTCTCTCTCTCTATATATATTCAAAATTTAAAATAATAGTAACAAATGGAATTAAATAAATAAATAACTAAGTCTTCAAAAAATAAAATGTTAGTACCTGAATACTTTGGGAAATAAGGCATCCTCTCAAGGTTCTTTTATTTTGGCAAATCCTTTGTGTTCCTTACTTCTTCTTTTTTTAGCCAATGTTAAATGTGTGTGTGTGTGTGTGTGTGTGTGTGTGTGTGTTATATGTATTACATATACAATATTGTGACTATATCTATATCTATATACACGTAGATATGCATGTATCATATATGTATAATATATGAGTGTGTGTATGTATAATGTGGATATTGTACACACATATTAATGGAATAAATACCAATTTAATTTGAAAGTATTTCTCAAAATAACACTATAAAGTATTCCAAAATTGGAGTTAGAATTATTTTTATGAAAACATACATGTAAGGCATATATAGCAGTAAAAGTTTATATGGTTAATATTCAGCGTATACATTTTTATGCTAATAGTTTTGAAATGACTACTGACTGCATTTTAAAATCTACTTTGTGTCTTTTATAATGGATTATTATGAATGTTTTAAGACATACATTTTCTAATATATGTCATATGCCTTTGATCCATCAAAGCTTCACATGGTTAGAGAAAAGTGAGCTCTAGCAGCAACCTCTAAATTTTATCTGCTGGTATCAATATCTCCTTTTCATCTTTATAGTATCAATTATTGATTCTGTTAAAACTCTTCACTTTGAAGATTTTTCATATGTACAATTTTATTTTGAAAAACTAATGTAACTCTAAGCATTAATTATGTCATTTTTAAGTAAGTGATTTTTTTAAAGAATTATTTTATTAAACTTTATTTATTTATTTTTAATTTGATCAGAGAAGGACAGAGCAAGAGAGAGAGAGGGAAAGTAAGAATGCAAGCCACCAGATCCGAGACTTGAACCACAGTCAGTCACGTGAGAGTACAACACCCTTAACCTCCACACCACCTGCCAGCCCCATAGGTGATTATTTTAAAATATAAGTGCTATAAACTTAGAGTTAAGACATTGAAATCCCTATCGAAATCCCAAGAAAGAAAAACCTGCAAGAAATCACATGAAGTCTTAAAGAAGAGAAATTATACATAATTCAGGGAAAGGACATTATAGTAGAGAGATGTCTGTTGAGCCATATCAGTGACATACATAAGATGGGTCATGGGTTCTGAAATCGCTTGCCTTCCTTCCTAGAACAGGTACAGAGTTGGTCAAGATGTTGTCTTGGTTCTTTATTAGGTCATAGCCAACACCCAATAGTCTGAAGACACCAGGCAGCACTGTATCCCTTGCGTGATACAATGGCGGGCTTAACTTGGAATGTTTCCCTTTTCACTGTTGCCTCTAGCCTTTATAGGCAGGATTTTAATTTTTTTTTTTCTGTTCTCTTTTTTGATTCCTGTGTTCACTTGCAGATAGAAGTTGATAAACTTTCTCATTACTGAAGTCTGTCTGCATCTGTTATGTTACTCAAAACTATGAAAGTATGTCAGAAAATAGACGTATTGAAACTATGAAAAAACACTCAGGAAGTACTAAGACAATTTTTGAGAATTTTGAGAAGGAAAAACACGAGTATATTCTGCTCTATAAAGCATAGTTCAAACAGAAAGATATGAAATTCTTTCTAAATAAATTCACACCCAAAATTTTCTTCTTTTTTTGGGAGAGGTTTTTGCTATAGGGCATGTGTGCTCACCAGAAAGACAGAGGCGGACAGAGAGAGAGAAAGCGAGAAATCACCCCCTGGGGGGATGGCCACGCCTCAGTTTCTTCTCCTCCATTCTCCTCTCAGGATCTTGGATACACACGCACACACACCCAGTGTGAGTTTAAGCCACCGAATCTGGGACTCAACCGCAGTCGACTACATGGGAGTCCAGCGACATAGCCATTACACCAACTGCTAGTCCCCACACACTCAAAACTTTCTAGGATCTCTCGCTCTTGGCAAGCACTGTCTATCCAAAGGCTACCAAATAACATAAAACTTGTAACATTTTTACACCACACAGTACTTTTCAGTGAGCTACTTTATAAATACATGTTTGATATTTATGTCTCTGTAGTTTTAGACCGCTGAGAATTAGTTGTGACTACCAGAAAGGGAAAAAATCCATACTTGTAGTTACTAGTTCTCTTACTTATTTTGAAATTAATATTCTTACTTTTTATTTTACCAAATTACTATTTGTTAACATAACAGAAGACATACATGAGTAATAAAATCTATTTTCCACTGATGTTCTATGTTACTCTCCTAGAAGTCTTTTTAAAATGAGATAACTTAATTTGGTATATAAGAAATTTATCTTTTGCATAGCACTATGGAGATTATGATAGTGATTCAGGCTGGGTTCAGAGAGAACCAGGAAAGTGGGTCAAATACTATCTCTAGGGTTGAAAACACAATCATCTGACCTGATAAAAAAGGATTGCAGCTGTTGTCTTTAAACATATAACATATGGTCCACAGGCCTTAGAGCATCTCTGAGCTGAGAGAGAAATATCTAAATATCTAATATGAGAAATATCTAAATCTCTCTTTTAAGGAAGTTATTAACTATATTCCTTCCTTTTCTTAGTTATCATATCTTTTCTCTCTCCCTCTTTCTCTTCTTAAAGTTGGCAGGATTATCAGATCTCTTGGTAATAGTAAGGCACTTTTCCCTAGTTCCCCTCAATTTGCAGATATTAAGACAATAGGGCTGGGTCTCTTCTTCAGGATTCCTGAACTCTGTGGCATTTCTTTCTAGTTTACCATGTTTTAGTCAAGTTATATAAGAAGCAAGCAAAGCAAAAATAAATTAAAGAACAGTTTCAAAAGGCTAAGGTAGCAGTACTGAGCTCTGTTTAATTTATTTTGAAGCTTTCTCTTTTACACTTTAGAGATGTTATTCTATTATGGGTCTAGGTTAAGAAAAAAGTGCCAACTAACTGAACCTTGCCAAATTATAAAACATTGTTCAAAAAAATCTTGTTTCATTCTCCAGATGGTCTAATTCTCTTTTTTCTTTTTTTTACTTCACACTTCGAGGTAAGATTTCAATTAAGGTGCTTCAAAAATTAGGACAAACTGTTGACTTTTTCTTTCAATAATCTGATGAAAGTGACTTAGTCATTGTTTTATTGGGTATTGAAAAGAGAGAGAGGAAGAAATTCATGTTTGTTTTCTTTTAAATAATAGGTACCTCATTTCAACAAAGACTATAATTTAAGTTAAGAGAATATCTTTTTTTTGTTTGTTTGTTTGTTTTTTTATTCTTTTAGAGGTTTTTTCCTATAGGGCATATGCACTCTCCAGAAAGACAGAGAGAGAGACAGAAACAGAAAGTGAGAAATCACCCCCCCAGAGGGGATGGCCATGCCGTAATCCCTTCTCCTACATTCTCCTCTTGGGATCCTGGGCATGCGCGTGTGCACACACATACACACACACACACACACACACACACACACGCCTGGTATGAGTTTAAGCCAAAGTCACCAGGTCCGGGACTTGAAACGTGGTCGACTACATGGGAGTCCAGTGACATAGCCATTACGCCAACTGCTGGTCTCTAAAAGAATATCTTCAACTCAGTCCCTGAAGAAGAAAGCTTCCAGGCCCCCTTACAAAAAATGTAATTAAAATTTAAAGTCATATTTGGAAAGTCAGAGTTCCATTTCTGGCCCAAACAGGGTGACAGGAACTGAATTTACTCCCCTCCTGAAATTACCAAAGGGAGCAAAATAAAACAGAAAAAATAAATGAAACAGTGATGTCAAGACACTGAACAGGACTTGATGAAGCACAGTGACCCTGAGTACCGAAACAATGAGGAAAGCCCTGGAATTTTCTCAGCTCACTGCATTGAACACGGTTCCAGTCCACAGTGGAGGGTGGAAGTGCACATGTAGAATGCAGAGCCAGGGGAAGCTCCCTGCCTTGGGCAGACTTGAGAGTCTGGAGACTAAGATAGTTGAAATATAAAAAACAGAACATTGGAGAGAAAAGAGATGCACAGAAAGAAAACTATGAAGACCTGCCGAGGTTCTCCCTTGAGTATTCAGCTGAGGACTGATCATCACAGAGTACAAGAAAGCTACATGAAGCCAAGGATCAAACCGCCTGAAAGGATTACAAAACCTAGACTCCATAAAATGTCATCCCCATTGTTAGAGATGTTAAACAAAACAATTAAATAAATAAACAGGATCACTAATCTAAAAAGCAACGGATTTAGTTTAAAATATCATTTTTAACACTAGCTATTTATGTCAGTTCAGAGAATATACTTAAATCCTTCATGAATGGTTATAATTTTTCTTCAAAACATAGAAGAATTGGGGACCAGCAGTTAGCGTAATGGCTATGTCGCTGGACTCCCACGTAGTCGACCGCGGTTCGCGTCCCGGACCCGGTGGCTTAAAACTCACGCCAGGCGCGTGTGCATGCGTGCCCAAGATCCCGAGAGGAGAATGGAGGAGAAGGGATTGCGGCGTGACCATTCCCCCTGGGGGGTGATTTCTCATTTTCTGTCTCTCTGTCTCTCTCTGTCTGTCTGGCGAGTGCACATGCCCTATGGCAAAAATCTCTCCAAAAAAAAAAAAAAAAAAAAAAAAGAACACATAGAAGAATTATACCAGAATGGTGTTATTTAAGCTGTAGTTTCTAATTAGTAGGTTGTGAAATCAATTTATGTGTCAATAGACAGTGCAGAAAAGTAGAATGAATATTAGTGCAGTGCTCATGAAAAAGTTACCTGCTGTTTCACAAAACTCTAATTTCAGTTTAGAAATTAGAGTTTCTAAACTGAAACTCTAATATATAATATATTGAATATAAATTAGTCTAAGTAATAGTAGAATAATATTCTTTATTGTCACTGGTATATAACATAAAACATATTTCTTCATGTTTCTCCCAGTTAAAAATTTTGAAAGACAAACACTTAACTCATTACTGTGTCTCCATTTAGTCCCATCGTAGTGTGATTTATAAAAAACGTAAATAGACCTGTGAAATAGAATTCCAATCAGACGAGTCCTATGAGCTTTTCTGTCTTATTTTTACTCATGGTAGAAAATTAGCTAAAATAATCTTTTAAAAATATGTAATGTTTGAAAAATTACAGTCTGTGGAGATAAAAATGTTTTCTAATTTTTCTTTGAGTAATGACTCAGAGACTATTTGATAAATTTTGAAAAAGAGACCAAAGGATGATAAAGGGATCTTAAAAGTGACTTTGTTTTATAACTAAAATATGTAGCACTCACCTTAGAAAATTTTTTCCCTGTCTACTTACTTTTAACCCTCTAATGGATTTTTTAATCTGTAATAGGAAATTCCATACCAATGAATACAAATGACAAAATGTTCCTGGTTTTAATGTTTTCTGAAAAAGTAAAAAGTACATTTAAAAGTAATAAAAAATAAAATAAGCACAATGTGTTACTTTACAAATAATTACTTTGAAACTATAAAAGTAATATTTTTAAATTATATGTGAAACAAGAAAACATAAAGGATAAAATTTTTGAGAGAGAGAGATTTTTGCTAAAGGGCACATGTGCTCACCAGAGAGACAGAAAGTGAGAATTCACCCCCCACAGGGGATTTCCATGCCACAATCCCTTTTCTTCCATTCTCTCATTGGGATTTTGGACACGCACACACATGTACCCAGTGTGAGTTTTAAGTCGCCAGGTCTGGGACTCAAACCACAAGCAATGACATGGGAGTCCAGCGACATAACCATTATGGCATCTGCTGGTTCCAGAACAAAACATTTTTAAACTATTTTATTTACTAGTAAGAGTGTTTCACTTTTTTTTTTTTTAAAGAAAGATTTTTTTTCTATAGGGTGCATCCATTAGCCAGAGGGGCAGAGACAGAGAGATGGAAAGCAAGAAATCACCCCCCAGAAGGATGGCCATAATGCAAATTCCTTTTCCTCCATTCTCCTCTTGGGATCTTGGGCACACACACACATGCACCCGGCAAGAGTTTTAAGCCTCCGGGTCTAGGACTCAAACCTCGGTCAACTATGTGCGATTCCAGCAATATAACCATTAAGCCATCTGCTGGTCCCAAGAGTATTTCATTAGGTTGAAAGTAAGAAATTTCTACTTTTCCTCATGCAAAGATTCAAATATATAAGGGGACTTCAATAATTTTGTGGAAAAAATGGAATTAAATGAGATTATTTTGATGTAAAAATTGAAATCCACATATAGTTGTTTTTTTTTATAATACACATTTTTCATGAACCTTTTAAAGACCTCTCATATATATGTGTCTATATTAGTGATCTTTTATTTTTGCCAAGAAGAAATAGCTCAGGGGCTGAGATCCTGTAGCTATGCTTCCTAGATTGAGTACAAAGTGTAAATAAAAGCCTTGAGCGTGTTAGTGGTAATTCAACATCTAGGGCTGCCATGTACATGGATAGAATGTAGCAGCCCTGGTGAGAGAACACCAAAAGAGAGTGTTCTCACCAGCATTTGAGGACAGTGCTGGGAAGGATGACTCAGGGAAGAGGGCCAGGCTTCAGCACACTTCTCTTCAGAGGATCATAGGCACACAGAGAAAGGTTTGAGCCTGATTCTTACCTTCTGATGAGGATTAGAGACATACAGTGAGAAGAAAGTTGAATGGATTGACAGCCCATTTGGGTGGGGTGTTGTCACTAGGGAAGGACTAGAATTGGGCAATTCTGCCCAAGGAAGCTGGATTAGCAGCTGTTTGGTCCATGAGGCAGCCACATTACAGACCACAGGATTTCTCCCAGGAGTGAGTAAAAGCCTGATTACAAGTGTTCTTAGTAAGGCTCACAGGTTTGCAGATCATTGAGAGCGGACCGACTGCCTATTAGGAGAGTTCAGGGCCTCTGGGGAAGAGTGGTGGAGAGATGGATGTGCCTGTGGGGCGTCATTTCACTCTGAAGCGCTGTTCACTGTTCTCTCCTTCATGAAGGAGGCGCAACCTTTGGGATATGCAATAATTCATCCTTTGGGATCTTCTACTATACCTAGATTCAAGTCATGTGTACAGAAAAAATAAAACTGTCAACTCCCACAAGCTGAACAAAAAAGGAGCTTTGTCTGTCCACTGGGATCGGCCGCCAAAGATAAGCATCTCTAGAACACAGGAATCATTGCACAGCAGAGGAATACTTGCTCAGTCTACGCTGAAACAAAATCATTTGATATTTTTGATTAGTAATTATATACTTATGTAAAATATGAAATATAGGCATATTGAATATTAAATACAGTTATACTCTTATTAAATAATGGTAAGAAAGTGAGCTTTGAAGCCAGAAAACTCTAGACTCCACTTCTGGTTTTTCACTTAGTAACCATTGTGATACTATTTCATTATTTATAAAAATTACAGTGTTGCTTCAGGAATTTAACAATGGCTGCACAAAGTATATATATATGTGTGTATATTAAGTTGCCTTTCTTAAAACTAATAGTAGAAACATAATGATTGCTGTTATGGAACAGAACAATAACAATGATAAGCTTTAATGCAGATAACATTTGGAGACTAGCTAGATTAAAACTTTGACAGCTATGAGTGCTAGGACCTATGAGTACCAAGATAGTAAATAATTAATTTGATTTAATCCTGTTTAAAACCAAACTAAATAGATTGATAACTAGTTACCATGTAGCACAGATGATACCATAAAGACAGTCTAAAAAGTAATTTGTATTTAAGCTCCAAAAGGTTACTTAATGCAACCTCCCCAAATGTCTACTTCATTACCTGGGTAAGAAGTACTTTATTTCCTGGACGTGTGTGATTCTTATCTATCCATCTATCTAATATGTGTGATTTTGAAGTGTAGCACTAAGAAGGCATTGGCATTTGTGACATCACAGCTATCACGTTCAGCAGATACCTTGAATTGCCATATTTTCTCTCGTTCCACTCATATTAAAATATAATGGGGTTGGGGCCAGTAGGTGACATAGTGGTTATGTCACTGCACTCTCACATTGGCCAACCACAGTTAGAGTCCCGGACCTAGTGGCTTGAAAATCACACCAGGTGTGTGTGTATGTGTGCCCCAAATCCCAAGAGGAGAATGGTGGAGAAGGGATTGCAAAACGGCGATTTCTCACTTTACCTCTCACTCTCTCTGTCTCTCTCTTTCTCCAGCAAGCACATGTGGCCTACGGAAAAATCTCTAATTATATATATATATAGTCATTTGAAAAGTAACAAACCCAAAGCAAAAGGTATTTCATGGTAAATATAATAACTGCAGTCCTATAGAAAGCATTTGAGATCAAAAGTGTATTTCAATTCATAAGACCATTTTCCCTCTAGCATTTTATATTTGATGCCTCAAAGATACTGCACCACATACAGAGTTACAGGTACTCCTAAAGCCCAGGCCATATTCCTTCACTCTGAACAGTGACTATGTTCCCAAAGCTTGAGCCTGCCTGCAAAAGAAGATTAAAAATAAGGGGCCATTAGGTGGTATAGTGGTTAAGGTGGCTGAATCCTGTATGGCTGACTTTGCACTTAGAGTCCCAGACTTAGACGCTTGAAAAACACACCAGGCACATGTGCATGTGTGCCCAAATCCTGAGAGGAGAATGGATGAATGGCTGTGGCATGGCCATCTCCCCTAGGGACAATCTCTCTCTCTCTCTCTCTCTCTCTCTCTCTCTCTCTCTCTCATGCTTCATAGCAAAAATTTTAAAAAAGAAAGAATTAGAAAAGCATGGATTAAGGACCAGCATATGGTGTAATAATGGTTATGTCGCCGGACTTCCATGTGGTTTGAGTGATTTGAGTCTCAGACCTGGCAGCTTAAAACTCACGCCAGGCACGTGTGCATTCATGCCCAAAATCTTGAGGAGAACGGAGAAGAAGGGATTGTGAAGTGGCCAATCCCCCTGGAAAGTGATTTCTTTTTTTTTCCCACCTCAGGTTTATTTGTACACACAGCACAGGAGGACACCAGCCCCACACAGAGAGCAGCCCGGGAGTCAGTCCTTCTGTCCTCATACTGGCAAAGGCCTCTACTACAGGGCTTTTGTGGGGGCCTGGACACCTTTGGGAGCCTGAGCTGGAACTGAAGATGGAGCTGCAGCTGAGGCCTGGGCTTTGGTCTGGGTCTTGGTCTGAGCCTTGGCCTTGTTGGCCTTTGGCCGAGAGAGCCTGAGGCCCTTGGCGATACGGGCGCGAGCATGCTTCCCGAGCTTAGGGTGGGCAATGTAGGTAAGATGACTGAGCTTGCGGCTGCTGCCCTTCGGGACACCCTTCTGAACCTCCTTGGGCTTTACGAGGGCCTTGATGGATGCTGCTCACGCACTCATGGCCTTGGCATTGTTGGCCTGCACCTTCTTCAGACCCTTCCTGTTGTGCTTCTTGGCAAAGCGCATGTTCCTCAGGAATTTGGGGTCCACCCCTTTGAGAGATTCGTATCGTGGTTTCTTGATGCCATTTCTATGCCATTTTCGGGACTGGTTGTGTGCGGTGTGGTTCTTGGACTTGGCCATGTCTGCACGGAAACCCGCGGCCGCCAAGGAACCTGGGGCCGGGAGAGAAAAGCCCCACTGGAAAGTGATTTCTCACTTTGTATCTCTTTGTCTCTCTGGCAAGCACACATGCCCTATAGCAAAAACTTCTCTCAAACAAGAAAAGATCATGGACAAAGTTTCTGTCCAGAGTCTTAGCAATAAGGGCCAGAGAATCATGACAAAGGTAGGAGGCAGGTGAAGTTTAAATTCACTCTACAAGATCAGACTTAAAACTGCTGGATTGGAGGACAATAGGTGGCAAGGTGGTTAAAGTGTCGTCATATATGGCCAACCACAGTTCAAGTGCTGGACCTGGTGTGCCCAAAATACCAGGAGGAGAATGGAGAAGAAAGGATTATGGTATGGCCATTCTCCTGGGGGTTATTTCTTACTTTCTCTCTCTGTCTCCAGCGAGCACATGCATCCTATGGCACTAACACCGAAAAAGTAAATTAAAAAAAAAAAAAAAATTAACCCTGGCTGACAGAACTCAGCCTTCTGGAATGAAGGACCCTGAGTTAGCTTCAGTGCTGCATGTATGCTAACTGCCTCCCGAAGCCCTCTCAGAAGCAAAGTCTCAAGTCTAAGTGCAGATCTGCGCTCTGTTCTTTATGCCATGCCACATACCTACGCTCATCCTTCCTTTCTCCATTGGACATCTAAGGAGACTGTGTGTGTGATTAACTCACTGGTTGACAGGATGTTCTCCTGATGACAGTTGGTTAGTATAGTTCAGTCAGGACTTACAAATTCTCCTGCAATTGGAATAGGATACAGACAACCGGAGAGAACTTGCCATCCAAATCTTTGCAGAAAAAGCAAATTATGATGCAGTCTAAAAAAGGATGCTGTTTAAGAATGTGAGAAGTAAACCACTTTACTGGAAAATGAGTAGCCTTGTAAGAGAATGAGGAAGGGCCACTTAAGGAAATAGAGCTCTTAGGGGTTTAGATTTATAATGTGTTGATTTTAAAGACAAAATAAACTCTAAAACTATGAAGTCTGTTTCTTGAATGCCTGCTGTGGGCCTAGTACTCCCTTAATGCCAGAGTAACAAACATAGACCCTGTGCTCGAGGGTTTTTCTGAGCAGCTGTATGGAAATACACAGGGTTCTCCATATCCTGGAAGAAGAGCTGTCAGAAGACTTACTTTTGTGGTTTGTTTTATCCAGCAGGCATCTTTCCCAGATCCTGCAACATGGAACTGTGTGATGCACTGAACAAATGATTTTTTTTTTTTTTTTTTTGAGGGAGAAGTCATCCCTCCCAATGGGGCATGGTTGCAGTACAATCCCTTCTTCTCCATTTCTCCATCCAGTCAGGGATTTGGGGCATGTACACACACATGCCCAGCATGCATTTCAAGCTGCTGAGGCTGAGATTTGAGCAACAGCCTGCCATGTGAGATCCAGCTTCCTTAACCACTAGGCTATGGGGCTGGCTTAAGATTATTAAAAAAAAAAAAAAAAAAAAAAAAAAGATTATTTTTTTTCCTCTATTATGATAAAATGCATGTACCAGAAAATTTACCATTTTATCTGTTTGAAACTATAAACTTCAATAACATTTACTACATTCACAATGTTGTTCAGTTGTCACTACTCTCCACTTCTAGAACATCACCATTGTCCCCAAAATAAAGCATGTACCACCTAAAGGATCACTTCTTGTCTCTTTCTTCCCGAGGCCATGAGTAACTACTAATCTGCCTTCTATCTCTAAGGATTTGTATTTTCTGGGTGTGTTTCATACTGTAAATGGACTCAGACAACATGTGACCCATGAGTCTGGCTTCTTTCCCTTAGCCCGTTTTCACTCTTCATCCATGTTTTTGTGCCTGAGAAATAGTCCAGTGTAGGGACCTGCAGGTGGTGCGGTGGTTGACTGCACTGGATTCCCACAAGGCAGACCATGGTTAGAGTCCTGGACCTGGTGGCTTTCTCTCTCTCTCTCTCATCAAATTAAAATAAATAAAATTAAATACAATAATTCTATGAGAAAAAAGAAAAGAGGGACCAGCAGTTAGCGTAATGGCTATGTCACTGGACTCCCACGTAGTCGACTGTAGTTCACGTCCCAGACCCGGTGGCTTAAAACTCACACCGGGCTCGTGTGTGTGCGTGCCCAAGATCCTGAGAGGAGAACGGAGGAGAAGGGATTGCGGCATGGCCATCCCCCCTGGGGGGGTGATTTCTCACTTTCTGTATCTCTGTCTGTCTGGCGAGTGCACGTGGCCCTATAGCAAAAACCTCTCCAAAAAAAAAAGGAAAAAAGGAAAAAAGGAAAGAATAGTCCAGTGTAGTACATACACCACATTTTGCTTATTCAGTAATCAATCAATGGACATTTGGGTTGTTTTTTTTTTTTTTTTTTTTTTTTTTTTTTTTTTGGAGAGGTTTTTCGCTATAGGGCACGTGCGCTCGCCAGACAGACAGAGAGAGACATAGAGACAGAAAGCGAGAAATCACCCCCTAGGGGGGATGGTCACGCCGCAATCCCTTCTCCTCCATTCTCTTCTCGGGATCTTGGGCACGCACGCACACGCGTCTGGCGTGAGTTGTAAACCACCGGGTCCGAGACGCGAACCGCGGTCGACTACGTGGGAGTCCAGCGACATAGCCATTATGCTAACTGCTGGTTCCCGATATTTGGGTTGTTTTTACCTTTTCACTATTGTGAATAATGCTGCCATAAATATTCATAGACAAGCTTTTGTTGCATAAGCTGCTAAATTTCAATAGCGCCCCTCACCTTCTGAACCATGACTAAGCTCTTCCCTCAGTGTAGTGTTCAGTGTTGTTCAGGCTCTGTCTGCTTTTCCCAACTTCTCTCATTATTCTCTCTTTTTCTGCAGTCCCCTCCCAACTCAGGTATTCCCCCGAGCCTTCCACATATCTCTGTGCTTTTTTTTTTGGTTGGCACTGCCTCAAAGGCCCTCAAGAGACCATGAAACGTTTACTTTTTGACTTTTCAAGAAGCAGGTCAGTCTTGGGGCTGGCAGGTGGTGTGGTGATTGAGGGTGCTGGACTCCCACATGGTTGACCACAGTTCGAGTCTTGGACCCGGCGACTTGCTTTCTCTCTCTGTCTCTGTTCCTCTCTGGTCAAATTAAAATAAATAAGAAAACAAATAAAGTTAAATATTTAAAAAAAAAAAAAAAGGCAGCAGAAGCAGGTCAGTCTTCACCTCTTGCCAGAGCCTTCCATGTCCCCCTCCCACTCTTCTAAACTACACATACATTGATCAACAGGCTAGTTCCACTCTGTTGCATCCTTTTGTGTAAATATGGGTCTCTCTGCTAAGCCATGAGCTCCAGGGCAGTGCAACTATAACTGACTCATCTGTGAATCCCAGCAAAGCGTTTGGTCACAGAGCAGGTGATGCATGAAAGTTTGATGAGCAATTGTATTCAAGGTATAGATGAAGAGTGTTGGCATTCTATAAAAGGAGAGGTGTGATCTGCAGTTCGTTAATCCTGTCTTTAAGCAGCATTTGCTTTTCATCTCTCTTTATGCCTCTCTTCCTCAGTCAATTAATCTTGCAAACTCATCTACTGAAAACAGACTATAGAAAAAGACGAAGATCCAGAGAAGAACAATGGACATGGTCAGGAAAGATAAGAACAATTTATGGCATTTCCACCATTATCTCCCAGGGTCCCTGTCAATTCTCTTTGCTTGCTGAGTCTCTCATAGAGACTGAAGTAGACTCGGTACAACATTGAATGGCTCAGCCTTAGCCCACTTCAGCTCTCAGACACTGGCCCTGTGATCGTTAGCCGCATATTCATTCCACCTCAATAGTTTAAAATATTCAGTGGAGGTTATAAAGAGAAGTTTTTAACCACGTAGATTAAAATATGTTTAAAATGTATTCAACCCATCATCAGCTCTTAATTGGCTATGCTAATAAGGGACAAAACTGTATATTTTATTTCAAGTGAAAAACTCTCACCATGCCCTCATCCAATCAAATTATGTGTTTAACACATGATAAAGCTTCATCTTTTTTTTCCCCTAGAAGTGTTTCTGGCTATTTCAGTCTAATTTAAATGTACTCTTTTTTTCTGTGATCACTGCACCTTTCACCATTCTCTTTGTAGCATATGCCAAAGTCCTGTAGACATGAATGTTCTTTCCTTTGTCCCCTTGTAAATCAGAACTCTTATTTATCTGCAGTGATTAATACAGTACCCTGTACATAGAAGGTGCTTAATCAAGGATGTTGAACAAATGTCATACACATTTAATCACATTTGATAGGGCCCTGATATTACTAAACAACAACAAAACCATCAAGTAATAACAACCACTCAATTTAAGACACCTTGTTATATGATAATTCAGAAGGTCAGAAAAACATTTTGCCATTAAAACATAGAGTGAGCAACTAGTAGTCAGCATAGTAGTTAAGGTGCTGGACTCCCACAAGGCCAACCATGGTTCAAATCCTGGACCTGGCAGTATGAAAATCATGCTGGACACATGTGCATGCACGCCCAAAATCTCAGGAGGAAAATGGAGGAGAAAGAATTGTGGCATGGCCATTACCCCTGGGGAATGATTTCTCACTCTCTGCAGCAAGCACATGTACTCTATGACAAAAACCTAAACAAACTAAAAAAACGTGGAATGAAACAAGGTTTTAATCACCATTAGCACAGTTGAGGCTAAAGTGTAAGGAAGGCTGGTTTATGCAGAAGTTTAGAAGACAAGTAGTCCCCCCACTCTCTTTGTTTGGGTATGTGTGTGCTTGTAGTGATGCTGTTTATGTTGTAGACAAGGTTTTACAATCCTTCTGCCTCGGCCTCCCAAGGAGCTGAACTACAAGCATGCACCACCATGCCTAGCCTTTAGGGTGAGCCAGAAATCAAACCTGCGCCTCCCATGTGGCTTCAGAGTGAGTAGTAGCAGAGTCCAGTTATACTATCATGGCTGTGCCTCTTTCTTTCTTTTTTCTTTCTTACTTTTTTTTTTTTTGTACAAGTTTGAAATTAAAGCAATTACTATAGCCCCAACCTGACAGAAACCGGAAAAAATGTTTAATTCTTGCCTTTTAACTCAAAGAACCCTCGAAAATAAGTATGGAAAATAAGACTAACGGTAATATTACACGGCAATACTACTAGTTTGAGAAAGGAAGGATGTCAAACCATTACAGCTAGTTTGGTAGAATCTAGTAACTAGTCATAACATAACTTTGTATCATAGTACTTTTGAAAATATATGTATAAATTTATTAAATAAACTAAAAAGATATTGTAAGCTTGGAATTACAGTCATTGCATAATTGTCAGAACATACAATTTACAGGTTATTTAAATGGGGAGCAGCAGATGGCATAATAGTGAGGTCGCTGGACTCCCATGTAGCTGACAGAGATTCAGAAGTCCCAGACCCAGTGGCTTAAAACTCCCTTTGGACGCATGTGCATGTGTGCCCAAAATCACGAGAAGAGAATGGAAGAGAATGGATAGTGGCGTGGCCATTCCTCTGGGGGCTGATTTCTCACTTTCTGTCTCTATGGCAAGTACATGTGCCCTACAGCAAAAATCTCTCTCTCTCTCAAAAAAAAAAAAAAAAAACAAAAAAATAAATAAATAATAAACAAAACAGAAAACAAAACAAAACAAAAAAAACAACCAGTTATAGTAATAAGATACCTGCTTACTTAGAAAAGAACTGGAGGCGAGTCTTGTTTAAGGATTCATAGATACAGGATCGAAAAAATGAGAAGTTATTTTCAAGGTGTCTCCAGTGAGTTGGTTGTCAGTAAAACTAAAAAATATGAAATAACTAGAATAGTTTGCAGAAAAAAAAGTACTAATAAAATTTTCATTGATATTTTTATTATAAACTCTAAATTAGGTTTTTCTTGGTCATCTTACATCTCATCTAACAAAATTGGGCAGAGAAACAAAATGATCTAAGAATTTAATTTTTTATGATTTTCCTTTCCATAGTATCTTTTTATAACCATGATCAGCTCTCAGTATTAGAAATTATCTTAGTGGGGACTAGCAGTTGGCATAATGGCTATGTCACTGGACTCCCATGTAGTTAACCGCGGTTCGAGTTCTAGACCCGGTGGCTTAAACTCACACAGGGTGCGTGTGCATGCGTGCCCAAGATCCCGAGAGGAGAATGAAGGAGAAGGGATTGCAGCATGGCCATCACCCCTGGCGGGTGATTTCTCGCTTTCTGTCTCTCTGTCTCTCTCTCTCTGCCTTTCTGGCAAGCACATGTGCCCTATAGCAAAAACCTCTCATAAAAATATATATATATATCTTAGTGAAGAAAAGCTTCCTAAAGTCTGGAGCAAGTTATTTATTTGTACCTCTCATTTGAGAATAATTTTCATATAAAGGAAGAGCTAAAATTCTGTATATTTCTGTCTTTGCAATTTGAATTTGATTTCAATGAAGTGTAACTTATTTTCACATCAGCTTCAAAACAATATGATAAAATGTAATGCTAACTTTTTTTTTTTTTTTTTTTTTTGGAGAGGCTTTCGCTATAGGGCGCGTGCGCTCGCCAGACAGACAGAGAGAGACATAGAGACAGAAAGCGAGAAATCACCCCCCAGAGGGGATGGTCACGCCGCAATCCCTTCTCCTCCATTCTCCTCTTCGGATCTTGGGCATGCACGCACACACGCTTGGGGTGAGTTTTAAGCCACCGGGTCCAGGACGCGAACAGCGGTCGACTATCGTGGGAGTCCAGCGACATAGCCATTACGCTAACTGCTGGTTCCCTGTAATGCTAACCCTTAATATTTCATAAAAAATCTTTATCTTGTCCTTAATATAGTATTTCACATTGACATAGTATTTTAATGTTATTTATTTTTCACTTCAGGCATTTAGGTATGCTAGTTATACCTACCACTGATTTTATATAAATTATTTTTGTTCTCTAGTATAAGGTGTTACTATTCATAGTATCTAATTGCCCTATCATGAGAAGGTCTATCACAAGATTCAAGTTCACATTTAAATCCTGAGGGTATTTACTCACCTGTTCTATGTGATGAGGATTACGTGGCCTTATTTCTGCCCTTAAAGAGTTGTAATTTCACACGTGAACATTTCTTGCTTGCAGTACCTGATGATATATGCATGAAGAATCAGAGAAAGGAGAAATTAGCATAGGCGTGAGAGGGTATAAATGTTTTATGGAAGAGGAAAGGCCTTGTCAGGACCTGAAAAGAAAGGTAGATTTAAAGAGAAAAAATAGAGGTAAAAATTAACAATGCCCACCAGGTCCTACATTGTGTAACTGTTTTTATGCTCTTGCATATTGAGGGCCAGCCAGGCCATCAGAGCAGAACCTGCTAACATGTTGCTCTTCCTGCTCAGAATGCTCTTTCTACTCCTTCATTCAGTGACTCCATCACTTGGGACACTTTATTTTGTGCGTTGATTTATTATTTTTATTCATAATAGAATGCATATGTGAGTATGCCAGAGAGAAAGGGAGTGAGAGAGTGAAAGAAGCATCCTTAACAGGGCCTTGTCATGCTGTGATTCCTTTCCAGCAGTCCTCCAGCTCCTCTGGATCTTGGGCAAAAGCCTCCACCCAGCATGTTCTCACATTGGCTCCAGGATCTGAACCAGCAGTCAACCATGTGGCTACAGTACTGTAGTTCAATTTACTACCAGTTATGCCACCAGGGTGGGCCTAATGTTAATTCCTTAATAACAACTTCCCTGAGAGCACTTATTTTAAAAAGTAAACAAGAGCCATTTGTTATATGGTCTTCACACCCTTTATTGTTCCTTAATAATACACAATACATATTATATTTTTATATTTATTCATGTGATAATTTGTGTACTATGTTTCCCCACTCATCTGACCACTCCCTGGGATCTATGTTTCCCCACTCATCTGACCACTCCCTGGGATCAGAGAATGTGCCGGTGGTATCATCTGCATTCTGTATCCTCGATACCCAGGAGAGTGTTTGGTACATTGGAGGAATTCAGTAGTTTTTGAGTGACTAAATAGAGAAAATAGAACACTTAGAAGTGTAGCAGTCACCATTTCAACCATACCTTTACATTATGGTATAGAAAAACAGGGATTTGGAGCCAGGTGGACTTTGATGTAGATCCTTGCTCTGTGATGTGCTATGTCACACTATTGACTTGCTTTGAGCTTCATCTTCCTCACAGGTGAAATGGGGGCGATCACCCTAGCATGTAGGTTTGTTATCATTATTAAACGAGACAATGGATGCAAAATCCCAATACATCCACACAGCACATGAAAAAAATTGCTGATACTTATATACTAGCATTAATTTTGTAGAGATGTGCTTGCAAAACGTACCAGTAATAAAGCTTTGAATCCAATGTTTCCAAATAATTCACTAAGCATTTATTATTTATGTGAACTTAAGATTCTCAAAATCCTTTTCCACACTCTGCAAATTAACTCAACAAACAAACTTTTAGTAGACTTTCTACTTTTTGCTCAACTATTCAATTTGGCTGTCTGTCTGTTTTCCATTTTAACACTTCAGATGGGGAAGATGATGGTTTCATTCAGGTCTCAGACAGCCTTGATTACCTGCTTGGCTTGTGATGAAGGGACTGTGTCAGGAAACAGAATGGTGCTTCTTATTGCTTAACTCTGGGGGTGGGGGAGGTCAGGCGAGTGAGTTTCATGTGAGAGAGAGAGACAGACAGAAGAATATTTAAAGAGATTTAATAACAGGAATCTCTTGAGAAAGAATAAAACTGAAGCACTGAATCAATCCAACCAACTTATGCTTATGATTTTTAGATAAGGAGTACGATTACAATATTGGTTTTGAACAGTTGCTGTCCATTGAAATATTAAAGAGATATGTCCAAAACTCCTAAGATGATTCCAGTTTCTAATGAAAGAAAATCATTTTAGAAAGAGAAATAATTACTATCTTGCATTTTTTATGAAATTTAATGAGAAAAAATAATGCCCATTTAAGCCACGTAATTTTCTTAGTCACCTTCAGTCAGTAAAATTGCATCATACATATTTTGTTCAGTATAAATGTACAATAAAATCCTTTTATTTCAGCAGTTTTCTAGAAAACCAAAGAAATGTAAAATCAGTGAGGAGATACATGCTAACTTTGCAGTTATAGAAATTACCTATATATCAAGAAACTGTTACAAATTCTAAATTATTTACCCACATGTCTTTCATGGAAAATACTCACCTAAGTCCATGGGTACTTTTGGATCGTAAATTAGAATTAAAGTGGGCAGGGAACTACATCACTTTAATTTATTGCCTAAACTTCTTATAGAGGAGCCATGTTGTTCTTTTACGTATATTATTATTTTATACTATTTTTTCATCTGTAGGTAAAGCTGAGGCAAAATACGTCCACATGTAAATGGCAATATTGATATAGAGCTCATTGTCCGATATGGTCCTTAGACTCAGGCACAATCCCCAAATAGAAAGTAAAAACAGAGAGATTTAGAAACCAACCAGAGGAAATTCTTCATCAAGAATTCAAAAGAAGTATCAAATATTTAAAGTATTATAATGCCATCTGCATATTTAACTATGCTCAAGAAATATCTGAAAATCTTAAGCTCTGTGCATTAAGTATATATTATAAATTTATCCTAACATTTCCTGGACATAAGATAATTTTATATTATTTTATTATTATCTGTCTGAAAAAGATATTCTTTTTTTTTTATTAAAATTCCAGGTAAGAAATTTCAGGGAGTATCTTGTCAATGAGAATTTAGTAGCTCCTCACATTATAAAATTTTCAATTTTAGATACTAAGAGAGAAAAACTTTCCAGGTCAAATTTCCTTTGACAGATTAATCTTGGCATCCATTTAAAAAATAAGAGCACTGTTAACTAATAGATATAATCCAGAGTTACAGAAGGCATAAATTGATTCTGTTGGGTAAAACTCCCCCTTGACGATATTTGCTAAAGTAAGACTGAGGAAAGTTGAAGAGAGTAAGAAAAAGGAAAAGTATATTAATTTTAAATATTAAAAAGGAGAATGACAAAATTCATTAGGAATCCAGTGATATAAACTTGTTTATGAAATGTTTCCTAAGACACGGTCTTCAAACCTAACTGTAATTGTGTGAGCTATTAATTGCCGTCTCCTTCCTAGGACCAACGAAGGAACAAATCGCTTTTCCTTAGTATGTAAGCCTTCCATCCAGGAAAGTTATGAACTATAGGCCCATTTCTATTTTGAAGACCCTGCCATATCTGTACACTGTTCATGTCTAAGTAAGAAGGAAATTCTCCAATATGGGAGACAATCCAGATGTGCTCCTGTGAGTCAAGTAAAAGATTGTTCTCTTTTGTCCCATTTGTTGAGTTGATTGCACAGTCCTAAAAATGGTTATTTTTCTGACATGATGGAAGAAAAAGATTATTTTCCAAGATTTGAAAAGGACAAACTGGCAAAGAAGCAAAAGCCGTAGTTTTCGGGAACTATATTTTACTATATAAAATTCTAACTTTCTACTTAAAAATGTAGATTAAGTAGGAAGTGTTACTGGCCAGCCATTATGATTGGCTGCATTATGCAATGCTCCACCTTGCCAAACCCTCATGGTTCATGTGCCAGGGTCTCCCTGTACATGCCAGGCATGTACCTGTGTGCCCATGATCTGGGCGGGAAAAGGCTGGAGCTGGATCATGGGGTGGAGTCCTTTTTAAGTGTGTTTGTTTCCTTCTGTTTCTTTCTCTTTCATGGAGAAAATAAAAGAAACTATTAAAAATACAGAAGATGGAGGCTGGCAGGTGGTGTGTTGGCTAAGAGCACTGGACTCCCACATGGCCATGGCCGACCACAGTTCAAGTCCTGGAACTGTCAAGAGAAAGTGAGAAAGCAAGCTACTAGGTCCAGGACTCAAACCATGGTCAGCCATGTGGGAGTCCAGCACCTCAACCACCACACCACCTACTAGCTCCAAGTTTTCTGATCTTACAAAGTTAAACATACACAGTGTATATGTCTTAGAAATCCCTCTCTTAGGTTTTAAAAATGAAGGTATATATCTATGCAATAACTAAAATCATCATAGCAGCTTTATTTATAACAACAAAAACAGAGACCAGCAGATGATGTAATGATTAAGTCACTGGACTCCCATGTAATTGACCATGGTTTGTGTCCCTGGTGACACAAACCTGGTGGCTTAAAAATCACAGTGGGCACCTGGGCATATGTGCCCAAAATCCTGAGAGGAGAATGGGGGAGAAGGGATTACGGCAAGGCCATCCTTTCAGGGGGTGAGTTCTTGCTTTCTGTCTCTCTCTTTCTCTCTGGTGAGCACATGCGCCCTATCCCACAAAAATCTCTCTCAAAAAATAAATAAAAGAACAAAAGTGGTCTAAATGTCCATCGACTGATGAATGAGTAAACAAACTGTGGGAGTGCATCCATACGACAAAATACTACTCAACATTAAAAAGAAAATAACTACCTATTATACTTAATGACATTAATAACTGTCATAAGTATTACATTAAATGAAAAATTCAGAAACAAATGACCACCTACTATATGAATTCAGTTATGTGGCATTCTAGAAAAAAGACTAACTATAGAATCAGAAATCAGATCATAGTTGCTGGAAGAAGAGGTGTGGTCAGAGAATTTACAATGTGGCATGAAGAGACTTTGTGGGTGATAAAAGTATTCCGTATCGGGACCAGCAGTTAGCGTAATGGCTATGTCGCTGGATTCCCACGTAGTTGACCGCGGTTCGAGTCCCGGACCCGGTGGCTTAAACTCACGCTGGGCGCGTGTGTGTGCGTGCCCAAGATCCCGAGAGGAGAATGGAGGAGAAGGGATTGCGGCGTGGCCATCCCCCCTGGGGGGTGATTTCCTGCTTTCTGTCTCTCTGTCTCTCTCTGTCTGTCTGGCGAGCGCACACGCCCTATAGCAAAAACCTCTCCAAAAAAATAAAAAATAAATAAAAGTATTCCGTATCTAACTCACCATTAGGAAATGACTATAGCTATCAATGTCATCAAAATCTACAAATAAAAGGGCACATTGTTACTGTATTGAATTTTTTCAAAGAATTATTTTATTCAATTATTCATTTACTTATTTACTTATTTAAATTTGACCAGAGAAAGACAAAGTGAGAGAGAAAGAGAGCAAAAGTGAGAAAGTAAGCCGCCAGGTCCACGAACTACGGTTGGCCATGTGGGAGTCCAACACCCTTAACCACCATGCCACCTGCTGGCCCCTTACTATATTATATATTAAATCTCAACTAACCTAACTTATAAAAAAGAAACTTGGATTTTTATAATAATTCTTAATAATAATGTTGATACAGTAATAATGAACATTCATCATATTAAAACTTACAAGTACACTGTCACATTACCATCCTGCTGAGTACTTCCTACTCTGAGGGTGGAGGTATTCTTACCATAATTTTTATAGATATAGACATTAAATGTTGAAACTTTAAGGTGATTTTTTTTTCTCCAAAGCATAATGATTGCTATGTGGGACAACTCAGGCTGCTCAGATGCAGCCCTACTGAGATTCACTTAGAATGATAAAGTGGAAGGGGCATGAATTTTTGAATAGTAAGTATGTAAGTTCAAATCCTATCACTAGTTCTGAAATATATGGAAATTAGGCAGAATACATACATGTGTAAAATCTTTCCAATCTTACTTGCCTGTAGGTTATTATCAGTATTAAAGAGAGAACTTTTACAAAGTGTCTAGCACGATGCCTAGCATGTATTAGGTATTCTCTTCTTATTAATTCCTGCCCTATTCCTTGCCACTAAATTATCACTGTTGTACAGATATTCTGTCTCTTAATATCACCGCCACCTCCCGAGTTATCCAAATGGAAATCTTACAGACTCATCACCTCCCTCTTTCCCACTCCACTAGCTTGCATTTGATAGCAAGCCTTGAAACTTTTCCTAAATAGATTGAGTTCTCTCATTTCTCCAGTTATACCAGTTAAAGTTGTCTGTCTTTTTATTTTATTTTATTATTTTATTTTTTAGAGTTCTGAAATTACTTCCTACCTAGTCATCAAGACTCCAAACAGCTCTCTACAGTATTACCAGAGTGAACATCCAAAACCAGATCTGATTATCACTCTTGTATTTAGGACTCTGTTAGCTTGTCAGTACTGGTCATATGAGTTGCAAACTCGGTAGCATCACTCAGAAAGTTCTTCATGATCTGATCCTTGCTCTTTTCTTCAACTTCTACTTCCTACCCTTCCTTTAATATCCAGTCTATAAAATGTGTATTTACCAGCGATATATGTTCACCCCAATGCTGTCTTTACACAGAGAATATATTTTCTTCACCCTCCCCTGGACCCTTCATTCAAAAATATATTTGTCCTTCGGAAAGGCTTCTCTGACTACACAAAACTGTCTTAATCTGCCTGTTTTCTGGGATGATATAGCTTCTTCGACTACTATTTTTCCATGAAGTTTATGGTTTGTACATTTATCTCCACCATGAATGTTTTGACACCAAAAATAAAGTCCTTCTGATCTGTGTAACCCCAGCCCCTGGCACAACTTGGGAAAAAAGCATATGTTGAATGAATAAATTAATAATGTATGAAATTCTTTCTTCCATCACCAAGTTAATTTGGCAAAAATATGAAGTTCCTATACCCAATTGTTTCCACATTGTCTATTTTTGCAATGATACAGGAAGTATTATATTTTCCTTCCCTTACTATTCAATTTCTAAGAAAAGGAGTCAAGATATAGTAAAAATCAAATCTAATCTTGATGTTATGAGAATTAGTAATACTTCTAGTTCTGCAAACAACTAGCTAACTAACAGTACTTTTGATAGCTTCTTTATGGTTCAGTGTTCCCATAAACTACGGGATAATCTCTGGTATTTATTCTAATTTCATAGTGTTGTCATTCCTTCTTTTCACATTGTAAAATCTAATAACCTTATTTTTATGACATTTCTTTAATTTCCTATTATTTTTTTTCCAGTCTACAAAATTATTTTGTTCCTGGTTACCTAAGATAAAAATATGATTACTGTTTGTTGGCTTTCTAGACTCTGTCCCCTTCTCTATCCAAGACTGTAACACACTGTTGCTAAATTATTTTCTGTACCAATGTCTTGAAGCTGTCATCTCTCTATTTCAGTGAGTTTCCTTTGCTCTCGGATCAAATACCACTTCTGAATGTTATCTTCAAAATGCTGAAGCTTGACCTGTTCTCCTTCCTTTTTCTTGTCTCATCTTAACCTCATTCCTCACTCGCTCCTTTTACAAATCCCGACTGCTGTCTAGCAGCATTTGCCCATGTTGGCTGGTTCACCTGTGTTCCATCTTTCTGTTTTGCTAAGTAAGAGTTCAAGGACTGTCTCCTTCAAACACTTTTGCTCAATTAACCCCATTTCTCCTCTGACCTTTCCCAGAGCTCCCGAGAACCTTCCCAAATCAACGAACCGAGTAATGAACAATCTGGCTAAATTCTCATATTTTCAAGTTCATAGAACAAAACACAGCCATTTAAAGAAAATATTACTGACACTAAATATGAAGTAAATCTAGAAGCACCTATTCATGGTCTCAGTTTTATCCTGGATTTGCTGGTGCTCTTCCTTTAATCCTCTCTGAGAAAAACAGATGACTTGTAGGAAGTGATGCTACACCAGGGTCTCCAGCTCTCCTGAGATTCTCAAATGTGACATATATTCAGTTTATCAGCTAACAAATGTATTGATTTGATTTGACCATTATTTTCTAATTAAAATATGTATGCATTTCCAATCACTAATACTTTTAGAATCTAAAAAATTTAAAAATATAAACACCATAATTTGACCAAAATATTTTCAGTTTGTTAACAGCTGAGGGACCAGCAAATGGCACAATGGTTGCATCACTGGACTCCCACGCAGTTGACTGTGATTCTGGTTTCAGATCCAGTGGCTTGAAACTCACACCGGGCATGTGTGCATGCATGCCCAAAATCCCAAGAGGAGAATGGAGGTGGTGTTGTAACCGAACTCAAATCAGGTTCGCTCGCCCAAGCACTATAAAACCAAACCATAGGCACATGGTGTGGTGAAGGAAAGTACAGCTTTATTGCAAAGCGCAAAGCAAGGAGAGTGGGCAGCTCATGCTGAAAAGACCCTTCTCCCTGAGGTGTTTCCCACATGCGTTTTTAAGGGCAAAAATTAGGGGCAGAGGTCCTACGTGCATGATCAGTTCAGTGATTGGTTCAAGAGGGCGTGATCATCTTGTGAACATTCTTGATTGGTGAGGCCTTAGATAATCAAATTTCTCTTCAGGTGTCTGGAACCAACCGTTCAGCCTGGAATCTTTGAGCTCAACCAGCAGTTTCCAGCCTACAGAACATCTTACATATTGATATGAAAGCCTTCTCTTTCCTGTAAGTGAGAGTTTTAGAGGTCAAATGGTCCTCATTTATGGTCCATGTTAGTCATTATCATAACCAAAGTGTGAAGACCTACTCCTTACTCTGGGCCATTACAATGTTAATGGACTTTATATTTCAGGAACCCTAGAAAATACATTAAGGGGTTCTTGCTCAGTTTCAGCATGGCCATCCTTCTGAGGTAGTAATTCCTCATTACTGTCTCTGTCTCTCCAGCGAGCACATGTGCCCTATAGCAAAAATTCTCTCTTAAAAAAAAAAAAAAAAAAAAAAAAAAAAAAAAAAAAAAACAAGCTGAAATAAACTTTATACGTCATCTATTTCAAACCTGTTATTTTACAGTTAAGGAATTCCCAATCCCATCATGCCTTTTCACTGGCAACCTAACAGCATGAGTCCTAAAGAGTACGCATCCATACTGACATTTTTTCTCACTCTAATTGAGATTTCTCTGATAAAGGAACATGATAAGATCTGTACTATAAATGATTCTCAATATTGCTAGGCCTTGCCTGTTATGAGTTTACCTGTAAAATACACTGAAAAATTTTGAGCCTTAACTTTTTTTTTTTTCTTTTAAGAGGTTTTTGCCTTAGAGTGCTCACTGCAGAGAGACAGAAAAAGTGAGAGGGAAAGTGAGCAATCATCCCCCAGGGGTGATGACCATGCTGCTGTGGACAGAAGTTTGACTGCTTTTTCCTAGTTTTCCCAAGTCCTTTCAAGAGAGCCGAGGAAGAGTCACACCCACAAACATTAACAGACCATTTTTTCCCATTTAACAGGGTTCTTCCTAAATCCTGTCCCTGGCATAGTATCTTCGAGATGTATATTCAACTGATTATAGTGTATTATTTTACTAACCTCTTCCCAAGGCACAGAACTTCCCTTTCCTTGAGATGTAGATTAAGCATTTCTTTGTAAATCTCTTCCCAGGACACATATCTTCCCTTCCAATCACCAGCCTAGGAATTATGGAACCCATCTATAACCTACAAGCCTCTGCTTCCACATGTTCCGCCTTTTTGGGCTAGACCAATGGAAAATCTCTTCACTAAATTTTGTCTGTCAATCTTGAAAACAAATAAAAGGAACTCCTGAATGTGATCACCCCGAGAAAGGCATGTATGTCTCTTCTCCAGGCCTAGGTCACTCATATTTGGCTTGGAAATAAACCGCATTAATTATTAATTATTAATTTTTACAGTTGATTATTTTTCCATTGACACTGCAATTCCTTCTCCTCCATTCTTCTCTCAGGATCTTAAGCATACATGCACGTGTTCCTGGAATGAGTTTCAAGCCGACAGGTCCAAAACTGGAACTGTAGTCTGCCGTGTGGGAGTCTAGCTAGCAACATAACCACTAAGCCATCTTCTGACCCTGAGACTTAACTTTTTTAAAGTTTATTATTTTTTCCATGAGGCAGAGAGAGAGAAAAAGAGTCAGGCACCCCAGCAGAGCCCTCCTGCCACAATCTAACCCCTGTCTCTTCCAGCCCAGGTCACAAGTGTATGTAAAAATCCAGTACATAGAAGGATGCCACAGACATGGACACAACACCTTTCCACATGGGTCTAGTTCTGTTACTATTGCCCCACTTTCTGGCTTGAGCTTTACTTCTTTTTTTGCTTGTTTGTTTTAAAGAGAGAGATTTTTGTTGTAGGGTGTATGCACTCCCCAGAGAAAGACAGATAGAAAACGAGAAATCATCCCATGGATCACAGTCCCTTCTCCTCCATTCTTGAGATTTTGAGCCTGTGGGCACATGTACATGAGCCCTGTGCAAGTTTCAAGCTGCCAGGCCCAGGACTCAAACCATGGTCAGCCATGTGGGAGTCCAGCAACCTAACCATTATGCCATTTGCTGTTCCCGATCTTTAACTTTGAAGAATAAGAGAGTAATAGACTGTTACTAGGGAAATAACTTAAAGGTAGTTACAGTACATTTGGAGCATATGTACGTTTTCAATTATAATTGTTCTTAGTAGTTATTTCTCTAGAGAAATAGCCTTATTAAGTATTTATGGAATAATCTAATTAATTAAATAACCTGGTGAGGCAGTTTAAAGATATAACTCTCATGTAATTTTTAATTATATAGGTAAAATAGACACCCAAAATGATTGCTTTATATTTTCTGGTTGCATATACTAATGGAAATTTTCAATATTTTTGTCTAACAAGTCATCTTGAAAAACTTATGTCTTTTTTTTTTTGTGATTTTAATCCCCAGTATTTATAATATGAAGAAAGAAGAATTTTGGAGATTTGTTACATTTTTAAGTGAATTAGTAGTTTTAACTATAACTGTAGCTACTGTTGATTGATTTGTTATTATCAAGCACTATGCTTACTTACCACATTATGTATAAAATTTGGGTCAGCAGATGGCATAATGGCTGCATTGCTGGACTCACACATTGTCGACAGCAATTCGAGTCTCGAACCCAGTGACTTAAAACTCATGCCAGGCACATGTGCGTGCATGCCAAAAATCCTGAGAAGAGAATTGAGGAGAAGAGATTGTGGCATAGCCATCCCCCTCTGGGGGAGTGATTTCTCTTTTTCTGTCTCTCCAGCAAGTGCATGCTTCCTGTAGTAAAAACCTCTCAAAAACTATACAATAAAATTAAAATTAAACAAGTAAACTAACATTTAATCATTGAAATAACCTAAGATGACTTTTAGAACTGTTGAATTGGAGATGAATGTAGATTAGTCAAGTAGACATGTTTAATAGGCAATTAGAAGTATAAATCTGGGGATGGACAGGTGGCATGGTAGTTAAAGGACTGGACTCCCACTTGGCTGAGCGCAGCTTGAGTCCGAGACCTGGCAGCTTGCTTTCTCACTTTTTCTCTCTCTCTCTGTGTCTCTCTTTGGTCAAATTAAAATAATAATAATGATAAGGATAATAAATAAAATTAAGTATATAGTTCTATAAAAAAGGTATAAGCAGAATTTAAACAATAATATTTATTTACAAGAACTTTCATCTGAACATTATTTGATATGGTAAAATAAACAAAAATAAGGTAAATAAGCTACATCTATAAACATGAAGCAACATTCCACTCTTAAAGAACATTGTAAAATGATATTTTACAACAGGGCCATAATTTATTAATTCACCCATTCAAAAATATTTATGGACACATGTAATGTACCTGACAGAATTCAAAATACTCATCACACAAACATAAACATAATAAACAGCTCTTGTAAAGCTTACAAAACACAACAGAAATAAGCAAATAGCATAAAAATTAGAGTATCAGATATTGACATAGGACAAAGGGACAGAGGATAATGGGAATACTATTAAAGAATGGTCAAGGATAATGCAGCCAGATGTGAACATCTGGGGAAGAACATTTCAGACATAGGCAATATTATATATAGTGCAAGGACTGGAATAGATTTGACATTGAGTATAGTTCACATGCAAAGTGAATGAATTAATTGAAAACACTTTATAAAACAGCTTAAAGAAATTTTTTAATTTGAGACTGAAAATGTGAAGCAGCTTTTTGAGAAATGAAGTCCACATATAACCATGTATTATATATTAAATAGATTAATATGATTAATATCTGTGTGTGTATACACTACCTTTATGTGCAAAAAACTATGAAAAATAGTTCCAGGGGCAGAGTCCCCAGGAGTGGGCTCCCCAGGAGTGGGATCTCTGGGTGCAGACTCCCCAGATGCAGGGCCCCAGGTTGTGCTCCCCAGGAGCAGGCTCTCCAGGGTGGGCTCCCAAGGTTCAGACTCCCCAGTTGCAGACTCCCCAGGGACAGGGTCCCAGGTATGGGCTCCCCATGTCTGAGTACTCCAGGTGTAGACTTCCCAGGTGCAGACTCCCTGGGTACAGGCTCCAGGCATGGGCTGTCCTGCTCCCTTTCTTCAAGGGTCTTTTCCCTGCTTACAGCCCCCCCTCCCCCCGCCAGAGCCCCTTAACTCTCAGACATTCCCACCTAAGAGCTGAGTCCCTTCTTTTGTGCTGGTTTGGAACCCATGTCGAAAGCCTGGGAGGACCTAGGAAACCTGGGACCAAGGGTGGAGGTCCCATGGTGCTGGGAGATTTACAACACTGCTCCCTGTGAGTGGGTAGGGGGCACGTCCTTCCTTGCTTCTCTGGTCATTTATTCTCTGTGTATTCACTCAGTGGGTATTAAGCAGCCACAGTATACCAGGCTGGTGTGAACAGAAATAATCAACTCTCTAAAAATAATAATTAATGCTGCTTATTTCTAAACACAAATGTGAGTGACTGACCCAGAGAAAAACAGCTGTGTCTTTCTCAGGGTGCTCAGATATGGGAGTTCCTTTTACTTGACTTTGAGAATGAGAGACAAAGTTTGGATTTTAGAAAAGAGTTTTTCCCTTAGTCTCTCCCAAAAAGGTGGGACATTCGAAAGCAGAGGGGTGGGGAGCTTTTAGGTTATAAGTGGACTTTACAATTTGTAGGTTGGTAATTGGAAAGGAAGATCTGTGTTTCAGGAAGAGATCAGGGAAAGAATGTCCTTTAACAAAGATAAGGAGGCTTAATATACATCACAAAGATACCATGCCAGGGACAGGACATAGGAGGAGTCCTGCTATCAGTGGGCCAAAATGGTCTGTTAATGTTTTGGGGCATGACTCCCCAAGGCCCTCTGGAAAGGATTTTGGAAATAGGAATGAGCAGTCAAACTTCTGTCCTCACCAGTGTCCTTTCTAGGGTAAAGAGGCAGGAAGGAGACCCAGAGCTCATGCTCCAATCCGCCATTGGGCCAGCCCCCCACCTCATCCCCTCACAAATCAGGTTTGGTTCTCAAGGCACCAGGGGTGGAACTTGTATGAATTGGGGCTCTTCTCTCTGTGTGTGTCAGGAGACCCCACCTAAACTCACAGAAGCAGAGAAAAAGTTCTGACTGAGAGACTGAGATGCCCCAGGCTCAGGGACAGAGAGGTTCAGAGGGCCGCAATGCTGTTGAGTCCAGGCCATTTCCCTCTCAGTTTGGAGTCTCCTAAGACCTGCTTTCCATTGCCCCCTTCCACCTACCCCTCCCTGCAGCTGCACCTCATAGTCTGGGTCTGTCTTCTTTAGGCTCTTTGGGTCTCACATCCTTCTCTGAGCTGTGGTGGGGAGGGGAAAAGTCATCTTGACCACCATGGGTCACTGGCTGTCCCTCAGCTTCACCTGGCACCCCACAGACAGGACATGAGAGGGAGAGCACCTGATAGTTCCAGGCAGGCAGGCTGCAAGTGCTGAGGGTAGGTGCTTCCAGGGGTCTCACAGCCTCTGCCTGTGCTCGCCCTATCACCCATGTCTCCAAATCAACACCAAACGTGATGAGACCAGGGTCTTCAAGAAGATGTGCATCATAGAAAGTCTGTGTAGATTTCAAAATTCTTTTGTACCACAGTTAACTCCTATCATTATTATTATTTTAATTATTGCGAAAGGACAGAGAAAGACAGGGGCTTGGAGAGAGTGAAAAAGCATCTCCTGGGTGGCATGGTGGTGCTACAATTCCCCTCTCTTCTATTCCTTTGGAATTTTGGGCACGAATGCAAATGCCTGGTGTGATTTTCAAGCTGCCAGGTCCAGGACTCAAACATTGCATTTGGCCACGTGGGATCTAGCACCTTGATCTCGGTGCCATCTGCTGGCCCAATAAATTCCAATTTTAATTAAAAAAAAAAAAAGTATTGGGACTTATATTTTCAGAATGTCAGATTTTATATCATAACAATATCTTGTTAAAAACAAGGTAGAAAGGGGCCAGCAGGTGGTGTGATGGTTAAGGCACTGGACTCCCACATTACCAACAGTGGTTCACGTCCCAGACCTGGTGGCTTGCTTTCTCATTCTCTCTCTCTCTTTCTCTTTGTGTGTGTGTGTGTGTGTGTGTGTGTGTGTTTGTGTATGTGTGTCTGATGAGCATGCATGCCCTATAGCAAATTTTAAAAATAATAATGTTAATTAATAAAATTAAATTAATAAGTAATATGATTAAATTAATAATTTAAAAAAGAATAATATCTGGAAATACACTCACACACACAAATGAAATATTATTCGGCCTTAAAAAGGAAGAGAAAGAACACTATCATTTGTGAGGACATGGATGAACCAGAAGGACATTATGCTTACTGAAATAAGCTAGACAGGGACCAGCAGTTGGTGTAATGGCTAAGTCACTGGACTCCCATGTAGTTGACTGAGGTTCAAGTCTGGGCCCGGTGGCCAAAGCTCACTCTAGGCGTGTGTACGTGCATACCCAAGATCCTGAGTGGAGAATGGAGGAGAAGAAATTGCGACATAGTAATCCCCCCCGGGGGGGGGGGGTGATTTCTCACTTTCTGTCTCTCTGTCTCTCTCTCTTTCTGGCGAGCACACACACCCTCTCCAAAAAGGAAAAAAAAAAGGGTCTTTTCCCTATGCTAGACATAGAAAGACAAACACTACATGATCTAATTTATATGTGATTTCAAAATAGTCAACTCAAACATTAAAGTGGTTACTAGGGAGTGAGAGGTAGAGGTAGAGATAAAGGGTAGATTTGGTCTCTCTAAAAAAGAAAGAAAGAAAGAAAAAGGACCAGCAGATGGCATAATGGTTATATCGCTGGTCTCCCAAATAGTCAACCACAGTTCAAGTCTCAGACCAGGTGGCTTAAAACTCAGGCACATGTGCATGTGCGCATGCCCCAAATCCCAAGAGGACAATGGAGGAAAAGGGATTGTGGTGTGGTTATTGACCCCCGAGGGGTGATTTTTTTGCTTTCTGTCTCTCTGTCTCTTCAGTGAGCACACATGCCCTATAGCAAAAACCTCTCTTTAAAAAAAATGGTTAGATGGGGACCAGCAGTTAGCATAATGGCTATGTCGCTAAACTCCCATGTAGCCGATGGCGGTTTGAGTCCCGGATCTGGTAGTTTAAACTCACGCTGGGTGCGTGTGCATGCATGCAAGATCCTGAGAGGAGAATGGAAGAGAAGGGATTGTGGCGTGGCCATCCCCCCGGGGGGTGATTTCTCGCTTTCTGTCTCCCTGTCTCTCTCTGGCTTTCTGGCGAGTGCACACGCCCTATAGCACAAACCTCTCCAAAAAAAATTAAATAAATAGTGAAAAAAATGGGTAGATGTTGGTCAACGATTACAAAACTTTCAGCTATAAGATAAATAAGTTTTAGAGAGTGAATTTATGGTTACTATAGTTAATAATAACATGCTTTATGCTTGAAATTTGATAAAAGAGTAGATCTTAAGTGTTCTCATCACACATACAAATTAAATAACTATGTGATGTGGTGGAAGTATTAATTAGAAAGACTATGGCAATCCCTTTATAATTTATATAGACATCAAAACATCACATCATATTGAGGTAGGAGACAGGGACCCTAAAAATATAGTCAGGGTATGGGCCCAAAATGGAATCACAAAATGGCTAAGTTTTGAAATGGAGGCAGTATGACCTATATCTAAAACAAAGGATTTTTCCAGGCCCCAGTGCATTCCGAGAAGATAAGATAATGGTTTCCATGGCCCCGACTTTTAGACAAAGAATCTCCTTAACTTGGTACCCACTCAAATTAGGAAAATAATTGGACCTATCCAGCATGAGCTCCTCCCCGCCTAGATGGGAATGCATGCACAAGTCCCACCTAGGACAGTCAGACAAATCCCTTCCTGACCCCAATAAAACCCCCTTCCACAGTTCTTCCTCAGCAACCTATTTTCTGGGACCCCTCCTTTCTTGGGAGCTCTCTTTTTCCTCCCCTCTCTTTTAATAAATTTTGTGCTTTACTCTGTATCCACGGCTCTAATTCTTCCTGAATGTGAGATAAGAACCCTAGTCTCATCACAAGTGTGGGCCGAATCCCCCCTACACTGCCGCGTTGTTGCGGCAGTATAACTTAAAAATATACACTTTGTATTCACCCATTATACCTCAATAAAACTGGGCAGGGGACAACTCTGTGAAAGCATTTAGGTGAAAAGGTGGCAAGGACTTAGGTAAAAACCGTGGAGGAGACAGAGTGCTTGGAGAGGAGACCAGTACTCCGCTGCGGGTTTCCTAGCAAAGTGGTTGAGAAGTCTGGATGGTAAAGCAGAAATATGGCCATTTCTAAATATGGCTATTTCAAGGTGTTCAGGAAGGAAAAATGAAATGTGGGAGCGTTTCAGTGCCTCTTCCTCCTTTGTGTAAAGCTTTACTTCCATCTGGTATCATTTCCATCATGATCCGATACACTTTTTTTTGGAGAGGTTTTTGCTATAGGGTACATGCGATCACTGGAAAGACAGAGAGAGACAGAGAGACAGAAAGCAAGAAATCACCCTCCAGGGGATGGCCACACTGCAATCCCTTCTCCTTCAGTCTCCTCTTTGGATCCTAGGCATGCACGCACATGCACCCAGCATGAATTTAAGCCGCTGGATCCGGGACACGAACCCCAGTCAACTACATGTGAGTCCAGCAACATAGCCATTATGCCAGCTGCTGGCCCCCTGATCTGATACACTTTTTTTTTTTTTTTTTTGAGAGATTTTCGCTATAGGGCGTGTGTGCTCGTCAGACAGACAGAGAGAGACATAGAGACAGAAAGCGAGAAATCACCCCCCAGGGGGGATGGTCACGCTGCAATCCCTTCTCCTCCATTCTCCTCTCGGGATCTTGGGCACCCACGCACACGTGCCCGGCGTGAGTTTTAAGCCACCGGGTCCAGGACGCGAACCGTGGTCGACTACGTGGGAGTCCAGCGACATAGCCATGACGCTAACTGCTGGTTCCCCTGATCTGATAGACTTTTGAAAACACTTCTTGTAGGGTAGCTCTGTTGGTGATGAATTATTTCAATTTTTATATCTGAAAGCATTTTAATTGCACCTATGTGTTTGAAAAATATTTTTCCAGCATTATAGTGCAATATATTACTCTTTAAAAAAATTTTTTTTAATGTTATTTCAGTATCTTTTCTCTGGCATTATTTCCTTTAGGAAGTCTGCAGTTATCATCTTCCCCCTCTCCCCCATATGTAACATGTCCTTTTTTCCTCTGGATTATTTTATGATTTTATCTTTATCACTGGCTTTGAAAAAGTTTTATTATAATGTATATTAATACTATTTCATTTATGTTTCTTTATGTCCCTTATGGATTTCTTTGAACTTTCTGAATCTCTGGAGCTATAGTTTCTTTTCTTTTTTCCTAAACAAATATTTGCTATAATTTGCTCAAGTATTTCTTCTGTCCTCCTCTCTCTTTCAGAGACTACAATTGCACATATTTAAGGTTTTCTAAAGTTGTCCTACAGCTAGCCCTGCAACACTTCATTTATTATCTTATGTGCCAATCCTCTTTGTATTTCATTTTGGATTGATTCCACTGCTATGCCTTAAAGGAACTATTTTTTTTCTCCTGCAATGTATTATTTGTCATTAATCTTATCCTTGAATTTTTCAGCTCACACGTTATAGTTTTCAGAGAAGTCCACTTTGGGTCATTTTATGTCTTCTATATTCCTACTTAAACTTTGAACATATGGAATATAGTCATCAGAACTGACATAATGTCTTTAATCTAGCATCTGTGTAAGTTCAGGTTTGACTTTAATGGACTGACTTTTCTCCTCGTTATGGGTCATGTCCCAGTTCTATGCCAAATAATTTTGTCATGTCATACATCGTGGATTTTACCTTGTTTGGTGCTTGATAGTTTTGTGTTAAATATTTAGCATTTAAGTATTTTTATATTTCATAGAATAGAGCTCAAGCGTGTGTGTGTGTGTGTGTGTATGTGTGTGTGTGTGTGTGTGTGTGTGTGTGTGTATGTATGTGTGTATGCATCCTTCAGGTTTATTATTTTTTTCTTTTTTCTTTTTTAAGAGGTTTTTGCCATAGGTTGCATATTCTCACCAGAAAGACATAGAGAAAAAAATGAGAAATCACTCCCAGTGGAGGGATGGCGATGCTGCAATTTCCTGTCTTCTACTCTCCTCCTGGGATTTGGTGCACATACACACATGCACCCAAAAGGATTTTCAAGCCACCTGGTCTAGAACAGTTGTCAGTCATGTAGGAGTCCAGTGCTTTAACAACCATACCACCTGTTGGCTCCCAGGTTTATTCTATTTTAAAATAGTTAATATATACACACATTGTATGTGTGTATGTGTATGTGCATGTGGAAGCCCCATAGCTTCTCCATGGCGTCAGGAGGGTGGCTGTCAAGTGGATTGCTCTCACTGGGCAGGGCAGTGTTCCTTTCACTGCAGAGTGGAAGACTGGTATGCAAGAAAGATGCTGACCAGTCAAGCTCTACAGCCTAACAGGGGAGAGTTCAGGACTGTGGGTGACTTACAGGTCACAGGTTTTAGCCAGTTTTCTGGCTCTTTCCTTTCTTCCTTCTGAAAGTTGTGTGTTTCTGTTCTACCTCGCCTGAGGGCTACTGAGGTGACAGTAGTTATCCTGTATCTGGGATGTCCCCTGCCACTGGTACCCTTCACAAGTTTCCCATCATATGTCAGGAATCAGAGTGTCTCAGCTTACCCCTCAATGGTTTTCATCATCAATGACTCTTACTGCTGATTGCACGATGTCATGTTTTTACTCTTTTGTTTATCTTGATCTTAAGACATACCAGATAAGAGACTTTCCTCATGCAATGTATATATAATCTAAACATGTATGTGTGTGTGTGTGTGTGTGTGTGTGTGTATATATGTATGTATATATATATATATATATATATATATATATATAGAGAGAGAGAGAGAGAGAGAGAGAGAGAGTTATGTCCCACATAACTATTTTAAGTCAATGACAACCCGCATATATGATAGTGATCCTAAAAGATTATAATGAAGTTGAGAAATTCTTATTACCTAGTGACTTCATAGATGTCCTGAAATCATAGCCCAATATATTCCTCACATGTTTATGGTGAGGCTGTTACAAACCAACCTCCTACACATTAACCATATAAAAGTAGAGCATACACAATTTCGTACAGAATATAATCCTTATAATGATAATAAATGGCTGTTGCTGGTTTATGTATTCACTAAACTATATTTTTATCTTTTTTTAGAGTACACTACTTCCACTTATAAGTAAAATAAGTTTATTGCAAAGTACTATGCCATGTTACACAAGGTATAGTCTCATACATCTCTAGCTTATCTAGTACCTAGATTGCATCAGTTTTCATCGTGTTTGATTTAACTTCCCACTGTTTTGTTCAGCCTGGCCCCTAAGCATACAAAATCCATTGCTAATGTTGCCAGTGAGAGGCCATATTGAGTGATTGACCTGGAAACCAAATTGAACATGAGTAAAGACTATGAAGGTGGAAAAGTCAGTGATGGCTATTGTTTGCCAGTCAGGCTTGTCATATTCCACCAAAGCTATGTTCTTGAAGAACAAGATCAAAGTAATGTAAATGATTAAAGGATTGATTTCATTGAAGGCAATAAGACCAACATGAATTTTAGGGCCATTATCAAAGAGGAAGAAATTCTAATACTTAAATTGAAGACCAGTATCCTTCTCAGCACTAAGACAATCACAGCCAAAGCAAAAGTTCATTTTCAATATTGAAAGAAAAACTAGAACCAACTAAAATATTGAATTTCTTGCTAGCTCTAGGTAGTTTAAATGATTCATGAGTTGTTACTTATTATATAATGCGAAAGTGAGTGGTAAGCCTGTAACTGCCACAAGTTGCTGAAGGCGACTGAAGAAGTGTTGCAAACTGTTGATGAGCTGATTGTAGAGGGAATTACTTACCAGGGCGAACACTCAATATCAGCTAAAACTCCCCATCTTGGAAATGGATACCCGAAAGGACTTTTATTCATGAGAAGACAAAGTCAACGTCAGGTTTCATGGCTTTCAAGACAGGATAACAGCCTTGCTTTGGGCAGTGGTGCAGGAAACACATTGAAAACTTTGTGATCTGGCACCATGAGAACCCAGGGTCCTCAAGTATATCAGTAAGGATATCCCGTCAGTGCACTAGAGGAGCATGAAGAAGTCACAGATGACCCAGCTTCTCTTCCAAGATGCCATCCTGAATTGCTGCTATACCAGCAAAATGGAGAAATATTGTTTGGAAACTAACATACCTTTCTAACTTTTGCTTCTTGATAATTATGCTCCTGCGTAGTCTTCTTTGATTGACAATTTTCATTCCAATATCACAATGTAGTATTTCCCTCCAAACATCACCTCTTTGATCCAACCAATGAATTGAGGAATTACAGCAACTTTTAAGGTCCAGTACCTGAGGAAGACCTTTGATCAGGTTATTGCTGCAACTGAGAAAGATACTGGGGAAATACTAATGCAATTCTGGAAGAATCACAACATATATGACATCATCAAGATTGCTTCTTAGGCTTGGAATGATAGCACCAAAGAATAGTTGCATGGAATCTGTAAGAGACACTAAGGAAGTTCATCTGTGACTTCAAATGATTTTCCAAGAAAGAAGTTTGCAAAAACCAACAAGTCTGTGGTTGCGGTTGTTAATAATTTTACCTATCTGTAAGAGAAAGCAAGAGAAAAGGAGACTACAGAAGAAAATGAAGAAGCCGCAAGAAAACTCACAGTGAAGGGTTAAGCAGAAGCTTTTACAGACTTCAATAAGCTTTTTAAAACTTGAAATATTGACCCCTAGCTATGGACAGCTTTCACAAATACAGAGGAATATTTGTAATGCATTATAAGCTTACAAGCAAATCTATAGTGAAAAAACAAAGGACTCACCATGGACATATTTCTGAAAATATTAACACCTCAGGAAGAATCTTGATCAGGTTCTTTGGGAAGTATTCCAGAAGAAGGCATTGTTACATAGGGATGATAGCTCTATGAAAGAGGATAGTCAGTTTAATACACACTACTAATATTTCATATTTAGAACATAACCTAGATATTAGACATTTGGAATGATTAAATGTTGATATATACACAGGAAGGCATCTACAGTGCAGGCGTGCCGGTGATCTGTCTTGGCAGGGAAGGAGCTCCCCATGTAGTCCAAGCCTGGACTAGGACAGAACCCTTCAGTAAGTGACCTGGAGCAGTCCGGGGTCAAGCTGTACTAAACACCCTAGATGTGGGTATATGCAGTGTCCCTGCCTAGTGCACTCATTTCAGAGGTTCTGAGCTTTAGAATGTCGTCATTTACATTTAAAGATAGGGTGTGCCAAGCTAAGACCAGGAATTGTACAGGCCTGTCCTGTTCCTCCCTTTCTCTAACTTTCTTTTTCTTTCCTAGTCCACGTGGGAAACCTCATGCCTATAGAGTGGTCTCGAAACCCCATAGCTTCTCCATAGCGTCAGGAGGGTGGCTGTCACGTGGATTGCTCTCACTGGGCAGGGCAGTGTTCCTTTCACTGCAGAGTGGAAGACTGGTATGCAAGAAAGATGCTGACCAGTCAAGCTCTACAGCCTAACAGGGGAGAGTTCAGGACTGTGGGTGACTTACAGGTCACTGGCTTTAGCCAGTTTGTTGGCTCTTTCCTTTCTGCCTTTTGATGGTTCTGTTCTACCTCACCTGAGGGCTACTGAGGTGACAATAGTTATCCTGTATCTGGTATGTCCCCTGCCGCTAGTACCCTTCACAAATTTCCCATCATGTGTCAGGCAAGCCACCAGAGTGTCTCAGCTTACCCCTCAATGATTTTCATCATCAATGACTCTTTTCAATTGATGTGCTCTTACTGCTGATTGCACGATGTCATGTTTTTACTCTTTTGTTTCTCTTGACCTTAAGACATACCAGGTAAGAGACAGACATTCCTTGTGCAAATGGAATCATCCCTATTACTCTGTCCAGCCCCCTTCCCACATACTCTTCTTGCTAGAGGCATTGGGTAGAGGATAGGAAAGCATGGGAACGTGGTCAACACTGAATAACATTATATTCTAATTATTACGACTACATTCTACAGAGTTCAAGGGAAGACAAGTGTGGAGAATATGCTGGTTTTTATCTTTACTGTCAAATTCTGGATGGCAAATTTAACATGACCATAAAGCAAGCTATTGGGTTGTTGGGAAAGTCATGACACATTTTTGCATAGAGAAACAGAAAAAAATACTTTTCTGACAACCCAATATTATTCATGTTTTTCTTGCACACTCTGGTGAGACATTTATGGTTACATCAATGAAATGTAGTAACAAACTTTGATAGACTCTATCAAAGCCAGTATTTGTGAACTGCAGGATAGATGATGCAGTGTCATGAGAAATAATGTAATCAGCATAAATAAGTGTTATTAAGGAACTGCAGAAGCAAGATCATCTACATTGTTTCAATACAAGCAGATTCAGAAGAGCCATGGTAGTTCGAGTAACAGCATTGCTCCTTTTTCCTGAAAGTTAGGATATAAACTAAGAATGGTACATTTTACAGTACACAACAGTTCTATATCTTATAAAGACCTCGGAAGAACAATTATACCAGTAGCAATGAGTGCACTTAGAGCACAGATCTCTGTTGCTAACTATATTGTCAACTAGGAGAATCCAGAGTTTCTGTAAAAATGACTAACTCAAGCCAGGGTTAGGGAAAGGACAAGTTCAACCAAAAACATCTTATTATGCTAAAGATATAAAATGCTACAAAAAGATGATGACATGACAAAAAGACACAGGCGTTAGATTAAAGAAACTCTACAATGTGAAGCCATGGAGCAGAAAAGATGTAATGACCAGAATGGATAATAACTTACTGTATTAAATAAGTTAGGAATTCATAAATGAGTAAATAAGTAAATAAATAACAGGCAGAGAAGAGAATGTGGTAATATTCTTTCTGTCAGTAAAATGCCAACGGCAAAGGAAAAACTGGTTGAGTCAAATCATCACAATTTGTCAGCCATCATAGTTTAGGCAAGAAAAAACTACCAAAGAGAAGTAGGATGAAGAACAGGGATCTCTTTATTGAATATCTGTCATTGGCACAGCCATGGTGGTGTGTACTGCTACGACACTCTTCTCCTCAGGCTGGAACCACATAAGAGGGTCCTGTTCAATTCCTGGTCCAACCGGAAGGCCGGGCATGGTGGCACATGCTGCAGATTGTGGCAGAAGGATTGCAGAAGCACACAAATCTGACTTAAAAATCAAAACAAAACAAAACAGACATTATTTGCCAAAGGAAAAGGTGTAACTTTACAGTGGAAAGACCTAGCAGATTCTATCTCACTTGAGGATGAAAGTAAGGCTACTTGTAGTGGAATAAATAACATTCTGTGGCAACTGGTAGGATTCAGTGGAAGGATGTAGCATTGTTTCTGTGATATTCTGGAGAAAAGTAATTTGGCCTTTGTGCAGTTATTATTTTTTTTAAGAATTATGTATTTATTTAATTTCATTTGTTATTTTAATTTGGTCAGACAGAGAAAGAGAGAAAGAGAGAGAGAGAAAGGGAAACTAAGAGAACAAACCGCCAGGTCTGGGACCCGAACAGAAGTTGGCCATATGGGAATCCAGCACCTTTACCCACCATGCCACCTGCCGGCCCCCCTCAGTTATTTTATATATATTATTTTTATACATTCAATCACTGTATTTTATTACAACATGCAAAATGAACTCCCCCAGCATGAATACACTGGACTAATGGACAAAGCAAGAATCTATTGACAAGTGCACTGTAATTTTCTTCTGAAACAATTTTTTTCCTCTCTCTCTATTCCTCCTTTTACTAAAGAGAGGTATAAACTAACTTATTTGAAATAAAAAATAGGTTAATCTCAATTTTGTCTGTTATTTGCACAAAGCCCCATAAAAATTCAATTTCTGATGCAAGGCAACATATACTATTGTATTATTGAACTTATGCAAATAACCATTCTGCCACAAAATAAAAATGCTCACAAATATTTTCCAATTGCAAAGTGGTCAGGAAGGGAGAAAAGTTTATGTTTCAATTAACAAAATTCTTTAACAAATTGTTGAACCCAACAGCTCAAAAGAAAACAAAACCTTAAATCTGGAAGACAATGCAAGAAGAAAATCAGTAATGTTTTAGAAAAAAGTCATAGAATTCTATTTCACCAGTTCAATCTCATGTAATCTCTTTTGTTGAATTTGCAGTGTTACTGTGGTTTGACCTTTCTGTTAACATTCAACATTATTATTGATATTTCACAACTTGTCCCTACCATTAAGTTGGCCTTTTTTCTTGGTCATCTTTTGTTCTTTTATTTGTCTGTCTTTAGTTTTCCTGATATAGTACTCCCTTCAGAAATTTTCGTAGAGCTGGTCTGGTTATGGTAAATTCTTTCAGGCTTTGTTTATCTAAGCATGTTTTTATCTTTACTTCCCACGTGAAGAATAATCTTGCCAGATACAGTATTTTGGGTTGAAATTGTTTTTCACTTAACACTTTGAATATATTTTTCCATTCTTTCCTTGCTTGCATTTTTTCTGATGAGAGGTCTGATATTAGCCTGATGAGATATCCTTTGAAAGTAACTTGACGTTTTTATCTTGCCAATTTTAGTATCTATCTCTGTCTATGATTTTGGTCAATCTGGCTATGATGTGCCTTGGAGAAGAATTTCTTGGGTTGATTCTATGTGGGGTCCTTTGTATACCTTGGGTCTGGAAATTTGAATGCCTCTCTAGGTTTAGAAAATTTTCTTCTAGGATTTCATGGAATAGATTATCAATGCCCTGATTAGTTTCTTTACCTTCTGGCATACCGATTATCCAGATGTTTGGGCATCTAATACTATCTGGTATTACTCATATATTATTCGCATTTTTTTTGGTTATTTTCTTAGTCTTTTTGGTGAATTTTTCTAGGTCAGAAGTTCTATCTTCTACATCTGCAATTCGATCTTCTGCATGATCTAATCTGCTTTTAGTACTTTCAAGGGAGGTTTCGATTTCCTGTATTATAGCCTTCATCTCTAACATTCCATTTGATTCTTTTTATGGTGTGTATTTCCTCTTTCAGATCATGGAAGAACTTTGTCACTTCCTGGAACTCATTGTCTCTTTTCTCCTGCATCTTCTGGAGTTCGTTGTCTCTCTTCTCTTGCATCTCTGTCAGTTTTGCCACTATGAATATCCTAAGATCTTTATCTGACATTTCCAGAAGTTCCATTGTACTGTCTGTGGATGATGATGGGCTGTTCTCTCCTTGGGGGAGAGATATTTTCTTGACTTCCCATGTTTCTTCTGCCTCTGCGGTGGTGATTTCTGGTCATCTAATGGGTTATACATTACTTCCTACCTGGCTTTTTGCTGGGTGTTGGACCGGAAAGAGTTTGGGGCAGAGGCTTTTTCTGGTTAAAAGGGCAGAGAAAGCCCACCTCAGATGAGCATGGGTTCTGGCTTTTCGCTGGGTATTGGGCCGGGAGGAGCACCTTTGTGCAGTTATGAGAAAACACTTACCAAATGTCATTTTGTTGATCAGAAGTTAAAGGGAGATTGTTCTTGAATCAAGGTGGAGAGTTACATGCAATGCTCTCTATGAGGAAAACAGAGATAATGATCGACAATCCATGCTCTCCTTTTGTTGTCAGCTCCTGTTTCACTTTTTATGCCTTGACCCCTTTGGATTTGAGTAGTCTCAGTTTTCTCTTACAGCTAAGCCATTTTGTTAATATAGTCATCTCCCCCCCCCCCCCCAGAACTATAGTGTCACTGTGTTTTATTATCCTGACATGAGTTAATGAATGTTCTTCTGTCAATCTAAGTATGTAGATTGATATTCATGCAATAGTCATTCCTCAGGAGACCAGTGCAGCTTTGATCCTACTCAATGGCATCTAACAGAAACATTTAGCAGGTATAAGACAGGTACTACTGAGAACAGGAGTTCAAGGATCCGTTTCCTGCTGGAAAGGAAGCAGGGACATTAGCCAAGTGGATGTCATGTGGGTATCCCAAAGGATAATGAAGACCAAGGAAGTTATACATATTAGCAGGTACAGAGGAGATATAAGAAATACTATCATATTGGATCTTTAATTTAATGTGGTAAAATGACATTGACAAGCTTGATAACAGTATATTCATTAAGCCCTGCTTTCCAATATTCAATTCAGAAGGTCTGATATGGAACTCGGGGAAATTTCATTCTTACCAAACTCCTAGCTGATGTTTTCCCACATTTAATTTGGGAGCCAATGCCATAGCAGTATTTTACAATACTCATTGTGCTCTTGTTACTATTGGCAGCTGCTGTTAACAGCGATAATATTCCCAATCCTTGTAATTCCTTGGAAGTCTGACCCTCCACACAGTTTTCACTCAATTATTCCACTTCCTCACCCAAACTGAAGAGAGGACTGAGTGGAAGGATTATGAACCAGACCTTAAAAAAGCACTTCATTATAGGACTAAATGAGGCATGTACTTTTATGTACTTTATTTAAATTTATTTGAGGGAGTCTCCAAATAGTTGATGGAAAATACTTATTACTAAAAATAATAGAAATACTATGCAGGGTCAGCAGGTGGCACAGAGCTTAAAGCAGCTGGATCCCCATGGCAAACTGCATGACTGAGTCCTGAACCCAGCAGCATGAAAGCCACACCGGGTGTATATGCCCAAAATACCAAGAGGAGAATGGAGAAAAAGGGACTACAGCATGTCCATCCACCCTGGAGTGATTTCTCACTTACCCTCTCTGTCTCTTTGGTGAACACACACACACCATATAGCAAAAACTGAACAATAAAAAACAAAAAACTATGCATGGAATTCACAAACTTTTTCAACAAGATAAAGTCAGATTTTAATTCCATTTTCCATGAACTTTTTGAGGTCCCCTCATATAGGTGCATTCTAGATCCTGACACAGTGAAAAAGCTGTTAGCTGTACCCTGTTCATAACTAGCTTCTGATGGATGGATATATGAGATCAAGTACAAACTTCTCTACATGGCCTTTGCTTGGCATAGTTCCTTCCTTTGGTAGCTAGTCTCAGGTATGTAGTCTCCAAAAATGTGCCTACTTCCCAAACCCCCCTTGCCCCCTCTCCTTTACATTTATTTACTTTTCTTTTTTTTAAAGAGTTATTTCATTCAACTTTATTATTTATTTATTTTATTTTAATTTGACCAGAGAAGGGCAGAGTGAGAGAGAGAGAGAGAGAGGGAGAGGGAGAGAGAGAGCAAGAGAAAGGGAGAAAACAAGCTGCCGTGTCCAGAATTCAAACCACGGTTGGCCATTTGGGAGTCCAGCACCCTTAACCACCACGCCAGTCCCTACAGTTATTTTCTATCACATTATTAGCACACTACATTAATTTAGTTAACTGTTTCACAGAATGGGAGTATCTTGGTCCAAGCTTAGTGAAGTAGGTTGGAAGGTGCTGCTGCATGGTGGCTGAGGGTTGGGTTGGAGGCCTGGGTTCAACTCCCAGCCCAGCCTACAAAGGTTGTTGAGAAAGTCAGGGCAAGAGAATCACATCACATGGCAAGTCGACCGCGGTTCGCGTCTTGGACCCGGTGGCTTACAACTCACGCCGGGCGCGTGTGCTCTGCCCAAGATCCCGAGAGGAGAATGGAGGAGAAGGGATTGCGGCGTGACCATCCCCCCTGGGGGGTGATTTCTCGCTTTCTGTCTCTCTGTCTCTCTCTGTCTGTCTGGCGAGCGCACGCGCCCTATAGCAAAAAACCTCTCCAAAAAAAAAAAAAAAAAGTATCTCTCCCTGTCTCTCTCTTTCTTTTTCTCCCTCCCACACTCTCGCTCATTAAAAAGAAGAGAGAAAAAAAGAAAAACAAAATGGGATATTTTCTTTATTTTTGTGACAGCAGGCTTTAGGGCAATGCCTGACACGTACCAGATAACCTTTAATTTTATGTCAGACTAAAAAAATCACTCACATGTCCTTCTATTTGTTTTATATTGTTGTTTAACAAATTACGCAATGTTACCATAAGACGGCACATATTTATCATCTTACATTTTCCCTGAGTCAAGAATCTTGCAGAGTTTAGATGTGTCTTTGGCTCAGATTCTCTCCTAAGGCTGAAATCATGATGCAGAATAAGTAAATACTAATTTGAAAACTCAACTAGGGAAGGATACACCCACAGTCTCCTATAAATTGTGGAGAACTTGAATTTCTTGCAGGTATATGATGGCGTTCCTGTATTCTTACTTAGCCCTCAGCCCTCAGTGACTGCTCAAGGCTCTGGTCAGAGGTCTTTTCATAGGTCTTTCTTTTTACTTTGAGTCTTTCTTATTTTTTTAGTCTCAGTTCTGTGCACCCTTTTTAAAAAGAGATCACCTGATTCAGTCAGGCCCACCTGCTCTTACAGGAAATGGATTATACTGGACAGTCACAATAGGGATCAGTAATCTCTGGGGCTATTGTATACTTCTGGCTACCTCAATCCTTGAGAGATGAAGGCATTCTTTTCAATTTGTAGACTGTTTAATTTTACATGCAGCTCCACAGTCAAATACTTTATTATCTACCATGAATAGCCAGAAAACCAATCAACCATGGCAATTTGATTAGCAAATTATTTTCCAAATGTATTTTCTTTATCCAGAGCTAGAAAATTTCACAGTACTGTTCGAGCACTATAGCAGTGTCTATTCACACAGAAAAAGAGAAGAATATGACCACCAAAGATTCTTTTTAACTCAGGTGAGATAGTAGGTGGAAACTGATACCTAACATTCGTCCTCCGCTTTACTTGTGTAGATAACAACAAAACACCTCACATAGAATGACTGCATTGACCAACCACTATGCTAATGCTTATGTTAGTTGATCTTAAATAAATCATTTAAATTTTACAGATCATGAAACCTAAGCTAAGAGAAGTATGAGATACATATCTTAATTTTTTCCAGAAAAAACCATCTTTTTTTTTTTTTTTTTTTGAGAGGTTTTTTCGCTATAGGGCGCGTGCGCTTGCCAGACAGACAGAGAGAGACACAGAGACAAAAAGAGAGAAATCACCCCCCAGAGGGGATGGTCACGCCGCAATCCCTTCTCCTCCATTCTCCTCCTGGGATCCTGGGCACGCACGCACACGCGCCCGGCGTGAGTTTCAAGCCACCGGGTCCAGGACACGAACCGCGGTCGACTACGTGGGAGTCCAGCAACATAGCCATTACGCTAACTGCTGGTTCCCAACAACCATCTTTTTAAAAAAAGACAAAGACATATATAATTCAGAATGACTTGAGTTTATATCTATGCATTTAATCTTACCTTTCTTGATTTTCAAAAACTCACAGTTGAAGTTAAATGCTAAAGAGGTTAAAATAAGAATTTTATTGTTTTCTAAAAGATTGTTTATTTCATTTTATTTATTATTAGTATCATTTTAATTTGACTACAGAGAGAGAAAGTGAGAAAGCAAACCACCAGGTCCAGGAATTGAACTGCAGTCAACATGTGGGAGTCCAGCACCTTAACCACCATGCCACCTGCTGGCCCCAATGATTTTTTTACTGTACCTTAAAGTTCATGTTTTTTGTTTGCTTGTTTTTAACATAGTTTTTTTCAATATTTTGTTTGCTTGTTTTTTAACAGATTTTTGCTGTAGGGTATATGCACTCTCTGGAGAAACAGAGAGAGACAGAAAGACAGAAAGTGAGAAATCATTCCCTAAGAGGGATGGCCACACCACAATCCCTTTTCCTCCAATCTCCTCTTGGGATTTTGGGCAAGCACGCACATGGACCCAGCATGAATTTCAAACCTCTGGATCTGGGACTCGAACTGCAATTGACTACTTGGGAGTCCAGTGACATAACCATTACGCCATCTGTTCATCCCAAAGTTCATGTTTTAAAACAGACTATTTCATCACCTTTAGCAGAGTAGAACTGAAAGTGCTCTTTGTAAAAGAGTGAAATATTGTTTTGCTCCTGAAACATAGTAAAATATTCAATATGACACAAAACAATTCACAGCATGTGATCGCCATTCAAGTCTCAGAGAAATTTTTAAAGTCGTATCAATTAGACAAGTTAATGTTTCACTAAATTGAAACATAAAATTTTTAGTATATGTAATTAATTATGAATAAGTAATTTTCAAAATTAAACAGTTTAATTCTTTCATATGTGTGCTTGTTAATATAAGTGTAGAAAAACTACTAGGTTAATAAATATAAATATGCATGGAAAAATAATTTCTCTCAGGCTGTATATTGGACTTAATACAGACTTAAGTGAGTGATATTTTATTCTACATGTAAGAAATTTTTAGATGTTTTGCCTTATTGGACAAAAATATATGTATGTGGAATTTAGTAAGAAATACTCTGCACTTAATATGTATATTAAAAATTTACATTAGCTAATTCCCACAACAGAAATAAAAATAGGCCAATATATAAATTGGCATCCCATTACTATTCTGGCTAATATTAATAAAAAATCATTTATAAATTTAAGATTACTATTTCAACATTTCCAATATCAGTAAAAAATGTATTTTTTGACTATATTTTGACTAGACTTTTGATCCTTTGGTAACTATAACACGAATAGAAATAGTTTTCAACTCTAGATATTTCAGTAAACTGTACTCAAATTTCTAGATTAAAATAACAAAATTCTAATTAAAGATATACAAGATAAAAAATAATTTCTTCATTTAAGGCTGATTAGCTTTGGATATCCACATAATAACATTTTCCACCTATTAAACTTTAATGTTTTTTTGTTTGTTTACCATGACTTGTATATTATTCTTGTACACTATATTAAGAAGGAGGGCAGTTTTTGCTCTTGCTTAGACTTTTCACAAATTTTTATGATTTCTCAAAAGTCATAAAACATAATTTCCTGATTGTATGAGCAAGTTTTGATTACCCTGAGATATATGTTTAAATCCTATAGTGTGACATGGTTCTTAATTTAGTGTGGCATGATGAATTTAGTGTGATATAATTTTTAATATCCTGTGTATTTCTTTTTCTACATTTTCTACTTATCTATTCATCTAGCAGAGATGATCAACCATACTCCATTGTGGAAGGTGCTAGAAACTTAAAAATCATAGCCCTCATCCTCAGTAGATACCACATACATATGGAGAGAGAGACAAACTATTACATTATACTATGGCCCAAGCTATAATCAAGATAAACATAGGCTGCTTTGGAATTAACAAAATACTTATCTTAGGTACACCAGGATGGGATGGAAGCAACAGTAACAGTTTGTTGGTAAAGGCGTTTAAGAGTTTTGGCAAAAGAAATTTGGAAAGTTTGACATGGCCTTAAATTGAATTGAAAAAATAGAAGCTGACAAAGTGCAAAATCAGAACTCTGTAATATGAAGCTACACTCTCAGTATTCTCTCTGGTTGCTAAGGAAAAAATGTACTTCTGCCCTGTTTGAGGGCCACTCTTCAAATTACCTTCAGTGATAACAAGCAAAATATTTGCTTCTGGTGGAAGTCGTCATCATCTTGCAGCCATTTAAGTTCCTCATGCTACTGAATCAGCAGGTTAAGTAGGGACCTGGGACAATTGATCCTATCACTTTGAAACTGAGTTAAGCGCTGCCACTGTGGTTTGATGGTTAAGGCAGCTAGATCCCACATGGTCAACAGTGCGGTTTGAATTCTGGCTCCCCAGGCTTGAAAATATGTTGGTTCCCCGGGCATGAGTGCCCAAAATCCTGAAAGTAGGGTAAAATGAGGAGAGGGGATTACAGTGTGATCATGCCACATGTGGGTATGTGCTCTCTCTCTTTCTTTTATTTTTGTATTAATTATTATTATTATTTGGAGAGATTTTGCTGTAGGGCACATGTGCTCACCAGAGAGACGGAGAGACAGAAAGTGAGAAATAGCCCCCAGGGTGAGTGGCTACAGCACAATCCCTTCTCCTCCATTCTCCTCTTGGGATTTTGGGCATGCACATGTGCCTGGTGTGTTTTAAGCCCCCAGATTTGGGACTCAAATCACAGTCAACTATGTGAGAGTCCAGCGACATAATCGTTACACCATCTGCTGGTCCTGCACTCTCTTCCTTGCTTTCGCTCTTTTGCTCTGGCTAACACATGTCTTCTGTAACAAATTGAAAAGAAAAAGAAACTGAATTTACACCATGCAATGGGAGTAAGAAGGAGAATATTGAAATGCAAGAGATCCTCTGACATGTCTCTTACTCATCCCATACCTATGAGTAAAGTTAATGAAAACAAATGGCACTCAAATAAGCAAATCTAAACAATCCAGATAGGATTGCAAATATCCCCAAACCTTCAGGAATGGTTTGAGTCACCTTAAAAGGTAAATAATCAAAACCAACTGAGGTGTTTGCTGAGGACAAAAGGAATGTGGAATGGGTAGCAGAAAAAAGTAGTTGTAAAAATAGCTATTACCCTCCATCTGCTGTAGCATGTACCGGTGACCCTGCTACTCAGCACGTTGAAGCCACATGGGGGCCCTGGTTAGATTCCCAATCTATCCTAAAAAAAAACAATGAGTGCCTGCAGTCCTAGTTAATTGGGAGGCTGAGGCAGAAGGATCATGATATTGCAAGATCTTGTCTAAAACAATAAAATAAAATTAGTTATAACCATGTGATCAGCACAGAAATGAACTATAATTTTTTTCTATACTTTGATATGAATATGATTCTATGTACCAAATATTTTTATTTACTGTCACTCTTCTTATCATCTGACATAAGCTCTATTCCAGTATATGATGAGATGTATTATAGTATTATCTATTTGTCTCTCTCTCTTCTGAGTGTCCAATATGCCAACAGCAAAGATGGACCCTGAGCTTCCAAAATGTTAAGTTATGTATAAAACTAAGAATTTAAATGGCATAATATTAAAGAGGGGAGTACAAATCAGTTGGGAAAAAAATTTGTATCACCCAAAGAAAAAAAAGGGACTTTGTATACTGTTCTGCGGAATAGGCTAGGATGTTTTACCTTTCCACACTGGAGTTCATTTTTATCTTCCTGTTACAAACAATTTTTTTTCTCTGTCTCTGTTATAATACACTTCAGAATCTTCCTTACAATGTCTCATGCACGTGTTTATCTCCTCGATATTTTTCATGCCTTTGGATTACAGGAACTATACCATATTTCTCTTTGTTTTCCCCATAGTGCCTGGCATATTCCCAGCTAGAGTATGTATTCAACTAATAGTTGTACTGAGACATTTAACATTTAAAAGTCGTATCTATATGTACCATTAATTGAAATGAATTTAATAAGCAGGATGGTATTCCAGGAAAATATTTAATTGTTTTTTTCCCACCAATAATATGTCATCATTCATTATTAAAGTGATCAGATTACAGAATGTGAACACAGAATAAACACATAAAGCTTTCCTATCATCCTAAGAATTAATTTATGAGCAAATGTTTAGTTTTCCTATATTTAAAATTGATTTTGCTGTGTACTTGACAGGATAGGATTGTAGATATTAATCTCATTTGATGGTTTTCATTGACAAATAGCACCAGATATGGATTTAGAATAAACCCTAAAAAGATAGAGTTACTATCCACACAGAAATACAGCTAAAATCTGATTAGTAAGCTACAGATAAACAATAAAAGTAATTTTTTGAACAAGAGCATTGGGAGGGGGACTTTTGGCAGTCCTGGTCCTGCAGTGGTCAGCACTAAAGTTTCATAACCAGGACTTCTGCCAAGTAAAATAAAACTTCCAATTAATAGTTAGTAATGGGTAAATTTACTAAGTGCATTTTCAAATAGCTACTAAAATTTGCCAAAGCAAATTTAAATTTACCTCTCCATGCTATTTCCTTGTTATACACAGAGACAGTAAATGTTCTTTCACCAGATTTGACCCAATCAGTGTTTCAGTTCAGTGATGTTTGTTGTCATATTCTTTCCCATTCTCTTGTGGATGTTTACATGTTCCAACTGCATTTTGCTATTCTGGTGCCTAAATTTCTCTTTGTTTTACTTGATACTCTTTTTTTTCCCCAAAATAATTATTTATTTAATTTTATTGATTACTATTATTTTAATTTGCTATAAGACACGTTCTCACCACAGATAGAGAGAGAAGAAAAGCAAGAAAGCAAGCTGCCAGGTCCAGGACTCAAACCATGGTCAGCTGTGTGGAAGTCCAGCATCTTAACCACTACACCATCTGCTGGCCCCTACTTGATATTCTTTTTTTTTTTTTTTTTTTTTTTTTTTTTTTTGAAGAGGTATTTTTGCTATAGGCCACGTGCACTCACCAGAAAGAGAGACAGAGGGACAGAAAGCGAGAAACCACCTCCCCCCCGGGGGGGGAGGATGGCTACACCGCAATCCCTTCTCCTCCATTCTCCTCTCAGGATCTTGGGCACACATGCACACACGCCTGGCGTGAGTTTAAGCCACCGGGTCGGAGACTCGAAATGTAGCTGATTTCATGGGAGTTCAGCAACATATCCATTATGCTAACTGCTGTTACCCCCTACTTGATACTCTTTTGAAGGATCCTATTTGTTTTTTCTCTTCCAATTTCTCTCCCTGAAACAGCTTCTCTTTCCTTTGACTGTGTTCTCCATACTGCATTACAGTGAATTTACTTATCTAATTTTTATTGTGGTTAAAAAAATAAAACATAAAATTTATAATTTTTTCTATTGATTATTATTATTTTAATTTGCTATAGGACACGTTACTATATAGTTCAGTAGCATTAAGTCAATTTCACATTGTGCATCACCACTGTCTTTTTTCCAGAACATTTTATCTTCTCCTACTGAAACTCTGTACCCTTAAAATACTAATTCTCCATGGTCCCTTTCTCTCAGTTCTTGATGACCACCAGGAAGAGAATTCTACTTTCTTTCTCTGTGAATTCGACCTTAGGTACCTCATATAAGGAAAATTGTACACTATTTCTTTTTTGCGACTGGCTATTTCAAGTAACATAATGTCTTCCATGTTGGAGCATGTGTCAGATTTTCTTTCTTCTTAAGGCTGAGTAATATACTATTGAATTATATTGTGTTTATCCATTTATCCACCAATAGCACTTGCATTGATTCCACCTTTTGGCTCTTGGAAATAGTGAGCATGCTTCCACAAATATTTGTTTGAATCTCTTTCACACTATTTGTGTATATACCCAGATGTGGAAGTGCTGGCATGTGATAATTCTATTTCTTATATTTTGATGGATCATCAAACTGTTATATAATAATTGTACCATTTTATATTCCCATCAGCAATCCACAGGGTTTCAATTTCTTCACATCCTCACCAACACTTATTATATCTGTTTGTTGTTGTTGATTTAGTAATAATTGCTAGGCTATTAAGTGTGAAAGACAGTTGTTTTAAAGTTGCTGTCTAGGGCTGCCCATGGCCTAGTGATTAAGGTGGTTGGATCCCACAGAGCCAGCTACACGGTTAAAACCTTAGACCCAGAGGTTTGAAAGACATGCCAGGCACATGTGCATAAATGCTCACAATCCCAGGAGGAGAGAGAAAAGAAGGGATTGTGGTGTGACCATCCTCCATGGACAGGTGCTTTCTCTTTCCCTTTCTCTAGCTCTCTCCATTGAGCTCATGCACACGTGCTCTAACAAAAAAAAAAAAAGAAAAGAAAAGGTCTGATGTGGGTGTTTCTTCAGGAACAGATTTTGATTTATTTTGTTTCTTTGAATGGGTCATGTTTCCCCATTTCTTTACATGCCTAGTGATCTTTTGCTAAAATTTGACCTTTGAAAAAAAACAGTTTTCTAAGTCTTCGCATACTGGTATGGAATCTTACCCTAATTAATGGGCCCCCCAAGCCTTGAAATCAGCCCAGAATGAAGATTTCAGGTCTTGATAGGTCATTTTTGGCCATGTGTCCTGTTTGGGCCTGTATGTGCTTCTTTGTTGTTTATTATCATTTTAGAAAATGTAATGCACACAACTGCTTTTAAACACCTTATTTTTCCAAAATATCTCTCTAGCTTCTTCTCCGGGCCTTAGGTGTTCTATTATATTCTTCTCTTCATAATCTGGTGACCCCAGGCATCTCTAGGCCTGCAGTCCCCTGAGTTCTCATGTAGCTTTGGACAGGCTGAGATCCAAGGTAGGCCACCACTCTCCTCCATCTGAGCCCGATGTCAGGAAAAACAAACAAAACAAAACAAACAAACAAAAAACAAAAACAAAAAACAACCCAGGCTCCTGGAGAGTTCACAACAGGCCAGAATGTCGCAGGAGTTTTACTCTGCTTCTTCCAGCATGAGGAAGAGAACTGGAAACCAGACCTTTTCCTACTCACTTCACAGGTTTATGCCAGATAGGGAGTGGAACAATGGTCAATAAAAATACCACATTTTCTACCACTTTAAATACAAGCTTTCCTTAATTGGACTTCAGCTTGGTGTTAGAGCTCTTCAACTAGTTTCCAGAGCTCTTATTAAGTTTTTTAGTCAATCTGTCATGTTTTTCATGTTTTCCCGGGGAACAAATGTCTGGAGCTTCCTAGTCTACTCCCTGATATTCTCTGCCATAGTATTTTTATAACGTTATCTGTTCTCTTTCTAGGCTGCTCCCATTATATCATTCTTATATTTTTTTCACTCACTTTTTCTTTGAGTGATGTTGAGTTTTGCTCTTTTTCCAGCTATATGGCTACTTCCCCTGTGACTTAGATAAATAAGTTCAATAGATCCAACATTCTCAGTCTCGTCTCTGCAAGTTGCAAATAGCTGTTTCTCAAATTGAAAGGTTTCACCAATGTCTACATAACTTTCTGGAAGACTGTCAGAAGGAACTATGCTTAAAGAAGCCAAGGAAAGACGTCCATATTGATTAGTATCTTAGCTCTTACATTTTGAATTTGTCCGTTTTTTCCTTCTACAGTAGACTTTGAGATCCTTTAGAAAAAAGATCATGTTATCTTCCCCACTCTAAGATGGTAGGATTTTATTTAGGTAAGACTCTCCAGAATTGGTGTCTGAAGATAGGGTTTCAGGTATACGTGACTTACTTGGAAAGTGGGCTCATAGGAAAAAAACAAATTGAAGAAAGCATCATAGGGCAGGGGAAGAATGTAAGTAAGCACAAGGTCTGAGCTGGAATCTGGATCCTAAATTAAACAATTTAAAATCAGAAGAATTTCTTTTTCTTTTTTAGTTTTGTTTTTTTTTTTTTTTCCATAGAGCACATGTACTTGCCAGAGAGAGTGAGAGGCAAAGTGAAAAATCCCCCCCCCCCACACACACACAGGGAAGATGGCTATGCTGCAATGCCATCTCTTCCATTCTCCCCCTGGGAATTTGGGCACATATGCACATGGGCCCAGCATGGTTTTCAAGCTGCCAGATCCAAGACTCAAACTGTGGTTGGCCACGTCGAAGTCTAGCACGTAACCACCATGCTACCTGCTGGCCCTGAGGGGGCCCTCTAACAGTTATTCATTGGCTATAGAACATGTTAGGATGATGGAAGGACGCTGTGGAGTAGGGTAGATAATTGAGTTAGTTTATGTACTCCATGAATCAGATACCAAGAAAAGATTAGATGGGTAAAATAAGTATTGGAAAGAAGGGCTATGAAGGAAAATGGGAAGAGTCCTCACTTTTGTGAAGAAAAAATAAAAGAGAAAAACAATAAAAACAAATGAAGGAAGACTGGGTGATGTGACAACTAATGAAATGTATCCTGGAACAAAAAAAAAATGTGTGTTTAGGTTAAAAACAAATAAATTTGTTTTCTATGGCTTTTGTAATAAGTTGTCATGGATTTAGTGGCTTAAAACAGCACACGTTTATTTTCTCACAATTCTGTAATTTAACAATCCAAAATGAATCTCACCAGGCTAAAAATCAGAGCATTGGTAAAGCTGCATTCTTTTATGGAGGCTTTTAGAAAGAATCTTTTTCCTGCTCCTCCTAGGTTTAGAGTTCGCCAGGTTCTCAATTCCCATGATCCTCTTTGTATCTTCAAAACTAGGAATAGTGTGCTGAGCTCTCACATTGCCCCCCTCTAACCTCATCTTTGGCTTCCCTCTTCCACAGTTAAAGGACTTTGTCACTATATTGAGTTCACGAAGAGAATTCAAAACATCTAGTTTTAGTCAACATACTAGCCATCTTCATTTCTTCTGCAACCTAAATTCCCTGTTGCCATATAATATAACATAGTCCTAGGTTCAAGGGATACCGCGTTTTGGGTGGCTAATGTGTGATCCCAAAAATTTACATTGAAGCCCTAGCCTTACAGTGTGGTTTAAAGATAAAGCCCTTGAGGAAGTTATTAAGGTTAAATGAGGGGCCAACAGGTGGTATGGAGGTTAAGGGAGTTCGAGTCCCAGACCCAGAGGCTTGAAAATCACACTGGGTGTGTGTGTGTATGTGCCCAAAATCCAGAAAGGAGAATGGAGGAGAAGGGATTTCAGTGTGGAAGTCCCTCCTGGGAGGTGATTTCTCACTTTCTCTCTCTTTCTCTCTGTCTCTGTCTCTCTCTAGCAAGAACATGTGCCCTATAGAAAATAAGACAAAACAAAAGTTAAATGAGGTCATATGGGTAGACCCCCTTACCTGCACGTAGTAGCATCTTCATTAGAAGAGACACCAGAGAGCTCACTCTTGCCCTTTCTACTCACACATATGCACCAAGGAAAGGCCACGTGTGGACCCAGTGAGCAGGTGGCCATCTGAAATCCAGGAAGAGTGCTCTCGGCAAAAACACAATCTACTGGTGCTGTGATGATGGACGTCCTACCTCCAGAACTGTGAGAGAATAATTTTCCACATTTTGTAACACCAAATTTCACTACAAGAGTATTTCAACAGGAAATGCTTGTACTGAATAGGCATTTGAATTCACTGGCTTCTATAGTCAAGCTTAATTTTTTTAATTTATTATTTTTATAGGATTTTTTTGCCTTAGGGTATATGTGCTCACTGGAGAGACAGACAGACAGACATACTGAGAGAGAAAGTGAGAAATCAACCCCCTCCCCCCAGGGAGATGGCCACTCCATAATCCCTTCTCCTCCATTCTCCTCCCAGGATCTAAAGCATGCACACACATGTGTCCGGTGTGATTTTGAAGCCACCAGGTCTGGGACTCAAACAGGATCAGCCATGTGGGAACCAGTGACATATTCACTGTGTCATTGCTGGTCTCAACTTTGTATTATTTTTGTATCTTTTAAGTTGTTGGGAAAGTCATGACAGTTTTCTATTTTATGCAAAAGTGCATCATGACTTTCCTGACGATCCAATAGATGTGACAAGAAAAGAAGAAATAAAAGGTCATGCAATTTCTAGAAAACAAATACATTCTTTAGAAATATGTTTGCAAACACATTTTATATTATACTAAAACATAGCTGAGAAGTGAACTTCGGACTTCACCATGATGTGTTGTTCTAAAATGCATCTAGGTAAACACAGACATCTGCTTGGGATGTAAACAAAGTCTGTTATACAAGAACCCATCTTGCACCATCAGAGCACAGTATTTAATATTCATTAGAGACATGAAAATTTGAAAGTGCTCTTTCCTCGCTATTCTCAGAGGTAGCAATTATATAGTAAAAGTCGAATAATTTTAGTTTGCAATTCCACAAATTAGAAGCTGCCACGTGTATTCTTATTCTGTATTTGTTTGAAATCTAGTAAAATAATGATGTGTCTCACATTTTCCTGGAATAATTGTAGGATTGCTAAGTGCACACACACATGCACACACAGACACACAAATGAAATAAAACAAAACAAAATAAAATACGACAGAGCTTAAGTCCCAGAGAATATTATTTATAGGTTTTATCCCTCTTAGATAGATGTACATAAAGGAATTCTAATGCCAAACTCTAAATGAGAAGATGGAATGATAAAACTCCACCTAGAAAAGTGTAAATAGTACTGGAGAACTTGAATAAAACCAAGGGAGCAAAGTAATATATTCTGTTCAACAGAATTCACAATGTCCATCTGAAATCCCCCGATTGTTGTGAAGGACTAGGACAGAGTTAAACTAGATTAGGGGGTCATCCTGGCAGAAACATAGGTCACACTTTTCAGACTGTTTCAGTACACAGCAGCACACCTGGCAGGGATGGCATGCAGACAGATCATCAAAGAAACACATTTTGTATATCAGTAAATCAAGATATTAGAATCAGGACCAGAAATAAAAATTATCTACAATTATGATGTAATATCGGGTAGCTTAATTTGAGAATGAAGGCATAAAAAGGACAATGGAGAAAGGGCAAGACTATAAAAATTTCCTTGCAATAGGAATATGAAATATAATGGCACTGGCAGCAAAATGGCTGAAACAAACTAGGCTGGCCTTGCTCTAAACCTTACACAAAACCATATTTCTGACCTTTATTCTGGCCATAGTGAACCCTCTTCAAAAGAACTCACAGCCTCATAAAGATCTTCTTTCCCTCCTCCAGAAAAATATCAGATATTACTTTAAGTTTTAAATGGCTAAAGAAATTACTAAAATGACATTTACCATGGAGAAATTTGTGTTTTATTGTGTCACATCAAAAAAAAAAAATACTGGGAACCAGCAGTTAGCGTAATAGCTATGTCGCTGGACTCCCACGTAGTCGACCACGGTTCGCGTCTCGGACCCAGTGGCTTACAACTCACGCCGGGCGCGTGTGCGTGCGTGCCCAAGATCCCGAGAGGAGAATGGAGGAGAAGGGATTGCGGCGTGACCATCCCCCCTGGGGGGTGATTTCTCGCTTTCTGTCTCTATGTCTCTCTCTGTCTGTCTGGCGAGCACACACGCCCTATAGCGAAAAACCTCTCCAAAAAAAAAAAAAAAAAAAAAAAAAAAAAAAAAACTAAAAAAGTTTTTTAAAAAGCAAGTGTGCAAAAAAATTAACAAGCAGTGTTTCTCTTTATGAATAAAATAATGCTTTTTTTTTGTTTATTTCAGTGAGGCCTGTGAAGTCACACTGTGTATTATTGATATTTACTTTACACCTAAACACACATAAACCCTCAAAAAATTCTTCAATTAGAGAATAACTGAAAATTTTATTTTTGCATAAACTGACTTAATTCATGCTATAATATTCTTACACCTTTCTTCCCATAACCTCTTAATTTGATAACTTCAAAGCAGCATATGCAACCCCCAATCCTGTTTTCTATTAGTCCAAGCTACAGTCCAGGCATGAGTAATAAATAATCTGTAAGCTTTCCATCTCAATGGAGTTATTAGCAGCCAAATACTGAAGATCTGTGTTCTTCTGTTATTCTGTATTGGTCTTGCTATGTTCCCCTTCTTACGAATGGGCCCACTGGGCAAGTGTTCTGGATCTAAAATAGCTGTGATCATCAAAGTGCTAACATCTTGCAGTGTACTTTTCACTCAGGTAACTTGAACCCACAATCGCAAGTACTCCTCCAAAATTCTTTCATTACATTTGATATCTTCTCCTGATGCCCATGAGCATCTTGAACTCTATATGGCTCAAATAAACTCCTCTTCATCCTGAGTTTCCTGCCTTAACAGTTGAACAACACAGTTCAACAAATTGTCTAAAAACTCAGTCATCTGAGTTAGGGAGGACGGAGTACGGTATATAATATACATGAAAGGAGTAAGATCAGGAGCCAGCAGGTGGCATGTTGCTTAAGGCTCTGGCCAACTCTGAGGTTCAATTCCCAGATCCAGTGGCTTGAAATACATGCTGGGTATGTGTGAGTGCCCAAAATCCTGAGAGGAGGATGGAGGAGAAGGGATTGCAGTGTGGCTATCCCCTTTGGGGGATTATTTCTCATTTTCCCTCTCTCTCTCTCTCTCTCTCTCTCTATCTATATCTCTCTCTCTCTCTCTCTATATCTCTCTCTCTCTCTCTCTCTCTCTATATATATATATATATATATATATATAAATACACACACAGACACACACACACACATATATACATATATACATACATACATATATACACACATACATATATGTATATCTGTTTCTCTCCAACAAGTGCATGTGCCCTGTGGCAAAAAATCTAAAAGAAAAACATAAGAAACAAACTCAATGTATTAGGTGACACAATGTAAGGAACTTAAAAAACTCAACAAATGTTAAGTTTCACCAGTCCTCAATGTTTGTAAAATATGTAAAGATATTTATAATCAAGAAAATAACCTAAGATGTGGGGACAATAATCAGGTGAATTCTATAGGGAACTGCCTCTAATGGCATTATCAGAAGTTATCTGCCATCTTGGGGCCAGCAGGTGGCATGGCGGTTAAGGGTGCTAGATTCCAACAGGGGCAATCACAGTTCAAGTACCAGAACTGGCGACTTGCTTTCTTGCTCTCTCTGTCTCTCTCTGGTCAAATTAACATAACAATACTAATTATAATAACAAATGGAATTAAATAAATAATTCTTTGGGAAAAAATATGTTAACTCCCATTCCATCAAACTTTTCTTCTTCAGAAAGAAACACCATTGAAAAAATATGATAGGTGATCCCAACTGTTCAAACCCCTTCAATGTGGGGGAAGCTGTTGTTTCATAAACTAGTTTATTTTATTGGATTATTGGGAAAATCATAATGCATTTTTGCATGGAAAAACATGGGAAAATAAGGTCATGACTTTCCCAATGACCTAATATTCATCTTTTATTATTTATTCTTCCATACCATTTTTCTGGTTCCTATGTTATTTGAAAATTGAAAGCAGAGTATGGACCTTGTACATTCTATAAGTAATAGTACAGGATGGAGATTCAATGTGTGTAAAGGGGGTAAGATCTCTAAATACCATTGGAACTGCCACTCTATAAAATTTTTTAGTATGAGGACTGACTCACAGAAAAAACAAACACGTTTCTCAGGTTCAAACTTTACAGTAGGTAGGAAATGGGTAGTCAATAGCTGAAGACTGAAGACTTCCACATAGAGTTTTTAATATGTGACTGTAACATCCAATCATCATGCAGATGGCAGTTGACTTAAGGCTCAGTGCAATGGTCTCTCTTTTCAGCATCACATTCACTGTCAGAACAGTTCATAGACTTCCATCTATGCATGATGTAGGTAGGGACAGTGTTTGTTTGCATGATCCTCTGCTGCTAAGCAGAGGATCATGCAAGAAGAACCAAGAGGTTCTTCTTGGTGAAGAACCTCTAGGCAGAAAACATTCGTTCTTATGTATCTAGTCAGTGGTATTTTGTTGGTGAGGGATTAGAAAGAGTGATCATGCTTAGACTTGTTGTTGTTGACACATATCATTGAATGAATGAACAGAAACTATTAGACAGCTGTGGGATAGCCTGTGGGAAGTCAACTGATACATTTATTTCTCTTGACATAATTCCTTGCATCTTCTCTCAAAAACAGTACAAGTGCATTTGATTCTTCTTCTTTGTATTCATAGTGCCATATTTATGCATTTTCTAATGGAGAAATTTTTTTCCTTTCATATTGAAAAAAGAAATTACATCTGCCTTCATTTCTTCCTGAAACATTGAGTAGAGGAAAATGTGTCCATTTCTCCCTTTTCTCTTCCATGCTCACTTTCTTCATCTACAGATTTTTGCTTGAAAGTTTGGGAAAGGACATGTTTTTGGTGGAGAAAGATATTGATGATACTGTATTACTTTTTTGGTAACAAAAGAACAATAGGAATGTACTTGTACAATGAATACATGTTTAGTGTTTACAATGCTTGTCTTAGTTTTGCCTTACTCAGAAATCAGGCCAGAATGAGGGTGGGCATTGTTTGGAAACTTTACCAGCAAAACTAAAAACCTATAGACACTGGGGGAAAAGATTGTGTTTGAAATATATCACAATTTGCTTCCAGTCCCTGAGGTCTGGAAGCAAATATTGGAGAAATCTTTTTTTTTTTCTTTTTTTGGAGAGGTTTTTTTTTTTTTTTTTTTTTTTTTTTTTTTTGCTATATGGCACGTGGCTCGCCAGACAGACAGAGAGAGACAGAGAGACAGAAAGCAGGAAGTCACCCCCCTCAGGGGGGATGGCACGCCGCAATCCCTTCTCCTCCATTCTCCTCTCGGGATCCTGGGTACGCACGCACACGCGCCCGGCATGAGTTTAAGCCACTGGGTCCGGGACGCGAACCACGGTCGACTACGTGGGAGTACAACGACATAGCCATTACGCTAACTGCTGGTCCCCTGGATAAATCTTTAGGAAATCAGAATATTCAAAAGCACACATATATATGAGAAAATTTAGAAGGACATGTGTGCACCACAATTAGAAATAGGCTTTGAAAAAAACTTGAGAAGATCCTTTGCTTTCACCTCTAGCTCCTACTAGAATTATTAAACATCTAGCTTGATACTTAATGAGTTTTCTGACACAGGTTCCTAGAAATCTGTCATATGTTCATGTAAAAAATTAGGAGTGACCAGAGATTTTAATTGGACTAGATACCAGTACAAGCAGCTGGCATTAGCATTCAGAGTATATCAGGAATCTCATCTAGAAGACAGAGGCAAAGGATGAGTTCACAGCTAGTCTAGATACCTCTAACTAACAAATGGGTCACTGCATGCCAAAGGTTTTTGCAAAGATTGCTAAAGGAACTCTGCTCCACTCACAGACCTCAGTGATGGGTGGGTTCTAGAATCAACCATTTCCTCTGTCTTATTCTTCTTCCCTTGGCTTTTGAGACATGCACAGATATCCAATGAAGCATAGACCAGATGTTTAGCTCTATAGATAAAGACCTGGGTTAAAAACAAAATTTTGGTATCATAACTGGAGTCCACTCCACCCAGAAGTACATTATTGGGAAATGTACACACTGAGAGATAGTCTAGTGCAGTAAAAGAGAGTGGGACAAAGGATACCAGGAAACATACAGACAGCCCCTAGATAGTTTGGAGAATACCCTAGTGCAGTATTCTAGACCAGGCCTTAAATCAAATATAAAGAATAATTTTTTTTTTTTTTTTTTTTTTTTTTGAGAGGTTTTCGCTATAGGGCGCATGCGCTCGCCAGACAGAGAGAGACATAGAGACAGAAAGCGAGAAATCGCCCCCCAGGGGGGATGGTCACGCCACAATCCCTTCTCCTCCATTCTCCTCTCCGGATCTTGGGCACGCACGCACACACGCCCAGCATGAGTTTTAAGCCACTGGGTCCGGGACGCGAACCGCGGTCGACTACATGGGAGTCCAGTGACATAGCCATTATGCTAACTGCTGGTTCCCAAATATAAAGAATATTTTGTGCTTTTCTGGAAATTGTAACCTGGAAGTCATTACAAATTTATCTATACATTTGAAGGAATTAAGCAGTAAATATTATGGTATTGATTGTGATTGAATACAGTTGGGTTGGTAGAAAAAGCACTACTAGTTAGATGGCCAATTAGATTTTGCTTTCATAAAATGTGAATAGATTTATGTGAATTTGTGAGATTGTCAGTAAATGATCTATGAAATACTCTTAAAACTTCCCAATAAATTCTCAGTAATCTCTACAGAATTTGAATCTTCCATGAAATACTCTCATGGTACATGTGCAAAGCATTTATTATTTTTTCTCACATATTCATTCATACCACTACTGCTCAGATCTCTCTCTCTACCTGAATCAAGCGGAAAATACATTTCTTAAAGGCTATTTTATTAAACACAGAATATTTGGGAGGGCTACAGAGCATAGCTCAGAGTGTGAACAGCCAGGAGTTAAGTTTTCCAATGTGCTGCAGAAGTGGTCTGATGAAAACACTGCCAGGACAGACACCACAGAGGCACCATTATTCACTGTGTCTACTTTTGCCTTAAAAAACTGATGTAAGGCACGTTGCTGCCCCCTTAAAACAAAACTGACATTTGCATCACCTTTTACCTATTACCTTTTCATTTTAAAACCTGCCTAGATGAATGTCATCAGTTCAGCCCCAATCATGTACCTGGACTCTAGCTTCAAGGAAGAATAGGGAGATATTTATCTGGCATATTTTGTTGATAAAGGAAGAAAGTTCAAGATAAGGCGAAGGTGTGTCCCATACACAAAATAGTGGCCAGATGCAAAAAAGAAAGCCTGCTACATTCCCAAATTTTCTTAAAAGATCTATCTTTGAATTCTAAACTTCTAGTTGAATATTTTAAGGCTTACCTCATTAAGCTTTTTCTGTCTCTAAATACTGCACTACCTCATCGCTGTTAAAGTGAGTGATCACGATTTTCTCTTTCCTATTCTCTCTGCCTCAGTCACTTCTGCCTCTGACTTATCTTATGTATTTTGTAGTTTATCTGTCCTGCATCTACAAGGCTAACTCTGCGCCTTCCTTATATCCATACTTATATCCTACTTCCTTAATAGCCCTTCTTTACCATCACATTTACAATAAAATCATTGCCAAGACTGCCTTTCATATTCTTGACCCCCCATAAACCACTTTCTTTTTCTTTTCCATTTGTGCTTACCAGCTTGTATGAAATTGCATCAGTGGCTTACTTAACATTTCTGTTCTTTATTACATGCACTCTTTGCAAAAACTTAAGCTGCATGAGAGCAAGGGTCTTTCCTTGGTAGAGTGAGTAACATTTGCAGCATCTGGGACACCTAGCCCATAAGAAGTGCTCAGTACATATTTGTTGGGTAAATGTATCATCAAATGGTCTAAGAAATAAAAATGATAAAATTGAAGTGACACTTGGGAATATTAGTTTATCTCAGGCAATTTTTTGTTATTGTTCATCAGGGCAAGAGGCATTCAGTGGGAATTTAAAAATGAGTATAGAGAGAGAGTTCCAAACAAAAATTATGTATATATATATATATACACACACACACACACACTAAATATATATATTAAATATCACAAACACACATTAATATTACAGTGTCTTCAGGCTAAAACCCAAAACGTAAAGTCTAAAAGAAAAATCTGGTTGAAGACTTGGAATTTATGAGAAAACCAGGACACTTGGAATTAAGTTCAGTTGTCTATAACTAGGAAGAACAGCCAGAGAAACTGATAGAAACCTCCAGTATTACCTGAGTATACCCTATTAAATACTGAGTTGTCAGGAAAGTCATAATGTATTATTCTGTTTTTCTATGCTAAAATAGGTCATGAATTTTCCAATGATACAATATATCCATATGAAACCACCCAGAATTCAACCTCTGGATTGACTCACTGAATATAAGTGCTCAAATAACTTATAATAGTTATCCTATAAAAATAATCATCATTTTTTTAACCTTTGACATCCTTCCACTGAAACTACATTTGCAAATTCTTAAAGGTATTTACCTTTACATTTTTTGCTGCTGCTTTATATTCACTGTTGAGAAATCAGTCCCAACAAAGCAATCACCATTTTAAAAGTTTCCACTTTAACCCAAAATACCAAGTATAAAAAGTACTAGAAAATTTGGAACCACCAAAGGCAATATTTTCCTTATTGCCTCTTATTGCAACACTTAAGTCCTGTTATTTCTTCCTGTGTTTTTTTTTTTTTTTTTTTTTTGAGAGGTTTTTGCTATAGGGCGCATGCGCTAGCCAGCCAGACAGAGAGAGAAAGAAGACAGAAAGCGAGAAATCACCCCCCAATGGGGATGGCCACGCCACAATCCCTTCTCTTCCATTCTCCTCTCGGGATCTTGGGCATGCACGCACATGCTCCCAGCGTGAGTTTTAAGCCACCAGGTCCAGAACTCGAACTGCTGTCAATTACATGGGAGTCCAGGGACTTAGGCATTATGCCAACTTCTGGTCCCTCTTCCTGTGTTTTTAAAAACAAAGGTGCTGGGGCCAGCAAGTGGAATGGTAGTTATAGATGCTGGATTTCCACATGGCTGACTGTGGTTTAAGTCCTGGACCTGGCAGCTTGCTTTCTTCCTTTTCCTTTCTCTCTCTCTCTGGTCAAATTAAAAAATAATAATAACTAATGGTATTATAATAATAACAAATGGGGGGCCAGCAGTTGGCATAATGGCTATGTCACTGGACTCCCATTTAGTCGACTGCAGTTCAAATCCCAGACCTGGAGCATGTGCATGCGTCCCCAAGATCCCGAGAGGAGAATAAAGGAGAAGGGATTGCGGCATTGCCATCCCTCCTGGGGTGTGATTTCTCACTTTCTGTCTCTATCTCTTTCTGTCTTTCTGGCGAGCACACGTGCCCTAGAGCAAAAACTTCTCAAAAAAAATAACAAATAGTATTAATAAACATATAATTATTTTTTGAGAAAGGGTGCCCCTGTCACAATTATTAATTTATTCAATTATGAATACATTTTCAACATTCATTCACTTAACCATTAAATAAAAATTCAAATATTATGAGTCATTCATTAGCTTAATTGATTAAATGAATAACAAAATACCTTCTATGACCTTGTAGGCACCTACTAACATTGTAGCTTCAGTAAATTGAATAAAATCTTTTCCTTTGTATTGTATTTATAGAGACAAAAATAAATAGCCTAAAAGTAATAATATAATTTTACTTCATGATATTAAAAACTAGAATGGTGGGGCTAGCAGGTGGCTTAGCTGGTAAAGCACTGGATTCCCATATGGCGACCTTGGGTTTGAGTCCCAGACCTGGCAGTTTTAGAATCAAACCAGGCACACATGCATTTCTAAAATCCCAAGAGAAGAATGGAGGAAAAAGGTTTGCAGCATGGCTGTCACCCCTGAGGTGGGTGATTTCTCATTTTCTGTCTCTCTGTCTCTCTCCGACAAGCCCACATGCCCTATGACAAACACAAAACAAAACACAAAATAGAATGTAGTGTGTGTGAGAGGTGTGCGTGGAAAGTGGTAACTGTTAAAATCTTTCCAATTTTCTGAAAGTACTAAATGTTCCATTCGATAGGCAGTTTTGTTTGTTCGTTTGGTTTTTTTAACCATATAGAATCTCTTTACAATGCAAAATGTTTCTATCAAGGAAGAAACCCTTGTCTGTAGGCCCCAAATAGTGAGCTATGAACACATTAGCTTGTAGCGAAAAGGTCCATCAATACCTGAAAATGGACTGCATTCCTATGTAATTATAAGAATTTGAGCAATGGAGTAGAATACAATGACAAGATGCTCAATTATTCTTAGTTAAGAGAAAGGTATTATTTCAGTGTGTGAATGTAATCTGTTATAAACTACTACAAGAGAGAAGGTTACCTTCTAAGATCTATGTATATGAAACAAAGCTTCCTACTGCATTGTGCTTCAAATGGCAGCTAATATATTTTATTCTTTTCAAAATAAGCCCTTCCTCTACAGAAGGGCTTTTCAAGCCCACTTAATTCCTTTTTTACCCTCTGTTCTCTAGATTGAGAACTCAAGTATTATTACTTGCCTAATTTTAATTCAAACTTTAAAGTTGTGCTTCTGGGCAGTTTTAACTGTTCTCAGCCTCCCCATCTACAGATACACTTGAGAAGGCACACGTCAACATGCCAAATGATCCTTCTGTATAGCTCAATAGTTCAGTGGAGAATACTTTAAACAAGAATTTGGAGAAAGTATTGGGTTGTTGGAAAAGTCATGACACATTTTTGCATCGAAAAACACATCATGACTTTTCTGACAACCCAATATACATACATATATGTATGTGTGTGTGTGTGTTATATGTGTGTGTGTGTGTTTCTTTCTGACCAGAGGTTGCAGGCTCTCACCAGAAACACACACACACACACACACACACACACACACACACACAGAGAAAGAGAGAGAGAGAGAGAGAGAGAGAGAGAGAGAGAGAGAGAGAAAGTGAATCATTCTTTATACCCCCTATAAAGAATAATTCCCACAATCCTTTCACATCCATTGCTCTCTCCTGTCAGGATTTGGGGCATGCAAGCACCTGCACCCAGATGTCCCCAGTGTGTTTTTCAAGCCACAGGTCCAGGAGTTGAACTATGGGGTTGGCCATGGAAAATCCAGCTGAGCTAACCACCAGACCGCAGGCTGGCTCCAGGATTTTTTTTTTTAACTACGATAAGTTCTTTTATGAATAAAGTCAAACTAATCAACTTAAGTCGACAAGGTTGACTTGGCTCTCAAGTAAAAGTGTCTTGATTTAAACTAACAAACAAGACTGGAAAACCAGACTTTGGTAAGCATAGTATAGTAGTTCAGTTTTTTGGTGTGCATTGATGACAGTGTACACTGCATGTGGTATATCTATCCTAGATATTCCATTGAAGAAAAAGTTGTCAATGAAATGTTAGAATAGGAAGAGCCAATTTATGAAGTACTCTCTTAACTTATCTCAAGTAAAATTCAAGGGAGCATCTTAAGTAAGGAAGGAATAGGTTGAACATGCCCCCTATGTATCAATCAATAAATAATATATCTTTGGGGCAGAAATTTTTTAAAATGCATTTTAAATATCTTCATACTTTTAGCCTTAAGAAATATATAAAAGCAAGAAAAATCTTGGATATAGTTCCTTTTCTGTCAAGACATATTTAAAATATACTGTACAGTGTGATTAGGCAGTTAAATTTAATAGAGTGTAAGTTTTTGCTTCTATAAAATAATTTTTCTTTGCGTGTATTGATTCACTAACACCTTATTGAGTGGAAGGCATGTTTTGTGGAGTGTTTCTGGTAGTCTTATTGATTCTCTGAAAACAGAAAGGATGGGAAACAGAATTTTTTAAAAAACAAAACCAGTTATGATCAAACTTAAAGATCAAAGGTAATTCTTGTCTATAAACTATCCCTTTTTAAAAATGTTTTCCCTATGAATCCAAAAGAAGCTAATCAAGTTTTAAATTTATTAATGAAAAGGGGAAAAGGTGATGGTCTCTTCCTGCTCTGAACTAGTAGAGCAAAACTACAGAAATGTATTTAGATGTGAGTGAGAAACTTTGAAGAAGGCTAGAGATGATCTGCAAATGCCTTAAGGATAGTGTGACTCTGCTAGACAAGGCACAGTAGTAAAATGTGATGCTCCGAGGCTGACCCACCTGGGAAAGTTTCTGGTTTACATCCAGAGACCTCCCTGATTATACCAGGCGCTTGTGAGCCCATGACCAGAGACTGGCTGGGCTTGGAATGAGTTGCAGTGTCAAGATATTGTTGGAGTATTCTCTCTGTGTGTTTCTTTGTCCCTCCCTCCTACATATATGTGCATATTCACTCATGAAATAATTAATTTTAAAAAGAGGAAAACAGTATATATTGTCTAGAACTTGGAAAACACCATACTCTTTTATAGTCGAGTGCATTTGAAACTTTCTTTCCTTCAAGAACTGTATTAACTAAGAATGAATACAGGATGTTATAAGTATTTTAAGTCTTTATTCATCTATAGCCTTTTCCTTCATCAATGACTTTGCTCTTATAACTAAATAAAAAGAGTACTTTTAAAGGAAACAAAGGGGAAGGAGGAGAAAAAGAAGGAGGGAGGAGGGAAGAAAAAGAAAGAAGAAAAAAGAAAAAGGGGGAAAAAAGATGGACCAACACTGTTGCCCAGTGTTTAAAGAAATTGGATCCAACATAGTCTACCAAGGTTTGACTCCCAGCCCCTGCAGCTTAACAAAACACACCAGGAGTGTATTCTCATGTGCCCTAAAATGAGCAGGATATGTGTCTGCTCCCCTATTGGGGGATACTTTCATTTTTTTTTCTTTCTTTTCTTTTTTTTTTAAGAGAGATTTTTCCTGTAGAATGCATGCCCTCACCAGAAAAACAGAAACAGAAAATAAGAAATCACCCCCTAGCGGTGATGGCCACACCACAACCCATTCTCCTCTCAGGATTTTGGGCATACACGCACACGCACCTGGTGGGAGTTATAAGTCACTGGGGCCAGGATTCAAACCACAGTTGACTATGTGGGAGTCCAGCAACGAAGCCATTACTCCATCTGCTGGTCCCAAGGGATATATTCTCCTCCCCTCAACATCCCATGACTATACACAACCTCTGGCAATTAGGAAAAACAAAAAACAAACAAACAAACAAAAGTAAAACAAAAAACTTTAAGAGTAAAAACAAATAGTGTGACCAAAATTCTGTATTATAAATGAGAGTTACTCTATTACTGAAAAATTTTAGATAAAACAATAAAAAAAGAGAAAGGAAAAATCATTTCATTCTTTCTACTTGCACAATGTATTAAGCTAAGGTGTTATTGTGTCCCCCTATTTTATGACTCTGTATTTCTTTTACATTATTAAAAACCATTTTGTAAATACAGCATATTTTTAATTTAATATATCAAATTGTTTTATTTCTGTATTACTGGAGTTCAGTAATTTCAAATTTTTTACATATAATACTAATTTATCAATCTTTTTTTACATATTAAGGGTAAATTGGAAGCTTCTATTACTAATAACATTGAGACAAAAAACATTAGTGCATATGGATTACCCATATATTGAATTACTTCTGTAGAATGGCTTCCCAGAAGTAGTCTTATTGAGTCACATGACACAGAGAGTTTCAGAATTATGGCATAGTGTGCCAAACTGCTTTCCAAAAGTGCCGCATCTTTTTATTGAGTTTTATTTTAATTTCAAAAATGCATTGACTCCCTTTCAGATATATTTTCTGTAAATGCTGTTAGCACTTGAAATATAAAGTTTTTTTAAATAATCTTCTTCAAATATGACAGATTCTGAATTCTTTCAACCCAAAAACCATGAGAGAGAAAATATGAAATAGTTATCTTTTTAATTTACAGATCTGAAAACTATGTAAAATACAGCTGGCTTTTGTAAAGACATGTATAGCACACATAATTTATTATTGTAGTGATCCTATATAATGTTCCAGATTTCATACTTACTGTCAGTACAGTTTCCTCACATCCTCAGTCTACTTCCCCAACTTCCCTACTTTTAAGGGCTTGGGCTTTTTCCTGTGTCTCCCACCTGGGAGTCATCTTACCTTTGTTTCCCTATGTCCTTTTTTCCTGTTAAATTATCCTAAAAGTAGCCAACTCTCAGGGTAGAGTTTTTGACTGATAATTATACTGGGTTCTTGGAAAAGTCATGATACATTATTGTATAGAAAAATACATTGTGACTTTACTGACAACCTAGAAATAATTATGGTAATATTAATAATAATAAATAATGGGACAAGCAGATGGCATAGTGGTTACATCACTGAACTCTCACATAGTTGACCGCTGTTGGAGTCCCAGATCTGGCGACTTAAAACCTGAACTATGCATGTGTGCATCTATGCCCAAAATCCTGAGAGAATGGAGGAGAAAGGATTGTAGCATTGCCATCCCCACTGAGAGGTGATTTTTTGCTTTCTGGCTCTCTGTTGAGCACACGTGCCCTACAGCAAAAATCACTCTCTTAAAAATAAGTAAATAAAAAATAAATAACAATATGTTTTGCAAGGTTATTTTCTCCTCTGAAAGGTGGGCTGAACACAGATGAGTTAGAAAGAGATGCAAGGCACTGATGTCATGTTGTTTATTGGGTGAGCTAAGTGGGTGCTCACAGAGCTCTTAGTAGGCCCACAAACCCCATAATAGCACTCTCACAAGTGCTTTCTCCCACTCGGAGCTCACAGTAGAAAGAGTAGAGCTGAGCTGAGCTGAACTGAGCCAGGGCCTAGCCAAGCCAAGACCAAGCCAAGCCAAAGCCATCAGAGCTCACAAGGCTGAACAGGCTTAGCTGTGCAGCGTAGCACTATCTGACCTTTTCTCTAAAAGGGGCTGCAGACAATAGTGGCTCATTGCCAAAACCCAACTGTCGTACTCTCACATACATATTATATTCAGTGGTGTAAATAAGCAAAGCTATAATTACATAACAAGCGCACAGGCATAGTACAACTAACAACCTAAGGTGTTTACCCTATGACCTTCACACTTGATTAGATAGCAAGTGAGAGAGCCAGAATAAACCATCTCAACTCCATTTGCAATACACAATATATATCTTGTTAATATTTTCCATATGCCAAACATACACCAGCGATATGTAAATTATCTCACTTAATCTTACCACAACCGTATATTGCTACTACAACCCATTTTATAGAGGATGCTGAAACTCAGAAGTAATTTTTCTAAAGTGATACTTCTTATAAGTGCTATAAATAGGATTTAAATTCATGCTTTTCCTATTGCAAAGCTATGTTCTTAACAAAATTTCATCTCCTTTAGACAAATTATTTATGATAATGAAATTGAACATAGGTAGACCTTAACAGTTATTTTGAGTAACTACCTATGGTATGTCTTTATTAAAAATAGAGGTCAAGTTTAGTAAATCTGTCTTTCTCTTTTTAATTTGCCAAAGAGTTTATGCACTCATTGGGAGAGGGAAAGGGAGAGAGAGAGAGGGAGGGCAAGTGAGAAAGCATCGCCTGTGGGGGATGGTCAAACTGCAATCCCTTCTCCTCAAGATTGTGGACATGCACATACACACACGTGCATATTTTTCAATTCGCCAGGCCCCGGACTCAAAACACACAGTCAGCCATGTGAGATCCAGCTGCCTTAACCACCATTCTAACAGCTGGCCCTAAATCTTTCTTTTTTTCAGAATTTTTTGTACTTGGTCTACAGCGGCCTTAATTCTAAATAAATGCTGATTTTGTTTTTATTAGTCATCTTATGTCACAGGGCAAAATCTTATCTCTAAGTTGCATAAACTATACCTCTTTTCTCATTTTACAGATTCCATTTACAATTCAGTTAGCCTGGTTATTTCAAAGTAAAATATCCTCAACTCCCATTTGATACTCAACTTGTACCTTTTTTTTCATCTATAAATACTATTCACATTTCATCTGTTCTTTTGCAGACTGTAATAGCAAGTTGCTTTAATGTAATTAGAAAGTATAGCTTCTTTTATTTTTTTCTTTTATTTTTTGGTTAGTAATTATCTCCTATAAATGCATCTGTTTAATATATAAAAATAATCATTCATGTTTCACATTGAAGAAACAAGGGAGGAAGATTATATAAAATGCTGATGGAAAGATATGTTTCTGTCATGCTGACTTGAAATTATGAACCTACAGTTCAAAATTGTGTCAATGAAGACATATTGCACTTTTCAAAGGGCTTAAATTATAATGTGTAGGAGGTTAAACACAAGAAAAAATTGGAGTTTATAAATGAAAAACTATAAAAGTTGTGACTGATAAAGAGATGTCACTGATGGGTCAGAAAAATTACTCCAATACTTAAATATGACAGAATTTATTTGGCCCAGAATCAAAAAGTTTAGGCTGCTTTTTTTTTTTCTTTTTTGCAGAAGTTTTTTGCTTTAGGGTGCATGTGCTCACCAGAGAAGGAGAGACAGAGAGAGTGCGCGGAAAAGTGAGAAATAACTCCCCAAGCTGATGGCGATGCTGCGGTCCCTTCTGCATTCTCCTCCAGGGATTTTGGGCATGCATACACATGTGCCTGGCATGATTTTGAAGCTACTGGGTCTAGGACTCAAACCACAGTTGGCCATGTGGGAGTCCAGCAATGAAACCACTGTGCCATCTACTGGCCCTAAAAGTTTAGGCATTTTAAGAAGATGGCCTAAAGATGGTCATTAGATAGTTATTCTGAAAATAAAGATACTAGTTCTCTGCCTTGAAATAAAACTAGATAAATGTCTAAGGTACCTGGTTTTTCAGCACTGAAATAAGATCGATGCAAGACAGCAATTCCTAAAAGCAGAAAAATCAAAGAAGTCAGCCCCGTGGACATCTGGTCACTTTGCCTGGGAAAAGTTTCCAACATACATCACTGTGAGATGGAGACTAGGCAGACCATGACAATCCTGTTGAACTGAGGAGGCAGAGAACTGAGTCAGGGCAGTTGCAACAGCTGCAGTCTATGGGGAAGAGAGTTGGAGAGGAAGGAGAGGTGCATTTGGGGAATGCAGAAGTTCATGACGCTGAGGGCACTGAGGCTCTGACTAAGAAGTGAGCCAGGGGTTACTGTGGAACTACACAAAGCTTTTAAAAGACCAGCGGCTCAGAGGTTGAAAGAATAAGGAGGTCAAGAAGTATCAGGAACTTTGGAGTTCTGATCCAGTGAAAGTAGAAAGATATCTACACATCATTAAAATACCAGGCATTCAATGCTGCATCAGTACTTACAGGGAAATTTATAGTACTAAAAATCCATATACTAAGACAGGTCCCAAATTAACTATCTCAATTTCCACCATCTCTCTCTCTCTCTTTTGCTTTTTCTGATGAGTATATGCCCCTTCTGGCAAATTTTAAAAAAGAGAGAGAGAAAAGGGAAGGAAGAACTAAAGAAAGATGATACATCATTTTAAAAAAGTAAAAAAAAAAAAATTAAAACCACCTAAATTTCTCAAAAGATGCTGAGGAAATAATATCTAATATCCATTCATAATTTATAAACTCCCAGAACAACTTTAATTAAGTAGATGGCCTCTCTCTAAACCAGGAAAAAAAGCCACCCACAAAACACAGCTTTCACTATATGCTTAATGCAAAAATATTAAGTTATTTTCCCTTAAATTCAGAAACAGAGTAAGAGTGTACTGTCTCAATAGATTTATGGAACATTCTTCTGAAAATTCTAGCCAAGGAGGGAGAAAGACAAAGAGAGAAGAGAAGAGAAAAAGAAAGAGAGGGAGGAAGAGAAAAAGTATGAGTGGGAGGAAGGAAGAGGGGAAGGAAGGGAATAAAAAAAGAAAAGCAACAGGTGGGAAAGGAAAAAGAAAAACTATCTTCATTCACAGATGACATGAAAAATTGGATGGAATCTCTGTTTATTTTTTTTAAATCAAAACCAAAACTGTGAGTTCAGCAAGTTAGCAGGATAGATCAATATATAAAAATAAATAAACAAACATCAAAAATATCAATTACTTAAAGACCTGTACACTGAAAAGTACAGGAAACTTATTAAGAGATATCAAAGAAGACCAACATACTATCCCTGATATATAAGACAACTCAATCTTACTAAGATGTCATTTCACAGTAAATGATATAAACATTCAGGGCTATGTCAACAAATTCATCAATAGTACAACAAGGATTCTAAAACAAGAATATGTTTGTCAACAATTGACTTTAAACAAAGATGTGAAGGCTATTCAGTGGAAAGAGAATAGTATTTTCAACACATTGTGCTACATTATTTGGATATCCATACGCAAGGCAAAACAAAACAAAACAACTTCCATCTAGACTTTTCATCCCCTCCCCAAGACAAAAACAAAAACAAAAAAAAAACAAAAACAAAATAAAACCTCAAAATGTCTCACAGGTCAAAATTCAAAATGTAAAAGTCTAAAACTACAAAAACACAGAATTCTTTAATTGTAGATTAAAGAACAAATTAATAAGTTGGATTTTATCAAATAAAAAAAATCTCTACTCTTCAAAACACAATGTTGAAAATGCAATGCAAGCCACTGGCTAGGAAAAAAAATATTGCAAATAATATCTGTTAAAGGATTTTTATGGAAAGAACTCTCAAAACTCAATAATAAGCAGAAAGCCCAATTGTTAAACCTGGAAAAATTTTTCACAAATATTTTAATAACAAATGAAAAGATGTTGGCAAGTAAATATATGAAATAATGTCCAACATCTTTTGTCTTTAAGAAAATGAAATTCAAACTATAATAAAATACTAACTACTATACAACTATTAGAAAGATGAAATTTAAAATGCCAGAGCCATGGGGCTGGCAAGTGGTGTGGTGATTAAAGTGCTGGACTCCCACATGACTAACTGTGGTTTGAGTCCTGGCCCTGGCAGCTCAATTTCTCACTTTCTATGGTCAACTTAAAAATAATTATAACACTGATAAATATGATTAAGTAAATAATTCTAATTAAAAAACAAAAAGGAGGAGGCATAGGTAAAGGCACTGATAAGATGTAGAATTTCAGAAGATAGAGAAATAATCTGTTCTTTAAAAATCGACCTTATTTTGTCTGTATTTTCCATATTTCTAGATAATAATTTCAAACAATTCAGGTACACTGAAACCTTGCAGAAATGCAAAATGGTTTCTTATTAGACAGTATTTTAAAGTTTACTTTTTCAGGTTCCAGCCAGCAGATGCGGTGGTAGTTGAGGCCCTAGACTCCTACATGGCAGACTTTGGCTTGAGTTCAGGACCTGGCAGCTCGCCTTCTCACTCTACCCCTGCCCCACAGCTCTGGTGAGCTTATGTGCCTTATAGCAAAAAGTTAAAAAAATAATAATAATAAATAAAATAAATACTTCTTTTTAAAAAAAGTTTACTTTTTCAGGAAAAAAAAGCAAGTCCAAATTTGATAGTTATCCAGCACTTTTGATTTAATCTTACAATAGTTTTCGTTTTAAAAATATTCTGTAGTTTGTTTATACTATATAAAACAAAATTATTTTTTATTTTACTTTATTTGTTTATTTATTTTAATTTTCCCAGAGAGGGACAAGAGAGAGAGAGAAAGCAAGCCAGGTCCAGGACTCAAACTGAGGTCGGCCATGTGAGAGTCCAGCACCCTTAGTCAGCACACCACCTGCCAGTCCCAATTTCTTTAATTTTGAATTTGTGGTAAAATACATATAGCATAAAAATGATCAGGAATAGATATAATTCGTCAAACCATATTTCAAATGAAGTCACAGCTCTCATATTTTTGTAGGCAATTACAATTTTGTACACTCAAGGGAACTTTCAAATAAGGCATGTGAATATATAGAAGCAGAGAAGGAGAGATTTAAATATCGCCCTGATTCGCTGGGAAGGAAATATGACATGACAGCGCTAATGCGATGTGAGAGTTCAGACAGCACGCTGAGTGACTTTCCCCTCTTTATGAATATCTGTCAACAGACATTCAAAACACTGATTATGCTCTCCATGCAGATTTAAGGCTCAACAGAATGGAAGCATAAATCATGCGTGTGCCTTCTACATGCTTTCTGAAAACAAAACTGCCTGCAAGGAGACAGTTTCGAATTATTCACGAAGGTCTGGTTCCCACTTCTCTCTCTGTAAGCACATTCAGAGGGTGACTCTCACTGGAATTTAAGGCAGTCACACAGCTGTTGCAATAACACACTAATTTGGTAAACCAAAGGCTTCTTTACGATTCTAATATTTACCAAAAAATGGTAACTATAAAGTGTATTGTTCCTCAATTAGTTGATCTTAGATTAAATAGAAAAACTACTTTGGGGGTCACATAGTGACACAGAAGTAAAATGCGATTCTCTACAAGGCAGTCCCACATGGGACAGTTCCTGGTTCAAGTCCAGAGACCTCCCTGAGTCCTCTGGGCACACACTTGCTTGTGACTCTGGACTGGCTAAGACTTGAGTGGCTCATGGCCTCAAGATCATGCGGGAACCAGCAGTTAGCATAATGGCTATGTCGCTGGACTCCCACGGAGTTGACCGCGGTTTGTGTCCTGGACCCGGTGGCTTAAAACTCACACCAGGCGCGTGTGCATGCGTGCCCAAGATCCTGAGAGGAGAATGGAGGAGAAGGGATTGCGGCGTGACCATCCCCCCTGGGGGGTGATTTCTCGCTTTCTGTCTCTATGTCTCTCTCTGTCTGTCTGGCGAGTGCACGCGCCCTATAGCGAAAAACCTCTCAAAAAAAAAAAAAAAAGATCATGGTGGGAGTGCCGCGTCTCTTTTGTTCTCTTACTGTCTTTGTTTCTCTTGCTCATGGAATAAATAAATAAATTTTGAAAAGAAACTGTGTAACTATTTCACTGTTCCTAAAAATAGTAGTTGGTAGATAGTAATACAACTTTTGTACATTTACAGAACTCTTTGTTTTCTGAAAGGTAATATCCACTAGCAAGAAACGAGGTTCACTGTCATTGGTACCATCCATATGGTCTTATTGGTAACTTATCTTGTTATTTTTTTAGAGATATTTTTGTTATAGTGCATGTGTGCTGGCTGGAGAGACAGAGAGACAGAAAGCAAGAAATCACCCTCCAGGGAGATGGTCATGCTGCAATTCCTCCTCCTCCATTCTCCTCTTGGGATTTTTGGCACACATACACATGCCCGACAGGAGTCAAGCCGCTGGGTCTTCCAGGATTCAAATTGTAGTCGACTACATTGGAATCCAGCGACATAATCATTATGCCATCTGTTGGTCACCCAGTCTAAAGACTGGGTTTATCAAATTTGAGAGATAAGGGACCAGTAGTTGGCATGATGACTATGTCGCTGGACTCCTGTGTAGTCAACCACGGTTCGAGTCCTGGAACCGGTGGCTTAAACTCACACCAGGTGCATGTGCGTGCATGCCTAGGATCCTGAGAGGAGAATAGAGGAGAAGGGATTGCACTATGGCCATCCTTCCTGGGGGTGATTTTTCGCTTTCTGTCTCTCTGTCTCTCTCTGTCTTTCTGGCCAGCACATGTGCCCTATAGCAAAAACCTCTCCAGAAAAAAAAACAAAACAAAACAAAACAAGAATTGAGAGGCAAAAGTTCTCATTTTACATCTGACTTATCAATGGAGTGTAACACTTTTATTTTTTATAACCTTATTGTTCTATCATTGTCTTCTAGACAGGGAGTATTTTTAAATGATTGAATATTAATATATAATAAGATTTTCTCTTTGGAATTGCTATACAAAGGAAAAATAAAAATATATGAATCACATCATCGTGTTAGTTACTTGGAGTTGAGAAAGAGGCAAGGTGAGGATTGAGGAAAGCAGATTGTGTTGAAGGGAGTCTTTAAGAGTTTTATATTAGGGCAGGTGTCAATGAAGGTTCGAGAATTGGCACAGAGGTGAGACACACTGCTCTGAGAGGCAGACTCACATGGGAAGTTATTGGTTGACTCAAAATACTTCCCTGAGTGGCACCCCCATGCCCATGATCCAGCCAGGCTGATGCTCAGGGGTGGAATATGGCTGAGAGCCTCTCAAGGGTGCTGTCTTTCTCTATCATAGGATAAATAAGTAAGTTTAAAAAAAAAAAAAAAAGACTGGCGAGATTATCTGACTTTTTTTTAAAGTTATTTAATTTTTTAATTTACTCTTTGTTTTGTTTTTTGTTTTTTAATTTGACCAGAGAGAGAGACACAGAGAGAGGAAGAGAGAGAGAAGGAAAGTGAGAAAGCAAGCCACCAGATCTGGGACTCGTCCAGCACCTTAATCACGGCACCACCTACTGGTCCCTGAGATTATCTGAATTCAAAAATGAATGAGACAATGAAGGAAAATAATCAGTCCCAAGTTCATGAGGCAAAATCAAGTTTACTTAAATTTCAAGCATAAAAGTGGTGACTCCACGGTGAACAATAACGCAGTGCTCAGGAGAAGCCAGATTTCTCATGACTGCCACAGTTTAAATCTACAGCTCGGTCAGCCTGAAATGTGCCGGACCAGCCAGAGCCAACAGGCTGGACGACTTGACGACGGGGATCACTGTGGGCCAGACCCATGGAAGGTGTTCCTTTCTCACTCTCACTTATGCACACACTCACTGTATCATGAGTAAATAAAACAATTTAAGAATCAAATCTACTGCCATGATAAAGCCAAGTACATGGTTATATATTGGGTTGGAGGAAAAGTCATGATGCATTTTTGCATAGAAAAAATATGACTTTCCCAATAACCCAATACCCACAAATATGTTAAATATTAAAATAAAAGTTAAATTTCTAACCTCTCAACATTTCGTCATTTTTTCCTAGTCTGCATATAGCACTATGAACCATTATGATAGCTTTTTGTGTGCTCATAATAGTATTAAGTTCAGTTACATGTTTCAGTTTCATGTTAAAAAGTGTGATAGATCTTTAATTAGTCATCTATTTCCAATTTCCAGTTCTAGATTTGAAAATACAAAAGCACAGAGAAATTAATGTGGTCTAGATTGCCTGAATGTGCAGACTAGATCTCTTTCAAATTCACTGACAGACAAAATCCGGAGAGGCAATAAGGCCTTAGAAATGATGCAGACAATGTGACAAATGTGGCTTTAGCTAAGCCCCAGATATTTTCCTCCTCTTCAGACAATTAGAATAACCAGAAACATTAAGAGCCCATAATACCATGCATTCTTCTAAGTTATGAAATCAGTCATTGATTAAAGCAGGACCACATTTACACTATCCTAGAAAGATGTTGGCTCCCATGCATTTAGGCAGTTCATCATTACTGAATGCCAGAATAAAAGTGAACTTCAAGCTGACACACTAAGTCAACTACCCAGAATTATTATTTTTTTTTTTTGCAAAATAAGATTACTGTTGATTTTTGTACTTTTTTGCCTTATATGTAACTGTTGTGACTTATAGCTGTAAAACAGAGTGACTAAACAGTCCATCACATTTTCTTCACAAAACAGTGCAGTCCTGAGCACCGAAAGTTCTACGTATTAAGGATACTTGGTATATTTGATGCTTAAAACAGTCATGGAAAATTATAATGAAAGTAAAATAAGTTGGCTAATGAAGAAAAATAAATAGAACTTGTTAGTTATTTTAGGGGACAAAAAAACTTAGTGTGTTTGAATTCTACCTAAGGGGGGATGTAAACTCTGTATAGATAATTGAGATAATAGGTCCCACGTACAGTGTTATCTAGTTATCGTCCTCTTTGTTTACCAGAAGTGTGCTTCATTTTGTTTCATTTGTCTCTTGAAGAGTTCTTCAATGCCGTTGCAAATTGCTTTCATATTAACCCATGTGAATTTACCTCCAGACTCCAGGGCTTTCTAGGAGAGAACTCATAAATGAAATTCCGTTCTACTCCCACTTATGAAGTGCTATTCTTTCGATACTCGTGGTTCTTATTAAGTATAACCCGTAGGCTGCAAAGCAATGGAGATTATCTTTTTGCTTCTTCTGCACAGTGGAATTGTTCTTAGATTAACTAGATTAAACACTTGGCTTTACATTTTTGTGTTCAAATTCTTCATCTATGATGTGTGCCTGCTCATCAACTTTTGACGATTTTTCTTTACATTAAAATCTTAGTTATTCATGTTTTTTTTTTTTTCTTCAGTAATTGACGTAAACCCTCAGAACTCCCTAAGCTTAAATTTACATTACTGTCATCTAAAAATTTCCCACTGTTTCTTTTAGAAGCTGGCATTTTAAGTGTCAAATGAAAATAGGGGCTATCATTCTAAAATAGATGTTTTAGAAAAATCTAGACAACCATCAGAAATTCTCCCACGGAGGTGGAAATGAGACAAATTAAACCTTCATTGAGATGAAACCCAGGAGACTTAGCCTGTCTACATAAGCCAAATAGAAGCACGGGAGATTTATGAGGAAATCTGTTGTATTAATACTACTGAAATGCAGCGGGGACTCTCTTCTTGATATGGTTTTTAATCATTCCAAATCCATATTTGGATTTTTTCCTTACTACTATTGTAACAAAAGTACGTTCCTGTCTGATCATAATTCAGGGGAAAGTCAGAATTGACATCCCTGTTTTTCAAGCCTTCCAGTGTTCCAGGAAAACCTTGGAAAGGTTTAAGAATAAGCACATCAGCTTTCTGGCTGTATTCTTTTCTTAGCCTGGGGGAAGGGAACAAAAAACAAAAAACAAGTCACCGTAATTATGCCCTGTGTTATGAGTCATTTTCTACTATCTTGTCCAGTCTGTTTACTTTCTTTCATGGTGTTTTTCTATTGTCCTTGAATTTATGGCTATAGCTGTGAGTAAAGATCAGTTTGGACCAAGACTGGGAGCTTAATGGAAACACCCGTACTATGAATCTAACTTCAGAACCACCTTAGGGGTAAAGAAGAGTCAAGAAAACATCCTTAAACCCAAATTTAGGGGATCCTATGAAGTTAGATTTGCTAGAAGAGTTAGGTTAAAATATCGGAAGTGTTGTAGAATAGTGGAATTTTATACAAAGAATCAAGAATATTTCAATTCTGTGTTGGCCTAAACAGTTTTTCCTATCAGGTATTCAGAAGAAATATATTGGGTTGTTGGAAAAACCAGAATGTATTTCTCTATTTTTTCAAGCAAAAATATGTCATGTCTTGGGGCCAGCAGGTGGCATGGTGATTAAGGGTGTTGAACATCCATATGGCCAACTGCAGTTCAAGTTCTGGACCTTGTGGCTTGCTTTCTCGCCTTCTCCTTCTCTCTCTCTCTCTTTCTTCCTCTCTCTCTGTCCCTCTCTGGTCTAATTAAAGTAAATAAAGTTAAATGAAATTTAAAAAAAAGTGTCATGTCTTTTCCAACAACCCTATATATATGAAGTCATTGAAAGCAGAGTCAAGTAAGCCTTTTTATTAACTGGTCACAAGGCCCAGTGTAGAACTCCAGGACAATGTATGTGCTGCTTTCTTTATAAACTCTCAAACCAAAGACAGTAAAAAGACTTGCCATGTTTTCTTGCCATCCAGGGTGAAATTTTACATTATACCATTCTAATAGGTGTAGGAGTTGGTCCAAAGCACAGTAGCCAACACTCACAAAGGTACACATGCAAAAAAAAATGTGCAGTGTCATTTGCATGAGTATTCAAGAAAGAAAGGGATAAAAAATATTTTCTTAATGTTTGTTATATAATAGAGCTGCCCAGGACTAGCAGTTCGCATAATGGCTATGTTGCTGGACTCCCATGTAGTCAACCACGGTTTGAATCTCGGATCTGAGGACTTAAACTCACTCCAGGCGCGTGTATGTGAGTGCCAAGATCCCAAAAAGAGAATGGAGGAGAAGGGATTGCGGTGTGGACATCCCCCCCCCCCCCCCGGGGGGCAATTTCTCACTTTCTGTCTCTCTCTGTCTTTCTGGTGAGCGCACACGTCCTATAGCAAAAACCTCTGAAAAAAAAAAAAAAAAAAAAAAAGAGAGAGAGAGAGAGAGAGAGTTGCCCAAGCCACAAACTCTAAGCCTTCTCAGTCTGGAACAATAGGCCTGGGATTAGATATTCTATGAGAGACAAAAAGAAACTCAAAGAGAAATGCAGGTGTCTAACTTCTTAAGCTTTTGGTATATTCTTACCTGTACTTAGCTGTAATTTTTGCCTTGAATAGAACTCTAACATCCTTCATATGTATCTCATGTGACTCCCATCTATTGATAATAAATCACTTTCTACTCAGCCCCAGGGAATTTGGCCCTAGGAAAACGAATACCCTGCTGTGATCGGAATGTGACAGTATTAAGAAGTTAGGTGTTTAAGAAGGCAACTGAGTCTTAAGTACAAAGCTCTTATAAAGCAACCCTTATAAAAAGGCTAGAGGGCGTGAGTTTGTTCCTTTTGGTCCTCTGCATTCTGCCCTGTGGGAGCACAGTGTCCCGCCCCTATGAAGGCTGCTACAACAAAGCGCCATCTTGGAAGCAGAGAGAGCAGCCTTCCCTGAACACCAAACCTCAGAGCCCCTTGAACTTGGATTTCATAGCCTTCAAAACTGTGAGAAATGCACTTCTATATACACTATTTAGTCTTAGGCATTTTGTTATAGCAACACAAACAGAAGAGGACATACCCCACTAGATAAATGCAGATTTGCTTTAAGTTGTTATTTGGGTAAGCAGAGTGGACAGAATGTCCAGTTCTTCAGGGACCCTTACCCAGATATATTGGTAAAGCAATGGTCAATATAATGGCTTTTTTAGGTCAACTGAAAGTCTACAGAAGGGTAAAAGTAAGAGTCCTGGGGTCAGAATACCTGGACATGGTGGTGACACTGACAAGAAAGAGGAAAGCCTTCTTTACCTCCTCCAACTCTTCCCTACTTTCCTCCCTCTCCCTTCCTTTCTTCCCTTGCATTACCACCAGACCCTCCCTCATGGAAAAGGAAAGAAACTGTTACAGATCTGTTGCTATTAGACTGTCGGGAAGGTGGTGACACATTTTCTGTTTTTCTATGCAAAGATATGTCATGACTTTCCTGACAACCCAGTAACTATTTCCTTTTCCATCAAGACCTGTCAGGGAATGTTGATGACCGTGATTGTGAAATCCAGTGAGATCAAGGTAAAATGTTCAAGAATGAATAATTACCTAGCCAGTCGAGATCTCACTCAATTCTTGTAGTTTCCTCAGAGTAGGTGGGCTTAAGATTTTTATGTTTGTTTATTTATTTACTAAGTATTTATTGAGTGCTTTCTTAGGTACTCAATACCCACAGTGGTACATTTAAAGATAACTTATTTTCTATTATAAATGAAATAATCAGTGAAATAGAAATGACAAGATTCCAAGAGTAAAGAATGGGCCAGTTACAATAATAGTGCAGGAAATTCCTTTGCTACACATTACTAATGTTAATTTATTTAATCTTCACAAAAACATACTTAACACATACTCCTAAGATTGGTTCAATTATTTACTCTATTTTACAGAGCCAGAAATGGGGATGCAGGATTGTCTGTCACCCACCATCTGATTTGTGCTCACCTCATACCCCAGGCCTTCCCTAAATGGTGTTTTTCTTCAATAACAGGATGCATGTCTGTGAATAAGATAACGCTCTTCCTCTGATAAGCAGCCTGGACTGGTAGGATTCAAATTGGCTGTCATCATGATTTTCAGAAGACCCCAAACCTCATCATAATGTCATTTACATGCTAAATGACACATTTACCATTGCTATAACAATGCATAATCACTGGGAAGACCGCTGAAAAATTCTTACAAAAGGAAAGGGAAGCAGGGTTTGGACTTCCAGGAAGTCTCTGCCTTTTATTGGAAAAGCTTTCAACTTTCCTCTCTTCTATTACCCTGTCCTATCCCCACATTATCTCTTTGCTATATGAATTTTTCAGCTCAGCATGAGCAAGAAGTTGCTTTCCAAGTGCATCTCCTGCTTCTCCCTTCCTTGTAAGGCTTGTGCTATGACATTCAGTTTTGGTTCTGTAAGTTGGCTCTATGACACCAAAAAGCAAAAGATTGCTTTTTGGAGAATGAATTAAAAATTGGTAACAGAATCGATACAAATAATTTGCCCAGCGTCACATAGCAGATGCTGGAGCTATGATTTGAGCAGTCTACCTTTGGTGTCCATGCACATCTTCATTTTGCAACACTTGATTGATATTTATGTATTAATATAACCGATAAATAAGACTTTTCCTTTTTTTTTTTTTTTTTTAGAAAGAGATTCTTGGCATTCATGCTCTCACTGATGCGCTCACTGGAGAAACAGAGAGACAGAAAGTGAATAATCACCCAGGGTAGATGGTCACACTTCAATCCCTTCTCCTCCATTCTCTCTTGGGATTTTGGGCATGAACACTCATGCACCCAGCATGAGTTTTAAGTCACTGGGTCCAGGACTCGAACCACAGTTGACCATGTGGGAGTCCAGTGACACAACCGCTTCTCCATCTGCTGATCCCAATAGCATAACTTTTAATTTGGGAAATATATGCCAGTAATCAAGAAAGAAATCAAAACACTGGAATTCCTTTTGTAATCATAATTTCTGCTTTTTCTCTGGCCCACCAGAAAAAGTGGGTGTTATATACCACTTTTCTCATGATACAAAGGTGCTACGTATCATTTTGCTCATGTAGAATGAAAAACCCCAACATATTTAAGTTTGGAAGTTTATTTGAGGCTTCGCATGTTTTCATCTTTAGTACTTTAATATTAAATTCCTTTGAAATAAAAACAGTGTAGACACTAGGCCCACAAAAAGATAAGAACAATCTTGCAAAGAGAATTTAGATGAAAAAAACATATTGGGAGATAGCTGTTTCTTGACTGTGAAACCATCACCTCTAATGCAGTCTAACCAGATAGCATCTTTTTTAGTGATGGCACCATAACAGTTTATCTTTGCTCTGAAACCTGCTCGAATCATAACCTGGGCAGCTTTTTTTGGAAAGGCCCTGGCTCAGAAATGTTCATTTCCTCTTTTTGAAAAATAGAGAAATAAATTTGTTTCTGTCTTCTCGATTCATATTAAGACTTACCCTCACATATCCTAATGGGTACGTCAAAGCAATTTCCCAAACCTCACTCTTTTATGAATATTGTGCCTTTTAAGTTTTATGGGCATAAAGTTATCTTTGAATCCAAAAATTAAAGCTCTTTAGTTGCAAAGTTGTGAGAGTGATTTTGAACAAAATGAAACTTAAGAAAATATTTCAATGATAATTTTAAAAGGACCCATTTTAACTTCAAAGAGAGTAGCATTTGTTGTGATAAGAGATTTGTCTAGTGATTCTCAAATTCTGGCCTTCTGGCGCTGCATTTTTCTTGAAAATCATTCAACTAAAATGGGATTTGGTGAACTCCTTTGTTTATATATGATACCTAGAATTCTGCAAAAACAGTTGATTCTCCAAAACAGACTACCTCGTGAGTAGAAAGAACTTTATAAAACGATTTTATTGTTATTATAGAGGTAGGTAAGCAGTACATGTGCAGCTGAATTTGAGTGACTACATATTGTAGCAATATTTTAGAGAACAACAAATTAGCTGTTGGTAAGACAAGGTACACATTTTCAGTTTTTGATTGTTGCAGATGGCCAGTTAAAATAAAATGTTTCCATATATGATTACTCTCTCTTTCCTAACAAGACTTGCAGCTTTGCATCTCTGACTGTGCTCCTGTTCCTTCAGCTAGGATTGCTTTAGAAGACCGCCTACTTTTCCATCCTGATCCCCTTTCCAGCTGGTGCAACCATCCCGAGCTATGGAGAATGACCAAAAGGATAAAATATCACAACTTGGAAAACCAAGTCTTCCTAGCAAGAAATTAGCAAACTCGTTTTTATTATAAAAATAGTCTGTAGAATCAGGTAAAGAGCTATTCGTATTTGGAAAGTACAGGCATATTTTAAATCAACAAGAAGTACAGTCCTACCCAGTTAGTAGGGAGACTTCTGTCTAGTGGTATTACTTGTTCATTACATACAGATTTCAGGTTTGTACCAACCAGAAATTGGAGTGTCTGTCTCACTAGTAGACAGGTTTGTTTCATGAAGAGAGGGGGATCCCTGCTCATCTTTAAAATCTGGACATCAAAAGTTTCATAGGGACCAGCAAGTGGCGTGGTGGTTAAGGTGCTAGACAGTCTCACGTGGCCGACCAGGGTCCAAGTCCTGGACCTGGTGGCTTGCTTTCTCACTTTTTTCTCTCTCTCGCTCTCTCTCTCTCTCTCTCTCTCTGTCTCTCTCTGGTCAAATTAAAATGAAGGAATGTGAATGAATGAATAAATAAATAAATCTTTAAAAAAAGTTTCATAAACTCTCTCATGTTTCACTGTGTGGAATACAATATGATACAGCCTCTTTGGTAAACCATTTAGCAGTTTCTTATGAGCTAAATGTATACTTTCCACATGACCAAGAATTCTCACTCCTAAACATTTATCCAATCAAAATAAAAAACTATAGCCACATGAAAATTTGTGCTCAAAGATTCAAAGCAGCTTTATTGAAAATTAGCCAAATACTGAAAACAATTCAAATATCTATCAGCTTGTGAATTGTTAAATATTATTGTATATAAATTCTGCCTCACAAAAGTTATTTTTAACAGTTAGTTCTGGAGACCAGCAGGTACCATAGTGGTTAAGGTGTTGGATTCCCATACAGCTGATGATGGTTCACGTCCTGGACCTGTTGGCTTGAAAATCATGCCAGGCACATGTTCATGTATGCCCCAAATCCCAGGAGAATGGAGGAGAAGGGACTGTGGTATGGCCATCCCCCCAGAGGACTTCTCACTGTCTCTCTCTGGCATGGATATGACCCTATGGCAAAAACCTAAAAAAAATTTTTTTTGAAGTTGATTAAACATTTTTTCATTCCAATAACTTTTGTTCACAAGATAGTTTATTATTAGTCTCATTTCAGAATCAAATGTCATTTTATTGTTAATAAATAATATTTTTATTTTCATCTTTACCATCCTCTGATTAAGATGAGTATTTTCCCTACTTTGGCATAACTGAATTAGAGGAAAGATTAATATCTTTCTTTCACAGCAATAATGATATATTTTCATATTCTGTCATCTGTGTGGGTAACTTTGTGATTAAAGCTGTTTATACATTTGAATTATTAAGAAGTTGCATATAGTACTTTTGTGCCCCTTTTCTGAATCAGAATGTCTCTGTTTAAATAGTCCATTGCTGTCTGCATGGTTTGGCCAAGACTTTGAGTCATGTCTTTTGTAAAATGACATAATAATAATAATAACAATATTTATTTATTATTTGGAGATTAATGAGCTAGGACGGTACCTGGCAAATGATGAGTACTTTTTGGGTAGAAAGCTAATTACTCAAGGTGCTTCTCTATCTTTGTCATTACTCAATAGTTAGCTAATTTGTGAGAAAGAAATAAATACGTTAAATATAGCTTCAGAGTACCAAAGCCCAGGCCAAAATATGACTGGATCACCATTTAACAATCCAAAATAAGATTGTATAACTCCTAAGATCCAGCCAATTTCCAGAGGCACCCTATTTTTCCACATTTCTGAAGTGGCTTATTTTATTTCCTCTGCGTAGGGCGGAAATCCCTTTAAATACGATATCAAGCTAATTTTCTGTAATTATTACTCTGGGGCCAGCAGATGACATGGTGCTTAAGCCCTTGGGTCCCAACTGGCTGACACTGTGGTTCGAGTCTTGGACATGGCAGCTTGAAAAACACACCTGGAGCATGTGTGTACAGAGGAGAATGGAGCGGAAGGGATTGTGACCTGGCCATCCACTGTTGGGGAAAATTTCTCACTTTCTCTCTCTCTGTCTCTCTTTGGTAAGTGCATGTACCTTATGGCAAAAATCTAAAAAGAAAAAGAGTTACTCTTTTTAGCATTAATGTTGTTACTGTTAATGAAATGTAACTTTTCTTCTCTGAGAATTATTATGCATTTTACGAAGTTGCACTCTGTTCTACAGACACATGGCATACAGGTATCTTATCCACACAATGCTTTATTTCCTGTGGCAATAGACCAGACTCTTTCAATCCAGTAAGTGGCATGGTGGTTAAGGTACAAGACTCTAATACGGCTGGCTGCAGTTCAAGTCCTGGACCTAGAGGCTTGCTTTCTCACTTTCCCTCTCTCTGTTTCTCTGTCTGTCTCTGGTGAGTGCAGGTGCCCTACAGCAAATTTTTAAAAAATAAAAATAATAAACAAAATTAAATAATTATTTTTAAAAATTTGACTCTTTTCAAATTGCAAAAGACAGCTATCCTTTAAACATATAAGTTGAACAAATAATTGGAATTTCTATATAAGAAAACAAATAGTCCAGTAATATCAATCTGCCTGATATTTTTAGTAATTATTTAGTGTCTTATAATGTCCTTAAACAATGCATTCAAGGCAAGAAAAGTCAAGCATGTATAATAATTTGAATATATTTAGTGTATCAACTCATATAACAAAAATAAAGCTTTGCCTTAAGGCACATCACAGTGATATGATACCTTATGGAAAACAATAAAAAGTATGTAAGTGGAGAAAGAATAAAAATTTATTCAGTCCTCAGACTCATATGTTTTATTATGAGAAATGGTGAGAAACTTGGAAAAGATCACTTAGGGACATTTTAAAATCAAAATTAAACACATTTAATTGGAGTTGCAATGATACAAAAGTTTAAATATGAACTCATTGAATTATCTCAAATATGGAGCTATTTTATTATTTATTTGTTTATTTATTTATTATTATAAAATAATCATTATAGATTCCTTTTAATTTCAAACAGCAAAGTCAATACTGATGAAAAGATGAAAAATAAATAAATAAAAACATTTATATATAGTGTCTGTTCAAATATGTACACATACAGGTGGATATCTAGTCTGATACTGAGATGGTTGTTTAGACAGCTAGATGCATAGATACATAATACATGATTTCATTTTATTTCTTGACATTTTTAAGTTTTCTGCAAGGTGATTTAATAATTCGTTGGCCAGAATTTTTACTGAAGTAGTCATAATAGAACAAACTAAAATCTACATTTTTTTTTTTCTCAACAAGTCTTGAGTCCGAATCTTTAAGAGTTTGTTTTTTTCTTTGTTTGTTAATAGTAGCTGGACATGTGCACTTGCCAGGGGAGAGAGAGAGAGAGAGAGAGAGAGAGAGAGAGAGAGAGAGAGAGAGAGAGAAAGCACCCCCTAATGGGGAAATCCTGCTACGATCCCTCTTCTTTATTCCTACATCCTGTCAGGATTTGGGGCACACACACACGTGGCCAGCATGTTCTCCAAGCCACTGGGGCTGGCACTTGAACTGCAATTGGCCATCTGTGATCCGGCACTCTTAACCACTAGGCTACAGACCAATGCTGCTTTCTCCATTTTTAATAATCTGTTAATCTCGAACAATATAATGTGCAACACAGTTCAAAGAAATATGACAAAGGATTACTAATCTATGATGAAATCATATAGTAAGAAAAAGGCTTCTTAGTGCATAGTTATAAAGGTTCCCATTATAATAAAAAGAAGACCTGAAAGAGAAAATGCATATATATGATAAATTATTAGAAAAATATCTAATTTTTCAAGCCAGTGAAATGCTTGGTTTTTAGAAATAAGATTTTTTTTTTCTCATTGAAATGAGAAAAATATTTTTAATGAAAGTAAAAAATCAAACTTAGATATGAATACATTAAGACAAGCACCTCTCACACTCAAAAAATATTATGTGTCGGTCCAGCAGTTAGCATAATGGCTATGTCGCTGGACTCCCACGTAGTCGACTGCGGTTCACGTCCCGGACCCGGTAGCTTAAAACTCATGCCGGGCACGTGTACGTGCATGCCCAAGATCCCGAGAGGAGAATGGAGGAGAACGGATTACGGCGTGGCCATCCCCCCGGGGGGTGATTTCTCGCTTTCTGTCTCTATGTCTCTCTCTCTCTGTCTGGCGAGCGCACGCACCCTATAGCAAAAACCTCTCCAAAAAGAAAAAAAAAAGTAAGAAAAAGAAAATGAAAAAAAATTTATGTTTTTACAATCTATTCAGAAAACTGTTTGACCGTGTTTACCAGAAGTTTTCAGATTGTTCATGTTTTCTCCATAGTAATATGACTGATAGCAATCTATCCTAGGAAACTAATCTGACAAGTCACTGGGTCATTTTTTATAATAAAGACATTTGGAACTAAAATGTGCAGCAGTGAGAGATTACATAAAACATAATGCACCTGCATGAAAGAGTATTATTTAACTGGTAAATATTGCTATCTATATTCTTTAAAGGCTTGAGGAAATGGTTAGGACATCACATTTAGTGTTCAAATCAATTTACTCAACATATATATAATATAGTACATCTATAAAAAGCAGTATGAATGAAGGGAAGGAAATAATATTTAGTGTGGTTATTTCTCTGTTGAGAGATAATGAACAAATTTCATTCTTCTTTATACTGTTTTATCGTTTCAACTTTTGTAAAGTTAAACAGTTATCAGCAATATTTATTTTTGAACAATTCCAACTATGGTTCTCTGTAGAAATCAAATTCTACTCCCCAAGGACTTCCTCTGGTAGAAAGAATGATCTCCTTGAAGAGAGGCGTTTCCCAGTCCTCCGAACCCTAATAATTTTTACTTATGAATTCTATAGTCAACTGGTTGCATTTTTGTTCTCTAGTATTGTTTGTGTGTATCTGTTCCGTGCCTTAAATTATAATCGACCTGAAGATGCTCCTATTATTGCTTACCAATCTAATTCTCAAACTAGTTGGCACTTGAAAAAAATACATGTGTATGTGTGTGTGTGTGTGTGTGTGTGTGTGTATGTGTTTACATACACATGCATATTCATATATATACCCACACATCTACTGGGGGAGAGAGAGGGAAAGGGGGGACTAATCAAACCATATCTGAAAATTACGTAAGAGGTTAAATAAATAGCTGGTACATAGATGACTAAAATGTGGGATAAACTGTGCATCTCCTCCTTTCCTTTAGGTGGAGAAAAAAGAAAAGAAATTATGCTTCTGCTCTCACAATTCTTAATCTGTCACATTAGCTCTGACTTTTTCGTTTGTGCTGTAACTACACATTGACAATATGATTCTCGAAGTGTGGCCATCGCCCTGCCCTTCGACTGCAACTAAAATGAAAATCCATTTCTCATTCTCTTCCCCTGCATTCGTGCACGAGTGATATAAGAGCTTATCTCCCGGTCGTTGGCACTCCAAATGTTGGAGCAACGTACTAAGATACCAGCACGTACTAATTTCATCTTCTTTTCATTCACCAGCATCTATTAATTTATTCATGGCAAAGGTTCTCTTTAATTTTGTTTTCAGTTTATTTATTTACTCCTTTCACGAGTGATAGAGACAGAGACAGAGAACAACGTTGGCAGGATTTTATCATGCTGTGATCCCCCGACCCCATGTCCCTAGCCAGACCCAGATCATGGCGTGCATGTTGCATGCCTGGCAGACCCAGGGATGTGTCTACACTTGAATCGGAACCCTTCACAGGGATCAGACTCACAGAATGACACATTTTACCACAGGGCCATAATTCAGCCCATTAATCTTTTTGCCTTTACTCACGACTAGGCCTTTGTAATTTCAATTTTGTGAACTTCCCTTATCTTCCTGACTCCAAAGTTGCTCATCTTGAATTCATTCTTCATATTGACCTCAGATCAACATTCTGAAAGAATGCCACAGCAGCATCTCATTGTGCCCAGAGATCCCACCTAGGTGGTCCGGAGAGTAGTGTGCTGTACTGCAGAGCTGGAAGTCACATGGCCAATCGTGAGTTCAGTCCCTGAGTTTCATGCCTGAACGTGCCAGGCATGCACGTGTGTGCCCGAGACTCTGACAGCCTAGTGAACTGGATGAAGGGAACTGCAGCATGATGAAGACCCTGCCACGGCTGTTTCTCTTTCTGTCTTACTCTCTTGTGTGCATATGCACAAACTTTCTATCAGGAACAAAATAAGTAAACTTCACAAAAAAAGTTCAGTTGTTCCAAGAATTAGCCATATCCAGGTTCCTTAAATAGCTTTTTAAGCCTTATACAAATTGGACATCGATTTTAATATTGTCATTTTTTCTGGTAAAAGTGTGCAAGATATTTTTCCTATAGATTAACTGTTCTGTTGACCGTGCACTGAATTTATTCTCTTAGGGAACCAGAACATACTGTATTTCATTGAATTTAAAATACGTATTGTTTTATAATTTCGCATTCTTGAAATCACGATGTTTCTTATAACCAATGATGTCTAACATCCCTTTTTTTAAATAAATAATGTATTACATAATAAGACATTTTGAAAGAGATAGCATTTAAAATTTGATAAAATAAGGTATTCGGGAGTCCTCACCATCGATAGTATGATTTTCAAACACAAAGTGCTATATTGGTTGAACAAACAAATATGTGTCAAGAAACATGTCTCAAGTGTTGATAACCACAGAATTACCACAGTCTATTTGTTAGTTTTGTTGTATCCTTTTCTAGCAATAATTTAAACTACAGCAGTTACAAAAAAATAGATTTCTATGGGAGATAAAATAAAATATGAATGTTTTATAAGTTAATCTAGCACGCTAGTGTGGACAGACAGAAGTCAAAATTTTCATAGATCATAATTAGTACCAGGTCATAATAATAACTTGCTAATCAACTATTCTTAATATGTGAGCCAGTTGATAAAATCTCATTATTTTCCTAAACTGACATTTTCTCTGACATTTATCGTACCCCAGTCTTCACACTAATTTCAAAGTGTTTCATTTTTACAAAGAGAAAAGGAGTATCTAATAGCCACAGTGTCAGCAACAATGAAACTATTGTTTTTCATATCACAAACTGTGCTGCCTAAACCAACATATACCAATAATAAGAGAAAAGGTAGTTAATTCCTTAAAAAACACTTACATGGTCCCTTTAAAATCTGAACAAGTTAAAGATTGAGTGATTTACTTCATGAGCAAACAGAAAATATACCTTGTTCTGGAATTTAAGTAACACAAATTCAAGTTTATGTGCTGAGTATATAGGTCATATTGAAACTGTGATCCATGAAGCATCAGAAAACTTTCAACAATTTATCAATTTTCTAAAAGATAAATTTTTTTTAAAAAAGTTTATTTATTGTTATTATTTTTAATTTGTGTGTGTGTATGTGTGTGTGTGTGTGTGTGTGTGTGTGTAGAGCACATGTGCTCACCAGAAAGAGATGGGGCAGGGTGGTGGGGAATGAGAAAGCAAGCTGCTAGGTCCATGACTCAAACTGATCAGCCACGTGGGAGTCCAGCACTTTAACCACCATGCCACCTGCTGACCCCCCAGTATCCTTTCTTTAAAGTGTCAAAAATCAAAGACAAGACACTCATACGTGGGTGAACAGATGTGTTTTAAAATAGCATGACCATCATTCTGATTTGTCTAAGAGAGTGTTCTGCTTCATGTTATAAATTTATATGCTCATCTTAAAGTGCTCTGAGAAGGGCCCTCAATTCTATAAAATCACCTGGTCATTGATAACACTTATTCTATTTTTTTAATTATTTAATTAATTTATTATTATTTTGGGTGTTTTTTGTTTGTTCATTTTGCCATAGGGTGTGTGCACTTGCTGGAGAGAAACAGAGAGAGGGAAAGTGAGAAATCAACCCCCAAGGGGCAATGGTCACAATCGCTTCCATTCCATTCTCTTCTCAGCATTTTGAGTACATGTGTATATGCACCCTGTGTGATTTTCTTTTCTTTTCTTTTTTTTTTTTTTTTTTTTTTTAGGAGAGGTTCCTTGCTATAGACCCGGCACATGCGCTCACCAGAAAATGGACAGAGAGCGGCGTGGCCACAGCTTTCTAAAGCGAGAAATCACCCCCAAGGGGGGATGGCTACGCCGCAATCCCTTCTCCTCCATTCTCCTCTCGGGATCTTGGGCATGCACACACATGCGCCTGGTGTGAGTTTAAGCCACCAGATACAGGACTTGAACTGCGGTCGACTACATGGGAGTTCAGTGACATTGCCATTACGCTAACTACTGGTCCTAACCCTGTGTGATTTTCAAGCCACCGAGTCCAGGACTCAGACCATGGTTGGCCATGTGGGAATCCAATGCCTCAACCATCATGTTATCTGCTGGTTCCAAAATGTATAATCTTTAATTGGCAAATAAAAATTGTATATTTTTTAGGAATTATTTTATTATTATTTTATTGAACTTTTTAAATATATTTATTTTAATTTGGCCAGAGAGGGAGAGAGAGAGATGATAGATAGATAGATAGATAGATAGAGAGAATGGGGGAGTGAGAAAGCAAACCACCAGGTCCAGAACTTGAACCATGGTTGGTCATGTGGAAGTCCAGTGCCCTTAACCACCACACCACCTACTGGCCCCTAAAAATTGTGTATTTTTAGGACCAGCAGTTAGCGTAATGGCTATGTCGCTGGACTCCCATGTAATCGACCACGGTTCGCGTCCCGGACCCGGTGGCTTAAACTCACACTGGGCGCGTGTGCATGCACGCCCAAGATCCCGAGAGGAGAATGGAGGAGAAGGGATTGCGGCGTGGCCATCCCCCCTGAGGGGTGATTTCTCACTTTCTGTCTCTCTGTCTCTCTCTGTCTGTCTGGCGAGCACACGCACCTTATAGCAAAAACCTCTCCAAAAAAAAAAATGTGTATTTTTAACTTGGTCTAGCCATATATTCCCTTTCAAAATGCAGACCCTCTGGAGAGTCAGTATTCTCAACAGCTGGATGAGAACTTGGTGTGATGGGGCTTGCAGAGCCATTCAAAGCCACGTGGGTGCACTATGCATGAGGCGCAGGAAAGCAAGGGTGTTTTGAAGGGCAGCCAAGGATGGAGGCTGAGGAATTGGAATGATGGGTGTAAACCAGACAGACTCCACTACGTGACATTTAGCTACTCCGTTCAGGTCTGCAGGAGCACTCCGAGCATGCACATTCATGTCAGCTGCAGCAGCTTTTCAGTTCTGCTTTGTCTTCTGGGTATTCTGTGACATTAGGCAAGAAATAGCTTCTCTCAGCCTCAACTTTCTCATTCAGAAAAAAATTTATACTGACCTTGACATCGTTCAGCTGTGTGAGAAGATAGGTTTACATGTGTGGAACTCAGAGGATTTTATATATATATATATATATATATATATATATATATATATATATATAAAGAAAATGTTTTCACTTTTCCTTTGAATATTTAGTATTGAAGAACTGCCGTTGTTTTGAAAATGGCACTGCTACTTTTTACATATGTACAGCAGACAGATTAATGAGACCGTGCTTTCTGTAATGTTACTATCCTCAAAATGCACAATTTTACCTTCATCTCTCTATTTTTCATCTTCATCTCTTCAATTGCTCTTTTTTAACACTGAACTTTCATCTCAAGTTCAAGTTAAGTAATATAAATAAGTGCTCAAAGCATAAATAAAATACACATTTAATTGGAAATTGATTGGATAAAATGTACAGTAAAATTTAGACTTTGAGATCTTCGTATTTTTAAAAAAAGCTATTGAGCTGTCCCCATGGCCTAGCGAGTTAAGAAAGCTGGATCTTACATGAACAACCACAATTTGAATGATGACCCCTGCAGATAAAAAACAGATTGGGTGCATTTTTGTGCATGCCCACAATTCCAACAGGAGAAGTGGAGGAAAAATACAGCGTAAGTATGCCCCATGGTGAGCATCTTCTCTCTCTCTGGCAAGTGCATGCACCCTCTCATCGACAAAAGGAAAGAAAGAAAGAAAGAAAGAAAGAAAGAAAGAAAGAAAGAAAGAAAGAAAGAAAGAGAAAGAAAGAAAGAAAGAAAGGAGGGAGGGAGAGGGAGGGAGGGAGGGAGGGAGGGAGGGGAGGGAGGGAGGGAAGGAAGGGAGAGAGAGAGAGAAAGAAAGAAAGAAAGAAAGAAAGAAAGAAAGAAAGAAAGAAAGAAAGTAGGTATTAAAAATGAGTATTAAACTCTGGCTATTAAATCATTTAATAATGCATGGAGTGAGATATAATGAATGATCCTATTTCACAAAATCTTAAGATCTTGTAGGAATATCTCAATAGGCACACGACAAAAGACGGCACGGGTGGAAAGTGTATCTAAGAGTTTCGTATGTGTTATTCTGGCCATTTGGAGAAGAAAGAAGTCACACTATGCTTAGTGTAGGGCCACAGAGAGTGGCAGAGGGATGACAGAAAGCCTCATGAACAAGGCAGTCCTCGCATTCCAGGATCTGAAAGTGAAATTAAAGGAGCAGGGCATTACCTGGAGGGAGGACTAGCATAAGCCAAAGCTCAATGATGTGGCAGACCTAGGGACAAGAGGGCATTGCTTTGGCTGGAATGCAGAGTCCATGACGGCATGGAGGGACACAGCACATGCTGAAAGGGCACGGAAGGTCAGGCTTGTGGCCCATCTACTCACAGCTGTGTGTGCTCAGACATGACAGCCACCCCATTGGTGAAATGAAGTAGCAGGTGTCTGAGGTTCAATTGCATAAGGCTCCACAGTGTTTCGCTTTTCTTCAGCAGGCAACATGGGGCCCCTGAGGTTACTGAGTAGAAAAGGGTCCTGGCCAGAGTCACATTCTATATACCATTATAAAACCGAAAGAAAAGATTTAGTGCGCCTTTTGAATTTTATTTGTTTTGTATGTACAATTTGCTCCAGCCTTTGGACCTACTTTAAACTATACTGAGCCAGGATTTTACACAATTTATCTCAAAAAAACTCCCAGCATGTTACATAAGACTAACAAGTACAAGGTTCCCAAAAAACAATCTTTAAAAAGAATGTGTGACCTGATGTAGACTGGGGCACGCACTTAGTCTTTTAACACATAATGGGCAAATGTAGGGACCGAAGTGTAAGAGTTGCTGCTGAAACTGAGGACATACATTTAGGCAGGCTGCAAACAGCATCTGGGAACATTTCCTAGCTAGGGAACCACAGTGGCCGGCAGGCCAGCCTTGCTCCTGGGAGGCAGTGAAGGCGCTGGTCTTTTGAAACAAGAATTCAAACAGACCATGAGGATAAGATGCAGGTCCAAGAGCCAGCAGGTGGCATGGTGCTTAAGGTGCTGGATTTCCACATGGCCAACCTTGGTTCAAGTCCTAGACTTGGAAGCTTGCTTTCTCACTTTCTGTCTCTCTTTCTCTCTCTAGTCAAATAAAATAATAATAATAAATACATTAATTAATTAATTAAAAAGATATAGGTCCAGATTGCTGAGCACAATCTAACAAGTGTCTTTTGCATCCATCTGAGGCCATGCTGTGTTTGTGTCATAGGGAAGACTTTCTTTCCTCCAGGAAAAAGGAGACAAATGTACATACACAGGGACCAGCAGTTAGCGTAATGCCCATGTTGCTGGACTCCCATGTAGTCGACCGCAGTTCAAGTCCCGGACCTGGTGGCTTAAAGTCATGCCGGGCTCGGGTGCGTGCATGCCCAAGATCCCAAGAGGAGAATGAAAGAGAAGGGATTGAAGTGTGGCCATCCCCCCCGGGGGGTGATTTTTCACTTTCTGTCTCTATCTCTCTCTGTCTTTCTGGTGAGCACACGTGCCCTATAGAAAAAACCTCTCCAAGAAAAAAAAAAAAAGTACTTACATAAAGAATCTCCTGATTAATTCCTAGGTAGCAAATTTAGAGAGATAAAGTAAATTTCTCAAAGTCATGCAACCTTAGTGAGAACTTGAACACAGGAGTGCCTACTTCCAAACAGGTATACATTAGGTACAGACCTCTCAGTTTCACCTGTGTGAAACAATCTTCTGGCTCCTTTCTCTGTTCCTAGTTTGGCATCTCCATTTCCTCATTATCTCTTTAGTAATGCTCAGCAAATGCGCTACCCAAAGAGCCCAGTCAACCTCCCTACAAAATATCTTGCAAGTTTTATCAGGAAAGATAGCAACATTTGCCATCTGCTACTGTGACATTGTATATAGCCCTTTGTTGGTCTTACTGTTATTTTAAATTTTATTTATCTAATGCCTCCATGAGCAAGAGAAACAGAGAGATAGCACCCCCAACAGGGCCCTGACACCATGATCCACTCAAAGCCCCATCATAGGAAAGCGTGTGCCCAGTGTCCTCAGCAAGGTCTCTGGACTGAACATGGAATTTTCTTATGCGGAATTGCCTTACCACACATCAAGGTTCACCACTGCATCACCATATGGCGTCTTGTTGAATCTTAGTTTACATTTAGTCTTGCCTAGGAAGAAGGAATTTGCGCTCTAAGAAAACTAAATTCACTAAATTTGGTTCCCAGCTTCTATTTTTTTAAATTTATTTTATATGTTCAGTCACTAAACCCAAAATGAAATACACTTCAGACCAGTAGAGAATAGCTTCTATTTTTAAAAAATATATAGGCCAAATACATAGTAATGGTTTAACATAGGAAGAAAAGCATACTAATACATTAAAATAATTATTTAATAAAGAGAGATACATAGATTGATTAATATTGATTATTCAACTGATAGATATGGGTGTGGATATGGATATATCCATACATGTTCAGATACATACATATGTATGTGTATACACAAACACACACACACATCACTGGTTTTAACTCTGTGTTAAATTGTTGATTTTTCCCCATAAGTTTTCCAAAACATTTAAATAGATCATTTCTTTTTTTCTTTTCCAACAGAGCTCTAGGGTTTAAAGTTAACATGGGTTTAAAACAGATGAATTGAAATGGCAGCCAAAATTTCAGAGCTAAAAATTGAAAATGTTGCTCCGCTTTTCATTTTACTGCCTGGACCTTCTATGAGTATAGCCAAAAAAAGAGGCTGAGGGGCCAAGCAGATGATAAAGCAATTATGTCACTGAATTCCCACATGGCTGACTATGGTTGAGTGGTTGAGTCTTGGACCCAGTGGCTTGAAACTCATGTTGAGCACGTGCATGCATGCCCAAGATCCTGGGAGGAGAATGGAAAAGAAGAGATTGTGGTGTGGCCGTTCCCACCCCACTCCTTGGGCATGATTTCTCACATACTCTCTCACTATCTCTGTCTTTCTCTCTTTCTCTCCCCCCCTCTCCCCCCACATACACATGCTGGGCTAGGCAGGAAATTGTATACCTGTTTGGAAGCAGGCACTCCTGTGTTCAAGTCCTCACTAAGGCTGCATGACTTTTAGAAAATTACTTTTTCTCTGTAAACATCAATTCTGTTATCTATCAAACATGAGTGGTGTTGTTTACTTTAAATTTTGAAGGGGATTAATTGAAATAACATAAAACATAACTCTCAATGTTATTTTCCTTTTTCTCTTGTCTATGAAAAATCAAACTTTGAGATGAGTTATTAGATATTTTGTCAGCTCAGAAAAATAAAACACATTGATCCTCTTTTGGATTTATTACTTTTTTTCAGAAAAGCATTATCAGCCTTTTATCTGGAACAGATGTATAACAGTATCAACCCTAAAGAACAGCTATGCTTCAAGAAGTAACTAAGGAAGCCCAAGACAATCTCTCCACAGAGAGGGAAGATGAAATGAAGACTCAGAAACGATAATGCAAGGTGTGATTGGTTAATTCACAGGTGAGTCATTTTAAGTCTCACTTATCGTATCAGCATGCTCCCAAAATTATTTTTCTTCTTGAAAACTTTCCTCACTTGCTCCGTCTTTGATCTGAATTCCCAGTTAGTATTATTCATAATGCAATAATTCCAAATCTGCCCCAGGAAGCTTTTAATGTTGGCTTAGATTGTTATTTAAATCCTGTATCATTATTTACTCAGCTACATTTATGTATACCACTTCCCTGTCAGATGGATTTTAAATTCTATGAGGATGAGCTCTCAGACTTATTCCTTAGTAAGTCAGTAAATTAATAGAGATATGTAGGATCGTGTTCAGGAACACAAACTGGGTACAAATCCCAGCTCCACCTCTTATTAACTATATACTGTGTATAAGTTTTCAGACCTGTCCACAACTTAATTTCTTTATTTGGAAAATCTGAAACAATAAGACGATAATACCATATAGGGCTGTCAAAGAACCAAGTTCCTGTTACAAATTAATTACTCAAAAATTATTTTCATATTATAATGAAATAATAATGATTTATGAATAAATTATCACTATTTCTATGCCTACTATGGGTAAACCACAGGCTAGACATTATATATGTAAATTGTTTTATAATTCTATAAACTATTATTACATCAGTATATAATCAAGAACATTGGAGACAGCATGAAGCTTGTCCAAATTGGCCCCAGTTTGTCATGGCTCACCAGGAATTTGAACCTCTGTATTTCTCATATATGATAACATGCTGACAGTTTGTCTACACTCCTCCTTTTTCTTTTTTGTTAATACTTATTTATCACTTACTTTGCAGCAAATAGGCTCTATGTGCCATACTATATTTTCTCTTTTAAAAGTATCACATAAATCATGTAAGTTCAATTATTCCTTTTTTTAAAAAAGATTAAAACAAAACAAAACTAAGGCTTAGAGGTTACTAAGTTGTCCAAGGCCTCCAAGTTAGAAAATGGAGCAGTCAGGACCTTTAGCTCTCTTTGTGCCCCCCGTACCTTATTGATTGGCACATGTCACTGAGCATAGTATACACCAGACTTTGATCCAGGCACAAGATATGGATATAGCTGTTAACAAAACAGATAAAATCCTGGCTGTCTGTCATGGAGTTAATATACAAGCAGGAGGAGTCAGACAAGTATGTATGTGATATGTCACATGTATTAAGTGCTTTGGGGATAAATTAAGTAAGATAAATGTAATTAGGAGAGATTTGAGAACAGTTTGGGGGCATCAGAGTTGCTATTTATCTTTCGTGGATAGGATGGCCCCATGAACAAAGTAATATTTCAAAAAAGACCAGAAGACAGCGAGAGAGTGAGCTGAGCCCTTGTGCTATTAAGAGAAATGCACCACGGACACAGAGAACAGCAATGTGAAGACCCTGAGGAAGCTCTGCTTTAGCAACTTTGAAGAACCAGAGGGGAGCCCATGTGGCTGAAGCAGAGTGAAGGAGAGGAGAGAGAGTGGAGGGAAGACAATGGGGTTGATGACAAAGATTCTCTAGGTAATGGTAAAAATCTCTATTTTTCTTCAGAATAAAATTGAAAACCACTGGAAACTTTTGAGCGAAAGAATATGTTCACTTGGGCTGCAGTATAATAAATAGGCCATAAAGGACCAGGTAGGGGCCGAGAGATCAACTGGAATACTAGTGCAATTTGTTTAGTTAAGAGAAGAGTTGTCTTAGAGGGGAACTGATAAAAAGTAATCATATATTTATAAATATAAATGTAGTATGTTTTGAAGTTCAAAGGACCCAGACTTGCCAGTGGGTTGATTTGTGACTGTTAGAGAAGAGACAAATCAAGGCCAAGTCAACAAAAGGAACAGAACTGCCATTTAGTGAGAAAAAAGTAAGAATTCAGCGGGGAGAAATCGTGCACGCAGTAAGGACATGTAAAAACATCAGTGTGCAGGTGTTCAGTAGCAAGTAGGCATGTGTGATCTGTGGAGAAGGAGAGGTTTGTACCACTCAAAATGCTTTATTATGCAGCAGTAATAAGTAGCTTCCAAATCTCAGTGGCTCAGAATGAGCACATTCTGAATTCTCTCTCATATAGCCTGGCCACCTTGGGGCTGCTAAGGCTCTGTTCCAAGTTGCCTTGACTCTGAGATTCAGACCGACAGAGCAGATGTATTTACTACTTCGCCAGTCTCAGAGCAGTGGGAAAAGAAAACACGACAAATGCCACACTGGTCAGAAAACCTTCATCAAAGAGGCCAGCATTATTTCTGTTACCTATTCATCAGCCAAAGCAAGTCAGGTGGTGAAACCTGACTGTTTTTTTATTGTGTGTGTTTTTTTTTTGGGGGGGGGGTTTGTTTTTTTTTAGGGTGGAGAGAAATAATTCTCATCTCAGGAAGAAGGGAACAAAAATTCCAATCTACCACAGGTATGAAGAACTTAAATTTGGGCATCACCAACACAAAGATACTAGTTAAAAACAGATGTGGATAAGGTCACAAAGATGATCATATGAAAGAGTAGAAGTCTACTATCTGGAATACTCCAGATTTTAGAGTTCTAGCAAAATTAGAAAAAGAATCAGCAGTAAAATTGTCAGTAGTGTAGGATAAAGACAGAATGGCATCATGGATGTCAAGTCAAATAAGTGATTGAAGACAGGAAAAAGTGATGAAGAGCACAAGGATCGAATAAACTGAGCCCGGGTATTTGCCATTGTATTAAGCAATGTGCCGGTTATTTGTTGCCTTGACGATAGTAATTTCTGTAGAACGGAGGACATGAAAGCCTCATTCAAGTGGGTTCAAGAGTGAACGAGAAGAGGAAATACAGGAAACACACTCACTCAAGGAGTTTCGAGATCTGTAAGAAAACGCAATGTCATCAGTAAAAAGCTTTCTCCCCTCCATGGGGGAAAAAAAAGAGATATAATCAAATCAGCCTCCCCAACTGATAGAAGCTTCTGGTTCTTAAGAAAAGGACAGATGTTATAGAAACATCAGCAGTCATTCATTTTATGAACTCTTGGAAGACAAGAAATAACTTCAATAACACTTGGGAAATAACAGTTTTCTTTAAAAATGAAGAATGCTGTCTGTTTGTTTCAATTCATTTGTATTGACACTAGATAGTCTTCTAATAAATCATTCCTTTACCTTCATGAAAAACTGTCTGTTTTCTTCTCTGGTCCCTGTATGAGACTTCATTTTTTCTTCTAAAATGTTGTGTATTGGCTTTTTTTTTTTTTTTTTTGCTTGTCTGATTGGAGCTGGGCACTGGGCTATAGGGAGATTGTCACTAATGTCTACATATTATTGTGCAATAACTGAATCTTCAAGTATTTAAGAGAGAATTGGCTGGCCACCGTTGACATTATCAGGTCACCATTTATTTAGCCCTTCTCGTTTCTGTTCGTATGTTTTGTCTTTCTACATAGGAGAGAAGAACTAGTCCTAAAACAACAATAATAATGATGATAATGATGGTTATGTGAGAAATGACTTCCTGCATAATAAGAACTTTTTTCTATGTACATAAAATAAGCACTGTCGCCAAAGCAATTGCTTTTGGACTACCTCGCATTCAGAAACAACTTTACTATCTATGCACTGAGGTCCAAATTCAAAGTTAAGGTGTAATCTGTTATTGTTATTCTCAGATAATGCAAAGGTTTTCCAGAAATCAAAGCTCAAGTAGCTACATGTGTTTATTAATCATAAATGGTTATGCAAATAATAGTACCAAAGTGATCAAAATAACCAGACCTTGATAGTATAGGAAAAATTAATTTGATAATTATAATCACTTAGTTGGATTGAAAGTGCAGTAATTTAATCAGTCATCAGCAAGCAGGGATTTTGAAGGCTGAAAGAATGAATTAATTGGATTTGTATTAATCCAGTCATGCTATAAACCATCAACCAGAGTGTGCTGAACATGAATATTTGTTGTTGTTGTCAATAAATAGCTGAGTTTCCCATATTGTCTATTTTATAAGCATGCAGCGTTTAAAAATTCAAAATGCGTAAGAGCATGTATTATAGGATTCATAAAATTTTCTTTCTAGATAAAGAATATAAGGTTTGGTTTTAGTATATATACTGCTTAGCTCTTGGGTCAAAATTTTATCTCTCTTGAGACTTAATTTTTTTTTTCTGCCCAAGAACTATGGACAGCTGCATCTTTGAAGTACCATAAAACTGCACACTTGAGATTAAATCGCATCTTGCTTTCACATTCTTCTACAAGTCATCTGGATCAATGTGGAGCCAGTCATGCTTTCTTTCCCTTTGAAAACTTAGTTTGAATTCTCTGAAAGTCAGTATGCATTGAGAGTAGGGTTAGACCAAACTCCAAAATGAGGTTAAAACAACTATTGTCAGTATTTAAATGTTTCCTTCCAAGAACAGGGAGCACGAGCTCAACTCCAAAACCTTTCAGAGAGACTGATTTATTGGGATAAATCCTTGGCTTTGCTGATATTGGATTTCAATTTATTAAATAAACATCACAGTCAAATACTTCACACAAGAAAACCCAGAGGGCAATAAGAAAATAAGAATCATTTTGTCTGTCCCATGCATGTTTGCAAAATGTGTAACTATGTGAAATAAATAAAAAGGAAAAGTAAAGTATAATATTTATTCAGGTTTAGTGTGGGATTGGACAAGAATACCAATTATTAGATAATTTTCCGAATACTTATTTTTCTAAGGTTAAATATATCCATGCATTTTCTTTCTTTTTTTTATAAACCAAAGTTGATACAGAATAGTTTTTTTTGTTTGTACGTTTTTGTTTTTTTTTTAGAAACTAATGATCCAAGTCAAAGAAAGTGCTCTCTTCTCACACAGATGTTGCTTTCCCATTGAGGTGTACAAATGCTTGACTTGCAGATCTTTTATGCTTGACCAAGTTCTGTAAGTGAAAAGGAAAAGTTCAAATAGCAGGATATTAGAAGTCAGACTTTTATTGAGTGCAAGTTCATGGTCAACCACAAATTCGTTGAACTCCAACTATATCCAGAGCCCAGAGATGTAAGTCAAGAACAAATTCCAATACAGAAAGCACTTGTTCTTATACTCAGATTTTAATACACACACACACACACACACACACACACACACAAATGCATATACCTAAACACACACACACACTCACTCACATGCAGCCTTCAAGCTAGAGAATAAGTTCTATTCTCATTTTAAAATTGAGCTTATATTGCAAAGTCAGTGAGACAGGTTGGAAGGTGAAATTAATTTCTTTCAAAAAGAAATTGAGGACCATCAAATGGTGTAAAGGCTATGTTGTTGGACTCTCACGTAGTTGACCACTGTTCAAGTCCCGGACTGTGTGGCTTAAAACTCACACTAGGCCCATGTGCGTGCATGCCCAAAATCCCAAAAGGAGAATGGAGGAGAAGGAATTGCTGCATGGTCATCCACTCTAGGAAATGATTTCTTGCTTTCTGCCCCTTTCTCTCTCTGGTGAGTGCATGCACGCTATAGCAAAAATCTCTCTCCCACCAAAAAAAAAAAAAAAAAAAAAAAAAAAAAAAAAAAAAAAAAAAAAAAAGAAGTTGACTGCTAACTCTAAGGGGAATTAAAACTTTGAGATTTTTATTGTAATGCCTTAAAATTACTTATGAGAGTATAGAAGGTGGGAATATAAAGCAGTTATTTCTGAGCCTGGAAATTTCTAGTATTTATTTTAAGACCTGCATTTCCACATTATTAAATTTGATGTAAGATATACACTGTTAATGTTGCTGCAGTCGCGATGTTCTTCAGAGAAGCATTAAAAACGCAGTTGAACACTTTATAGTGTATATGATTTTTTATGACTTCACAAATGCACTCATTAATGCAAACTCACAAGTTCTGGCTGGTATTTATTTTGCACTTTTTTTTTTTCTTTTCACAACTAGATTAGTTCAAAAGTAAGGAGCCATAACAAGAAAATGCAGCTTTCCTGCAGAAATATCTTGGCTATTATATGGTCCTTTATACTAAAAGCTTTAGAAAGGTAGTATTTTAGCTCTTTATGTTTCACGTGTTAATTGCTACTTCTCTGCCCTGTAACACTCTTAACTAGGTTTTGTGATTTATTTTTAAAGAATGTATTTTGAGAAGAGATTTGTAAGTTACATTCTGTGAAGGCCCAGTGTTGCCCTCTGCCAGTTTGCTAGAAGATTAAGTACTAGACAGTCTGATGTTTTGATGGTAAATTATAATACAATAGAGGAAAATTAAGGCTATTGCCACCCAAAACTTTATGTTTTATATTGCCTATCATTTATTTTTTAACAAGAAAAAAATGGAACAAATACCATACCCACTGATGATCTGGAAAACCCTTTAGTTAAGGATTTTTATAATGTTGAGTTAAACGACAGTGACAGATTTGGACCACGTAGTAAACACTGCTCATGGCTAAAACTGTGATCATGGGGATGCTAGAACTGAGGGGATGCTAGGAAGAAGATAGTTTGTAAGGGCAATTGTGTCATCTAATCAAAGTTTTCAGTATAGGAATATAATTTGGCATTTGTTTTTAAAGCAAATACAAGGTGCAATATTGGGCTCTATTTCTTGCTATGTAAGAACTTGCAACTTGGAGAAAGTGTTTGAGACAAACAGATAAAGAGGGTTATTGGGTTTTTGTTGACAACTTATCTTTTTGAAATAATGACACAGTGACTTGCAACTCACCCCCACTTTTCCCCCACGAAGATGTGTGTGTATAATGTGTATGTGTGTGCGTATAATGTGTTTGTTTGTTTGTTTGTTTGTTTTTTTAGGTGTTTGTCATAGGTTGTGTGTGATCACCAGAGAGACAGGAAGAGGGAGAGAGAGAAGTCACCACCTCACCCCAGGAGGGGATGGCCATGATGGCCATGCTGCAATCCTTTCTCCTCTAATTTTCCTCTTGAGATTTCAGGCATGCACACACATGCATCTAGCTTGATTTTTCAAGCCATTGAATCCAGGAGGCTATGTGGGAATCCAGCACCTTAACCACCACGTCACCTGCTGGTGTATATATTTCTGAAGTTATATGCAGTAACTGCTGACCCTTAACAATTTAAAGAAACTTTTCTAGGAATTCTGAAATGAACTATACCCTGAAATTTCAAAAAATTTCTTGTCCCTCCAACTCCCTAAATTACTGAAGAGAAGTGCCCCAAACTGACAACAGATATACAAAGTAAAAGAAATTCCTGGTACTAGAACAAAGAGCAGTTTTTATTTTGTATCTATTTTATTCTTAATGAAAGCAACAACATAGTTTTGTTCTCTGCCTCTGAGAGAAAGTTTCTTTCAACTACAAACTTCCTTCACTAAAACTGTTATATAGATACCCATAGCAAATTAACAGACATTTTCTAAAGGGTGATAAGATACATCATCAGCAACAATGTATTCCACTGTATTCCAACATGAGGGTGAAAAGATTTTGAAGACTACAAGGCAAATGGGAGCCTTCCAATGTTATTCTCATGTTTCCATTTTCCCTGCTAATTCTCCTTGAACCTTAAGATTCTTGGCAGCACATGACTTAAAAGACTGGGAGGATAAGGTCCCTCTACACATTTAAAAAAAAAAAATAGAATTTACAAAGGGATTTTGAAAGTTCATGGAAAAACAGAAGTACAAATGTATTGGGACCAGCAGATGGTATAATGGTTCATTGCTGGACTCCCATATGGCTGACCAAGTTTCAAGCCCTAGACCCAGAGACTTGAAACTCAAGCCCAGCACTTGTGCATGCATGCCCAAATTCCTGAGAGGAGAATGGAGGAGGAGGGATTACAGCATGGCCATCTCCACTTGGGGGATGGTTTCTTGCTTTCTGTCTCTCTGGTGAGTGCCTGAGCCCTACAGCAAAAATCTCTCTTAAAAGAAAAATATACAAATTCATTTTGGTGCAAAAATAAATTGCAAAATTTATCATTTTCTTGTAGTACTCATTTTTCCATGAACTTTTGGAAGATTCTTTCATATGCAATCAAAGCACACTGAAATTTCAGTTCTCTCCAAAGATTATTTTTGTCTGTATCCATAATGACCTGCTGTCTAGCCACAGAGGTTGACGTTGACCTATCTTATTCGAGGTCAATTCCTTTGTCAATGCCTTTCATTGAATGTACTCTCTTCTAGAATATTTTTCTTATGGAAATCCTCGCATTTCTCTTGTCTTTAGTGTTTTTCTCTGCATTGCCTCCTCTCTCCCAGACTATGTAGGTATATAGATGCAGGCACCTACATACGTACATATGCAGATGGCAGCCCCAGCTCTGTCCATTACTACCAACATTCTCCTTGTAAGTCAGAGCTCCAGTTCTCGCCTTTCTCTCCTTCGCATCTAGTTGAGAAAAGACCATTATCAGTTTCTCCAGCTCCTAATATCTCTTTTCAATACAAAGCAGAGGGGTTTCAAACCCCACAATCCACACAACTCATTTCCAAGAGGGTCAGCGGTGGTCTGAGTGTGGGCAAAGCCCATGTGTTTGCAGCCAGAAAACTCCATATCCCTGTACTGTCTGCATCTTGCTCTTGTCATTTCTCAAGTCTCAGGGTGACTACATGGCAGTTCAGCAACATAGCCATTACGCTAACTGCTGGTCCCAAAATGCAATTTTTTCAGTACAAGAATACAATATATAATGCTCAAATCAGGGTAATTAGCATATCTATCATCGCAACCTTTTGTCTTTCTTTTGTGCTGTGAACGTTCCACATCCCCCTTTTCCCCACTCTGGGATATGCGGTTAATCATCGGTAACTGTAGATACCTGACTACTTTATTCAGTGAACTTGTTCTTACACAGCTGTAATTTTGTTTCCATCCACCAGCATCTCTCTAAACTCCTTCTGAGCATGCAGTCTTACTCATAATCACATCCTATGTGTGGATGACTCACAAAGCCATACAGCTAGCCTGACATTTGAGCTCTCAAGACAATTTAGTTATGTGGACACAGACATGATTTTTTTCAAAATCATCATTTTCAAATCTGAATCCACTGTGTATCCTCTAGTCTCAAGCTCATCCTGGCTCCTATACTACCCTTCAATGAAACAACATTGTCTCCATCTCACAACCAGGAGTCAGAAACCTCACGAGAACCACGGGCTTCTTTTTATGATACTCTGTAACATTTCCTAAATATTCCCCACTTATCCCCTTTTTCAATTCTCTTGTGCCTTCATCATATGCTTACTTCTAATTGTGTTTTCTTAAAATGACTTTAACTAGATTCTTCACTCTGCTACTTGATTGACTTACATAAATTGCCATAAGTTAAAAAATAAAATCCTGCTCATATTCCTTCAAATATATCACGTGGTATTTATATTATAGTTGACTTACAAAGGTTGTCTAATTTCCAGTTTTAATTTTTTTCAAACTCTGTAAGTTATTTAAAATCATCTTTATAACTTTTAGATATTTTGTATTTTGTAAGCTCTTACTATGAGTTTAACTTAATTGCATTTTGGTCAGAAAAATTAAGCTTGCATTATTTCAGTCTTTTGATATTTTTAAAGGTACTGCTAAGGGCAGAATGTGAGCAGTTGTTTATATTGTATAGTCTAAATATATATATATATATATTTTTTTTTTTTTTTTTTTTTGGAGAGGTTTTTTGCTATAGGGCACGTGCGCTCGCCAGACAGACAGAGAGAGACATAGAGACAGAAAGCGAGAAATCACCCCCCAGGGGGGATGGTCACGCCGCAATCCCTTCTCCTCCATTCTCCTCTCGGGATCTTGGGCACGCACGCACACGCGTTTTATAATTGCTCAATTTAATATTCAATTTATGTCCAGAGCATATGGACTCAAATTCTGTTTAGATTCTCTCTATTCCTACTAATACATTGTGTGACTTATTTGTTAATTTCAGAAAAGTTTTGTGTAATCTATACTTCAATATAAAGAACACAATCACCCCAAAAACATCTCTTGTGTCCCTTCTCAGCAACCCTCCCAGAACTGGAGGAAAGAGGGTAATGGTGTAACCACACTTCATGGAAAGGACTCGTCTTTATCTTTCTCTCTCTCTCTGGCTCATGAATGCATGGACTGTGTCATGAATAAAGAAAAAAAAAAAATTAAAGAAGTTAAATATCCATCTACCTCTTTTTTTTGTTTTTAAAAATAAAGCTTTTAACAAGAATTTTCATAGAAGTATTGTTCATAATAGCCCCATGCTGGAAATATGCCAGATGGCAATGAATAAGGGAATGCATTTTAATAAAACAAAGCAAAAATCAAGCACTATAATATAGAAAACTACTCATCAACTTAAAGTACCAAAACAGTTGAGATAAACAAAGAGTGGATTTTAAAAGTATTATGCAAACTGAAAGAAGCTCAGTACATAAGAGAATATACTATAGGACCAGCAAATGGCATAATGGTCACATTGCTGGACTCCCATGTAGTCGACTGCAATTTCAGTCCCAGACCTGGTGGCTTAAACTCACGTGGGCACATGTGCATGCATGGCCAAGATCCTGAGAGGAGAATGGAGAAGGGATTGCAGCGTGGCCATCCCCTGGGGGGTGATTTCTGACTTTCTGTCTCTCTGTCTCTTTGTTTTTCTAGCAAGTGCATGTACCCATAGCAAAAAATCTCTCTTAAAAAAGAAAGATAGAGAGTGTACTGTAAGATTTAATTTATATGAAATTCTATGATAGATAAAACTAATCTAGGCAGATAGAAATCATTTGAGCATTTGTTTCATTTGGGAGGGTTGATGGGAATATATTTTTTTTTAACTTCCATTGGTATTGTCATCAAACTAATTGTGATTCTTTGGAAGTGATTTCTGTTTTCTGTTACTTTAAAAATATCTTTTGTGTGTGCATGCTGCACAGTTGTAACATTGTGGTTAAGAGCGCTGGACTCCCACATGGCTGACTGTGGTTCGAGTCCCGGATCTGGCAGCTCGTTTGGATGTTTAATGGAATCTCGTATTTCTCATATATTATCCTCATTTTTTTTTTTGTTGTTATTTTCTCTATTTTTTTCCCAGGTTGGAAGTTTTATCTTCTATGTTGGAGATTCAATCTTCAGCATTGTCTAATCGGCTTTTAATACTTTCAAGAGAGTTTTTGATTTCCTGTATTACAGACTTCATCTCTCATAGTTCCATCTAATTCTTTCTTATAGTGTCCGTTTCTTCTTTCAAATAGAGGAAGGACTTCCTCATCTCCTGGAGTTCGTTGTCTCTTTTCTGTTCCAACTCATAGAGTTTGTCACTATGAATATTCTGAATTATTTCTCTGAAATTTTGGAATCTTCTTTTTTTTTTTCAAGAGATGGAGGGGAGTCCTTGTGTTCTTTTGATGGAGGCACATTTTCTGGTTTCTTCAAACCTGAGGCTCTTTTTCTACTTGTAGCCATTGGGTGATGTATTTACTTTTGGATACCTTTTTGGAGAACGTTTCTGCCACTGGGAACAAGTTTGCTTCCCTTCTGTGTAGGCTATGTGTGCCGCAGTCTCTTTTCTGCTGTGTTTAGCGATGTGGTCCCCACGGGAGGAGTCTTCTATTCAGGTGTCTGAAGAGAGTTTCTCCTTTTTTGCAGGTGGATCAGTAAAAGGGAGGATCCCATAGAGCCTCACAATACAAGGGAATTTGAAAACTATGATTCTAGACCTGTCTAGTCCCTCTGGGTGGGTGGAGGATGAGGAGAAGATGACAATATAAGAGGGAAGAAAAAGTATTATAAAAAAGAAAAAGTTGTCTTCTCTGTAATTTCGCCAGGGGTCTGCAGATGGATCTGGTCTCTGCTGGAGAGCTGGGGCTGTGCTATGGGGTAAGGAGAAGTAGGAAATTAGCAAAAGAAAGAAGAAGAAAAAAATAAACAGCCTACCTTTCTGGAGGAGAGGGGAGAATGGAGGAATCTGAGGTTGGGAGAGCTGGGCTTGGGCCGGAGCTGGAGCTGGGACCAGGGCTAGGGAAAGGCCCTGCCTGTTTCCTTGACTGGCCAGGGGTGTGCAGATGGAACTGGCTTAGTGTTACTATTAAGGACATATAAACCAAATGATTAGTAAAGCTATTATTCCATTATTAGGAAAATCGCAGAACTCAGGTTCTCAAGGAAATCTTTTATTGCCTTATGAAGCATCGTGTCTGTTTTATCTTATTGATACGAATTAATCCTAAAAACCTGCAGTCAGGAAAGTAGTTAAACACATTTGTGAGGGAAAACCCTTGCTCTTTGTCCGCATTTCCTTTCTTCTCTTTTATAAAACCTTAAGCAGATGGTTCCTTCACAAATATTCTGTGCTTTCACAATACATTGGGCCCGTGCTTTCTGGATTAAAAATAAGGGTAGCATTCACTTAAACTACAGAGTTACAGAATTTTATTTTTACCCCATACTTAATAGTTTTCATGACAAAAGAAACAAAGGTGAAGACGATCCTTAATCCAGTGGGATAAATCCAAATTGTCACATTACAAATTTCAGCTGTGCACTGTGCAGACCTGATTAGAATCACAACTCTCCTAGTTACTGAAAGTGACCTTGGCCAAGTTTCTGAATCTCTCTGAGCTCCAGAGAGCTTACCTGTGATCTAAGGAAATCACGTCTAAATCATAGGGTTGGAAGGAGGATTATAATGGATAAAATAAGTAAAGTGCCAATTAGAATCCCTGGTATTCAACCAATATTCAACACATGATAGGGGCTATTATTACTGATGTATCAAATAGTAATCATTGTTACAAGTATATTTCCAGGAAATTTTAGGGTAGAGCTCTTTTGGGACTTGAATTAAGGTTGATCATGTGGGAGCCCGGCACCTTAACCATCATCCAATCTGCCGGCTCCAACACTGCTCTCACCTGAGAGACAGACAGAAAGTGAGAAGTCACCCCAGAGGGTGTGGCCACACTGTAATCTCTACTCCTCCATTCTCCTTTCAGAATTTCGGGCATGCATGCACACACACCTGGCGTGAGTTTGAAGTTGCTGGGACCAGGACTTGAACTGTGGGCAACCATGTGGGAGTCCAGCAATGTAACCATTACGCCATCTGCTGGTCCCTAATACAGCAAATTCTAAGGTGTGGATGCCCACTTACCATTGCAGCTTCTCTTCATTCCACCTGTCCTTTCTTCACTCCGCAGGGTCAAGCATGAGCTAGTGACCACTTTCTACAGCACTTTTCTCAGGATTCCTCTAAAACTCTAGAGCTGGCTTCCAGCCACTTCTCTCTTTTCACCTACCTTCAATTAATTCAAGCCTTGCCTCCTCCTGGCTATGCATATCTTCTTATTTCTATTTCATATTTAAATTGCTACCTGATGACAGACTTTCACTACCTCTGCCTCCTTCCTCTATATTGGTATTTATGCCCATTGCCTGTTCTTCAATTTAACTGTTTCCCTTTCTGTTGCATCTTTTTTAGACATTTTCTCAATTTCTGTATTAAAAATAATTTTTTTTTTCACCACCTCCCTGAGAAATTTCATTTGTAATCAGCATCTTACCCATAACCTCCATGCACATAGTGGACAATCAAGCTCTCCACGCCCATTCACTGGCACTGGCTTTCGTCATTCAGTGCCAGTCATGCATTGGTTTCATGTCAAAACCAATATTACCTTCCAAACCTGATGTTATACTATTTAACTCTAGGTCCATTTCTCTCTAAATCACTATTTCATGATGCAGTGTGCAGAGTTATTATGACACATACTGGGGAAAAAGACACTGACATTTATCAACCTTGTCACCGGGTAAGGTCTGATTTACTGTAATTAAGGTTGGGCTGTACTGAAAATGCATTTTTTAAATATAGAGGATATACTTAACTCCACTATTAATCCCAAACATCCAGAGCACTGCTGCACAGTCATCGATGTGAATTTAGGTGTTTTAAGCTACTGTGAATATAAAACTGGAAAAGATTTATGGGCAATAAAAGGAAATGTGCTCGTAATTTGCAACTGGCCTGGAGACCCTGGCTCTGCTCTGGAGCCACCACGACAGTTCATTAGTTTCACTAGACAGCCCTGGAATTGAAACAGAATGGTCAGGCTTCACTAATGTGATTAAGGTTCTTGATTTCATGGTTTAAAAAAAAAATAGATTAGTTGACCCCAATGTGATTTCAGAGCTTTCCTTATGTGTGCATCCGGGGTCAATAACCAGTCATTGACAAGACATAGGATAACCTTGACATGTGAGCATGTGACTAAGTTTAGAATTTCAAGGAAGGTTTTCTGTGCTTATTTTTCTTCCACATTCGAAATAAAAATCCCACTGGCACATTCACAACAATTGTCTGGAATGATGAAATAACCCTATATATTTGGTAAAGGCAACAAGCACTGTTCATTTTCACACAATGAATAACCATATACCAGCATTCTTTGAATGCTTGATGGGGCAACCAAATGCAATTGGTTAATAAACTTGCCTAAATTAAACTTCCTACTATGCTTTTCTTTAAAAAAAATTATTTTATTGAAATTTATTTATCTATTGTAATTTGACAACAGAGGGACAGAGAAAGAGTGAGAGAGAGAAAGAGAAGGAAAAGTGAGAAAGCAAGCCACCAGGTCCAGGACTCAAACCACACTCGGCCATGTGGGAGTCCAGCACCCTTACCACCACCCCCCACTATGCATTTTGTAACACCACAACATATTTAACACATAGGAAAAATAATTTATTGGGTTTCACTAAACCTATTAGTTGTATTTTGAATAAGTTATACAATATTTCTATTCATTTTATTTCTATTAATTTTTAACCATCAGAACTATATATGTTCTTGGTGTTTACTAACTTGTTCCCTTTTATGACACCAGTAAGACTAGAATTCTATAGGTCACTAGAATATTTAACCAATAGTGATCTGGTGATCATCTGTATCCCCCCTACTTCCCCCACTTCTCAAAATAGCTATAGTGGAGGTGAGGCATGAAAAACTTTGACCTCTTAGAATTCAAACACTAATACACAAACCATTCCCACTTGTAGACTGAAATGTTATGATAATTTCTTACAGAGAATCGCCCCCCCCCCATAATTTCAAGGAAATTCTACAGATTATTTTGTTAATGAATATATTTCCTATAACTTAAGGGTAATTTTTAAATAGAAAAAGTCATTCCATTAATTTTAATTTTCAGGTAAAAAATGTAAATCTATACAACAATCTAGAGTTGTCTGAGGATAAAAAATAAAGTTAGTGAACTGTACAGGCTCTCACAGCCCTCAGTGATAGACGTGCAGCTAGAATCCAGTGGTTCAGTGGATTTTAACTAACAATTCCTTTTTCCTATTCCCGAATGCTTTTGGCATTCACACATTTAATAGTGGTGCTTATGGTACACAGTAGTCATTTGTAGTTTTGCTTTTATTTTTGTCTGTTTTGCTTCTAGACAGGGTCTGAATACTCTATGTGGTGAAGGTGCTGGGCATGCAGGAGCCATCACATACTGTAGGAAACCTCTGATAGAATGTGGGCCCAGGCAGCCTCCACAGCCTGCCATCCTGAATGGCTCTAGTCTGTCCTACTAGGAATTTCTCATTCAGCTACCATCAGAAGGAAACTTGTTTGTATTTTTTATAATTAGACCCTAAAACAAACACACAATAATCTTATTAATGAAATTAATGAGGAATGTCAATACAAAGAAAGAATAGTTTCTAAAATGAAAATCAGAGACTGGTTAAAAAAAAGTAACCATTGCTGATGGGAATGTAAAATGATATAGCTATATAGGAAAATAGTTCTAGTTCTTATAAAAACTAGACTTGCAACTATCATACAACCCAACCATGGACATTTATCCCAGAAAAATGAAACTTCATAATGCACATCATAATATAACTTTATATTCACAATAAAATCTATACATAAGTGTTACATAGCAGTTTTATTTGCACTAGTCAAAACTAGAAAGAGACTAGATGTCCTTCAACATATGAATGGTTCATAAAAGTGTGGGACATACAAACTATGGATTAGTACTCAGAAGTATAAAGGAAGAAACAATTGAGATACACAAGGCCATCTCAAAAGGTTACATACTGCACAACTCCATTGATATTACATGTTTGAAATGATGGAATCTTAGAAATAGAAACCGCATTAGTGTTTACCAGGTGTTAGGGATGAGGGTGAGGGGGCCAGACAGAAGGAAGGTGTACAGTTTGAGGGCAAAATTAGGGGTGCTAGTGGTGATGGACTCTATCTTAACCCTACATCCGGGTGTCTGAGTAAGATTAGTGGATTATATCAGTCTTTAAATTAGAGTCATAATTTGATGCTACAGTTTTACAAAATGTTATCATTAGAGGAATGGACAAAGTATACATAGGATCTCTCTGCATGATTTCTTACCACTGCATGAAAATCTAAAATGATCTCAATAAAAATTTTAATTAAAATTATGTAATGTTAAAATTATTAACAGCTCATAATTCTGATATGTATAATAATATGCACAAAAATGCTATATAATAAGACAGTTATTATTATTATTATTATTAATTTTTTTTGCCATAGAGTATGTGTGCTCATCAGAGAGAGATAGTGAAAGGGAAAGTGAGAAATCACCCCCAGAGAGGATGGCTATACCATAATCCCTTCTCCAATCTCCTCTTGGGATTTTAGGCATGCACACATATGCTGGACTTGAACTACAGTCGGCCATGTGGGGAGTCCAACACTTAACCACCACACCACCTGCTGCCCCCACGAAGCCAATTCTTCAATTGTTTTAATGAGTACTTCAGCCAGGATAAAAATTACTCAGCAAGTAGAAACTAAACTGTTAATTAATGCTTAAAATTCAGTTAATTTGTATTTTGAGGATGTAAATACTGAACTCTTGTTTTTTTTCTATAGTTGTTTTTTAGAAGAAAGCCAGAAATTATGTACAGGTAATACTGAATTTGAGAAGTAAAGATTAGAGATGGCTCCAGGAACTATTTTCCTAGAATACATTTTAAAACTGCATTGCAGGCCTTTATCATTCAAAAAGGTGGTAATAAGGAACAAGAAGAGACAAATCTTTATTAGTGTTTTAAGGAATGCCAGTTGAATATGGATCAAAAGCCATGATTCCTGGGGTCAGATGATGACACAATGGTTAATGCAACTAGACAGACACAGGAAGGACCCAGGTTTTCCTCCTGAGACCTCCTTCTATGAGCCAGGTATGCCTACAATCTGGGTTGGCTGAAGCTGGAGGGAGAATTGCAGCGTGAAGTTCCTGTGTGCTGTGCGTGTGAGGGGAAGGGTGCGCCTCTTCCTTTTTTGTTCTCTGTCTCTCTCTGTCTCTGTCTCTCCCTCTCTTTCTCAAGGAAAAAATAAACTTAAGAACGATCAAAAAAGAAATAATGTTTCCAAATCCATAGATGAGAAAAAAATCAATCCAATGACTCTACAGACAAGGGTTAAATGAGATCATCAAGCTGCCACAGGGACACACTCTGGAGAGATGTGACAGGGAAACTTCTCTTCAGCATCAGTCTTGACTTTCATTTTAACAGAGGAACGTCTGAAAGTATGCGTCATGCCTTGTGAAAATGTTCCATGTCACTATAGGGAAAATTACCCTTACATGTGAGGAAAGTTTATATAACGTGAGCAAAGGACACACTCTTTTGCCATCATATTATAGAAACCTAGAAATAGAACTATTGACAGGAAATAAACACTCCCAGTGGGAAGTTTCAGATATTTTTAAATACCTTAGCTAGAAAATTATGTTCTCAGTATATATGTCCCTTGAAATTATTAATAATTAACAAAATGAAAATATAGGTAGTAGATAAAGTATGTATTTTTCAACCAAAAAAGTGTGGAAATCTTCCTATAGAGCTAATTAATAGGGGCTCAACCATCGGGGGAAGCAATTTGGCAATGTACAACATTTGAATTATTTTATGTCTTATGACTCTCCATCCCAAAGTTTATCTATTAGCACCTTAACTCAGAGAAACAGAAGTTAACCACATTAGATGGTAAAATTTTATTAGAGTTTGTATGAATAAGAGTATTCAACTAATGTTCATTTCTTAGTTTTGCAATTTATGTTTAGAGAAGATGATACAATTAAAGCAAGCTAGCTAAAGTATATAAGGGAATTATCAGTATTGTTTTAGGCATTTTTTCTGTAAGTCTAATTATTATAATATAGAAGTTAAAAAAATACTAAACTAAACCCTGGGACAAGAAATAAAAACAAAAGACTATAAATATATATGTATCTACAATCAAACCAATCTAGATAAAGATCCTGTTCTTTAAATACTATACTAATACAGTAAAATATATGGACAAAGACAGAATTATACCTAGTTGTAGAAAACATGTCTCCATGTAAAGTCCAAGCTAATGGACCAATGTATTGATATAAATGAAAGAAGAGTTAACCTAAGGGTTAAGATACAGATATACCAAATCAAGAACTTTCTCTTATACCAATAATAAATTGGAGAATTATGGGGAAAGACCAGATTCATATTAGAGACTAAAAACTCAAAATGTATAGGAGTAACATTTTAAAAAAATAATGTGTATACATACACACATACATATATGTGAAAGTAATAAACAGTACATTAGCACTTAAACAAAAGGAGGGGCAAACTAATTTATCAAATACTGTTTAAAAATTCTATTACACAATAAATATAAAATACATAAACAAGATATGTCTGGATGTGAAAACAAAACTCAACAGAAATGGTATTAATTTGTTAAAAGGGATTCAACAAGTACGAACTATGCTAAAAGTTATGGAAGTCAGGGTAGTAAAATAAGCAAGAGCCTCTATTTACAGTTTTCTAGGAAAAGGAGTGAAATATTTCACAATTGTGGTGTTCTAGGATTAAAATACGAAGTACTTTAAAAGCAGTGAATAGATGGTCTATATTAATCCGAGCTCTTTAATTTAGAAATGACACAAACCCAGTCAAAAATGGCTCCAAGCAAAAGTGAATTTATTAGCTTGTGTTTAAATAATGCAGATCATCACTACTGAGAGAATCAAATACTGTTACCAAAACTCAAGTGTGGCAAGTATAAACAAATGAAAATTATGATATAAATAATAACAACAATTACTAAAAGAACATAATGAATTTTGGGATTAAGAATGTTTTTAGATGGGACCAGCAGAAGGCATAATGGTTACATTGCTGGATTCCCACATAGTCCATTGAGTTTTGAATTCTGGACCTGTCAGCTTGAAACTCACACCAGGTGTGTTTGCAGCATGCCCAAAATTCCAGGAGAATGGAGAAGGGATTGCAGCCTGGCTATCTCCCCTGGGGAGTGATTTCTCACTTCCTGTCTCTCTGTGTCTCTGTTTCTCCGGTGAGTGTACATGCCCTATAGCAAAAATCTCTCTTAAAAAAGTTTTTAGAAGTATATTATTTTCTCAGCTGATCTACAGATGAATAAATGTTAACTAAGCTAAGAGAAGGGTAATAGGAACGGATACAGGAGAACATTCTAGTAAAAGGAAAGTGTGTGAAGAATCCAGAGTGAAATAGGCCAGCTTGAGGTTCAGCACAACTGCAGCCATTCTGAAATGAAGAAAGGCCTCTAACAAGAACATCCTGACCAAGTGCTGAGTCATGGGGAGGTCTGCGTGAGGAATGGCCAGATGAGAGACCAGGAGTGGGTATTTGAGGCAAAACAGGAATCAGGATTACCCTGAGGAAAGCAATTGACTTTGATTATAGTGAGGAATGATTTGCATGTGCTTGCATCTCTTAAGTACTGAACACATGCTGCGTGTTTTGACACAATCAGGTTGTGTTTGCTGCCTGTTTCTTTGTAAGTGGTTGCAGAAATAGACTCCTCTCTTCTCCAGCCTCTGCCTCATTCCTTGACCACGAGTAGAAGCAGGCAGACTTGGTTTGCTGGTAACAAGAAGAGGAAGGGAGTTCTTCAGAATCAAGGAGGACTGAGAGGTCAGTATGGCTGGAGCCCAGGCAGGAGTGTGAGACGGGCTGGAGTTAGACCTTTCAAGTTGGTTTTTTTTGGCTGTCTGGTGCAATATGAACGAGAGTGGGCAAGACTGGGTAAAGGGAAATCAATTTGGAAGATATTACAGTAATAGCATTTCAGAATGGTGGTTTAATTTTAGGTGTCTTGTTTGACTAGGATAGAGAGATGAGAATGAATGAGTGATATATTTTGTACGTAGTATCGATAAATTTGGAAAGGACGATTTAGAGAATGAAAGACATACTGTGGAAGTTGCTAGGAAGTTGGTATAAGTAAACAAAACTATGGTAGTACAGTGTATTCAGTAGGACAGGTGGAGAGTGTAGTTGTATACTGTTGTCTACTTGGGAATAAATGGGGGATTTTAGGTCTTAGACATAAAAGAAGTCTTAAGTAGCATACAGAATATGTAGGCATCAAGTTTCAGCATGATGCCTTAGAGTTACAAATTTGGCACTTAAAAAATAATAGATAAAGCCATGAGTGAGAAATAAAAATATGGTAAGAGATCAGCATTAACTTCACAAAGGTTTAAAGACGTCTAGTGGGAAATGAAGGAGGTGTCCTTCTAATGGCATCTGCTTCCTGCAAGACATAGTGCTTGGAGTGAGGAGTGCAAGTTTGGAATTGAAGGGAAGAGGATACTAAAATAAGTGACTAGCCTTTGCGCATATATGTGTGTGTGTGTGTATTTCTTTTTTTTTTGAGACCAAACTATCTTACTAAGTTTTATATAATTAACTTTATAGTGAATAATTAGTCTAGACAAATTATTTTTATTTTTCTATTAAAATACAAGTCAAAGCATCCCTTAAGGTAAAAACTTAGGATTGACATTAGAGTCAGATGGACTGAAAAGACAGTGCCTCGAGATTCTAGGGCCTGTAAAGGCGAGGCAAGCAAAACTCTCAAGGAATGGTATTAGCTAATTCCAGCTGCCTTACTAATGTAATAAATACCAAACTAGATTCAGGTGGCTTGCTCACACTTTTTAATTAAGGGTTTTTCTGTTTATTTGAATCTTCAAATGCACTTTCAAGAAATAGCATAAACTTATTTTATGCTTTGTTTTGTTTCCTCCGATAGTAATATATAACAAAGCTGTAGTACAACATCAGAGCCAGAATGTTGATATTTAAATGTATACTAAAATATGTAAGTTTTATCATCTTTTTAGTATAGCTAAACCCATTTTTCTCTCTTACTGACCCTAACCTTTTCTCATGTAACCACTGATTTATTTTCCATTCCTATAATTTTATGATTTGAAAAATACTATTAAAAAAGCCAATCATACACTTTCTTCACTTGGCTTTCTTAGAACAGTATTCCAAGTTTCATTCAAGTTGGTCTATATATCAATGGTTCATCCTCTCTTATTGCTGAATATCTCATAATATAAGTGTGCTGCAGTCTGAGTAACCACTCACCCATTAGAAAGTTACTATGGGTTGTTTTCAGTTTCAAATATGAATAAAGCACTGATGAACAATATGAATTTTGTGTGAATGTACATTTCATTTTCCTAGGATAAATTCCCAGTGGTATAATTATTAGTATAGTAATTGTATATTTACATTTCTAAGAAATTGTCACATTGTTTTCTAAAGGAGCTGCATCCATACTAACAGTGCGTGAATCATATAGAGATGCAGTGATTTCACATGTGGTTTTAATTTGCATTTCTCAGATGGCCAATTTCGTTGAAAAAAAGTTATGCATTTATTTGCCATCTTGACGAAATATCTTTTTGTGTCTTTCGCTATCTATAATTAATTCTTGTGTTTATTTACTTTTGAGTTTGGGGTCTCCCATATGTATTCTAGAAACTGTTCCTTTGTCAGATATGTGTCATACTCATTTTCTATGATGACTCTAACAAATTACCACAAACTGGAAATCTGCAAAGATAAATGTATTCTCTCTCAATTCTGTAAGTCAGAAAACTGAAACCAGTATCTCTGGGCTGAAATCACAGTGCTAGCAGGTCCACATTCTCTCTTGAGTCACTAGGAAATAATTTTTTGCCTTCTCTAGCTTCTGGTGGCCACAGGCATTTCTTAGCTTGTGGCTAAGACTCAGCTTCCCTGGTCAACTGTGTGCTTCAAATCTCCCTTTACCTTCTTCATAAGGACCATTGTCATGTTTAGGACCCACCCAATGGGCCCTAACACTGCAGAATGGTTTCCCTCTTGTAAGTGGTTAACCTTATCATATCTGTGATTTACATGTTCCAGAAAATGGGACTAATATCTTTGGGATAGCATTGCTCAACCTAACATGTGGTAAAAATATATTCCTCTGATATATAGTTCATTTTCATCACTTCCATGTTGGCTTTCATGAAATAAAAGTTTAATTTTGATAATGTCTAACTAATGAATTTCTTTTATGAATTATACTTCTAGTATCAAGTCTGAGAAGTCTGTCCAGCTCTTGATCCAAATATTTTCCTTAGGTTTTCTTTTTTAAATTTTCTATCTTTATATTTTGCATTTCAGTTCCTTTGAGCTGATTTTTATTTAAGGTATCAGGTTGAGGTCAAAGTCCTTTTTTGCCTTTGTTTTTGGCCCTTGCATTTTGGATTATTCAAACACCATTGTTAAAAAGGCTCTCCCTCTTCCCTTGGATTTCTTTTTGACAAAAATTACTTGGGCACCTTTGTTTTGAACTATTTCTGATTTTTCTATTGTTACAGTGATAAATGTTTCTTTATCTGTACTAGTAATATGCTGTTTTTAATACCATAGATAGTAAACCTTAGCATTGGAGAGTGTGGTTCCTCCTACTTTATTCTTTTATGAAATTGCTTTGGCTTTTCTAGTGTCTTTCCCTTACCATATAAATCTGAATATAAGTTGTCTGTGCCTGCAAAATATCGCAATAAGATTTTTATAAGTAGTAAACTTATACATACATTTTGAAAAAATTGGAAGACTTAACTTGTTAATGATATCAATTGATGAACTCAGTACATCTCGCTATTTATTTCGGGTTTTTTACTTTTCCTATCAGCATTGTGTGATATATAGCATAGAGATCCTATACCTGTTTCATTGAATTTATGCCTGTTTTGTTTTGTTTGGAGTAACTTTAAAGAGCATTAGGCATTTGTTTCATTATCCATGGTTAATCTATAAAAATGAGGCTGATTTTGTGTTTGTATGTGTGCATGTGTATATGTGTTGATGTTGAGTACTGTGGCCTCACCTAACTCATTGAATAATTCTAGGATAATTTATGTTGCTTTTTTGGGATTTTCTACATAGACAATCATGTCACCTCAAATGGAGACTGTTGTAGTTTTGTTTTTCCTTTTTCAGTCTGTATACAGCAAGGACTACAATATCTAGTACAGTGTTGAGAGGCGTGGTAAGAGTGGACATCCTTACCTCATTCTCTGTCTTAGTATTAAATACTTTAGGGGACCAGCAGTTAGCGTAATGGCTATGTCGCTGGACTCCCACGTAGTCGACCACGGTTCGAGTCCCGGACCCGGTGGCTTAAACTCACGCCGGGCACATGTTCGTGCGTGCCCAAGATCCCGAGAGGAGAATGGAGGAGAAGGGATTGCGGCGAGGCCATCCCCTCTAGGGGATGATTTCTCGCTTTCTATCTCTCTATCTCTCTGTCTGTCTGGCGAGCGCACGCGCCCTATAGCAAAAACCTCTCCAAAAAAAAAAAAAAAAAAAAAAAAAAAAACTTTAGGTACAATGTTAGCTATAGATTTCTGTTAAAAGTTCTTTATCAAGTTGAAGTGTTTCTTCTCTATCCCAAACTTGCTAAGAGTATTCAATCATAAATTAGTACTGGGTTTTGTCAGACACATTTTCTGCATCAATTGATAAGATCGTAAGATTTTTCTTTGGCGTCTTAATATGATATATTGATTTTTTTAAATGTTGAAGCCATCTTACATACCTGCAACAAATTGTACTTGATTACGATATTTAACTATTTATATGCATTGCTAAGTTTCACTTGTTAACCTTTAATTGAGGATTTTTATATCTATGTTTATGAGGAATATTGGTTTGTAGTTTTCTTTCTTTCATCTTTTCTTTTTTTGCTACTGTCTTCATATGGTTTGGGCACCACAGTAATGCGGGCCTAAGTAACTGACTCGTACTATATTTTTTGAAAGAACTGTAAAAATGACATTAATTCTTCTTAAACATTTGGTAGAATTTGCAAGGAAAACCCATTAAAATTGGAAGTGTTTTGTTTTATATTTGCCGGTAAGTTTCAGAAAACTTTTATGAAGGTAATTTTCTTAGTGCTTATAGGATTATTTAAATTATATATTTCATCTTGATTTAAATTGGGATGTTTGTAGTTTTTGAGGACTTGGTCCATTCTAAATTGTCAAACTTTTAAAGGTAAAATAATTCACAGTATCTTTACTTTTCTCTTAAAAGATCAGAGGATTTTTAATGATAGCCCTGTGTCATTCCAAGGAATAATGATTTATATAGCTTGTGTTCATTTTTGTTTGCCAGAGGTGTATCAGTTTTGTTGAATATTTTTAAAGAAACAGCTTTTATTTTCATTGACATTCTTTTATAAAAAAAAAATTTGCTAGTAGGCACTTGCACTCCCCAGAGAGAAGAGAAAGAGAAGCAGGAGGGAAGGGAGGGAAGGAAGGGAAATAGTTAGATAAATGACTGATAAATAAAAAGAGAGAGGGACCAGCAGTTAGCGTAATGGCTATGTCATTGGACTCCCATGTAGCCGACTGCAGTTCGTGTCCCGTGGCTTAAAACTCATGCCGGGTGCATGTGCGTGCGTGCCCAAGATCCCGAGAGGAGAATGGAGGAGAAGGGATTGTTGCATGGCCAGCCTCCCTGGGGGGTGATTTCTCGCTGTCTCTGTCTGTCTGGCAAGCGCACGTGCCCTATAGCAAAAAAAAAAAAAAAAAAAAAAAAAAAAAAAAAAAAAAAAAAAAAAAAAATCCTCTCCAACAAGAAAAAAAGAAAGAAAGGGAGAGATAAAGGGAGAGAGAGAGACAGAGAAAGAACGAGCGAAGCAGCTCCATGAGAGATGACAAAACCTCAATCCCTTCTCCTTGTTTTCTCTTTTTGGGATTTTTGGGCATGCACACACATGCACCTAGTGTGTCTTTCAAGGCAAATCTGGGATTTGAACAGCAATCAGCCATGTGGGATCCAACTGCCTTAACCACCACATCATCTGCTTGTCCAGGTTTTATTGATTTTTATCTGTGATTTTTCCTGTTTTTAATGTTATTGGCTTGTATTCTTGTCTTCATCTTTTACCTTCTTATGCCTGCTTTGCATTTAATTTGCTCTTCTTTACTCTTTCCTTTATATGGTAACATAGATTATTTGAGAACTTTGTTCTTTTGTATTATACAATGTGTTACACATTCACCTTTCAGCACTACTGTAGATGGAATGCACATAATATGTTCTTTCTTTTTCATTCAGATCTACCTATTTCAAGCATTTCCTTAGATGCATGGATTATTTAGAAGTATACTGGTTAGTTCCCACATGTGTAGAGATTATTCTCTTGTCTTTATGCTGTTAAATTCTCATTCAATTCCATCATGATCAGAGAATATATGCTCTGTGCACATACCCAGCATGTATAAGTCAGCCTGGAAACCAACTCACCCAGCTTCCATATGGCTCCCAGAGTGGTATGTTACCACTGCACAACTATGGCTAACCTATTGAGTTCAGACTGGGTAAAATATTTGACATGTCCTCAAATTTATTTTCCTCTCTGCTACTCAGCTACACCGAGGCCACTCAGCAATTTTTTTCTATTAATTTACATTTTTGTATGTTTTATTTTTATAATTTTTTAATTAAAGTTTTTATTCCTTTGTTGATATTTTCTGTTTTTGCATTTGATTAATAAGACTTTTTAATTACGTATAGGGTCATCTTCATGATCGTTATTTGAAAATACTTCTCACGTAATTCCAGTAACTCAATTTGGGGTCCTTTGATTGTCTTTTCTCATTTAAGGTGTGATTTTTCTTGGTTCTTTGTATGATTTTGTTTTTAAATCTTAGACATTTTGTTTATTAAGTTAGGATACTTTTAGTCCTATTTATGTATTTTCTGTTTTTATTTTTAGCAAACAGTCACCCTGTTTCCCATAATCATTGAATGTGTAAATCCTTAGTGCTGCCATTTTTGTTGTCTTGGTTTGTCTCATTCTATGGGAACTCTCACTCATCCCTTCTTGGTTTTGTTGGAGGGGTAGAGTTTCCCAGATTTGGTCAGCGGTGCCTCGAGATGGGGAAAGAGGACCTTCTGCTCATGACTATCAACTGCCTCTCGGTCAAGTACTACTGCACTGGGCTTCCTCTGGTTGGAGGCCAAAATCTCAGGTCCAAAAGAGCAAAGACTTTCCAGAGTGAGTGGCTCTACATGTCAGAATCCTTCCTTTTCCCTTCATCCCTGGTGATACAGGTAGAGGGAAAATGGCTCAGACTGAGCAGGAGATGATAGCACTTGTAACTACAGTCCCTTATTGTAATGAGACCATCATCGCTAGCCCCTCCAGCCACGTGGTGTTTTGGGCCAGGGAGGCAAGTTGCCTGCAATTCTGTGATAACAACCAATAATGATTTGTTTCTTAAAAGCATATTTATAATTTCTATAACAAAATTTTAATAAAATCACCAAGGAGTTTTATAAACTGAAATGAAGAACAAATTTTGCAACTGAAACAATAATTCACAGTGTTTTTTGTTTGCTTGTTTTTTATTTTTTTGTTATTTTTTTTTTTTTAGCTTCAATGCTCCTGGGGTACCCAAGGGAGTCAAATAATACTCATTTTATAATTCAATTTCTCCCACATATTTTCCAGTTTTAACTGGAACACTTAAGTTCATAGAATTCATTATTGGGGACTTAAAACATACCTTCAAGTTTTTCTTGGTGTTGTTTAAAGAAAGCTAAAATCTATGGCATGCTTTAAAAATAGCCACAGCTATTGCAGCTGCTACTTTCTGTGTATATTAGATAATTTATGTTTGACAAGCTTCTCTGTCTCCAGAAAGTTAAAGAAGACAGGGGTTTTTCTGTCACTTTTTTAGGGTATACCTGAACGAAAAGAGCTGATCATGTAGAACCCGTATTCCAGACAGCTTAGTTGCAAAAAAAAAAAAAAAAAAAAAAAAAAAAAAAAAAAAAAAAAAAATGCTCCACCAGCAGCAAAAACCCTTGCCTGCTTCCTGTAGATGCTGCTATAGTTCGTGATGTGTCCCAGTGATTTAAGACCTTGCTAGGACTCATAAACCTACACAGCTGAATTACAATTTGCTAGTTTTGCAATATTCCAACAATATTATAGGGTCTACATCACGCTTTAAAACAAAAGTCAGGACTATCTTCCTGGTGAAGGCTCTTTCCTAGGAACTGTAGGGAGTCATACTTTGCTCCCCTCCCCCGCCAAGAAAAAATTGGATAAGAGTTTCTAAAACTATGAACAAGGTAGTTGTAGTTTTTAAGATATAAATAAAAAAATACTTCTTACACGAAAGGAAAAAAATGCAATATATACGTGCAGTGGCAACCCAGATAACAAAGCAAGAAAGAAATACCAAGATAGAATAATATTAAGAAAGGAAATTTTGATATCTTGATACTTGATTCATCTCACAGTCCCATATACAGGGATATCTTTAAGTTGGTAAAACAGATTATAGTACAATATAACTCACATTTCAAGTGCCATTTATAATAGTGATAAAATTTTCATAAAAGCAATTGAAATGTCTATTTTGAAAGATACTGATTGAATCAAAAATACTGAAGGAATACAAAAATGTTTTAAGACTACTTACAAATGTCAAAACTTTCATTTCTGCAAAAATTTGTCAAGTACTTAGTATGGCTCACATTGAACATATTTTCTTATTGTTACCTTTCCTGGCTATATTTAAAATGGTACAACATCTGAATAAAATCAAAGTGGTCTAGTAAATTGAAGGATAAAAAATGTGATAGTGGAAAAAAACAAATTGATGCTTGCGAAGTGTTCCTTCTCCCTAAAGACATATGAGTAAAGCCCTAGATAGGGATGTTGTGTTAGGTTAAGTCATTCATTACACAGTTATATTCAGTATATACTTTTTGCTGGGCATGCTCCTACCTAGATAAAACAGATCAAGTTCCACTCTTTCATAAAGTTTATACATCATTAGATGGGAATACATATGTTGAGGGGGGAACCAAGAGGGGCCAGCAGGTTGTATTGTGGTTAAGGTTCTGGACTCCCATATGGTCAACCATGGTTCAAGTCTCAGACCTGGCAGCTTGCTCTCTCACTTTCTCTCTCTCTCCTTCATTCATCAAATTAATAATAATAATAACAAAAATAAATATATTTTTTAAAAAACAAGAGGAAAGTAGATGGTGAAAAAATAATAAACTGGGGCAACATTCTAAGGTGGGGGAGCATGAAGTTTATAAGTCATAAAAGTTTATAAGTCATAAAAGAGCAGGGCTTTTTTGTTTGTTTGTTTGGAGAAGTTTTTGCTACAGGGTGCGTGTGCTCGCCAGAGAGACAGAGACAGAGAGACAGAAAGCGAGAAGTCACCCCCGGGGGATGACCATGCTGTGATCCCTTCTCCTCCATTCTCCTCTCAGGATCTTAGGCACTCATGCACTTGCACCCGGCGTGAGTTTAAGCCACCGAGTCCAGGACTTGAACCGTGGCCTACTACATGGGAGTTCAGCGACATAACCATGACGCTAACTGCTGTTCCCAAAGGAGTAGGACTTTTTGAAGAAGTGATATTTTACCTAAATATGTAAAGTCTAAAGGTCAAAGTTTTGGGTAATTTTTCCAAAATCTCTTAAGGACTAGTGGCATGACCATTCCCCATGAGGAGTGTTTTACTACTTCCTCTCTTTCTTTCTCTGGTTAGTGCATATGCCATCTAGGGAAAAAAATTTTTAAAAAAATATAAATATGTATACATACACACACACACATACATGTATATAGTCTTATTCCTACATGAAGATGAAAACAAGTACCTATTATACTTGATTATTGAAAAAATACACATGTATAACTCAAGTAAAGGTCCTGGACACTCATTAAATAAGAATTTTTAACATTATTAATATTAGGCTTTTTAGAGCTGGCAGGTGATGTGGTGGTTAAGGGCACTGGACTCCCATGTGGCCAACCATGGTTTACGTTCCAGACCTAGTGGCTTTCTTTCTCTCTTTCTCCCTCTGTCCCATTCTGGTCAAATTAAAATAAATAAAGTTAAATAAAAATAATAATTCTTTAAAATTTTTAAAAATTATTATTTTTTTAAAATCTTTTGCTTTTGATCCTCTTCATCTCTAAATAAAGTCTGAATTTCATTTTGGTGAAAACCATCTTGGACTCTATGTAGTACATGTAAAGCTCAATGACAGCACAAGATTTTTTTCTCTTGTCTTTACGCTCATGGATTAATAAGGAGGAAAATCCTCCAATGTTATAGTTACACAGTTACCTAACATTTCAATGTCTATTCAGTTGCCGAAATTTATTCAGTGCCAACTCTCTCCAAAGCTGCTTTACTAGGCATGATTTATCCATTCATGAACTTGTTTGGTTAACAGAGTTCTTGCTTTTAAGAATATTCTTGAGGCCAGTAGGTGGCATAGTGGTTAAGGGCGCTGGACTTCTACATGTCTGACCACAGTTCAAGTCCTGGACCTAGCGGCTTGCTTTCTCTCTTTCTCTCTGTCCCTCCAATTAAAACAAATAAATAAAGTTAAATTTAAAAATAATTTTTAAAAAGAGTATTCTTAGTTAACAGAGGTTAACAATAAGATATGAAGACCACGCTTGCTGGCAGGTTGCACAAACTATCTCTAGGCCTTTACTTTCATAAAATGGTTAAAATAATAACCCTAAATATTTAAGGCCATTATGAAGACTAACAAATAGTAAAGACCAAAGTCTCCTGTAAAGGAAAAATTATCCACAAATGTGTAGTGTGTGTAGTGTGTGCCTTCATAGAAATAAAAAGACTTGGCTTTCCTTCTTTCCTATGAAAACAAGCTAGCGACAACAGTAAATTTAATGTCTTTTTACCTTAGTTGCACCTAGTCCACTAGCCTCATAATAAATTTAGTTTTTTAAATTAAGGATAATTATAGAAGTAATATAAAAATGCATTTTCCTTTTCAAATTTAGAACACAAATTCAATTTTTTTCCTCTACCCTAATTCCCTACAGGTAACTTCTACTATTAGGTTTGTTTGTTTGTTTGTTGCCACAGGGCCTGTACTCTTGTCAGAGAAAGACAGACAGACACAGTGAGACAGAAACTGAGAAATCGCCCCCAGGAGGGATAGCTACGCCAAAATCCCTTCTCTCTCATTCTCCCCTGGGATTTTGGGTACACACCCACGTACACATTCCTGGCATGATTTTCAAGTCACCAAGTCTAGGACTCTAACTGCAGTTGGCCATGTGAGAGTTCAGCATCTTAAACACTATGCCACCTGCTGGCCCCAAGGTTAGTTTTGTATACTTCCAGATATTATTTCTGTTTACAAACTTATGTTACATATGTGCCCCATTGATTATTTGCATTGTCTTATTAATTTTGTAATCATTTCCTACACTTGATTTCTTAATTAAATAACACACAGTTGCTGAGAATTAAGGACACTTCAATTACCTTAAAATAAACTCAATTTTAAATCAAATTCAGTTGTATATCACATGTACAGATATAAAATTTCATCTGTAAATACCTGCTTGGGTTGGAAGAACGGTATGATGGTCCTTATCTTTAGAATATTACTGTCTCATACATCACTTTGACACTGAGTCTGAGTCTGGTTGGAAAACCTGGCAGTTGCTGCTAAGATACTGCTTGACAGGAAAGAACCACACGGGACACCCAGTTGGAGTCCAACATAAAGGCCGGACACAATGGCATGTGTCTGTAACCCTGTGACTTAAGGAAGCTGAAGTAACTGAAGGCTAGCCTGGGATTCATAGGGGGATCCTGGGGGGCGGGGGGAAAGAGAGAGTAAAAAAATAGACGTAGATGTGATAGTGCTAGTCCTAGCTAGGAATCTATGGAAGGAAGATTTTGACAGAGCAAGACCCTGTTCAAAGATTTTAAAAATTATTTAATAAAATACTGTCATTTGGAAACAGCAATTGGCATAATGGCTATGTCGCTGGACTCCCATGTCGTTGACGGAGGTTCAAGTCCCGAACCCGGTGGCTTAAACTCACACTGGGTTCGTGTGCATGCGTGCACAAGATCCCCACAGGAGAATGGAGGAGAAGGGATTGTGGCGTGGCCATCCCCCTTGGGGGGTGATTTCTCACTTTCTGTCTCTCTGTCTTTCTGGTGAGCGCACATGCCCTATAGCAAAACCTCTAAAAACAAAAACAAAACTGTAGTTTTATTACTATAGATTGGAAAAAAAATTTGTTTGACATTTTAAAATAATAATTAATGAGGCACCATTGGAAAGTATTTTAAATATTGCAAGTAAACAAAAGATTTTCTTTCTTTACTTTTTGAGGATTTTATCTTAAAAGAGTCTCTATTCATTTAAAAATGCTCTCTTATATTTGTCAGTCAGTATTAATAAACAAGAAGACATATGCCATTCTTCAACTATATTTGTAAGCTCTCAGAAGAGATTTGTTTCTTCCTAAGTCTTGTTTCAAGCCAATGGTTGTCAGGAAGTTCCTACTGGTAGTCATTGAAAAGTAAAGTTTTCTCTGGCTATATTTCATGAATTACATATTTGTGGTGAGGGGTTAATAAAAACCACATTCATGGAGCTATGCTTAAAAATATCCTCAATTAGTATCAACAACTATGAAATATCTTTATATTTTGGAAATCCTATATTTTAATTTCTGGGGGGAAAAAAAGCCCCAAACAAATACAAAGTTAATCATTAATCTAGTCGAAGAATATAAAATGAGCATTACTCTATTTTTCGTACAGATAATCTAACTGCTGTCTCTGAGAATCGGGTCTGTGAGAACTGAGAGACGCAGTATTAATGAATGGCAAAAGACCTGAGTCTGATGGTGATAGTAATTAACATGAATTGAGCAAAATTTTTCTTTTTTAACTCTTACTCCCTTCTTTCTGTCATTGAAATAATGCAGCCCTCTGAGATGTTAAGTAACTAAATGGTGTCAAACTGCATAAGAGATCAAGCTACAGTTAAGCCTTCTTAGGTCTAACTAAAATATTTTCACTACCAAGCAATTATTTTCAGACCACTGAGCTATTCAATTAATCTTTGTCTCTACCTGATGTGTTAAAAAGCTACAGTATTCTCTGCTTCCCCCAGAATTGTTGTAAATGTGGAGATAGAAAATGTGTGAGAATATACATTGAGTGCTCAGACATAGTAACCATTTTCGATCCTAAAACCCTGAGGAAACTATGGTTAGCCGCAAAGACAACAAGATCTTCTGCTACCTTGTAGGAAAGCTTACTGTCCTTTGCTGTATAAGCATGAGAGTAAGCATGGCAAGGAGGAACCATCTCAGATTCTTCAGCCTCCTTTATTTCCAGAATCCGGCTACCAAGCAAGGCAGAAGATAGTTTAGTAGAAAGCCTACAGCAGTCTACAATAGATTGGAGGGCCATAAATAAAGTAAAATGCAAAACGCTGCTTAGCAACTGTTTCTAAATGCGTTTGGGAGAATCACAAAGCTAAAGTGGTCACAACTTCCTAGGTATTGTGACCAAAATGACAGAGATCTGAGAGAGGATTTTTGAAAGAAGTATGGCAAGATTTACATAGGTTACCTGAGCCTATGTACAAGGCAATTTCAAAAAGTTTGTGGAAAAATAGAATTATACAAGTTTATTTTGGTGCAAAAAAAAAAAAAAACGTTAAAATCCATTCATGCTTTTGCCATAAAACACATTTTCTGTGAACTTTTTAAAGACCCCTTGTATGATGATAGTGGTTTCTCTAGAATTCATAAAAATATAAACTATTAATACTGTTTTTATTAATCTTCTCTACCTGAATAAAATGGTATTATAACCCTGAGATCATACAAAATACTGATATCCTCTGCATTGAATCAATATTGAATTACCTGTGACTGTTAGGCAAATCTAATGAAACTATTTTTTAATTAAAAGTTTACAACACAAAGTAATAAATATGAAAGATTATGGATATGTTTATTGCCTAGATTTGATTGATGTGCAGTGTTTGCATGTATCTGAAAAATCACACTGTACTCCTTAAATATAATGTCAATTAAAAACTATTTAAAAAATGTCAAGTTAAAATAAAAAAAGCAGGCATAGTCTGTGTGAGGCTAGGGTCGTATGGAGCTTGGGGTTTATTCCTGGACAAATATGAACTGTCTAGGCCTGATATCATGCGCGTGAAATCTTAGCTAACTAGAAGCTAAGGCAGAAAGAGCTCAATGACCAGATTCTGTCATAGGAAACTCTTCTTCCCTCTCTCCCCTACTCCCCTTCCTCCCTCTCTTCCCCTTGTATAATGCTCCTGTGTGCATTTAAAAGATAAAAGAAGTAAAAACCAAACAATATACGAGAAAATAAATGTTCAGATCATCTCTACAGAGATCAATAAGATGATGGAATTGCACTCTCCAGCGCTTATTCCCCCACAGAAACATCAGTGGGCATACCTTCCCACACAGGAAAATGTATGCACATGTCTAATCGGAGTATGCTGAAATACCATAGGTCATCAGAATTGAAAAGAATGTTCTTGGAATATGCTAAAATGCCATAGATTATTAGAATGGAAGAGAATGTTAAACAATTGACAGAAAGGACCAAGGAACAAATTAATTAAAGCATAATTGATTATTCCAATTTATGAAATTATATAAATATTTTGATAATTACGTCAGCTGTATTTATCAAGTCCTTACTCTTGAAAACAATTTATTTCTCTGACACAATTTCCTCCTAGTTTAACTCCTACTTTTCTGGCCACTACTTTCTTGATTTCTTTGTGGGATGATCCCTTAAATGCTGTTTTTCTTTAAGATTTCTTCTTTCCACATTACATATGTTCCCTTGTAATCTCATTCATGTCTGTATCTTCAGCTACCATCTATTAGCTTTACCCTTTTCGGCTCTTTTCTAAGCATGAACCCATGTTATCTGGCTTCTGTAAGTGAAATCTCCATTTCCGTAAGTGAAATCTCCATTTGCATGCCTCATATGGGCAGAACTGGAATTAAACAACTTAAAAATCGCCTCTCATGAGCCAGTATGAGCCAGTTCCAGCATACCACCCCCAGCAGTTGCCATCTGGATTACGCCCAACAGCCTTACAATTGTCTTCGCTCTTGAGCGTTTCCCATACATTCTCTAAAAAGCAGTGGAATGATCATTTAAGATGTAAATCTATTACTGTTTTGCTGCTTAAAACCTCCAGTTTCCTTTTGCCGTTACATAATATCCAAAATCATTAGCATATCTTGTAAAATTCTCAAGAATCTGTCCTCTAGCTTCATCATTCCCACTGTTCCTAACACCTCAGATGCACATCAGCATGCACTACCAGTTCAGGCCTTCCGTGTGCCATTCCTTCAGCCAGAATCCCACCATGGAGCTCCTTCCCTGCACCTGGAAGGATTTACTTGCCATTTCCCTAGTTTGTCTAATCTTTCTCTTTCTTCAGATCTCAGGTCAATTTGTTGGGTAGTGTTGTTCAAGTCTAACCACATTCACTTCCTCTTATCCAATTGTCTATTTTTCCCTATAGTTAATTTCTGTTCCATGTATTTTGGGGTCCTATGTTAGGTGAATAAATTTTTTTATTTTCTTATACATTGACCTGTTTATCATTCTAAGATGATTCTCTTTGTTTCTAATAACACTGTTTTATGCTAAAGTCTATTTTATTATTTTATTTTATGAGGTTTTTGCCTTAGGGCATGTGTGCTTGCTGGAGAGAGAGACAGAGACAATGAGAGGGAATGAGACATCATCCTTCGGTGGGATGGCCACACTACAATCCCATCTCCTCCATTCTCCTCCTGTGATCTTAGACATGCACACACATATGCCTGGTGTGATTTTTAAGCCACTGTGTCCTAGACTCGAACCACAGTCAGAGACATGTGGGAATCCATCAACATAACTGCTTCGCCATCTGCTGGTCCCAGAGTATTATTAGAGCCTCTCCATCTCTCCTATGGTTACAGCCAGACAGGAAATGAATGTGGTTATGAAAGACTTGAACATAGGAGAGATGGTTACTTATGGTTACTATTGATGTGGTATGTCTTTTTCACTCTTTTAACTTTTTAAGATTTATTTATTTAATTCCATTTGTTATTATTACTTTCTAATTTGATCAGAGAGAGACAGAGCTAGAGAGAAAGGGAAAGTGAAAAAGCAAGGCACCAGGTCTGGGACTCAAACCAAAGTCTGCCATGTGAGAATCCAGCACCCCCAATCACGATGCCACTTGCCGGCCCTCACTCTTCTCATTTTAATGCATTTGTGTCTCATAAACAGAATATACTGGATCCCATTTTTTATCCAGTCTGATGATCTCTTTGTTCTGATCTCAGTGTTTAATGATTTGTATTTAATATGACTGGTGAGATGGTATATTTTTTGTATTAGTTTTGCTTATGTCTCGTATCTTTCTTGTTTGTTTTTGTTGATTCGGCTATTTTTAGCATACCATTTTACTTTTATTTCCATATATTTTTAGTATTTTCTTCACTTTTTTAGCATTTATTGTATCTGTAGATATTACAAAATGTATCTTTAAATTTTATTTTAGGTATTTTTTCTCCATGGGGCACTGATGCTTACCAGAGAAAGACAGAGAGATAGTGAGAGGGAAAGTGAGAAATCCACCCAAGGAGGATGATTATGTCATGATCCCTACTCTTCTATTCTCCTCCTGGGATTTTGGGACTGCAGACATACATGTGACTGGAATGATTTTCAAGTTGCCAGACCCAAGACTCAAACTGCAATCGGCCATGTGGGAGTCCAGCACCTTTAACCATTATGCCATCTGCTGCCCCCCAAAAATGTATCTTAATGCACTCTGCTTATGGTTAATACTAACATAATTTCAATAATAAATAGGAACTTTGCTTTAATATACTCACTCCCCTACCTCTTGATATTATCATTGTGATACAAATTATATTTTTATATGTTTAAGCCCAATAATGCAGTGTTGTAATTATTGTTTGTCCAGTTGCCTTTTAAAGCAATTAGGAGAAGAGAAAGCTATTATATGTGTGCATACACACACACAAACACACAGGTACTTCCAAAAAATTATGGAAAAATAGAATTAAAGTACAAGGTTATTTTAATGCAGTCATTTTTTTAAACCATGTATAATTTTTCCACAGTACATATTTTCTAAGAGTTTTTAGCAGAACTTCCCTAAACATACACATAGTCTTTTATGTTTATCTATGTAATTACCTTTGTAAGTACTTTATTTATTCCGATTGATTTGAGCTACTTACCTGTATGAAGGATTTCCTTGAGTATATCTCATAAGTCAGTTATGTTAGCAACAGCCTCGGTCAATCTTTGTTTCCATAGGAGCATGTTTATTTTCGGTGGTTGGCAGTTTCCAATGCTTTGTATATACTATCCCACTTCCTTCTGGTACCCATTGCTCATGATGAGAAGTCACACGTTCATCTTCTTATGTTTCCTTATACATAATGAGTCTTGTCTTCTCTTGCTTCATTCAAGATTTTCTCTTTGCCTTTTAGCTTTTGATCATTTAAATTCAATGGGTGTAGTTAGAAATCTCTGACTTTATCTCAGTTGGCTTTTGTTGAGCTTTTTAGACATGAATATCGGCATCCATCAGATTTGTGAAATGTTGGTCATTGTTTCTTCACATATTTTTTCTGTTCCTTTCTTTTCTCTGTTAGATTTTTGTTAGCCATGTATTGGTATACTTAATGGTATCCCATAAATCTTTCAAGATCTGTTCATTTTTTTTTTAACATTCATTCTTCATTCTGTTCTGTATAATGTCTTATGACTTATCTTCAAATTCACTGATTTTTTTTTTGTCAACTCAGAACCACAACCAAGAACTACTAGTGAACTTTTCATTTTCAGTTACTTTTTTTTTTGGAGAGGTTTTCACTATAGGGCACGTGCGCTTGCCAGACAGACAGAGAGAGACATAGAGACAGAAAGCGAGAAATCACCCCCCAGGGGGGATGGCCACGCCGCAATCCCTTCTCCTCCATTCTCCTCTCGGGATCTTTGGCACGCACGCACACACGCCCGGCGTGAGTTTTAAGCCACCGGGTTCGGGACGTGAACTGCGGTCGACTACGTGGGAGTCCAGCGACATAGCCATTATGCTAACTGCTGGTTCCCCAGTTACTTTTTTATAACCTCAGAATGTCTATAATTTATCATTTTTATTTCTTTATTCATATTCACCACTTAGTCGGTCATTAGTGTCAAAAGTTTCTTTAAAAAATGTATGTCATTGTGTTCTTTGAATATATATGTGGTAGCTGACTTAAATTCAGGAATAGTTTCTAATGATTGATTTTCTTTGTTCCCAAGGATAACAGTTTCATTTTGATCTGTGTGTCTCCTAACTTAAAGTTGATATTGAATATTACAAATTGTTATTGTAGCAACTCTAGAGCCTGACCGACCACCCTTTATGGGGTTTGTTTGTTAGTAACTGGCCTGTACTAGTTCTCCATGAACTGTTGTCCCTATAGTTTCCAAACACTGACACGGCTACTTTAAAATTTTTATTATTTAGTTTTTGAACAATTTTACCAGAAAATATGCGGATTTGCCATAGATAAAGGGAAGATGAGAAACCACTTCCCCAGAGAGATCATCAGCCTTATCCTCCATCTTTTCCACTTTTCAGAATTTTAAGTGCATACACACACCAATGTGTTTTCCAAGCTGCAAGATACAGGACTTCAACCATGCAGTTGGCCATGTGGGTTACAGTCAACTTAATCACCATGCCATAGACTGATCCTTTATAACTATTTTTAAATTCATTTTTCTAGGCAGAATTTAGTGGCTATCCAGTGAGTGGGCAACACTTTCTTAAAAACATCATGATCCAGTAAGGCTTCCCCCATTCACTGAGGAACCTGTGTGTGGGGGCTGTGAACATTCAGACTTCAAGCAGTTTACCAGTCTACTTTGATTTGCACTTTCTTCTTATACAGTGTCTCAGGCTCGATCAAGGAAGAGTAACCCACTGGGACCTACACCATTCTTTCTAAGTCCTCACACAGCCCTGTGCATATTGACAACCCTGTGCACAAATGTAGCCCTGTACACGGACACAACCTCGCAGATGAGAAAATTTTTCAAAGCTCCATATGTCTATCTCACTCCCTCACTCCCTATACTTCCCTGTTTTATTTTTTTCATTTAATTTAATTTTATGTATGTATGTATGTATGTGTGTGTATATATATATATATATATATATATATATATATATATATATATATAACTTTGCTGTAGGGCACTTGTACTCACCAGAGAAAGAGAGTGAGCAACAGCAAAAGAACAAGCTGCCAGGTCTGGGACTCAAACCTCAGTTGGCCATGTGGGAGTCCAGCACCCTAGCCACCACGCCACCTGCCAGTCCCTCCCTGTTAAGTTTTTGCCTGGTTTCCCTCTTGCCTCAGGCAGCATCACAGCCTCGGTCAGTTGAGACATTGACTTTCCCTAATTATTTGCCAATTAGTTACTATTGATTTCGACAGTGTCCCTGAGCAGTATTTTGTGTGGAACTTCTGACCCGATGAGCCCTGATAGGATCCTGCAGGTACAAATTAAAGCACCTCACATCAAGCTCTTCTTACTGTGCTACAGTAGCATCTTCTGCAGAAATATTTTGAATATTCTTCTATGCCTTTGATTAAATTTCCAAGTTCAGATAGTTGTTTTTATGAATTTTGAATTTTTATTGTTCTTCTTGGAAATGTGATGATTAGTTTTGAGAGTCACCTTAACTGGACTCAGGAATATCAAAAAAACAAACAAACAAACAAACAAACAAAAAAACCCTGGTAAAGCATTGTTCTGGGAGTACCTACTAGAATCTCACCAGAAGAAATTAATATGTGAGTCTGAATACACTAGGTGGGGAAGATTCAGCCTCGGTATAGACAGACATGATCAAATCAATGATATTCCTGGAAGGACAAATATGGAAGATGGATAGGTCTCTGCTTTCAATAAACAGTTTATAGTTACCTGAACTCACTGTGTAATTTCATTCACTTTTGGTCTATTCACTTTTTTCCTAAGGGGAAAACAAGATAGATTGCTGCTGTTGCCTTAAAGGCAGAACTCAAATACTTGCCTTAGGACTCCAGGATTCACACCAGTGGCCCCAGGTTCTCAGGTTTCCAACCCTGGATTATGAGTTACATTATTGGCTTCTCTGCCTCTAAGGTCTTTGGACTAGGACTAGCCACACTGCCAGAATCCAGCATCCCCAGTCTGGAGATGGCCAGTTGTGGCACCTCACAGTTGTTGTAATTCTGTGAGCCCATTCTCCAATAAATCCCTTCGTACATATCAATCCATTCTATCTCACTAGAAAACTTTGGCCAACTGGGGGGAGAGAATTTGCCAAGTTTCCCATCCCACCATTCCCTAAATTCCACCTCACTTACACTGAACTTTAAAACATGAGTACTGGGGAGACCAGCAGGTGGCGTTGTGGTTAAGGGCGCTGGACTCCCACAAGGCTGGCTGCGGTGTGAGTCCCAGACCTGGCAGCTTGCTTTCTCACTCTCGCTCCCTCTCCCTCTCCCTCCCTCCCTCCCTCCCTCCCTCCTTCCCTCCTTCCCTCCCTTCCTCCCTCCCTTCCTCCCTCTCTGGTCAAAGTCAAATTTATAAAGCAAGAGAGAGAGAGAAGAAAAGAAAGTTAAATAAAATCTTTAAAAAAATACACACGTATGGTTTTCAGATGAGAAAAACTATCCTATTTGGTAGGAAAAAAATGAATAGATACAGGAAATGGCACAGTGAGTTCAGATCACTATAAATTGTTTATCGAGAGCAGAGAATAATAGAAGATAAAGTTGAACAAGTATCTAAAAGTCTTACATATTAGGTTAAGGAAGTATATCATCTGGAGGTAGTAGAGTGTGAATGATGAATTTAGAGCAAGTCAATAAAGGTTAGATATATTTAGAAATGGAAGTCAGTTCTACTGAAATATGATACAAGAAAGGGAAAGCAGTACAGAGCTGATTTTAATATTCTGGGTGGGAAATGACATTTTGAACTTGGACTAGGGCATGTGGAAGTAGATTAATATGAGAAATGTTTACATGCTCAGAGGGTAGAATTCATAGAACTAATTCTCTAGAAGTGAAAGACAAGCTCCAGTAATAAAATAAATATAGAACTCTAAGATGCATCTCAGGTTTTGGCATGAGAAACTGACTGGATGATACTATTATTCTCATACAAATCTTAGTATTTTAGGAAAAATCAAATGTACATAGTAACATTATGATAGCTTTCTATACATACATATTCTCCCTGAACACAGTCTTTTCCCATGAACATCTAACCTGTTTTGAATTATTTTATAATTTGTTACTAAAATTATGAAAGGGTAATATACTAGTTTCAAGCCTGAATATAATAAATCATGTCAGTTATTGATTTACTCATTCACTCAACCGAAAAGTTTTTGAATGCACCGAATGAGAACATGAATAGATTGATAAATGGGTTTATCTGCATTATATTCTTGAATAAGTTATTTTAACATAAAACAAGTCAAGATATATTGCAGAACACTTAGCAAATATCCTAAAAGAATTATTCTTTTGTATTATAATAGGGAAAAAAAGATTAAAGAGATAAAGTTTTAAGAACTTAGATAAAATCTAATTCATTTTCTATGGTGAAATGTGCTTGAAGTATCCTACTATGTACAATTTCAATAACTGGTAAATATTTAATGATATAATTAAAAAGAATTGGATTATTTAAACACCAAGTTTAAATAATATATTCTCAGAAAGCTAATAAAGTAATCATGTCTGAAAATTGAGTAAGGAAAATTCCATCAAAGTTTCAGGAAGCACACTTCCTACCAGCATAAATATAAGTACATCATGAAAATCAGTGGATGTATTGTGGAGAATGAAAACCAGATTGCAGAATCCTAATGTGTTTATTTTAGAAGACTATGCATGCACCAGCGAAGAGAAAAAGCCTGTCTAATATGTTGCTTTTGGTTTTCTGTATGTATAAAAATTCATTGCAAGTGAACCAAGCCTTATTTCCAAGCACTTTTGATAACAAAAAATAGAAGTTTTGTTTTCATACAAATAAAATTATCAATAAGAACGCTTAAAAATTAGTGTCGTCAACTGAATTCTAGATGAACTGATAGTAACTTTTAAACTAGGAGTAAGAGCACAAGGCTCCTCTTTCCCAACTAATAGTGCTAATTTTAGGCATAATTTATACCATACTTCAAATTCCCATATCAGCAGTTAATGATTGGTTTGCTCCTTAGGCCTGTGATGAAACTGAAGCAAATGAATAGTTTCAAAAGCTGCCTGCTAATTATGTTAATAAATGATTTGGAAGGATTGATACTGTTAAAAGCTGTGAATACATTTTTAATAATCAGAATGTGCAGTTAAGTTACAATCGAAACTCCATGTAGTAGAGAGAAGTATTGAATAGTTTTCATTAAATTTATTTTACACACACTACATCACTTTGAATCACTATTAGTTTTTCCATCTTTTCTCTCTCTACCTCTCTTAATAATTGCTAGAGGGTGCATGCATTCACTAGAGAGACAGAAAGAATGGGGAGAAGGCATCCCTAGTGCAGTGTGGTCATGATGTAATCAATCCTGTCTCCTTTTTTCCTCAATCCTGTCAGGAATTGGGGTATACGCAGGTGTGCAGTGTATTTCTCAAGCCATTATGGCCTACATTCATACTGTGGTTGGCTGTGTGGGATCCAGCTCCTTTAACCTCTAGGCTGTGGGACCAGTTCTTTCCATCCTATTTCTAAAATACATTGGCAATTGTTCCATAATGCAGGGGGTATTTAAACAGTCTCGATTTCTTAAAATCCAGAGAAAAAAATGCATCTGTGTCTATGCAGCATCATGCCTAAAAAAACAAATGTATCTAGCCTCTGTCATTGTCAGGCATTTCAAGAAAGCATTTAAACATCATGAAATTTAATCTAGGGTATTACAAATGTAGAACAAATGCAGTTTCTATTTCATAGATAAACAAGCACCACCCTAACATCAAAACAATTCTTTATCATATAAAATTAGATACATAAAGTATAAGATAATGAAGTATAGACTAGTATAAAATGTTGGGTTGTCAAAAAAGTCATGATGCATTTTTTGCATAGAAGAAAACATATGTCATGACTTTTCCAACAACCCAGTATTTTGCACATAAAAAAAAAGTAACTAAACTTTATATTTCACTGGATTTTGATTGCCTCGCTATCGCAGTGTCATGAGTGGGATGCTGGAGGAAAAGAAGTGATCCAAATATTACTTTGTTGGCAAAGTCATGACACATTTTTCTATGTTTTTTCTATGCACGTGTCATGACTTTCCTGACGACCCAATTTTAGTCCTCCTCCTGGGTCTTGGTGGACAAATAAATTATAGAGCAGGTCCAGGTATGAACTCTCACTTTCTAGTCCGAGTTTCACACTGACCTGCTATACATCAGAAATTGTCTCTTTACTAGTACAGTTGGGTTTTCTCCACATATTTCTTCTTAATTGCCAGAGGGTCATGTGCTCATGAGAAAGAGAGAGATCCCCATTGGGCATGGTCAAGCCACAGACCCTTTTCCATTTCTTCTGTAGGAATTTTGGGCATGCACTCACATGCCCCCAGCCTGTTTTTTAGAATAACCAGGGTCAGGGTCAGGCTTTGAACTTCAGTTGGCTGTGTGGAAGCCAGATAATATATAATCCCTAGCAAAGCGTGTGACACAGCTAATAGGTAGTGAGTGCTGTCGGTGTTTTAATGGATGTAGTACATTTCCTCAAGCTCTCGAAGAACACTAAAAATAATTTTTAAACTTCATCCTCTCTAAATTAACATTTCTTTTGCCAGACATTGTATATTTCATTATTAGAACTTCTCTTCATGCCTCAAAAACCTGGTGAATTTGGTTTTCTGTTTATTTTTGAGTGAGGATCAAAGTATTTCTTTTTTTTTTTTGGAGAGGTTTTTGCTATAGGGCGCGTGCGCTTGCCAGACAGACAGAGAGAGACATAGAGACAGAAAGCGAGAAATCCCCCCCCAGGGGGGATGGTCACGCTGCAATCCCTTCTCCTCCATTCTCCTCTCGGGATCTTGGGTACACACGCACATGCACCCGGTGTGAGTTTTAAGTCACCAGGTCCGGGACGCGAACCGTGGTCGACTACGTGGGAGTCCAGTGACATAGCCATTATGCTAACTGCTGGTTCCCAGGATCAAAGTATTTTTAAAAGAATTATTTATTCAAGTTTATTTATTTTTTATGATTATTCAATTTGATGAGAGAGAAAGAAAGCTGCCAGGTCTGGGACTTAATGGTCAGTCATGTGGAAGTCCAGCGCCTTAACTACTACCCCATCTCCCAGCCAGGATCAAAGAATTTTAACATTAGCAGATATCATGGATTTTCTCCACTAAGCTGCATTTTCTCTTTCTCTTGCAGGTTCCTCTCCTGGACAAGGTGTCCGTATGCCAGCTCTCTACATCTAGACTAGGCTTGTTACCAGGTAAGATTTATTTTGCATGCATGAATGAGATGTATGACAAATCTTAGTAGATGCCAATCTGGGATACCAGTAATCACTCTTGGAGCCCTAGATCATCTCAACTGGATCATTTAATTTCCTGGATAGTATCTCCCTAGCTTCATCATGAAGACAACTGTACTGCATATAGAAGGAAATGGGTGAGGCTTACTTACGCCACTCTTCAACAGATACTCTATTAATCAAATACTCCCTCCCGGGTCTCTACTCTCGTACCTATTTATTAGGAGCCCAGAAGCTATCCTCCCAATGTTCTGTTCTTAGAAAGGACTTACAACTTCTTTCCAACCTTTTATCTGAGCATGTTCTGAACGCCACTCAGGTTTAAACATCATATATTTCATCGTCTTGCACATTCTAGGAATATGCACCATTGGACACTCCATCTCAGTCTACCATTTCTTATCCTTTTATAAACAGACTATTTGAATGTTTCTTTAGTATCATTTCAATGAGATGAGTAGGGGGAAAATTGATAGGGATATGAACTCAGTCTGACAGGCTACTGCAGCTCATAATGCTTCCATTTCTACCCCTTACGTGAAATACTAAAACTGCCATGGTACATAGATCTAAAACGATGCTACAGGAAAAATTTGAGAGTGATAAGTGAAAACCATAGCTAATTATACAGTAAGTATTGTTTGTATCTCTTAAACAATCCTGCTCAATTTAATATTTTTTGTATAGGTGTTCTTAGCATTTTTTCTATTGACCATCATGGTTCATAGTATAATTAGTGGTTAAAAGTTTGTATCTGGAGTCATGGAGACTTGTGTTCAAATCTTCACTCTACCATTTTTTAACTTCATAAACTTCGCTTTTTGTCATATGCACTATTTGTTCCACATTTATTAAGTACTTACTACTAACTTTATTAAGTTTTTATGAAACTGTAAGAAAAAAATGATAAAAGTGAGGAATAATTATTTCATCTGTATCATAAACCTGCCTGGACAAAATGAGATAATACTAATAAGAGCTCAACTCTTTGCCATGTACCTAGTATTCAATAAATGCTAACTTGTATCATTTAAAATTGGCATTAGTCTTGTTATATATTTAATTCAGGGTATTATTTCTCAGGTCATTAAGCACATGGCAGAGAACTCAGTATAGCAACCCAGATGGGTTGGGGAAGACATGGCTGGAAGAAGGAAGGAAGGGAGGGAGGGAGGGAGGTAGGGAGGGAGGTAGGTGTTAGCTCTCTGTTACTCTGAGCAGGGCTTAATGACTGCTGGGGAGATAGAATCTGTGCATACAGACAGCGTGGTGGACTGGAGCCTGGCCTATGGGCTGATGTTATGAATTTTGCTAGTTTGTCACTACACGCGGACAAAGAGCAGTGTTAGTGATTTGGCTGTCATCTGGGAGGCTTATCTCCAGAGTCTTAGCTGCTTGGGATGAACAAGCCATCTGGCCCTAGACAGGAACTTTCAAGAGCAAATAAAGGATACAAAAATTAAATAAAAGTCTATTTCTGGAAACAAAAGTATTTGGAATTGAGGAGACTTATCATTTCTAGACTTAAGCAATAACCTTGCATGGTCTCCTGAGCCAATCAGATAGCAGATTCAGAAGACTGATTAAATAATAAACAGAAGACTTATTATATATATATATACACAATATATTCCAGGGGACATTATGAAAATAATATAACAAACAAGTGAATATGTATATATCTAAATTTTAGGTGGAGACAAGCTCTTAAAAAAAGCAGAGTAATATATGAACAAGGAGATGAGGTAGGGTGGGCAGGGTGATTTGGATGTGGGAGACAGAAGAAATTCCTCTAAAGAGGTGGCATTTAAGCAAAGATCTGAATCAACAAAGGATGAATCACATGAAGGTCTGAGGAAAGAGCATTTCACACAGAGAGGAAATAAACAGAGAAATCCCTGAGATAAGAACACCTTTGGCATGGTATTTTTAATGGAAGAAAGCTAGAAAGCTGGTTTGGATATAGAAGAGTGAACACGGGCACCACTGTCAGCTATGTCAGGTGTAAAAATCATCAGAGATAGATCGTGCAGGTCCCTTGCAGACCATGGGAATCCATGGAGGGGGTGGAGGGGACTTTGAACCAGGAAGTAGTATGATCTTGTTTACATTTCAGAAACATCATTCCTGCTGCTAGCTAATAAAACTTGAGGAGGAGGTGGCATCACTGAGAAAGAATATTAGACACTAATTAGGAATCTGAAGAATTGAGGTAAAAGAGCTTTGGTAGTCCTGGTTAGTGCAGTAGCACTGGATATAGTGATAAGCAGTTGGGCATGTGATGCATGATTTTGGAGGTAAATTTTTAATGGATTGAATGGCAGGGGGAGGAAAGAAATTAAGAGCCCCTGACTAAGTAATCTATAAGGCTTATTCAAGAAATAATGATTGGGGCTAGCAGGTGGCATGGTGGTTAAGGCACTGGACTTCCACATGGCCAACTATAGTGCGTGCGTGCGTGTGTGTGTGTGCATGCATGCCCAAAATCCCAGGAGGAGAATAGAGGAGAAGGGATTGCAGTGTGGTCATCCCCGCAGAGGGCGGTTTCTCACATTTCCTCTCAGTGTCTGTCTCTCCAGCAAGCGCACATAACCTATGGCAAAAATCTTCAAAAATAAATAAGATAATGACCTCTGAGCTTATAATATGAAAGAGCTGCACATTAGGTGACTGGTCGTGATAAGTTTTGCCTGAATTGTCTTCTTTTGTTAGCCACTGTGTAGTGTGGTCATTTCATGGGTCTCTTAGCACTTGGGGATTTTCAGTTTCCATTTTACCAAAGTGAGCAAGCTAAGACATTTCAATTTCTCATAGTATCATCGTGGAGATGCATGTGGCTGTTGTGAAGCTAAATAGAATCTGCATTCAATTACTATTTTCATGTTCACTATCTACACAACAGTGGCTTTCAGATGTAGAGTGCGAGGAGGGCATAGCTCTGCTTTTCAAAATACTTTAACTTCAGAGGCATTAAAGATGCCAAGCCTGGGACTTTACCTATACTAGGGGCTCATCGAGACCTGTTTTTTTTTTTTTTTTTTTTTTCCTTCCAAGCCTGAAGGTACCTGTTTTGTAAGAGCATAGGACATATACGCTAAGACGGCATAGTGTATTTTCAGAGCAGCCTTCTGGAACCGATAATCTATGATAATATAAATGAATGACTCTAATCATGTAATTTCAGGCAAATCAGGTAATAAAAAAGATCTTTATGGGAAGGCAGCCATTTTGCTCTCTCTGAGATTAAACACGTGTTGTGCATATTCACTCGCAGGAAAAAGTTCTTTTAATTATAAGAAAACATTTTTAAAATATTTTTTCTACTATGAGAGAGAGACAGAGACACAGAGAGAGGTACAGCACCCCAGACAGGGTCTTGATGCCACGTTCTCTACCCGGCTTCAGCCAGCCCTGGACCATGGGCGTACAAATGCCCCATGTACTGAAGAAAGGCTCTAGATGTGAACCTGGAACCCTCCCCTGTGGGTCAGCCTCACAGACTACTGCATTTTCCCACTGGACCAACATCCAGCCCCAAAACACATTTGTAAGTACTGATCTGGGTTTAAGATTGATGTGAATACGCAAATGAATACATTCCAATGTCCTAGCTGTCTTACTTTGTCAGAGACATGCTGTTTCCTCAGGAACTTGAATTTTTTGAAAAAGCTTTTTTCTTTTTAACTATTGCATTTAAATTTATCTTTTGACATAGCAGAAAATACATACCCAATTCCCCCGGCAATAGGCACATTTTATAGAATTGTCCTATTCAATTAGTAATTTCACCATGCCACCTTGACAATTAGTGAACTAATCCAGGAAGTGCCAATAAAAATCACATCAAGTAAGTAGTTTTCTCAGCCATTTACCAGTTATTAATATGCTGTCAGGTGTAGAACTCAAGCTGAATTCAAAGCAGTGTCCATGGTCTTAGATCCGTTCAGAGGTGTTGTCAACCAGGGACGTACAGGGAGAGGTTCTGTTTTCTTATTCCCCTTTATCTAACTCATAATCTCTGCATTTCCGTGTGTCTCCGCTGTCTTCCTTCTGTACATGACTGGAATCATGAGTGGTGTTAGCACTGAACTACATCTCCTAATAAACTCAGTTTCTGCCTATTTCTTCATTCTCATCAGGAGAAGATAGTGTGGCTGAACATTCAAAGATGGAATATGCCATTAACATTGATTTTTTTTTTGAAAATCTGTAATAGGGTACTGTTGTGACATTCCTTCATCGAAATTCTATGTATATAAATTATGACAAAACTATGTTCTTCAAAAATACCAAAATGACAGTATTCATACCGTTTCATACATCAGAACTGGATCTGTGCTGTGTTCCCTCATCTGTTTTTTCTTCATCCTCTTGCAACATGCTAAATGCAGGAGGCATTCCTGTTGTCATTTATTGTAAATTTCAAGACAAAAGCTTCATCTGCTTTTGCTAGGGTGCTGTTTCAGGACAGGTCCATACCCACTATGTCTCTGCTTCCAGGACTTTGATAGTTATTGACCAAGCAGTATTTTTAAATCTTTGCTTTAAGAAAGCCTGAAGAGGGTGCAAAGAGAAACAACATTTTGCCTTCAAAAAGTTTTTAATGTAGTTCAGAAAAAATGCCCACTCACATGAAAAATCAACTAAAAAGTGAGTAAAATAGGAACACAATGCTAGTTTAAAGGGTGTCATTAGATACTGCAGAACTGTTAAGTGAGAGGTACAGAGAGGATTTTAATTATGCATTTTTATTTCACAGTATTTCAGTGAGACCTTGAAGCATAGTATCAAAATTTGGAGGATTTTGTAGAGAACCCTGTTTTACCCTTTAGTAGCCACTCATGATAAAACCTGATACCCTGTGGACCCATTCACCTCAACATGTCCTTAACAGGCCACTCCTGGTACTTGACATTTGGATAGACTACGACAGTAGCCATACCCAAGAGGGAACCACTTTGCAGATTCCTAGATTTGCTTTTGTTCTTGAGACACAAATATCATATGATCTCATTTATATGTGGAATCTAATCGAGGCAAACACATGGAAATAGTACAATAGTGGTTACCTGAGGCAGAGGAGAGATAGATAGGATGGAGAAAAAGGAGCCATTTGGTCAATGGGTACAAAGTTTCAGTTAGTTAAGAGAGTAAGTTTTGATGTTCTATGCTGAACATGGTTATTATAGTTCATAATAATGTATTATATATTTCAAAACAGCCAAAAGAAATTGTTTTAAATGTTCTTTCCACAAAGAAATAATAAACATTTGAAATAATGGATAAGCTAATTAGCCTGATTTGATTATTCCACAGTGTATACATGTATTAAAACAATACCCCATAAATATATACTACAATATTACTTGTCAATTAAAAATAAAATCAAGGGGCTGTTTCCATAACCTACTTGTTAAGGGAGCTAGATCCCACATGGCCTATCATGCTTTGATTCTGGGCCCAAGTGACTTGAAAAACACATGAAGGACGTGTGCATGTGTGCCCAAATTCACAACAGAATAGAGAAGTGCAGGAGAAGGGATTGCAGTATAACCTTGCCCCCGAGGTGGTACCTTCTCCCTCTCACTCTCTCTTTATATATCTCTCTGGCAAACCTCACGTGCTCTCTGACAATTAATAAATTAAATAAAAGATTGGTGTTAGGGTAAAGGTGACACCAAATATCTGCTATTGGTATAGGGTTCTTTTGAGATTGATGAACATGTTCGAAACAATATTACAGTGATAATTGTACAAGTCTGTAGTTAATACTAAAAACTAATATATACTTTAAATAGATGAAGTTTATGAAAGTTATATCTCAAAGATTTTCTTTTTTGGGACCCCCAGTTAGCATAATGGCTATGTCTCTGAACTCCCATGTAGTCGACTGTGGTTCGAGTCCCGGACCCGATGACTCAAACTCATGCCAGGCGTGTGTGTGTGCGTGCCCAAGAGCCCATGGCCATCCCCCTGGGGGATGATTTCTTGCTTTCTGTCTCTCTGTCTTTATCACAAGCGCACGTGCCCTATAGCAAAAACCTCTCAAAAATAATTTTCTTTTTCAAGAAGAACACACAAGGGAAAATCCTTGTGATCCTGCAGTTTGCAAAGATATTTGATTCCACACATACACGTACAATTATATAACCATTAAAAATTAACTTGGTCTTTTCTAAACTGAAACTTTTCATAAAAGTCACCATTTAAAAAACAGATAAGCTACGTTGTAGGTAAAAAGATGTAAAAAATACATACATGATAAAAGAAGATGTAAAGAACTAAAACTGGGGCTGGACGGTATCACAGTGGTAAAACTTGATGCTCTGAGTCTGACTCGCATGGGAATGTTCTAGGTTCACATCCAGAGACCTCCCTGAGAACACTGGGCACATGTGTGCCCATGGTTGGAGACTAGTTGAAGCTGGGAGTGGATTGCAATACCAAGACCCTATTGATCGTGTTCTCTCTTTTGGTCTGTCTGTTTTGACTTTGCCTCTCTGATTCATGGAGGAAATACATAAATTTTTTTTAAGTTAAAACTGTCAGCACTAGAAATCAAATAACCCAAGCCAGACGTGATTACATGCACCTGAAGTTCCAGCTACTCAGGAGATCATGACTTTGAGACAGTCCAGGCAACATAGTGAGAACTAGCCTTTAAAAAAAAATGAATAATGATCCAGTTAAACACTGAGATAAAAACTAAGATATTTTATAAAGGAAGACATACACATCAGCAGTAAGCAAATGGAAAAGTTCTTGCACTATTTGTCATCAAAAGGGAAAAGTATAATTTGGTGCCATTTATACCCACCAACATACCTAACGCTAAAAAAAAAAAATAACTAAAAACGTGATTTTTAAAAATGTTTTATTTTAATTTACATTTAAACACATGTATTTTTACACTGTACAACACTGATTTTTCCAGTACAAATACCATGCATATCAGTCAAGACAGACACTATATACATTATCGTCGGCAAATAGTTTTTCAGTTTTTTGTCAAATAAACATGCTCTTTTTATCTTACCGTGTTCCTCTCCCTCCCTACGTTACCCACCCCCATACTACCCCAATCCTTACTCTCTCTAGTATCTATTGATGCCCTCCCTGCTACTATACCCTCCAAACTTTCCATTTCTGCCAGAGAGCACAGACAATTGGTTTATATTGAGTTGGAATATACAAAGTCTGTCTTTTTTTTTTTTGGAGAGATTTTTGCTATAGGATGCGTGCGCTCACCAGACAGAGAGAGACATTAGAGACAGAAAGCGAGAAATCACCCCCCAGGGGGGATGGTCACGCCGCAATCTCTTCTCCTCCTTTCTCCTCTTGGAATCTTGGGCACGCACACACACACGCCCGGCGTGAGTTTTAAGCCACCAGGTCCAGGACGCGAACTGCGGTCAACTACGTGGAAGTCCAGCAACATAGCCATTACGCTAACTGCTGGTTCCCACAAAGTCTGTCTTTTATAGTCTGGCTTGCTTCATTTAGCATTAAGTCTTCCATATTTGTCCACTTGGTATCAAATGTCAGGATTTCATGTTTTTTTTTAGGTTGAATAGTATTCCACAGAGTACATATGGTACATTTTTTTCTATCCAGTCATCTATTTTTGGACATTTGGGTTGATTCCATGTTCTTAGCGATTATAAATAATGGTGCAAAAAACATGGATGTGCAAATGTTTTTCTGTCTGAGGGTTTTTATATCCTTTGGATAAATACCTAAAAGTAGAATTACTGAGTATGGTAGTTCCTTTTGTAGGTTTTTGAGGAAGCTCCATAGAGTTCACCAAAATTGTTATATAAGTTTGCATTCTCACCCACAGTGTAGAAGTGGTCCCTCTACACCACAACCTCACCAGTGCTTATCATTATTTATTTTTTTTAATTTTAGCCGTTCTGACTGGGGTTAAATGGTATCTCATTGTGATTTTGATTTGCATTTCCCTTACAATAAGAGATGTCAGGCATGTTTTCGTATGCTTTTGGGTCATTCATAAGTGGTCTTCAGAGAATTGTCTGTTCAGCTCCTTTCCACCTTTTAATTGGATTGATTTTGTTGTTGTCATGGGTAAACTGCTTGAATTTGCTATATATTCTGGTTATCACTCCCTTATCTGGGGTATAGTTTTAAAATATATTCTCCCATGCTGATGGTTGTCTTCTCACTCTACCTATTGTTTCTTTTGATGCATAGAAGCTTCTCAGCCTAATATCGTCACATTTGTCTATTTTGGGGACTATTGCCTGTGTTTTGGAGGTCTTATTTAGGAAGTTTCTGCCCACTCCAAGGTCCCCAAAAGTTTTCCCTGTGTTTTCCACTGGTGTTTTTATCATGTGAGATTTTATGTTTAGATCTTCAATCTATTTTGAGTTAATTTTTGTTAGTGATGAGAGGTAAGGATCCAGTTTCATTCTTCTGCAGGTGGATATCCACTTCTCCCAGCACCATTTGCTGAGAAGATTTTTTTCCCACTAGATTATTTTGTGAATATTGATAAAGATGTGAAGCAATTAGAATTTTCATTCATAGATAGTAGAAGTAAAAAGTAGTACCAGGTCCAGGAAATGGTGTAATGGTTGTGTTGTGGACTCCCATGTAGTTGATCACTGTTCTGGTCCTGGACCTGGTGACTTAAAACTCATGACAAGCACATGTGCGTGAGGAGAATGGAGAAGAAGGGATTGCAATGTGGCCATCCCCCTGGGGGTGGGGGAGATTTCTGGCTTTCTCTCTGTCTCCGTGTTGAGCACAGACACCCTATAGCTAAAATCTCTCTCTCGGGACCAGTAGTTAGCGTAATGGCTATGGAGCGTAATGACTCCCATGTAGTCGACTGCAGTTCGAGTCCTGGAACTGGTGGCTTAAAATCACGCCAGGCGCATGTGCACTCATGCTCAAGATCCTGAGAGGAGAATGGAGGAGAAGGGATTGCGGCATGGCCATCTCCCCTGGGGGGTGATTTCTCGCTTTCTGTTTCTCTCTGTCTTTCTGGCGAGCACACATGCCCTATAGCAAAAAGCTCTGGGGAGGCGGGGGGGGGGGGGGAACTCTCTCTCTTAAAAAAAAAAAAAAAAAAAAAAAAAAAAAAAAAAAGAGTAGTAGCAATTTTGAAAACTCTTTGACAGTTCCTTGTAAAATTCCACAAAATCTTCACCTTCCTATGACCTAACTAACAACTCCATTTCCTATTTATTTCTCTAAGAGAAATGAAAATATATATCCACATATACACTATGACAAGACCAATTCTAGGGTACAGCAGTAATACTGGGTTGTTGGAAAAGTCATGATACATTTAAAATATGCCATGACTTTTCCAACAACGCACGCTGAGACAGTAGGGGAAGGTGTTCCTGGCTGCCTGAGGCTGGGGGTAGGTTTGTGGCATGAAGACCATGCTGGGGGTTTATTTCCTCCCTTTTCTCCTTCTCTTATAGAAGAGATAAATAAATACAGTTTATAAAAAAAAAAAAAAAAAAAAAAAAAGATGAGTACTACAGTATTTTCAGCAACTTATTTTTTATGAACTCCAAACTGGAATTATCCCAGTTGTCTATCAATAGGAAAATGATTTAAAATTTAAAATTTTTGTGGTATATATTTATACAATGCAATACTACTCAGTAATTGAAATTAGCATCAATATATGTAACTAAGTAGATGAATTCCCCCAAATATTACATAGAACAACAGAAGTCTTATTTAAAAGAATGCATCCACATGATCTGAGTTACATTAATTACAAGAGAGAACAAAATAAATAAAAAATACTTTCTGATTCTTGGCATATGATCATTGACTGAAAAGAGGTATGAGGAAGTTTTCTGGGGTGATGAAAAAGTTTTAAATCCTTTTGAGTGCAATTTTAGTTGCATAAGTATATATATTTGCCAAAGAATACTAAACTGCAGAGGAATAAAAGTGCATTTATCTATGTGTAAATGATACCTTATAAAAATAAAAATATAATTAAAAATAAAAAGACCCTTCCACTAGCTCAGTTATAAGGTAGCAGTTAGTGAGGACACTGTTAACAAAAGCTAAAAAGATGCCAGTTCATATCCAATAGATGAACATTTTATAAAATTATTCCTTTGAAAGTTGACATAGCCACAGAGGAAAAACGACTTAGTGGCAGAATATTAGATCTGTGCTGTTTGTAATGTGACACTTGTAGCAAGGTTTTACAAGGAAGAGATGAGCTTGGAGAAAGATTAACTGGCTTAGGAGAAGTGAATTCAAATCTGCAGAATTCAAAAACCTGGGTTCTACAGGCCTAGAAAACCATCTGCTTTTAGAGCCCAAGCAGGAAAGCCTACTAACTTCTTTCAGTTGAACAAGGACTTATCCATAATCAGTGAGGGACTGAAGAGAAGGGAGGACACAGTGACAGGGTTCAGATCATGTGGCCTCAAATTAGCTTTCACTGATCCCAGGCGAAGAGAGAGAAAGGTAAGGAGCAAGACCCAAAATAAGTGAGTCATGCTGAGTAATTAAATCTATTGATCACAAAAAAAAAAATTGAGTATGATTATAAACATGAGGTACTGACTGAGGTGATTATATTAACTTGTGCAAGGATTTTTATACAGATAAACTACAAGTCTGGCTTGAAAATACCCCAGACTTTCGCTAGGAAATTGTGGCTTATATGTACTTCTCAAGGAAGGTGCTCTCCCTAACATCCATTTCAAATGAACCATGGACCACAGGGGGAAAACACGGTCAAAAGATTAGTTTCCAGAAAGCTGTCAGAGTCTACTCAAGTAACGTTTTCTACTACCACAGCAGGGAACCTCTACAAAGTCAGCCCTGCATAGCTTCATCATGACTGTGGGCTCAACCATCGTTCCCGTTCCTAACAAAACTTCAGTGCAGTTTGCAGAAATTCTATACCTGCTCCACAAAGGGCAGATCCCTTGTCTTGTCCAGTGATACTCAGAACAGGATGTCATACCTGCGAAGAAAATCATACTACCCCACAAATCTCTCCTGATTTTTGAGCTATTAATATTACCCAGTGAAGGAGTAGTAGGTAATAAGGTTTGTGAGTCAGGACATGCAGGATTTTGTGGGCTACATAAATGAGTTTAATCCTTAACTTAATAATGGTTAGTAGGAGCCTGCAGACGGCGTAATGGTTATGGTGCCAGACTCCCACGTAGTCGACTGCAATTCAAGTCCCGGACCCAGTGGCTTAAAACTCACGCCTGTACTGTGGATGCGTGCCTAAAATCCTGAGAGGAGAATGGAGGAGAAGGGATTGTGGCATGGCCATCCCCCTGGAGGTGGTGGTGGGGGGTGATTTCTCACTTTCTGTCTCTCTGGCAAGTACACGTGCCCTATAGCAAAAATATGTCTTTAAAAAAATGGTGAGTAGCCTTTGCAAGGCTTTATCTTACATGGGGTGTGATCTGATACATACTAAGAATACCTCTGTTGTTGCAATGTGTTGAGTGGATTTGGTGGATCAGAGTGCATAATAAACAGTAAATTAGGTTTTACAGCAAACAAGGTGAGAGATGGTGGTATCTTGTACTCTACTTGCACCAAAGGATGTTTAGAAGAGTGGCTCTATATGGGAAACGTTAAAGGTAATGCTAATTGAGCTTGGTAATGTTTTGGAAATAGCTGATAGAGGGTATGGCAAGAGGGTCTTTCTGGGTGTTTGACATACAGCATTTATTTGGATGGTGTTGTTATTTGGTCAGTAAACAATTAGAAAATGACTAGGTATTAGGGAATAGTTTGAAATTGGGCCAGGTTGACATGACATGTTTGAAGTCATTTAGAGACATCTAATGTCTTGAATTAGGAAGAGATGTCTACCTAGAACACTTTATTTAGGAACAATTGCTATATAAATAGTGACTGAAGCTCTGGAATTAAATTAGATAGCCTGGTAAGAGAGGAGAGAATAAAAACAGAATGAAGTCCAGGTAAATGGAAGAAGCAGTCCCATGAAGTCATTGTCTAATGCCAGTTCTCCAGCACTTAGATTAAGTCCACACATATATCATGTTACAGAACTCTGAAAAACTGTGATAACAGTGTTAGGAACACGAGTTCTCAAGATAAAATATTATTTTGTATTGTTACTGAAGGGCTGTCTTCTTTTGGCTTATTAGATAACCTTTGGGGACTTTTGTGCTCTCACTGGGAAAATGAGGAAACAATTGAATCCAGGAACACTGTGGAGAATTCTTTATTTTTTTTGTAAAGAATTATTTATTTTAAATTTGTATTTATTCATTCATTTATTTAAATTTGACCAGAGAAAGACACACAGAGAGCAGAGAGAAAGAGAGAAAGCAAGCCACCATGTCTAAGACTCGAACTGTGGTCAACCATGTGGGAGTGTCCAGTGCCTTAACCACCACGCCACCTGCTGGTCCCCATTGTGGAGAATTCTATTTCTATTTCTTTTTCTTCTCCTTTTTCTTTTCTTTCTTTTCTTTTCTTTCTTTTTTTCTTTTTTTTTTTTTTTTTTTTTTTTTTTTTTTTTGACATGCATGTGCAAGAGAAAAAGAGAGAGACTCTCCCAATGGGGCCTGGCCACATTACAATCTTTTCCTTTTTTTCCTCTATTGCTTCATTACTTCACAATCCTGAGAAAGTGTACATGTCTCAGGAGCTGGGGTTCCAACTACAGTAGGCCACGTGGGATCCAGTTCCCTCTGCATAGAACTTAACTGCTGCTGTACAGAGCTGGCCCAAGGATTATATTCTTTAAAAATTGTTGGTAAGATATTTTATCTATAAGTTTTTGTTTTTTAACAAACTTTGGTATTATGAAATTTGTGATCTTAAAAATTAAAAAAATACTGAGTTTAAAAATTTTAAATATTAAATCTATTTTTTTAATTGCCAGAGGGTACATGCTTTGGCCAGAAAAAGGGACAATGGGGGAAAGTACCCTGAAGGCACATGGTCATACTGCAATCCCGCCTGCTCTATTTCTCCATCCTGTTAGCATGTCAGGCATACATGCCTAACTGCCCAGCATGTGTTCGAAGCCACGGGGGCTAGGATTCAAACTGTGGACAACCATGGGATCTAGATCTCTTTAACCACTAGGCTACAGGACCAGCCAAACTATATTTTTTTAAATTAGTGTACTAATTTTTACAAGCCAGAATTATTGCAAATCTTTAAAAATGAGACTTCACATTCATTGTTTATAATCACCATAGATTAAAAGGATGTGTTACAATTTTGCTGAAGGAAAAGTTACTATCTTTCTATAAGAGTTATATATATATGTGTGTATATATATATATATATGAAAATATACACACACACAAAACTTATTATTTTGTTACTGCATAATAGGACAACTTTAAGCTGACTTTTGTTTTAGTAGTTACCAATGTCATTTTCCTGTCACACTGTTTACAGGTTAAAAGGAAAACAGCTACTCTTGGTCACAGTTACTCATGTTATTTATACATTTAATCATTCTCTATCTTCCCCCTTCTTGAAAAATGGAGATTAAAATGTTGCCTAGGGGAGGGAACCAGCAGTTAGCGTAATGGCTATGTCGCTGGACTCCCACGTAGTCGACCGCAGTTCGCGTCCCGGACCCGGACCCGGTGGCTTAAAATTCACGCTGGACGCGTGTGCGTGCGTGCCCAAGATCCCGAGAGGACAATGGAGAAGGGATTGCGGCGTGACCATCCCCCCTGGGGGGTGATTTCTCGCTTTCTGTCTCTATGTCTCTCTGTCTGTCTGGCGAGAGCATGCGCCCTATAGCGAAAACCTCTCCAAAAAAAAAAAAAAAAATGTTGCCTAGGGAAGGACTTAGACACTAAATACTCAAAAAAGAAATAAAAAAAAGTTTCCTTTTAATGTCTGTATTCTGTTGTGATGTTAGCAAATAAACTCTTTGAAGATAGAAAATGTCTTTTATTTTATTACAAAGTTTTAATCTCTAAAGAGATCTTTTGTTCTTCAAAGTCCTCTATATCAGTTGATATTTAATAAAGACTGCCGATTAAAATCAGGAAAGAACATTTGAAAGCACAGTCTGCTAGACACTGGGTCACTTTATTTTCTATTAAATATTTATGCTCTATCTACATAGTTCTAATGTATAAAATTCAATTTAGCAGAATTTCCCTGAGGTGGCCTGTGGGATGGAGAGAAGGGAGAATGTCAGACTAGAAATGAGCTTAAGAAAATAGGGTGCTATCTATCCATCAATGGAGAGCACTATATTTGAAAGTAGCAATCGCTGTGTTACCTCCGAGCAGAGTCCAGGAAAGAGCAGCTACTAAGGGCAAAACTTCAAGTAACCTGTGAAGTCCACAGGCATTGATCAGTCTTGTCAAATAAGCAGTCACAGTCATACTTTGTGAACCACTTGAGATAAAGAAGCAAGGCCATGTGGCTAGCCTCTTCACAAAGAACTGCTGGCTGTACAAAGCAAAAGCTTCAAGCAAATCCTTGTGCTTAGTTCCGAATTGTGTTGTATGAACTTCACTTTGAAATATCTAAGGATTTCCTCACTCATTCTGCAACACTGCAGGCTGCTAAGAGCATGCATTACATTTTATTTGTTTTCCCCCATCAGGAAAACAGTTCTGTGTGAATTTCATCTTGTCAGAGAATGAATAGTCACTAAATGAGTGGTATTTAGGATACTTTGGGGATGCTATATTACTCGTTTCAGCTCTCGTAGTGGACATGTGTTCACAAATACTTGTCAGTTAATCTGTTCTCAATTATTTACCAAAATAAGGAATATTGTATTTATTTCTTTTTCACATTCTTACAGAAAAGGAAGCCAATGGAAAGAATAGTTCTAATTTTTAACCTAGTTTCCATATTCTTTTTTTAATGGTCAGAGGATGTATGCTGTCACCAAAGAGAGAGAAGAAAGAGCAGGAATGGGGCATGGTCATGCTGCAGTCCTTCCTCCCTCATATCTCCATCTTGTCAGTGTTTGAGCATGCGTACATGCACATGCGCGCGCGCACACACACACACACACACACACACCCCTAGTATGTCTTTGAAGCAACTGGGTTGGAACTGGAATTGTGGTTAGCCATGCAGGATCCAGCTCTCTGTGCACAGTGCTTAACCACTGTGCAACAGGGTCAGCCTTACCTGGTCTTAATAATTTAATAATTTCTTTCTTTGTTCAGTTTAGATTTGATAGCTTTTGCCTTAAGAATTTTAATGTGGGGACCAGCAGTTAGTGTAATGGCTATGCCACTGGACTACCACGTAGTCGACCACAGTTCACATCCTGGTCCCAGTGGCTTAAAACTCACGCCAGGTGTGTGTACGTGCGTGCCCAAGATCCTGAGAGGAGAACGGAGGAGAAGGGATTGCGGCGTGGCCATCCCCCCTGGGGGGTGATTTCTCGATTTCTGTCTCTCTGTCTCTCTGTCTCTCTCTGGTGAGCACACGTGCCCTATAGTGAAACCCCCCCCCCCCAAAAAAAAGAATTTTAATGTGCATACTGGAAAGTTTTTTTTTTTTTTTTTTTTTTTTGTTTGTTTGTTTTTTGGCAGAGGTTTGGTTTTTTTTTTTTTTTTTGCTATAGGGTGCATGTGTTTGCCAGAGAGACAGAGAGAGACAGAGAGACAGAAAGCGAGAAATCACCCCCCCAGGGGGGATGGCCACGCCGCAATCCCTTCTCCTCCGTTCTCCTCTCGGGATCTTGGGCACGCACACACACGCGCCCAGCGTGAGTTTAAACCACCGGGTCCGGGACGCGAACCGCGGTTGACTACATGTGAGTCCAGCGACACAGCCATTATGCTAACTGCTGGTCCCAATACTGGAAAGATTTTCATCTTAGCCTTTGCTTGAGATTTGTATTGTCTGTTTCATTTTCTTTCCTTTCAGATTTTCAATTTTGATTAAAATGCATTTGGCAGGGCCAGGAGGTGGCATGATGATTAGAAATTAGTTTCCCACATAGCCAATAGCAGTCTGAGTCTTGGACCTGGCAGCTTGCCTTCTCACTTTCTCTCTCTGTCTCTGGTCAGCACATGTGCCCTATGGCAAATTAAAAAATAATAATAATAAATAAAATTGAGTAAATCTTTCAAAATAAAAAAAATGGAGGAAAAGGGATTGTGGCATGGCCATCCTTCTGGGGAGTGATTTCTCACTTTCTGTCTCTGTCTCTCTCTGTCTTTCTGGTGAGTGCACGCACCCTATAGCAAAAAAAAAAAAAAAAAATGGAAAAGAAAAAAATGCATTTGTTTGTTGAATTGAAACATCCTTTTTGCCTTGCTCTTTTTGTGTGTGTGTGTGGTGTACTGTGGTCCTGTTAATATAGATGATCAAGAGCTATCAGGATATTTATTCTTACTTCATCTTCTTGGTGCCATTGGCATATGAAGGGACTAGATTTGATTGATAAGACAGAAGCCAGCTTCGCACTGCTTTGCTTTCCATTCCCTGCTCCCTGTCACCACAGGAGACTCCTCCAGCGCTCCTCAAGGCTGGCTGAACCCAGCTGGCTGCACTGAGCTTTCACAGTGGCTTGGCCACTGGGGACAATATGGCTCATTTACTTGCATCTGACTTTTTGGCCCAAAAACCCCCCCAAAATCTCATAAACAGCATTTATAAAAGATTCAAGTTTTTAGGGTGTCACGTTTTGTGACAACCTTCTTGGAAAAGACATCATGTTTTTCCCTTAGTCCAACTCATTGCATTGACAGCATTTCTTTTTTGGAAAGAATACCTCTGGAATTTATTTGAAAAAAAAATTAATTGCAGGAAAACACACAAAAACAAACAAACAAAACTCCCACATGATACAAATAGGTGTGGAGATGGAGCTAAATCACAAATGACTGAGACAAATTCAACGTTTAGCTCCCAAATCTAATTTTCTAAAGTAAGAATTGTATGGTCTATGGGTGCTTAGTGAATTAGATTCCAGTCCCATTGAAGCCATTTTTCAAAATAAGTAAATAAATAAATCAACCTACCCACTGCTTCAAATTCTGGCTTCAGGTTGGCAATAGGACTTTGTGTTAGTAGAAGGATCTTGAAGCTTAAATACGAGAAAATATTTCCCTAAAATTGATCATGACTATAATACCAATTAGCACTACACAATCAACTAGCTTACAGATCTTACTCTAATCAAAGATGCCCCTTTCTTATTAAAGGATTAGGAAAGGAAGAATAGGAAGAAAGTAGCGAAGTGATTTTATTAAAAACTCTCCTACAATATTTCTCATTTAAAAGTCTCAATATTGGGACCAGCAGTTAGCATAATGGCTATGTCACTGGATTCCCATGTAGTCGACCGCGGTTCGAGTCCCGGACCAGGCGGCTTAAACTCACGCCGGGCGCGTGTGCGTGCGTGCCCAAGATCCCGAGAGGAGAATGGAGGAGAAGGGATTGCGGCGTGGCCATCCCCCCTGGGGGGTGATTTCCTGCTTTCTATCTCTCTGTCTGTCTGGCGAGTGCACACGCCCTATAGCAAAAAAAAAACCTCTCCAAAAAAAAAAAAAAAAAGGAAAAGTCTCAATATTGGTCCAACAGGTGATATAGTGGTTAAGGCACTGAACTCCCACATGGCTGACCATGTTTTGAGTCCCAGACCCGGTTTGTTGAAAATCACGCTAGGCACGTGTGCATGTATTCCCCAAATCCCACGAGATGAATAGAAGAAAAAGGATTGCAGCATGGCCATCCCCTGTAGAGGGTGATTTCTTACTTTCTATCTCTGTCTTTCTAGCAAGCACACATGCCCTATAGCCAAAAAACAAACAAGCAACAACAACAACAACAACAAAAACCTCAAGTAAATGAATAAAATTAAAGTCTCAAGATGGCATGTGTGCTTCGAAAATGTATACCATCTCCCCACAAAAATGTATAAAAAATGCATGTAAATAAGAAATGATAAAATAGAAAAATATATGAATAAATAACTAAAAGCTCCAAGATATACACATTAAGACATAAGGTAAGCCAACAGATGGTGTGGAGGTTAAGGCAGTTGGATCCTACTTGGCCGACTATGCAATTTGAGACCCAGACCCAGCAGTTTAAAAAACACTCAGGTACATATCTATGCATGCCTACAATCCTGAGAGGATAATAGAGAAGAAGGAATTGCAGCATGCCCATGCCTCTGGAAAGTGATCTCTCTCTCTCTGCCTCTCTTTTTCTCTCTCTGGTGAGCCCATGTGCTTTATAGCAAACCAAAAAAAGTAGCTAATGACAAAGATCAGCACTGAATCAGTAGCAACTAAATATAGACATGGCCATGGCAGAGTCAAGAGACTAAACCAGAGCTAAACAACAGGGTTCAAGCTGAGGGTAGAAAGTCCAGTTGGAAAATCAGTAACCAGAAAGGCAAATGGGTAGCAGAAGTTGATGCCCTCCAAAAGGAAGGCCAGACAGTCCAATCAGAATGTAACTGGTCTTTCTCTGTCCCAGAGCTACTATATAAACACTGGCTGTGGGACTTAAAGACAGAGAACTAAGATTTTTGAGACCTGAATTAATTATGCTAACGAACTTTATAGCCACAAATTCTTGATAATTTCTCTACCTGAGTATCTGTATGTCTATGTGACTTAATGATGCTTTTAAAAAAAGATACTTGTCTCTTTTCCACATCCAACAACTAGAATAAATAATAGCAATGTCCTTTCTATCATGTTTATGACTATATGTCTAGTTGGCAGCATAAAACTGGCATAAATCAGTTGCTTTATAAATATTTGGTAAATGGATCAATTAACGTACTTTCAGATTTTTTTGCTTCATTCTTAAAATGATACATTTTGTCTCCTACCTCTTTTTCAGTTCAATCTCTTTATTATATATGAAAACTGAGCATTTCTACTATAGATAGATTAACAGTGTTCAGAAACAACAGTGGTTATTGCCAAATACCACTTCTCTGTTGGAAGCACATCCAAAATTCTGGGAGCTTATAAAGTTGAAAAAGTGACATATGGTGTGATTGCATTAAATGAGAAGTGCAAATTCACATCCTATCTTTTATAAACATGAGCCAACAATATTTTGAAAAGAAACATGTACAATATAAAACATTAACACACACTATTAACAGTATTTATAAGTTGGTAATTATTTCTAAGAATTTCTGCATATCATGAAGACAATACCAGTGTCTTTAGCTTATTTAATCTCTGTACTCTCTCGAGGATTATATATTTTGACAAACCTGTTTTATAATGAGCAAACAATAAATACTACAAATATAGAATTGGATTTGCATATTATAAATATGGTTCTATAGTATCAGACTGCAGCATTAACTATTAGCATTCTGTATTAGTAGAGGGCTCTTTCTATAGATATTCTTTGGTAGTTGACTATCACTTATATACCAGGGCACATGACAGAACCTGATAAAACAAAAATCAAACCTAGTTCAGTTGCACATTACAAAGAAGTTAAAACATGTGGCACAAAACCTGGTAGAGAAATCAATGTATCTTGAACAAAGCTAAATGGATACTTACAGGGACAGAGAGAGAGCATTTCCATGGACAGTTCTGCTGTTCAACTAAGGAAAGTTTGGTTGGAACACACTCATTTACTATAAAATACACCACTACTTTTGGAGTTTGGTGGAGAACAATAAATACTCTATTTTCTTAATAACTACAAAAATCTTGGAGAGGTAAACCTAGGCATTACACAAATGGAGATCAAAATACCATCTTGATCATTGGTAAGATTGTTTGGGAAGCTCTACTTAGATCTGTGGCAGCAAAAGCTTTCTTAATTCTATACTCCAGAACTAAATGTATCTTCCTTGTCACAGGCCATATGGAAAAACTACAGGACATTTGCAAAAGGGAACTCTAATACTTTTGGAGTTAGAACTTAATGTATAAGTTTTAGAGAAACAAATTCAATTCTTTTTTTTTGAGAGCTTTTTTTTTTTTTTTTTTTTTTTTTTTTTTGCTGTAGGGCGTGTGCGCTCGCCAGACAGAGAGAGACATAGAGACAGAAAGCGAGAAATCACCCCCCGGGGGGATGGTCATGCCGCAATCCCCTCTCCTCCATTCTCCTCTCGGGATCTTGGGCATGCACGCACATGCGCCCGGTGTGAGTTTTAAGCCACCGGGTCTGGGACACGAACTGCAGTCGACTACCTGGGAGTCCAGCAACATAGCTATTACGCTAACTGCTGGTCCCGACAAATTCAACTCTTAATAGTGCTGCTTTTTTCTTTTTTTAATTGACCATAGTGTATTGTGTGTATGAGTGTGAGAGAGTGGAAAGAGAGAGAGAGAGAGAGAGAGAGAGAGAGAGAATAAAGAAAGTGAGAAAGCACCTCTTCATGGAGTATCATCATACCACAATTCCTTCTCCATTTTTCCCTCCTCTCAGGATTTTGGTCATGCATGCATACACTCCTGGTATGTTTGTCAAGCTGCCAGGTCCAGGACTTGAACTGTGTGGTCACCCATGTGGGATCCAGCCACCTTAACCATCATACCAACCAGCTGGCCCCATATGGATGCTTCTGATCACATAGTTTACACACAAACTCTGTGCTTAAATTGTGATTTAAACCCTCTCACTCAAAAAGTTGATTGTGAACCAGAAGGAAACATTGGGTACTCTGGATAGGAACTGGTAGAAGTAAACAGTTTTGTTATAACCACCTAAAAGTTTATTTCTTGAAAACTAGTACTACTGTATTTCCAATTCTGTAATACCACTACTTACATTTTCTTACCTCCTGTTTTTCACTCATCATTCCTTCCTTTAAGCTAAAGATTCTCACAACAGTGATCCCTAGAAGACTGCCATCATGTAACTTTGAAAACTACAATTTAAGGGACCAGCAGTTGGCATAATGGCTATGTTGTTGGACTCCCTTGTAGTCAACTGCAGGTCGTGTCCCAGACCTGGTGGCTTAAACTCACGCCAAGTGTGTGTGCATGCATGCCCAAGATCTCGAGAAGAATGGAGGAGAAGGGATTGCAGTGTGGCCATCCCTGCTGGGGGGGTGATTTCTTGATTTTTGTCTCTCTGTCTCTGTCTTTCTGGCGAGCGCATGTGCCCTATAGCAAAAACCTCTCCAAAAACAAAACAAAACAACAAAAAAAAAAAACTTCTGCAAATTGAAAATTCTGTTTTGAGCTCAGTGTCCTCTTATGTTCTACAATGATTCTGATCTGCACCTGATTGAGATTATGTCTGTTCAGGCTTTTATGGCACTCAGTCTCTTGTCTCTCTTCTTATTTCTCTAGCTACCTGTTTATTGTTTTGTTTGCACTTACATGTTTTTTAAATAATAGAATAGATGGGTGAATGGATGCATTAATTTTGGACTAAAAATAATAATACAGTGCTACGTTGTAACTAAGAAAATGACATAACTAGATTTATTTGTGTTATGGGTATTTCCCCAACTCTATTTTTCATACTCCAATTTCCCTCATACTTCTTGAACAAATTATTATTTCAAAAAATTCCCTTGGTCAAGAATCTCAGGAGTATTTATTTTCTAATCAGCAATAAAACTACATTACCTAAGATTAAAGGACTTTAAATTTTCATCAGCCCAACCTCACTATTTCAAGACAGATGCTGTAAGATCATCATCAACCATTCTTCAGAGGCCAAGATTTCCTATTTCTGTGATTTTGCGATTACAGTTCACTTTACTTTGAGTATAGTTAGCAGTTAGTTTATGTGCTTAAAAATGCTTTCATAAAATTACCTTTAAATTCATTAATATTTTTGGAAAAAAATTTTGCTTACTATCTGATAGCTTTGTTTTCTAGGAATTAAAAAGTCATTTTATTCTGGAAATTTTTAGATTATAGTAATTCTTACTAATTCTCTGTGATACAAGTTTAGTGGTTGTTTTTTTCATAATGATAATTATATGGAATTTACTCGCCAATGTTATAGAATTCTATAACTTTAAAAAAAATTGTGTTTCTGAATTTTCTGGTTCCTTCTGTTTTTAGGTAAAGGAAAACCAATGTATGTCAGGTTTAGTAAGTTATAAACAAAGTATTTTTTGATGGAAATAAAAATGTTTAGATGGCAAATATATAAATTATGGAAGCGAGCCAGCTTATAGCCTAGTAGTTAAGGAGGCCAGATCCCACATGGCTGACTCTGGTTTGAATCCCTGCCCCAGAGGCTTGAAAAACATGCTGTGCACATGTGAGTGCATTCCTAAAATCCTGACAGGATGGGAAAATGGAGAAGGGATTGGGACATGCCCATGAGGAGTGTCCATGGGAGGGTGCTTTCTCCTTGTTCCTATCTTTAGTTCTCTGTGGTGCGTGCAGGTACCCTCTGGCAATTAATTTTTAAAAAATCACATACAGCATCTTTTAGTTTTCAGTGTGATATGCAGAAACTAATTTATAAAACTAAATAGAAAAATGTTCATGTTCTTCATGAAATTCTTTCTTTTAAAATGACATGTTTTTATTATGCCAATGTTACTATTGTCAGTTACCCTGAAAATATTGAAAACTCTTTTATAGAAAGTGTATTGTTATCTGTCCTTGGAAGAAGACTTGAAAACATCTTGAGGTTTTGGTAACCTCAAACTGGAGAAAATTTCAAGCTGTTTTTACATATTATTATATTCTTTCTTTTTGTGGAGTAAGCTATGAGAATAGATTATCAGGAAATTTCTAAAAACCTTCAAAAAGCAAATTGAGTTTTATATTAATTTTTAGTACTGTGGGATTTGTCATAGTTAGAAACTTCATAGATAATTTTATATAAACTTTTTGTTTCACAATAGTTTTAGACTTACAGAAAAATTGCTTAGATAGTACATAGACATCTCATATGTCCCATACACAATTGCCTCTCTAAATAACATCTCACATTAGTGTGATATGTCTATGGAATTAAAGAAACAAGAAAGGAGTATTTTGAGGAGTATTGAAGTACTTTGTTCCAAGGAGATCAGGGGCTTCAAAAAGTTTGTGGAAAAATGAATTTTAAAGTATGAGTTTATTTTGGTGTAAAAAATTTTGAAATCCATGCATAATTTGGGACCAGCAGATGGCATAATGGTTACATCGCTGGACTCCCAGGTGGTTGACCGCAGTTCAAGTCCCAGACCTGGCAGCTTCAAACACACACTGGGTGCATGTGTGTGCTCCAAATCCTCAGAGATGAATGGCATGGCCATTGGGGATTGGGTGATTTCTTGCTTTCTGTCTCTCAAGTGAGCATGCACACCCTCTAGCAAAAGTCTCTCAAAAAAAAAAAATCCATACATTATTCATTCATAATATGCTTTTGCTATGCATATTCCCTGAATTGTGATCCTCAAGTTATTACATACTTATTAAGCTTATTTACTTAGTTTTATGAAAGAGAGACATGGGGAAAGAGAGACACATACAAAGAGACAGGCATCCCCAACAGTGTGATCTACCCCGAGTCTCAGCTGACCCGGATCCTGGGCATGTATGCAGCCCTGGAGTCCTCAGGGAGGTCCTGGGACATAAACCTGGACCTTTCCTTTGTGGGTCTAGTTGCGTTATCATTGTGCCCTTAATATCTTTCTTATGATTAGAACAAGGTTATAAGTCTGAGGAAGATCACAGAGGTAAATGCTTTGAAGTTACAGAGTTTCTTTGTAGCTAAAATTCATGGGAAATATATATTATTTAAAAAAAAAAAAACTATGTAACTATGGATGGATTTTAAAACTCTGCACCAAAATTAATTCATACTTTAATTTCACTCTTGCACAAACTCTCTGAAGTTCTCTCATATTTTTTATCACATCATTTCAACAATACACACTATCAAGATGACGAACCACTGTTACTATTGGCCTTGATTACCCAGTTGAGGTAGCGTTGGTCAGGTTTTTCTACCTTAAAGTTACTTATCCACCAACCCTGCCTTTCCATCTGTACTCTTTGGAATAAAATGTCTATGCATAGCCCCATACTTAAAAAGTAGGAATTAAGGACCAGCAGATGGCATAGTAGTTAAGGTGCTGGATTTCCATGTGACTGACTGTGATTCAAGTCCCAGACCCCGGGGCTTAAAACTCATGCCAGGTGTGTGTACTTGTGTGCCCAAAATCCAGAGAAGACTATGAGGAGAAGGGATTGTGGCACAACCATCCCTGGGGGGGGGGGGGTTCTTTCTCATTTTCTGTCTCTGTCTCTCCAGCGAGTGCATGCACCCTATAGCAAAAATCTATTTTTATAAAAAGTAGGAATGATGCTTTATGTACTTAAAGACAGACATAAATCATTTAAAATTTTTTTTGCATGGCAAATTTGACCATCTTCTCTGTTTAATAATTTATACGTTTATTTCAGTATGAATTTATGGCTACTTATTTTGTGCATTGGATTAGGATACAAGGATATCTTATTTTGTAGCTAAAGATGTTTCACCTTAGGCTTTTAAGAACCATCAATTGGCTCCTATGTGCCTTTGATATACTCTTATTGTTAGTTTTTGTTTTATGTTTTTGTTTTGTTTCATTTTGAATCACTTCCTTGCTCTCCAGCATACCCCAGATTCCCCTTGGATATTTCCTGCCCATGTCCTTGCTCCTTTACCGTTCTAAAATCTTAGGAACCTTAAGAGTTATGCTCAGTCTACTCTGCCAATTCTCCATAAATGGAATGACAAAGCGTGGGTGACAGCACATCTGTTTACAGCATGGTTTACTGAATATTTTAGGACTACTGTTGAGGTCTACTGCTCAGAAAGATTACTTCCAAAATATCACTGTTCCTTGACAACACACCTGGTCTGGTCACCAGCAGCTCTTATGGAGACCTACAAGGAGATGAATTTTGTTTTCATGCCTGCTAACACACTATGCAATCTGTAGCTCATCTATCAAGGAGTCATTTCTACTTTTAAGTTTTATTATTTATGAAACACATTTAGTAAGACTATAGCTGCCTTGGATAGTGACTCCCCTGATAGATCTGGAAAAAATAAATGGAAAACCTTTTGAAAGGATTTACTGTTCTAGATGTCATGAAGCACATTCATGGGAAGTCAAAATATCATTATCTGAAATTTGGAAGAAGTCAATTCTAGTCCTTGTGGACAACGTTGAGAAAGTCAAGGATTCAGTGGAGGAAGTAACTGTACGTATGAGGAAAAAGTAAGAGAACTAGTAGAGTTTACGGCACTGGTTGCCACCCGGCTGGCTACAGAGTTCCAGACCCAGATGCTTGAAAGACACAGTGAACCTGTGGGCATGTATGCCCAAAATCCTAAGTGGAGAATGGCGGAGAAGGGACTGTGGTGTAGCCATCCCTCCTGGGGGTGATTTTTCACTTTGTCTCTCTCTGGTGAACATATGCACCCTGTAGCAAAAATACTGGGTTGACTGAAAAGTCATGACATGTTTTTCTATGCAAAACGGTATCATGACATTTTCAATGACCCAATCACATAAGAGAACTAAAAAGCAGAGCCTGACGATGTGACGAAATTGCTGCAATCCCATAATACTACTTGAATGGATGAGGAGTTGCTTCTTACGGTTGAAGAAAGAAACATGTTTCTTCAGTTGGACTCTCCTCCTTGTGAAGAGGCTGCGAATGCTGTTGAAATGACAGTGAAGGATTTCCAGAAGCAGGGAGGGTATGAGAGGATTGACCTCAATTTTGAAAGGGGTTCTCCTGTGGATAAAATGCTGTCAAAGAAAATGGTATGCAACAGAGAAATATTTTTTAAAACCGAGTCAATAGAAGTAGCAAATATTATTGTTTTGTGTTTAGAAATTGCCACAGCCAGGCCAGCAGGTGGAATGGTGGCTAAAGCACTGAACTCTCACATGGCCAACTGTGGTTTGAGCCCTGGACCTGGTGGCTTGAAAATTACTCCAGGCACATGTATGTGCATGCCCAAAATCCCAAGAGGAGAATGGAGATAAAGAGACTGTGGTGTGGCCATCATCCCTGGGGAGTGGTTTCTCACTTTCCCTCTGTCTTCTCCAGTGAGTACACGTGCCCTATCGGGGAAAAATACCACAACCAACAGACTTCAGCAACATCACCCTGATCAGTCAGCAGCCATCAACATCAAGGAAAGACCATCTGCAAGCCAAAAGATTAAGGCTCACTAAAGGCTCAGATGATTGTTAACAATTTTAGCAATAATTTTTTTTTAATTTAGGCATGTGCTTTTTTTTTCTTTTTCTTTTTCTTTTTGGAGAGATTTTCGCTATAGTGCGTGTGCACTCACCAGACAGACAGAGACATAGAGACAGAAAACAAGAAATCACCCCCCAGGGGGGATGGTCATGCCACAATCCCTTCTCCTCCATTCTCCTCTTGGGATCTTGGGCACACACGCACACGCGCCCAGCGTGAGTTTTAAGCCACCGGGTCTGGGACGCGAACTGTGGTCGACTACGTGGGAGTCCAGCAACATAGCCATTACACTAACTGCTGGTTCCCGGCATGTGCTTTTTTTAGATATCCTACTATTACACACTTAATAGTGTAGTATGAACATAATTCTTACATGCACTGGGAAACGGAAGAATTTGTGTGATGTTTTATTTTGCTATTTGTTTCATTGCAGCGGTCTGGAGCCAAACCTGCAGTATTTCTGAGGTGTACTTGTGCAGTTGTGCATCACATAGAACAGGGAAACATTCTGAGAACTGCCTCAGGCAGTTTCATCCTTGTGTGAACATCCTGGAAGATACTCACATGAGCCTAGATTCCTGAGAAGCACACTCTACACCTAGACACCTGTAGGAGCATACCCTCCAACTAGGCTGTATGGGAGAGCCTGCTGCTCCTAGGTTAAAAACCTGTATAGCACATTGCTATATTGAATACTGGAAGCAATTGTGACACAATGCTATTTGTGTGTCTAAACATATGTAAACATTAAAAAGGTGCAGGTAAAATACAGTATACAGATTTTAAAAATGATACACATGCATAAGGCACTTATCAGTGGAGTCTTGCAGGAGTGGCCATTGCTCTGAATGAGTCAGGGAGTGAGTGGTGATTGGATGTGAAGGGCCTAGGGCCTTTCTGTCACTACTGTCGACTTTATAAACACTCTATACTTAAGCCCCGATAAATTTTAATTTTTTCTCTTGTCCATAATATATTAGCCATAGCTTGCTGTAATTTTTTTACTTTATAAACTTTTAGAATTCTTATTTTTTAAACCTTTACATTGAAAACTAAGAAACACACACAGTAGCTTAGGCCTACACAGGGTCATGATCATGAGTATCACTGTCTTCCACATCCACACCCTGTTCTACTAGAAGGACCGGGATGAACCAAACAGCATGAGATTAAATCAAGCACAAAAGACAATGATGCAATAAAATATGCAGTAAACACAAGACCTAAGAGGCTGCTGCAGGTGGAGCATGGTATAAGGTCATCAGGAAAGTCATGAGGTATTTTTCAGTTTTTCTATGTAAAAATGTGCCATATCTTTCCCAATAACCCAATATTTTATAATAAGTATGTATGTGTGTACACACACACATGTATATGTATATAGAAAGTGTTAAAAGAAAATCCTGAGGCAAGATTAAAAAAAAAAATTAAGGTTTTTTTTGCCATAGGGTGCATATGTTCACTGGAGAGAGACAGTGAGAGGAAAAGTGAGAATTCACCCCCCATAGACACCAGGGGGATGGCCATGCCACAATCCCCTCTCCTCTCGGAATTTTGGGCATGCATGCACACACACCCAATATGATTTTCAAGTCACCAGGTTCAGGTTTCAAACCGTGGTTGGCCATGTGTCAGCAGAGCATCTTAGGTACCACTTGCTGGCCTTAAGGCAAGATAAAATTTTAAAGAATTTGAGGAAGCAGTTTTCGAATTAGAGAACACCAAACCAGAAGAGTCAGTGTTCCAATGACAAAACATCAGAGGTACACAGGAATGGGAAATCACATGAGCAAACAAAGAAACCATTTAATGAGTTTGTAATTACAAAGTGGCTTTTCTTAGGGACTTTGTTGGAAAAACCCTGCTTGCATATTCCCTTTAGTCGGCTGTTTATGATTGGCTAGGATTAAAGTTTATTTCTGCCTGACACAAGCATTTATCAGAAATGACCCAAGTGTGGTTTTGCTTATGTTTGCAATTTAAGCTAGATTAAAGCTATTTTTAAGTTTGGTTTTGATTGCTCAGGAAATTTTCAGGCCCAGTCTCCATTATTTGATTTTGCTTTAACAAAGGAGTATACCCCAAAATAACAATGGAATGTATAGCATAGTAAATACATAAACTAGTCACAGGATCTAACATAGTCATTTATTATGCTTCTCAAGCATTTTGTACGTCACAGAATTGTACGTGCTATGCTTTTATTAGACTGACCTTGCACTAGACTCGCTTACACCCTGTCACTACATGAGTCATGGTTACACTATGACATTACAGTGGCCACAACGTCACTGAGCAATAGGAATTGTTCAGCTCCATTATGATCTTGTGAGATCACCACCATATATATTTGTGGCCATCATTATCTGGTGCATGACTATTTATGTTTAAGGGATGGTTAAGGCAGATCAGTTAATTTTGAATTAGAATGGATATGCAATAAATGTTCATTGTTTTTAGGCTGTCCAACATTTATAGTCATTTGCTAACAGTCTTGACATTTTCTTTTTATTAAATTTCTTCATAACCATTATTTGCAATCAGCGGATGGCCATATATCAAAGACTCTTAGCTCTTCCTCATCAGTGATTCAGATTTGACCAAATGGGTTATAGCTTGCATCTAGGATGGGCTTTTAGGATGAAAGATGTTATATAAGGATGGGAAATAATAACAATAGACATAAACTTTTTTTCAGCATTAGAACCATGATTATGTCGGCAAATAGTTCTTGTTAGATAGATCATAACCCTAAGGAGAGTTCTAGGGGAGAGATTAAAGTGTTTTAATCTGATTTAATAGTCCCAAAGAACCATTGCTTTATTATTTTATGAATCGAGCTGTTACATGAAAAAAGATTAAACAACAATGAATTGTAGAGAGTGGAAAGGAAGAGTTAAAAGTAAGACCAACCAGAAAACTGAGTAAGTGTTGGCCACTTAAATGAAAAAGAGTAAGTTTGATAAACATGAAAATATTATACAACAAAACTAGGTGAACTGATCAAATGGCTTAAAGAGAGAGAACTCGTAGAGGAAGCCAGAAGACTGTATCAATTTATTTCCACATTCAAGTAGTTTTCCTTTTTTGTATCACACATAGAATTATTTGGTTTATCACATATATTAAACATTCTGGTGCAAAAATATTCAAAGACTAACAAAAGCAGAGAATAGTATGTTATTTGAAGAACAACAAATAAAGGGATTTTTATCCCTTTCTCATGTCTTGCTCAAAAGTCATATGGCGATGGGCAGGGTTGTATATATTTTTTAATTTCTCTGAATACTCACACAAAAATAGAGTAAGTACAAAACAAACTTGCTGATATTTAAAATGAAACTAGATGGGAAGAAATCCTTATGATTTCTGTTCATTTTAACATTTTTCATAATAAGGAGTTGATATATTATGGATTTTTTTTGTTCATTTGTCCAAAATGTTCATCTATAGGTTGTTTCTATAATTCCACAATTTAATAAAAATGTTTAAAATCCAAGAAAGAAGCAATGATATAATTTATTGCAAACATATATCTTATTTTTCTTCAGATATTGAGCTCAAGCTTGTAAATATCTTAGCTCCTAATAGACACATTCTTTTTTTTTTCTTATTGCCTCTGTGGTTTTATTAATTACAGTATTCCATTACATATATAAAATGTTACTAAAGTTATTAAGTACATTATGCTTTTTTTACATTTTAACTACTTTTCATTATCTTTTAAAAATTTTAGCTTATTTTTTATTTTTAATTAATTAATTTATATTCATTCCCTGAGCATTGTCACAACATACAAAATATGATTTTCCATCCAGAATATATTGCTTAGTGACTTAATCATGCATGTTACTGTCAATAATTTTCCATTTCTAGTTTCATACACATATATATGTATATATATTTTCCTCCCTATTTCTCCCCCTCTGCCATTTCCCAGCCTCCTCCCACACTATCCCAGGTGTCCACAATTGTTTTCCATCCCTTTTTTACCCTACATTTAATTGATTCATAAAATTTCTTAAATCTAATGACTACCAATAGCAAATTTAGCTGATATATACATATCTGTGAATACATGTCTGACTTTAGGCGTAAAACTCTGAGTAGAATGAATATACCATAAAGTAGCAACTAGCTGATGGTATATAGCTTACTATGGCCATTAAACAGGTACTTTTTAATTTTTTTTTTTCAAGAAGAGCAGGTTTAGTTTTAATAAATCAAAGAAATGCTAAGAAACTTTGCTTAAAACTTAAAGCCAGGAAACAGGTTAGGATTTGGTTCAAATAGTAAGTGCATGAGCCTATTGGCAGCTAGAGACAGGACAAAAATCCTTAAAACTAGAAAACAAAGCCTAGAAGAAAATCAGCAATGTTCTAGTTAAAAGTCATAAAATTCTGTTTCACCAGTTCAGTCTCATGTACTTTATCTACTGTTGTGGTTTGATCTTCCCGATTAAATTCTGGGATATAATATTCAACTCCAGACTTTGTGGATTTGGTAATCTGGCTATAATGTGTCTTGGAGAAGATCTCCTTGGGTTGATTCTATCTGGGGTCCTTTGTATTTCTTGGGACTGGATCTTTGAGTGCCTCTCTAGGTTTGGAAAGTTTTCTTGCAGGATTTCATGGACTAGATTATCAATGCCTTTATGAGTCTCTTCACCTTCTGGGATGCCAATTACCTGGATGTTTGGACATTTGATTCTATCTAGTATTTCTCATAGATTATTCTCATTTTGGGGGGCAATTTTGTCAGTCTTCATGGTGTTTTTTCTAGGCCAGTGATTTTTATCTTCTACACCTGAGATTCGATTTTCTGTATGCTCTAGTCTGCTTTTAATACTTTCAAGGGAGGTTTTGACTTCCTGTATTATAGCCTTCATCTCTAACAGGTCTATGTGATGCTTTTTTAGAATTTGTCTATTTCTGCTTTTAGATTTTGCAAGAATTTCCTCACCTCCTGGAACTCATCAGCTCCTTTCTCCTGCTTCTTCTGCAGTTCATTGTCTCTCTTCTCTTCCACCTCTGTTAGCTTTGTCACTATGAATATTCTAAATTCTTTATCTGACGTTTGCATGAGTTTCATTGTCCTGTCTGAGGATGAAAAGGAGTTACTATTTTCCCTTGGAGGAGAGGAATTGTCTTGCTTTCCCATATCTCTTGTGACCCTGTAGTGATTTCTTGTCATCTGATGGATGGTGTGTTCCTAACTCATCAATCTGAGCGTTCAGAGGCGTGCAGGAGGAGGCGATCTGCAATCTCTCTTCCATTCCATTTTCACTCTTGGTGGTTCAGATTCCATGGGGATAGAGGAATAGTCTAACCATAATCGTAATCAAATGTGTGGATCCTGTTCACTTGGACCTATCTAGACACTTAGTGCATAGAGACCTGTATAAATAAATCTGGAGGAAGAAGTCTTAGCAGAAAAATCATTTTTAGTCAAGGAAACCAGTATTTCACAGCTCAAGTTTGGTATCCATCTCAGCCAGACACATTCTTAATAAAAATATTCATGGTGGAAATTATTGGATACCTGTGCTTTCAGCTATTGATTAGCTGTTTTTCGTTTTGAAATTTTTTTAAAAAAATTATTTTTGAGGGCAAGAGTAGGCAAACTATAAAAATCAAAAGCTTATCTGTGGGGGCTGGCAGGTGGCGTGGTGGTTAAGGGTGCTGGACTCCCACGTGGCCAACCATTGTTCAAGTCCCGGACCTGGTGGCTTGGTTTCTCATTTTCTCTCTCTTTCTCTCTCTCTGTTTCCCTCTGGTGAATTTAAAAATAAATAAATAAAGCTAAATAAAATAATTATTTTTTAAAAAAGCTTATCTGCATTTTATTAACTTTTCTTGCTCTGCTTGTCAAATGAGAGTCTGGTTTTCTTTATATATTTTCTAAGGGTCCTGATCTATACATGAAATCCTTACACTGGGGGAGCTGCAGGGTGGATTCCTTAAGTGACCCCGTGGGAGAACTCTTGGCAGGATAGAAGTGATTGGTCTATTCTGCCGACTTCTTTCCCTTCTACTTCATGGGTTCTACAAAATAGTCATTGCACGCAATGGTGAGGCCCACAGGTAGTGAAAAGAAGCTCTGCAAACCCACTCTGCCATCTCGGCACTCGTCCAGGTCCTTCATTATTTTGTCCACAGCCAGAGAGTCTTTTTGATTTTCTAAAAATCGTAGGAACTCCTTTTCCATGATCCTTCTTTGTCCGTAGCAAATCTGTGAAATGTAAACATAGTTCCCATGGTTTGTTCCACTTGAGATGATGTTTAGGTGATACCTGTTGAAACCTTGGGCAGGCAGGAGTGGATGCTGGGTGAGCTCTTGGTTATCATTTTATTATTTATTTATTTTTAGACATTTTTCTATAGATTGCATGTGCTTACCAGAAAGACAGAGACAGAAAGTGGGAAATCACCCCCCCAGAGGTGATAGCCATGTAACAATCCCTTATTCTCCACTCTCCTCTCGGGATTTTGGACACTCATGCACATGCATCTGGCCTGTTTTAAGCCACCAGGTCCAGGACTCGAACTGCAGTCGACTACATAGGAGTCCCACAATGTAACCATGATACCATCTGCTGGTTCCTTGGTTAGCATTTTAAAGAGACAATGAAACATGGGGAATTTGCATGGAGGTCCTCAAGGCCCTTCCAGATTTTACACATGTCCAGTTCCAAAGCCATCATTATATAAATATTTGAAGTTTTTCTGATCACAGTACCTGACTTACAGATACCAGTAATTTTCTATTCCATTTTGTTACTGTTGCATGAAAAAAAAAAAAAAAAAAGTATCATCCTAAAACAATCATTTTGGAACTAGCATGTGGCATGGAGATTAACTCAGCTGGATCCCACAGGGCCAACTCTGTGGTTCCGGTTCCAGTCCCGGCAGCCTGAAAACCATGCCAGGTGCTTGTGCTTGTGTGACCAAAATCCCAGAGGAGAATGGAGGAGAAGGGATGCAGTGTGGCCATGCCTTCTGGTTGTGGTGGTGGTGGTGGTGGGGCGGTGATTTCTTATTGCCCTCCTCTTTGTCTCTCTCTCTCTTTGTCTGGAGAGCACGAGTGTGGCCTACTATAAATACTAAAAAACAACAACAACAAACTAAACAAGCAAACAGTTCATTTTTGGTGTGTCAGTGAGTCACAAATTCATAGAGGACAGCACGAATGGCTTCTTTCTGCTCTAAGACATCTAGACCTCAGCTGGAAGACTCAGTGGCTGGGGATGACTCAATGACTGGGAGCCTGGGTCACGGGAAATTGAGGTGGATCAGAGGCAGTTGTATTGTCTTGTTTAGCACCTGGCTTTGGAAATGCTCACCATTACTCTTGGTTCATTCCATTAGCTGTAAGAGAATCGCTAAGGATAGTACGGGTTCAGGAGAGGATCTTCAGGAGAGATCCCCACCTCTCAATGGGAGGAGCAGTAAAGAATTTGTGCATATTTACAAAATTTCCATGTAATTTTAATCAGGTTTTGTGAAAATATAAATGTCTCTGCCTTGGAGACAGCAGGTGGCATAGTGGTTAAGGCAGTGGACTTCCACATGGCTGATCATGGTTCAAGTGCTGGGCCTGGTAGCTTCAAACTTATGCCAGGCAAGTGTGTTTGCATGATCAAAATTCGAAGAGGAAAATGAAAGAGAAGGGATTGTGGCATAGCCATCTCCTCTAGGGGGTGATTTCTCACTTTCTGTCTCTAGTGAACACATGTGCCCTATAGCAAAATTCTCTCAAAAGAAAAAAGTCTCCACTTTACATATTAACTAGAACTCCTACTTTTTGTCTTTTACCTTAAAACATATTAATTAGAACTCCTACTTTTTTGTCTTTTACCTTAAAACAGTATAATTATTTTAGTTACAAAAGTAATAAATACTCAAATTTTAGAATATTTTGAAAAACTGAAAAAATAGTCACTGATTCCTATCAGTATTGAGTATTTACAAGAAACAAGCTGTGGCAGTCTTTTTTTTTTTTTTTTTTTGGAGAGGTTTTTTGCCATAGGGCGCGTGCACTCGCCAGATAGACAGAGAGAGACAGAGAGACAGAAAGTGAGAAATCACCCCCCAGGGGGGATGGCCACTCAGCAATCCCTTCTCCTCCATTCTCCTCTCAGGATCTTGGGCACACACGCACATGCACCCGGCATGAGTTTTAAGCCACCGGGTCCGGGACGAGAACTGCGGTTGACTACGTGGGAGTCCAGCGACATAGCCATTATGCTAACTGCTGGTCCCCAAGCTGGGGCAGTCTTTCATTGGCTTAAACTATTTTTTGTTTGTTTTCATAGTGCTACATAGCTGTTATTATCCTCTAGAAACTTTACTTTGATTTTGGCATTTAATATTATTCTGCCCGTTCTTTTTTTAGGAGAGATTTTTACTCTAGGTCAGGTATGCTTTCTGGAGAGACAGAGACAGAAAGTGAGAAATCACCCTCTGAGGGGGGATAGCTACACCACAATCCTCCTCCATTCTATTCTTGGAATTTGGGGCATGCACACACATGTGTCTGGTGTGAGTTTTAAGCTGCAGGGTCCAGGACTTGAACCGCGGTCAACTACGTGGGAATTCAGAAACGTAACCATTATGCTGTTTGTTGATCTCTTTCCTATTTTTAATAACATCACAAAGTTTTCCGGTACAGCATTGAGGTGACATTTAAAGTACATTAAATTAAAACAACTTAAGTTATTTAATAATAATTCCCGGGTAGTTGGAAATATAGATTATTTGCATTTTCTGATACTTAAATAATGCTGTTTTCCCAAATGAGTTTTGTTAATTTAAAATCTTGGTTTCATTCTTTTATTTTTTCTAGTATGTACCAACAAGCTTTATGTAGTTCCTTTATTGACATGCTGCTATTGCTTCAGCTACTTTTAAGCTAGAAAACCTTTCCCATATCAAAGGGTTTATTGGGCATTAATTTCTGATGGTCAGATAGTGGCACAGTGGTAATGCAGCAGGACCCACACAGGAAGGTCCTAAGTTCTTATCCCAGCACCTCCCTGTATGCACTGGACATGGGTGTGTATGATCCAGGCTAGCTGAGATTGGGATCGATCCCAGCATGATTGAAAATAAATCAATATTTTTATTTTCTTTCTTTTTAGTTTCCAGTATAGTATAAGAGATTAAATATTAATCAATTCCAATTTTATCTAGAAATATACATCATAGATTTAAAAATAATTTTTAAAATAGAATTATTTAAATTTATTATTTTTGAATTTGCTATAGGGCACATGTGCTCATGAGAGAGACAGAGAGAGAGAGAGAGAGAAAGCTGTGGTCTACTACGTGGGAGTCCAGCAACTAGGATTCAAACCACAGAGTCCAGTGCCTTAACTACAACACCTTTTACTGGTCCCTACTTTATTTTTGATATTCCCAATATGAATTGGAATAGTTATAATTTTATCCTTTCTGAGAAGAGGAAAATAATAACTATATCTTAAATCAGGAAGACCGGTTTATTGCTAGAAAGTATTTCTGTCATTTTTTTCTTTCATCTTAAAAAGAAAGCCATAAATCATGTTGGCAGTCAATCAGTTCTGACATCAAAAAGAAATCCAGAGAGAATTGTCTCTGTTTTCTCAGTTACTGTATGTGCTCCTTAATAATTTGTACAGCAAACTAATGAGATATGTGAACAATTATAAATGTAGGCCCTGGAATGCCTAAGGGAAGAACTTTCCCTTATTTCTAAACTATTCAAAATTATTCATCTCCACTATGTGTTAAAGAACATACATATGAATTTAATTTTTTCTTATATGGAAGCGAGATAGGAGCAGAAGTTTATATCATAAGGCTTGGACGGGGTAAAAAAGATCTGAACAATATAAGCATAAAGCAAGCAACCAAATACTTTGTTCCACCTGCATCTGGGTTTTACAAATAATAACAGACTATTTTTAAATAAGCCTTTGCTCATATTCTTTTATTTCTATTATCTCTAAATTATAAGGTAAGGTATTCTACAGATATTTTAGGTAAATTCTTGGCAGCTTTGTGGTTGGGGAAGGATCCTACACATTTTGCAAGAGTAAATCATTACACATACATTAAATCTTTTTTGATAGACTGTTCTTCAGTCAGTGTAACTAAGACATGAAAAACTGTAGAAATAGCCTTAGTATTGGCTGTTGTTACCCAAAAGGTTAATCAATTTTTTTTAAATTTTTGCTAAAATATTCAGGTATCCATAGCTGAAGATGTCATTTGAGATAGATAATATAGAGCCACATTTCTGACCACAGAAGTTCAAGGAAAATGTAATTCTAAGGGATAATTCTTCCTCTTTCTGGAGAGGGACATTTTATCTTTCTAAAGAAATTAGAAAGATAATTAAAGGAAAGTGATTTTAAGATAATAAGAAAATCTATAATAGTTCTTAAAATAGAATATGCTAAGTCTAAATGTACAAATACATCTGATACTCTAAACTCGTGACAAAAAGTATCAGCTCCAAAGAAGAATCAACTGTATTTTAACACATGCATAAATTTGGAATAGGGTCTATAGTTCTACCCATGTGAGTGAAGTCTTGAGTATGAAATTAATTTAGTTCTATAGGATCTTTGCTGGAGACCTCACAACATATCAGAGGAAAAGATTACACTACATTGTGTTCACAAGCATGGCCATGAGTTTGATCACTTCTCAGCAGGGCAACTCTTCATATTTGCACAGCTAGTGACAACAGTACAAATGGAGCCCACACACCATGTGTTGAAATATTTTGAATTTTTAAATCAATGATAAATGTTAAAATATCTGATAATATCCATTCAGTAGGGGCCAGTAGGTGGTGTGGTGGTTAAGGGCACTGGACTCCCACACGGCCAACCATGATTCAAGTTCTGGACCTGGCGGCTTTTGCTTTCTCACTCTCTGTCTCTCTCTATGTGTGTACCTGTCTGGTCAAGTTCATGTTCCTGAGCTACCCCCCTGTAATGCAGGGGAACTGTGAGAAAAATCCATCCTTCTTAGGGAGAGACCAGGAACCAACTTCTCTTCCTGCCATTATGGTTGCGGTGAAAAGAGCAGCCTGATCCTTAATGCCTGAGCTGTTGGGCTCTGTCTGCTTCCCACATACCTGGTGCCATTCTTTGAGGCTGGAGCTGATGGCTGAGGTGGCAGTCCTAGGATTGCAGGCTCACACTTCAGTTCATGGCTGTGTCTTCACAGGAAGGGGGAGGTAGTCTGACATACAGAATGCCTTGACAGCAGGTCTGGAACTTCCAACCCAGCAAAACTGGGATGGGGTGGGCAGGGAATTGAGTAATTTTATTTACACACAATGTAATAAAAATTGCAGAGAACATGCTTCATTCAATACATTAATTACTGAGCTCCTACTCTCAGTCAAGTATTTTGTTGTTTGATGTCGATACAAAGAGGTATAGGACTTGCATCATAGGGAAAAAAGACATACATATGTATTAATAAAGTAACACATATTACTATTATAAACAATACTCAAACACTTATTTTTTACTCGCATAGTATTTGTATGCCTATACACAAAATATATTTATTTAGTCATTAATGCATAGAGTTGCATTGTTAGTGAAGTGTCAGTGTTCAGTGTATTTACAAATCTTTAACAACAAAATAGATTTAATAGGAAAGTATTAGCCTCTTTCTTGTAATAATCAGTTTTCCTGAAGTTATTAAAAATGTTCTTGAATAATTCCTCCATAGAGATACGTAAAACAATATTTGGCAGTTTTCTTCCCAAACGTTACATTGAAGATTGTAATTTTCATTTCTAAGTCTTTCCCATGTGTCAGTGATTGTACTATTTACATGGAAGAAAGCCACAAGCAATGATAACTTAGGAAGTTTTAGCCTTGTCAAAAGATAATTATAGGACCAGAAGGTGGCATGGTTGTTAAGGTGCTGGACTACCACATGGTCAACCATGGTTCAAGTCCCAGACCTGGTGGCTTGTCTTCTTGCTTTCTCTCTCTCTCTCTCTCTCTCTCTCATTCTGGTCAAATTAAAAAATAATAATGATAAATAAATAATTCTTCATGAGAAAACAAAAATGAACAATTGGGACCAATAGGTGGCATGGTGGTTGAGGTGCTGGACCTCAACATGGCCAACCATGGTTTGAGTCCCAGATCTGGTGGCTTCAAATACATACTGGGCACATGTGCATGTGTGTCTCAAATCCCAAGAGAATGGAGAAGGGGCTGCACAGTGGCTATCTCCCACCCTGGGGGCTGATTTATCACTTTTTGTCTCTCTGGTGAGCACGCATGTCCTATAGCAAAAATCTCTCTCTTAAAAAAAGAAAAGAAAAAAAGACAATTATATTTGGTTTTATTTATTTTACATAAAGCCACACAACTCTTTTGTCATAAAGTAATTTACTATTAAAATTGTATAGATCACTTTTTTCTCTTCACATTGAAGTTACTCAGATGTTAGTCTGATTTTTCCTGTGCCTATCACTAGGATATCACTTTAGTCCTTTAATTTGACAGCTCAGAAAACTGTATTTAGCCATTACCAGGAAGCCATCCACTTTGTCATTTCTGTGCTTGACTGATACATATTAGCTTTCAGTACTGATTAATCTTTTCTTTCTTTCTGTTCAGAGCCAGGGCTGCTAGTCTGTCTAAATTCTAAATTTCAGAACAGAGAACATGGTGGTCCATCTTGGGCAAAGTATACAATCCTGACAAAATCAGATGAAGCCAGAGATGGAGGCTTGCAAAGTAGTATAGACAGATAATGACAGAGACACAGACAGACTGACAGACAGACAGATGGGCAGAGGATGGATGGATGGATGGATGGATGGATGAATCTGTAACAGCCTCTTTCCATTGGGGATGGCATTTCATAAGAAATAAAGTAGTTGTACCACTATAGTGAGATGAGTTGGATGGGCAATGAGATTGGAACAGTTAATTACCTATGATCTTGTGCACTAAGTCTGTTCTCTGTAACAAATATTCTTTATCTTATGGCTGGTTGTGATCTCTGTGCAGTAAATCCTTGATACTTTCATATTTTTAGTTAATAATGCTTAAATAAATGTTTATTGAACATTAATTATATACCTCATGCTGCCTAGCCAAAATATTTAGCAAAAAGAATGATGATAAAAGAATTGTCTTTAACCAAATATTGAGTCATCAGAAAAGCCGTGACACATTTTTTATGTCACGGCTTTTCTGACGACCCAATATATATGTTTTGAAAGACATTATACAACTTTAAAAATCCTCACTATATTTTATTGACCCCCCCAAAAAGAATCTAGCAAAAGAGTTCATCAAGGCAACATAAATAATACAAATAGGCTGAGCGTCAGATAATGGTTAACACAAATTGGGCCTGGTAGGTGGTGTTCTGGTTAAGGGCTCTGGACTTATAAATGGCTGACTGTGGTTTGAGTTCTAAACTTGGTGACTTGCTTTCTCACTTGCACTATTTCTCTCTCTCTCTTTTTATCTCTCCTCTTATTCTCGCTCTTGCTCTCATTCTCACTCTGTCCCTCTCTGGCCAGATTAAAATAAGTAAATAAATAAATATAGTTAAATAGTTATTTAAAAAACATACATCAACTCAATTTTCAAAGAACTATTTGCCATAGGTACTATCTGTTATGCTCTCCCTTTTTTTATTTACATTTTAAAAAATTTCATTTTCTTTTATACATTCAATCACATTATTTAGTTTACAAAGTGAGTATTTCAACAGGTGACCATTACTCCTTAGTCCAGTTGATAAAACTATAAAATATCTTCAACAGATAATACCACATTTCTTTGTCCCATTAATGCTTTGCCTCTCTGTTTTTCTTCTAAATGTACTTTCTCAGACCCTACTCTTTCACACACACCATATCTGATATTTATATCCATTTTCTGTGTTTTTATATCCTTTAGTCAATCAGTTTCAGTCATAGAGTACAGAAACTCAATATATTAAGCGGGGACATACAATGTTTCTCCTTCATAGCCTGGCTTACCTCACTCAACAGTAAATCTTCCATATTCTTCTACTTCCTGTCAAAAGCCAGGGTTTTTTAATTTTTTGTTTATTTTTTTTATATGGCTGAATAGTATTCCATAGAGTCGATGTGCCAGTTTTTCAACCCATTCATCTGTTCATGGGCATTAAACATCAATGTGCAAGCACTTTTCCAATTAAGAATTCTGTCCTTTGGGTAGATACCAAGGAGTGGGATTGCTGGATCATATGGTAGTTCTATTTGTAGATCTTGGAGGAATCTCCAAATTGTTCTCCACAGTGGCTGGACCAATTTACATTCCCACCAGCATTGTAAGACAGTTCCCCTTTCACCACACCCATGCCAGCACTTATAGATAAGAAAATTGAGACAGGAGCTTAGAAAAATACTCACTTCCAAACAGAAAATAATGGGAGATTTTACCTAAGCAGTTTTTTCTTCAGAGCCTAATAACTAAAATGATTAATAAAAGATGCATTCTATCGAAGTATATATAAAATAAAACTTAAATAAATCACTACAATGTTGAGGCAGTTCATTAAACTAAAACTGAAAAAGAAATTAAGATGTTTTTCATTCTAAGGGCTAAATCAAATCTCACATGAATTCAAAAGTTAAGTACATGAAACTGAAATCATAAATATGCATAGTAAAGATATGTACAGATATATGAATAATGATCTTATCTGTGAAAGAGAAGATTTAAAAGTAGTGAAAATACAAAAAGACCAGATCAACATATTTCATTTCCATAAACAGCTAAGATATTCCATACTTTGTAATAAAAATTATACTTAATGGAGCAAAAACAAAAATTTATTTATAGTAAATGAAAAATCAAGAGGTATCATTCCCTAATAAAATTTTACTTTAATTCCTTGTTCTAAAGGATTGCTATCATTATCTACATAAAAAGGAACAGAAAGAGTATACAATTTGGAGAGAGAAATGCTAATATTCCATGTAAGTGGACAACAGGAACAAATAATTCATAAAAGTAAATAAAATAGATTTAAAAATAGAAAGGATTTATTATATTTAGTAATACTAGCATTATAAATTTAAAATATTAGCATATTACTCTTACTATTTATATCAGAAAATGCTTTTAAGATACCAATACTTTTAGGACATCCAATAAAAAACTCATATATTGATGACAAGAGTAGAAACCTAATATCACATACTGTTAGTAGACATATAATATTCGTAGACTATGACACAAAAATTTCCATTTATGAGAATAATCCCTAGGAACTCATTAAGTATAAAAGTATTGACTACATCATGAAAATTGAACATAATCTCTATTTCTCATCTTTACTAGAATATTAATAACTCTAGATTGTACCAATTCAGAGGAACATTGGACATTCATTCTCTGCATTCAGTACTGTAGAGAATATATCAATACAATAGTTAGTAAGAAATACAGGACAGAGTATCAAGGCAGCTAGAACCCACATACCTGACTGTGCAGTTACAGTCCTAGACCCAGTAGTTTGAAAAGCATGCTGGGCACATGTGTGTGTGTGTCCAAAATCCAGAGAGGAGAATGGCAGGGAAGGGATTACAGTATGGCCATTTCCCCTTGGGAGTGATTTCTCACTTTTCCTCTCTTTGTCTCTCTCTCTTCAATGACTACACACACCATATAGAAAAACATAACACATAAATTCTTTTTTATAATCTCAGTAGTAATTGATCTATCTAGATATAAGTGTGTATATATGTGTGTGTGTGTGTGTGTGTGTAAAGTGGGAGAAAGAGGAAAAGAGAGAAACTAATATAAAATCTACCAAAATATCAACTAATTTGAGTAATTTTATTTGTTTCAAAATACTTTTACTCGGGACCAGCAGTTAGCGTGGTGGCTATGTTGCTGAACTCCCATGTACCCAACCACATTTCGAGTCCTGGACCTGATAGCTTGAACTCATACCAGGCATGTGTGCATGTGTGCGTGCCCAAGATCCTGATAGAAGAATGGAGGAGAAGGGATTGTGGTGTGGCCATCCCCCCTGGGAGGGGGGTGATTTCTCGCTTTCTGTCTCTCTCTTTCTCTCTCTCTCTCTCTCTCTCTCTCTCTCTCTCTCTCTCTCTGTCTTGCGAGCGCATGCGCCCTATAGCAAAAAAACTCTCAAAAAAAACAAAACAAAAAAAAAACTTTTACTCTAGGTATTGATTACTTTTAGTGTGATGGCAAACAAGAGTTAATAACACAGCAGAAGGGACATATGAAGAAGTAATTATCAAAATTTTTTCCTGATAGAAAAATATAAAAATTAAAAATATATGCTATTATTTTCTGTAATACTTTTTACTGATAAAAAATATTTTGGGGGATACCAATAGGGCTATAGGTTTAGGGAAGATGCCACCATGATTGTTTCTCATCATTTATAAATATGCTTCTTGTTAGATGATGCAAGAAGATTTCTAATTCATAGGGTTTTTTGTTTGTTTGTTTGTTTTTTTGTTTTTTTTTAATGAACAACTGCTCTTAAACTGAGACATCCTCTTCAGGTTACAATTCAAAGATAAAAGCCTAGGAACATTCTCCTGAGTTGAAAATTAAATCCCAACAAACCAATAAATAATGAAGTCATCTAGCTGCTCATGAAATTCTACCCTTTCCTTGATTTTTGGCCCTACTGGTCATTTCCTGTAGGGAGAGAAATGACCGTCACAATTGCCCTAATATGGGACAAAATGTTTCCCAGAGATTATGAGCAATTAACAGCAGTGAGTCTCTCCAGATACAAGGGGTCGTCTATGAATTTCAGGGGACAAAAGAGTATAGCATTTTTTTCTTATTCACTTCTCAGATAGACAAGTATATTGCAACATGCTATTCCTTTATACTTTGCTGCATTGAAGGAGTAATTCTTATAAATGTTACCAATAAGACCTTGTTCTGTTGCCCGAGACTGTATAATGTCAAGAAGCTGCTTCACCCAATACCTCATAGTTGATGTATTTTCCAGTTTTAAGTGATTTTACTAATTCAGTTTTGCTCAAAGAGCTTAAGTACATTTATTTTACTAGGCATGAATTAGTCTATTAGTATTCTATATTCTAGGGAAAATAGAACTCAGTCTCAAATGACATATTTATAGGAACAGGAGCACTTTTGGAAATAAAATTTAAACATAAAAGGCAAAGCAAAGGTCATTCTTTTCTTTCTAGGGAATTATTAAAAATTTCCATTTTGTGAAGGTTTAATCTATTTTTTTCTGTCTTGACTTTAGTGAACCTCCTTTTCTTTGCCCTGCCCATTTCTAATAGTCTTATCTCATCATTCCCATTAGTTTTATTCAATTACTGTTTGACCAATAGTCCCATCCATCACTCTCATAACCATGAATTCTAGAGTCAAAGGCCATAGCCACAACTAACTTGCACCATTCTGCTCAAACTCCTGAAAGTCTGTTTTGCCACACTAATGCCCTGAAAGCTGATTCTTTTTTTCATTTTATGTGGTCCTTTACATTTGTTGTTAGAGATATATTGGGTTGTCAGGAAAGTCATGACACATTTTTGCATATAAAAATAGAAAAATACATCATGACTTTCCTGGACAACCTAATACTTGCATTTAATGGTTTAAGGTCTGAGAGAATATATATGACTAGAGCTGTTTCATACCATATAAAGTACTGTAAATATATGTTTTTAATTATGCCGAAAGCTAGTGAATTTTGTTAGTGGTCATTGCAATTGGCAATGCACTAGGAACTAAAACATAAAATTTAAGAACAAACAATATTTCCATTGTCATGTTAATATGACTGATAATTATGTTTAACTATTAAGTCACTTTGAAAAATATACATAATCCCTCTTAACAAAAGTTTTAAGCATACTATCCAAATGGAAAGTTAATTTCTCTTCAGCAAAAGCTATGTCAATTTGACTCTGCTTCCATTGGTTTAAAATATGATGAATAATGGCTCACCTACAACAGTGCTGGTGGTAGGGCACTGCTGCATAATGCTTGGGGCATCGGGGAACGTCTGGAGTTCTAATTCCAGGCTGACTTGAACACACTGGCATGCTGAAGGGCATACCTATGACCCTGGCTGGCTAAAGGTCTTAGGGTGGAAGCTTATGTCATGGTGGGACCATGTTGAGATGCCTGTTTCTCTCTCTCTCTCTCTCTCTCTCTCTCTCTCAAGAAAGAAAGGAACTTGGAAAAACATGAATAAAAATCATCTTAGCAATGCTGTAAGTTAAGGTCAGAATTATACACCATTCCTATGTAGTGTATAGGACTCGCTCCTATTAAACATAATTACCTGAGCTATAAAACATAAGAGGAAGACAAGGAGAGAGGCATACAGAGAATATTGATTTCCATTTCCATCTAGGTTGAGGTTCATACTGGCTAAGTGAAGATGACAAGCACACAGAAGAATGTGTCTGGAGCTCAGAAACAAGATTTAGATCAGATGTAGGAGCTTAAAGGTGATGGTTAGACCAAGAATTTGAATGAAAGTACACAAAATTTACAAAGAAGATCTGAGAGTGAATCTTTGAAGAACACTAACTACATCAATGGAAGGATGACAGAGAACAGTCAATAAAGAAAATGGAGTGGTCTTTGAGGCAAAAGGGACATAAGCAATTAGACATGACTATAACCAAAGGCGGGGAAGTTCAAAGGAGAGTGTCTCTAAGTGTTAAATACCAGAGAGTCAAAAAAAAGAACTGGGAGTTTTCCATTGCATTTCCTATTTGGAAGCCATTGGCAGAATTCATCCTAACAATGTAAATGTGATGACAGAGACAGAAAATGTGATAAAATGAGGCAGAGTGCAGTGAAATGAGGAAGAAATGTCTAAAAAAAAAAAAAAAATAGAGTTGACTAAGGCCTAAAGTTGAGCATTCTAGAGTCATACAGTGTTCAGTAGAAAGAGACAGATTTGAGGAAGAGTCTTCCCGCCCCCATCAATAATAGAAACTTGGTCCTTTCTGTGTTTCTAGGTAGAGAAGCCACCACAAAAGCTGGAGAGGGTAATAGTGCAAGTATTCAGAGCATCCTGACACTAAAGCATATATACAAAGTAAAGGTTGGGGTCATTTAAGATTAGACTAAACCAAAAACCAAATTATGATGATCACTATGCACAAAATCACACAGTGCTTAATCCCTTCTAATTAAAAAAGAAAAATTAGTGAATCTAAGATAACACCTAAAATTTTGACGACAAAAAAGATTCTTCTAATGGTTAACTTTTAGGGAAATGTTTTCTGGATGGGAATGATATACGAGCATATATTTAGCAACTCTGCCTACCTAGATCATACTCTGTAGTGTTTATAATAAAATTTGTCTCTCTTATTTTTAAAAATTCTTCACCAGATTACTGTGAGCAAGCTGTTATTTCTTATATATTCTTTCAATTCCAGTAAGTTTAATCATCATATCTTTTCAGTTATTTTTTTTTCCTGCCTTTTGGCTGCCTTTTACTCATTATTAATGTTTACAATCGTGCCCCATTAGCTAAAGTTGCTCCCTTTTTTATGCTAATATTTATGCTTAAATCTTCTGTTCACAAGAACAATATAATGAACATTTAATTTACTCAACGACTTGATGAAGTAGTGTGCTATATTGAATTACTGCTTCCATCAATTTTCTTCCTTCCTAGGCAAAGAATAGTATATCAACCACCTCAGCATCTTCTCCACTCTGTTAGAGCTTTTGGTCTAGTGAAGGAATTCAGAAAATAAAATTATACAGTGTAAAAGTAGTATTATATCTGCTTTCCTCCCTGACTGCCTGAGGATATGCCATCATCGTAAATGACACAGTAACAATCCAAACCAGAAAATTCATGACCAACCAACCACTTCAGAGGAAACAAATGGTCATTGATGTCCTTCACCCCAGGAAGGTGACAGTGCCTAAGACAGAAATTTAGGAAAAACTAGTGAAGATGTGTAAGACCACACCAGATGTTATCTTTGTGTTTGGGTTTGGTTTTGGTGGTGGTAAGACAACTGGCTTTGGCATGATTTACGATTCTTTGGATTATGCAAAGAAAAATGAACCCAAGCATAGACTTGTAAGATGTGGCCTCTACGAGAAGAGGAATATATCAAGAAAACAGTGAAAGGAACGCTAGAACAGTGAAGAAAGTCAGTGGGACTGCAAAGGCCAATGTTGGTGCTGGTGAAAAGTGAGACTGGAGACTGGAGAGCAGTCGAAGGAGTAAAGATTCTGCACTGACTATCTGAGGTGATTGTGAGGATTTTTCATGAGAGGATTAATAAACTCAAAATTTTCATGTGAAAAAAAAGTAGTAGAAGAGGGAAATAGTAAAAATTATAGGAACACATAAGAACCATTGTACTCAGATACCCACTGTCAGGGAAGACTTCCTTTAAATGTCGTTGATGTTCAACTGGAGAGAGTGCTAGCGTTTGGCCAGGGGATGGGAGCAGAAAGGCCATATACAGGCAGAGGAGCATCATGAATCCTGAGTCAAGGCAGAGCATGGCACAGTCAAGGGATACAATGCGGACAACTGAAGCATACTTCTTTGTTTCATCTACACATTTTGATAAGACATACTGATGAGGCACGTTGGGGTAGTTAGGGAGGACTAAACATCGAAGAGCTTGTAATAATGCAAGAGCTGATCGACAAGCAAAGACCAAACCCATAGCAATTTTCATTTCCCAGAGAAGAAAGAGTTTGCAAAACCCATTATGCACAGTGCCAAAACAATTCTATTTTCTATAAAGACAATGAAAAATGCAAAATATGTAATTTCCAAATATTATGAAAATACAGAGCACCACATAGTGACCTACCAGTCAGTGATGGACTACGTGTACAGGGTGGCTCCATATAGTAATCATGACGCTGAAAATTTCCTATCCCCTACTGCCACTGTAGCCTTTGTGATGTTACAGTATGACACATTACTCAGGTGTTTGTGGTGATGCTGGTGTAAACAAAGCTGCTAGGCTGCCAGCCCTGTAAAATTATAGCACATATTATGTCCCATAAATAATACTTGACAATAACAATAAGCATCTGTGCTACTGGTTTATGTATTGGGTCATCAGAAAAGTCATGATGTATTTTTTCTGTTTTTCTATGCAAAAATACATCATGACTTTTCTGATGCCCCAATATTTACTATACTATTCTTGCCATTATTTTAAAGGGTACTCCTTTTATTTATTAAAAAAATAAAAAGTTTACTGTAAAACATTATGGTATGTCACCGAGAAACAAACGTTTCACGTTAACAGAGTCTCGTGATTGCATCATTTCCTCTCGTGCTTGATTTAATCTCCTGTTGTTTTGTTCACCCTGGTGCCTAAGTGTACAAAATCCACTGCTAATGTTACCATGGAGTGGTTGACCTGGAAATTAAAAGTGACTAAAGACTACAGATGTGGGAAATCAGTGATGGTTATTGTCAGTCAGGTGTGTCCCATTTCATCATAATCTAGAATCTTGATAAGTGAAGTGAGAGAAGTTGTGAAAGGATTTATTTCATGAAGACAATGAGACTAACAAAAATCCAAGTAGGATTTATATCAAATATGAAACCATTTATTATTTTTTTCCAGAGAGAGTTTTCTTGTTTTGTTCTATTTTACTATAGGGCACATGAGCTCACCAGAAGGACAGAGAGAGAGAGAGAGAGACAGAGAGACAGGAAGTGAGAAACCACCTGCTGGGGGCACAGTTATGCCAAAATCCCCTCTCCTCCATTCTCTTCTTAAGATTTTGGGCAAGCTTGCACACATGCCCAGCCTGAGTTTTAAGTTGCTGGATCTGGGACTCAAACCACAGTTGACTGTGTAGGAGACCAGCAATGTAACCATCACACCATCTGCTGGTCCCTGGAGCAATTTCTAATGATCTGGATCAAAGACCAAATACAGAAATGTATCCCTCTCAGTACCATGGCAATCATGACCAAAGCAAAAGATTTTTGTTTTGTTTTAATTTGGGGGAAGAAAATACTGAACCTAACTACAATCGAATTTCTTGCTACCTCTAGGGAGCCCAAGCTATTCAGGAATGGTTACTCATTATGTAATGTGAACGTAAGTGGCAAATCTGTGAGTGCTGACGTGAAGGCAGCTAAAGAATTTTTGGAAACTCTAGATAAGTCAGTTGATTGTGGAGAAAAATTACTTGCCAGAGCAAATGGTAAATATGAATAAAACTCTCTATTCCAGAAACAGTTACCTAAAAGAACTTTTTATTCATAAGGAGGCCAGATTTCAAAGTTTCTGAGGACTGGATAACAGGCTTACTTGGAGACAGTTACTGGCTGTGATCTGTACAGTGAGAACCCTGGAGTCTTCAATCATATCAATACGTACATGCTGCCAGTTACTACAAGAACAAAAGAAGTCATGGATGACCCAGCTCCTCTTCCAAGATGCCCTCCTGAATTGCATGGAGAAGTACAGTTTGGAGAATAGTATCTTTTAAGAATCTGCTTATTGTTAATAATGCTTCCACACATTCACCTTTTGGTGATCTTTATCCCAGTATTAAAGTGCTATTTCTCTCTCCAGACACTCTCTCTTTCATCTAACCAGTGGATTAAGGAGTTACCCTAGCTTTTAAGACCTACTACTTGAGGCTATTGCTTCAACTCCGAGACACACTGAGAAGACACTGATGCAATTCTGGAAAGATTATAACATATATGACTGCAAGAACAACCTCACTTAGGCTTCGTGGGATGTCACCAAGGAGTGTATGAATGACATCTGGATGAAGACACTCAAGAAGTTTGCCCATCACTTTAAAGAATTTGCAAGAATGAGAAATTTCAAAAATCAACAAGGTTGTGGCTAAGACAGAAGCACCTGTACCCTGGATGTAGATGAAAATGATGACACTAAGGACCTTCTAGAGGTGACTCCTGAGGAACTGACAAGGTCACTGGAACTGGAAAAGGAACACATAGTTGAAGAAGAGGCAAGAGGAAAGGAAACTGTAAAAGAGAAAGAACTCTCAAGAAAATTCACAGTGAAGGGTTTGGCAGAAGCTTTTGCATACCTCAGCAAGCTCCTTTCAAAGTTTGGAAACACAGACCCCAATAAAGACAGGTTTTTTATCAATAAAGGGGAATGCTCATAATACATTATATGCATGTAACCAAATCTAGGATAAAAAGAAAATCAAGAAAACCACTAAAAATATATTTCTGAAAAGAGTAGTACATCCTCATGAAGAGCCTTGGGTGGGTCCTCCAGAAGGTGGCATTGTCATCACGAGAGATGACAGCTTCATGATGTTATTGCCCGAAGACATTGCAGTGAAACAAGATGTGGAGGTAGAAAACAGTGATACTTCAAGTATTAGAGATAGTGATGATTCTGACCCCATGCAGGCCCAAGCTTATGTGTATGTCTATGTCTTTGTTTTTAACAACAACAACAAAAAAAATTAAAAATTAAAGTAGCAAAAACCTGTTACAATAAGATACATAAAAAATGAAACATGCAGATATACAATGTGTGTTTTAAGTGTTAACACAAATAAGTTAAATAGTTTTTAAAAAATGCAAAGCTTATAAACTAAAAAAGTTACAGTAAGCCAGGCTTAAGTTACTACTGAAAAAAGAACAAAGTCGAGAGGAGCAAGTAAGCGTAGGGAAGTAGTGAGAGAGAAGTATTTTCATCAGGGTCTCATCACATCCTGATCTTTCCTGCCCAGCCTCCCTGTTTGCTCAAACCACAGGCATGCACCACCACACCTGGCCCACCAGGCTGGGCTGAGACCTGAATCAGCCTCCCATGAGGCCTTAGAAGCCTCACAGCACTGGGGCTAGCAGATGGTAGGGTGATTAAGGGCACTGAACTACCACACAGCTGTCCACAGTTTGAGTCCCAGACCTGGTGGCTTGCTTTCTCACTTTCCTTCCCTCCTTCTCTGTTCAAATTAAGAAATAACAATAACACATAAAGTTAAAAAAATTCCTAAAAAAAAGAAAGAAAGAGAAAGGAATCTCACAGCAGTATCCTCCTGCTTGTGTCATCACAGGTAGACTGAAAATAATTTTCGTACATTTAATGTAGCCTGAGTGTCTAGTAACAGCCTAGGCTGCCACATCCACTCACCACTCACTCATGAACTCACCCACAACTTCGAGTCCAGCAAGCTCCGTTCATGATAAGTGCGCTATACAAGTGTACTATTTATTTTTAACTTTGAATACCATATCTTAATCTTTTCTATGTTTAGACACATAAATATTTACCATTGCGTTGCAGTTGCTTACACTGTTCAGTACAGTAACATGCTACACAGGTTTGTTGCCTAGGAGCAGTGGGCTACATGCTAACAGCCCAGGTGTATAGTCAGCGACACCCTCTAGGTTTGTGCAAGTACACACTACGATGCTCACACGGTGGCTAAATTGCCTAAAAACGTTTTTCTCAGAACATATCCCTGTCATTAAATAGTGCATGACTAATTCATTTTGAATATTTTACATCGATATTACAGTGTTGTGAGTCCCTCTTTAATTAGTAATCATATTTGGATTCCCCTCTGTGTGAAAGCGGCAAGCTAAGGGATGATGTCTGGGAACAGCAATGACCGCAAACCCTGTCATAGCTGCCGCTGTCTCAAGTGCCATAGTTAGAATCTGCCACGTGCCAGAATGAGCCAAAATAAGAGCCATGTCAGTGAAAAAGGACTGATGTCAAAATTGCTGTCAGACTTGAAGATCAGGAAACAGAGCCTGATGCTTTAATAGCCTCACGGGGAGGGATATATGACCTTCAGCTTTGTCGAGCACAGAACTGGCACTGAGATGTTTGTCGAGCGGGGCCTCCAGAGGCTGTGCAGACCTGGAAGGACGTGAAAGCACTAAGAAAATTGGCCTTCTCTGGGTCCTCAGGTGCAGCAAGTTCTACCTGTGAGAAAGCAAAATTCCAAGTCTGTTGTACATACGTCACACGTGATTGGACGGTAAACTGTTCTGGAGGTACGAGACCCCGAGGTAAGGGAATTAACCAAACACTGGTCCGGGACCAGTGAAACAAGTCTGAGTTATGTATAAGGGCACTTCAACAATAGGAATATACGATGTTCCTGAAAAATAAAAAAACATTCCCTAAAGAGGAGTTTTCTATAAACATTTTTAAATAGTGTGGAAACCAGTATGAGGGGAAGGCATATAATAGAATCAAGAGAATGGGGACATTGAGAACTGGAAATAATAGCTAATAATAGATATCTTGGAAGATAGACACCATGGAAAATATGTTTAAAGTGCTGTAAGAGGGGTCAGCAGATGGCGTAGCAGTTATGTCGCTGGACTCCCGAATGGCCAACCACAAGTTTGAGACCCGGATCTGGTGGCTTCAAAATCATGCTGGATGTTTGTGCATGTGTGCCCAAGATCCCAGGATAAGAATGAAGGAGAAGGCATTGCAGCATGGCCGCCCCTCTGGGGGAGGTGATCTCTCTCTCTCTCTCTCTCATGAGTGCACATGCCCTAAGGCAAAAATGTCTCCAAAATAAATAAATAAATGCTGTAAGTGATAAAAAGGAAAGAACAATGAATGAAAATGAACACTAGGATCCATGCATGTCACTATTTCTCTTCTCTGAGCATTCCCCAAACAAACAGCAACACATTTGGTCAAGGGAAAAGGGTCACCTAATTTAAATAAATTACAAATAGTGTCTTAAATACAGGTAACTGTTTAAAGCAGTTGATTAATGGATTGAACCAAAAGGAAGCTTGAATAATTGTAAGGTATAGCTCAGAAAACATCCATAAAGGGAAGAAAAGAGATGAAAAGTTCCATTATATGAAAAGAAGGCTATGAAAATTGAAGGCAAAATGAGATGTTCTGTCACATGCCTAATACGCATTTCAGTGGGACATGTGCAGTGTTTTGAGAAGCAGATCTCACATGGCCAACCACAATTTGAATACCACCTTGGTGCCTTGAAAAGATGCCAAGCTTATGTGGAAGCACATCTATAATCCTTATGGTATGGAGAAATGGAGGAAAAAGGATTGTCACAAAATCACACCCCACTGGGGGGATGCTTTCTTGATGTCTCTGACAGGCACTTGGCCCCTCTGACAACTGAAAAAGAGAAAGATAAGCTAAAATAAAAAAAAAAAGAATGAATGAATGAATATGAAAATTTCACTTTCAGTGTTTTATTTTTTTAATAATGAAATATCTAAAGTAAATGTGACAGACCAGCTTATAAGTACACAAACATTTTATGATAGTAGTCCCATGTATTTTATACTTCAAATATTCTATAATTTTTAAGGAGGCATTCAGTGTTTCAGAAAAAAAAAAAAAGATATTGTAGCCTTCAAAAGGTGGAAGAAGCCTTTTCCACCTTACGTTTATCTGTATATAAGGTGCCATATGATATTACATGCCAGAAATTTTAGTTTCAGATAGTTTATAAATATTTGTTACATAGACTATATTTTTAAGCAAAGATAATCTTATCTTCAGAATAATTAAAAACATAGAAGTAGCTCCTCTGTAACACTATTCTCCCTTCCTGACTGTAGTTGAATAATTCTTGATTTAAAACTATTTTTTTTAAGTTATATCGAATATATTATGACATCTCTATAAAGATTACAGCATGGAAAACATTCATGCTTTGTATTCCTTTATTACAGAAATAGAACTACAATTAAAATATGAATTCTAATTCAGGATATTAGTAATTAACCGATTTTACTCTGTTCTGTAATCCTTTCATTCATTAATTGCTGTGTGAGCTGAAGAAAGGTGCCACCCTGTAGGAAATGAGAATTCATGAGTGTCACCTAAGGTTACTTACGGAACAGGACTTGCATTCTAATCTAGCATTGGTTCAAACTATTCGATCAAAAATATGCCCAAATGTTACTAGTTCTGGGGAAAGGGTACAGTCCTTTCATTAATTAGTTTTTTGATCTTCACTGCTATGCTTTCGTTGCTACTTTATAGAACATCAATACTATGGACACAGAGACAGGGTATGGTTCTGAGGACTCTGGCTTAAAAAGGATCCATGCACGTCACTGTTGCTCTCTGAGCATTCCCCGAACAGACAGCAACACATTTGGTCAAGTGCATATAGAATGTCTTACTTCAATATGAGAAATACTGTTATTACCCCCAAGCAATGTACTCACATGTAGTTATAAGAGTGTTGTTGACAAAGATACTTAAACTTAGTAACTGTTCACTTTTTAGCACTATAGCTTTTATAGCTCTGATATTTAAGTCAATATATGAAGTTCAGTTTGGAAAAGAAGTAGTAAAATAGTACTTTGACAAAATTCATAAATATATACACTTATACTTAGCTCATTTTATTTGTGTTTATTATAAAATAATTTTAAAATATGGTGTACCCCAGTCATAACTCAATATCTTAATGTTGCATACCCAATACTAAGTGGTTATTTTTGTCCTTAAATTAGGTACCATACTTTTATATGCTAGATAAAATGTATTCGTTTATTTGTTTTTGTTTTGCTGGGCATTGTCTTCTAAAGTTTATTTTGTTTGTGATAGAACATGTGTACACAAGAGAAATAGACACATTTTCAGCAGGGTCTCATCACATTACAGTCTCCTTCCGTTAGACGTCCAGCTCATCAGGATCTTGGTTATGTGTGCACCTGGCATGTTTCCAGGTCTACTCCGAATCTGAACCCACAGTCAACCACAAAGCTTCCAGTACTGCAGTTCAGTATGCTACTACCTACCCCACCAAGACTGGGCCCTACTTATTTATTTATTTATTTATTTTTAAAAAAATCACTTACTTTAAGAAAAATATATTCAGGGACCAGCAGTTAGCGTAATGGCTATGTCGCTGGACTCCCACGTAGTCGACCGCGGTTCGCGTTCCGGACCCGGTAGCTTAAAACTCACGCCGGGCACATGTGCGTAAGTGCCCAAGGTCCCGAGAGAATGGAGGAGAAGGGATTGCGGAGTGACCATCCCCCCTGGGGGGCAATTTCTCCTTTTCTGTCTCTCTCTGTCTGTCTGGCGAGCACACGCGCCCTATAGTGAAAACCTCTCCCCCCAAAAAAAAATAAAAAATAAAAATATATTCAGTCAAACAATTTTGCTTTGTGCACTTGTTTGCATGTATACAAACAAGCGAAATTAAAACTTTAATAAAAACATGAATGAAACATTTTCTCTTGACAGTCACTCATGTCACTGTTTCTCCTCAGATAGCACGGATGGCTTTACAGGGAGACTTCAATGAGTTTGTTGAATAAAGGAAATAAAGGGCCAACCCTTTGGCACAGTTGTTAGTTCCTGTGCATAAGAACCTGAATATCACATATCTGACTGTAGTTCAAACTCCAGCCCCAGCAGCTTTAAAGACAAGTCAGGGGAATGGCAGGTGGCATACTATTTAAAGGCGCTGGACTCCCCAGTGGTTGACTGTGGTTCAAATCCCAGACCTGGTGGCTTGCTTTCTTGCTTCTCTCTCTCTCTCTTACTCTGTCCCTCTCTGATCAAATTTAAAAAAATAATTAAAAACAAACATATAAAAAATTAGGTCAGATATATGTATAAGCCTGCCCCAAATCCTGATAGGATAGAGAAATGGAGGAAAGGGGATTATAGCACTGCCACACCTCATTGGGGGGTGCTTTTTTTATCTTTCTCCCTCTTTCTCTCTGGTAAACACATGCATTCTATGGCAAAAAATATATATACATTAAAATGGAATTAAATTATGAGTTTATTTTGCCACACAAAGATGAAATTTGTACATAGTTTTTAAAATAATAATTGTTATTTCTTTTTTTTTTGGAGAGGTTTTTTTTCTTTGCTATAGGGCGCGTGCGCTCGCCAGACAGACAGAGACATAGAGACAGAAAGCGAGAAATCACCCCCCCAGGGGGGATGGTCATGCCACAATCCCTTCTCCATTCTCCTCTCGGGATTTTGGGCACGCACGCACACGCGCCTGGCGTGAGTTTTAAGCCACCAGGTCCGGGACATGAACCGCGGTCGACTACGTGGGAGTCCAGCAACATAGCCATTACGCTAACTGCTGGTTCTCAATAATTGTTATTTTTTAATTTGCCACAGAGCATAGTTTTTTCATAATATGTATTTTCTATGATCTTTGGTGGTCTCTCATATCTGTTGACCACCACCATGTGGTAGGCATTTCACTGATGTCACTTTATTAAATCTTACTAAAAAATGAATTATATTCCTTTTTCAGAAATAAAACTACTGAGATCTAAAGAAACTGAATAATGTCTCAAAATATTAAGTGGCAAAATACAGGGTTAACAATCAAGTCTGTTTAATTTAAAGTTTATGATCTTTCTACCATATCTTGAGGTCACATCATACCAGAGGCAAAGATTGATTCTTTCCAGTAGATGCACAAAATAAATAGTAAATATACCCAGAATAAGGTGGTAGGAGAGATAAACAAGGTTGATGATACTACAAATATTATACATTCTCCATGAACTAAACAAAACTCTAAATTTTGAGATTGAAAGACATTGTAACTGCCATCTAATTTAATATGAATTAAATTGAATTCCCCTTGAAATCAAAATTACAGACCAGGAACTTGGTTTCTTATGAGCTAGCCTTTCTTTTTATAATTTAGTTAGAAAATAGTTTCTTAGAATGAAACCAAACACTGTACAAATATATTACACATTTGCACAATGACAAAAAAAAGATTGTACAAAAACGACAAATTTGTATAGATACTGTATCTTATAACCAGTAGTTCCATTTCTGCCTATTATAGTCATCTAGGGGAAATAAACATTCACTAAGAAGACAGAACATCAAACAATCAAAAAAAAAGCCTCTATTTTAGTCTTGAAAATTACTTTCTCCTTGGTTTTTCCAGCTGTTTTAATATTACCTGATTTTCAGATCACTTCATCATCCTGATCTTTCTCTCTGACTGCTTCAATTTGTTTATATGTCCTTTAAAGAACAGTCATACGTAGGTGTTGTCCAAAAAGCAAACTAGAGGTAGAGCGCTTCATTTATCTTGTTCCGAACCTCAGCTTCCTTTCATTACATCAGAGACTTCCAAGGACAACAGGGAAAAGCTACTCCTCTTCATTTAAGATACGCTTCAGCCTTGATCAGGTACCTGTGAGAATTTGGGCAGATGCAATATTTTAACAATTATGATTACAGAGTATGAAAACATCTCATTCTTTGTTGTATAGAGCAGTTACCAGAATTAAGTGAATTAAACAAGTTGATCGTTGGTAAGTTTTGTTAGAATCCTGAACTGAACGTGTGGCCACTAATGTGTACACATTTCCAAACTGTGTGACTTAGAGAATGATTTCTCCTTTTTATCCTTAACTCCCTTACTAGTAAATGAGTTGTGTGTCTTTTATTTTCCTTTCCAATTTGCCAGAGAGCACATGTGTGTGGGAGAGAGAGAGAAAGAGAAGGCACACATCCCCGTAGAGAATGGTCATGCTGCAGTCCCTTCCTCTCCACCTCTCTCTCCTTTCATGATTTTGGACAGGTGAGGAAATCGAGGCACACAGAGTACACTAACTTGACATCATCTTGTTTACCCAGCTATTCAGTTGCCAGAAAAGTCATGATGCAGGGGCAGCAAGTGGCGTGGTGGTTGAGGTGTTGGATTCCCACATGGCCAGCAATGGTTTGAGTGTCAGACCTGGCGGTTTGCACGCGCTCGCTCGCTCGCTCTCTCTTTCTCTCTCTCTCCCCAGTCAAGAAAGAATAATGATAATAAATGAAATTTAAAATAATTAAAAAAAAGAAAAGTCATGATGCATTTTTGCATAGAAAAACAAACCCAAAAAAAGCATCATGATTTTTCCCACAACCCAATAGTAATGATGATGTACAGTTCTGGAGTATAAGTTCTAAGATGCAAATGGCTAAAACAAAGCTCTAAATCTGTCTTCGCTATCCATCTATTTGGGCATATATGGTTGCTATTTTTTTCTTTTTTTGTTTTTAATTTCCTGGAGTGTATGTGTGTTTTTAAGAGAGATAGTGAGACACAGAGGGGAGAGAGAGAAAGTGCAGCCTTCAATGGGATGTGGTCATGCTCTAATCCCTGCTCTTCCAGTCTCTATCCTCTTGGTATTTTGGGCATACATGCACATGTATTTGACATGTTTCTCAAGCCACCAGGTTCTGGAACTTGAATCATGTGGTCAGTCATGTGTGACGACATCTAGATCCATTAACCTTCAAGCCATGAGGCTGGCCCCATGCTGCTTTTCATAAGAATTATTAAGCACTCATTATGTCCAGACGTATGTGTACTCAAACAAATGGAAATAATTCACAATCCATTTCATTCATGGAACTCATGTCCTTGATTTAACAGTGATATTCATGCAATTGAATAAATAGGACAAAAGGAAATTATAATATGCCGTGATATATTCTCTATAATAGTGGAAAGCTCATCGAAAGAATTAATATTCATGAAGGGCCTGGAGGCAAAATCTTTGTAAGAAACAAAGATAACAAACACAAATACCTAGAGTTTAGCAAAAGACCTTTCTTATTTTAGGTAACTTTTTAAAAAGGATTATTTATTTAATTTTATTTATTATTATTAGTTTAAAATTTGCTACAGGGCATGTACATTCACCAGAGAGAGAGAGAGAGAGAGAGGGAAAGTGAGAGAGCAAACTGCCAGGTCTGGGTCTTGAGCCACAATAGGCCGTGAGGGAGACCAGTGCCTTAACAACCGTGCCACCTGCTGGTTCCTTATGCAACTTTTAAATTGTTTGGTGTAACAAGAACTTGGTGTAAACAAAGGGACCCCACATGTGATGAAGCTGAAAGTTAATTGGGAGCTAAATCGGGAAATAAAGCTTTTGAGTTTTTAGACTCTATACTGAAAGTAATAGAGAACATCTCAGTTTTCCATTATGGAAACAGTGTGAGTAGTCTGAAGTTTTACAATGTGTTTCAGACGATGTGCAGAAATTGGTGAAAAGAGAATAGGAAGTGTTGAGAAAACTAATATCAAAAGAATTAGTAATTTATACCAATTAAAAACAAAGTTCAGCCCTGAAGACAGAAGATGGAGAGAAGGGACAGGTATGAGACAGTAATAGGAATGAACCAGTAAGACCAATTATGGTGAATAATTGTATCTGTGAGAGAGAGAGTGTGTGTGTGCATTTTGGTAAGAAAGTGGAAAAACAGACATCTAAGGATGAGTTCTATTTTGTAAAAGCCAGTACTATGACAATGCCTGTAACCTTGTTTTTCTTCTTTAAATATAATACCCTATAAAGACGAACAGTCATTCCTTCATTTTCCCTTACCTCTGCTTTTCATCTCTCAAATATTAAACCCTATTCTCCTAACAGAGTGCCAGTATTTCCCTAATTTTCAAAATAAAGCAAACTAAACAAGGGAACTAAAGCATCTTCAGATGCAGCAAGGCTTAGATTCAAGTCACTTACTTGTGCATACATGGAACACAGACAGAGTGAAAGCCCTGATTTAGTCGCAGATCAACTGGTTTCCCTGAATCAAACCTCTGTCAGGCCAACCAGGGACACCAGGACTCATCACTGGGTTTCAGTCTGGTGTCCTCCAACCTGAAGCAAGACTGTGGCTGGCTAATGACTTCTGTTAGGTCACACTTTTCATCTTTACGCTCTTGTCCACATAACGAGGTCCCCAGGCCTAAGATCAGTATTAGTATCCACACATTATGCATAACTCTTAGTTGGCTTTGCTTTGGGCTCCTTTTTCATATACCTCTCCTTTTTCACCTGCTTAAGAGAAGAAAATGTCCACCAGCTCCACACCCCATGAAACAAAACACTGACAGAAATTCTCATCCCAGGGCAGGTAGCTAGTAATTCATTTTTAAGATTTCTCCAAAAATATCTTTCTAGAGTTCTGAATATTCTGATTGCCCTCATAGATCATCATACCCCTTTAGAGCCTCTTGATACATTTTGTCTTCCTAATATTGGTTATATACCTGAAAAACAATTTGGAATTAGAATACTGCAGTTTGCAACAGTGCCTCTTATCAGCCAAGGCTAAACTACTTACTCAGTCCTACCCCAAGAGTCTAGCAGTAGGCCCCAATCTTTTTTTTTTTCTTTTTGTCACTAAGCAGATATGTGCTATGAATTCACATTGGCAGGCATAATCTATAAGTTTTTCTTAGCCCTGGGATAAGATATGAGGCATATAAAACATCTATGAATCATAAAGAGGTATAAAGTGTGGTTTTGGGTGTATCATAGATTAAATAAAAGCTTTCATAAGAGTCAGTGATACTGTTCACATGCCTTGCTTCTTTGAATGTACTTTAAAGGAGACTAATCATATAGAGAGCTACAGTAAAGAATGTTTGCAAAATATTGATAGTTCATCTTAAAGTTATTCGGGTTTGAAGTCTACTATCATGTGATTGGAAGAAAATTTTCATTCTCTTAACTCTTCCAAAATGCATTAGCTGATCAGTACAAAAATGCACTAGAGTTTTGGCAGGGATATGGAAACATGGAAAACCTCTTACATTGCTGGTTGAAATATAAAATTATATAGCTCAGTTGCAAAACAGTTTGACAGCTCTTCAAAAAGGAACTAAAAGGCTGGCCTTGTAGTGCAGTGGTTAAGTGCTACATGGAGGAAACCGGATTTCATATGCCAGCTAGGGTTCAAGTCCCAATCCTGTCATCTTGAAAAACATGCTAGGGGGACCAGCAGTTAGCATGATGGCAATGTCGCTGGACTCCCATGTCGTCGACGGCTGTTCGCGTCCCAGACCCAGTGGTTTAAAACTCACGCTGGGCACGTGTGCGTGCGTGCCCAAGATCCCAAGAGAAGAATGGAGGAGAAGGGATTGTGGTGTGGCCATCCCCCCTGGGGAGTGATTTCTCGCTTTCTGTCTCTCTGTCTCTTTGGCGAGCGCACACGCCCTATAGCAAAAACCTCTAGGAAAAAGAAAAAAAAAATGCTAGGTTCACACATGCCCAGAACTCTAATGATAGGAGAATCGAGGGGGAAAGGATTACATTGTAACCAGCCCCTGTTGGAGAGTACTCTCTCTCTCTCTTTCTTTCTTCCTCCCCTCCTCCTTGTGTACCTGAACCTTCTGGTATATTAAATGAATTTTAAAAGACTAAAAAACTTAAAAAGACTAATAAAGTAACAGCATTATCAGAATAAACCACCCATTCTATGCCTAGAAAATGTATGTTTACACAAACTTTGTATGTAATTGCTTTATAACAACATTATTTATAATATAGAAAGATTAGAAACAACCCCATAGTCTAGCAATTGATGATTGAATAAATAAAATGTGTGACATTATTAAGCCACAAAAAGGAAGAAGTACTGATACGTGCCTATAACATAGTGGAACCTTAAAAACACCATGCTAAGTAAAAGAGGCCACATAGTTTATGATCCCATGTATATAAGATGTCTAGAATAGGCATATCTGGAGAGGCAGAACGTAGGTTAATGGTTGCCTGGGGACACTGGTCAGGGTGGTTGCTAATAGGTACAAGATTTCTCTCTGGGTTGATGAACTCATTTTGGAATTAGATAGTAGTTATGATTACCAAACTTATAAATGCCGGGGTCCTTACCAACGCCTACTCACCTCCCTGTTCGAGCAATCCACATCGGGCGCCACTCTGCCGGGGTCCAGCCTCGGTGGGGGTGGGTTGACTTGTTGGAGGCGACGCTGGAAAGAAGACTAAGGTCTCGGTGCCAATTTTATGGACATCCTCAGTCGGACACCCCTCAGAGATCGCTCTCTGAAGAGTGACAACTGTTAGGAATTATTGTGCCTTTTTATTGAAAATGCGTTACATGCAAGTAAATGGGTGAGGGGCTATGTGTTTTAATTATCAGCTCATAAAGTTTTAACAATAGGGAATATGGGTTCCATTCAGGGTTGGATTAAGGGTGGATCTAGTGCAGTTCCGCAATTGTTCATTTGATGTAGGCGTCTTCATGGAATGCAGTTTTGGGAAAGCAGCTCCAGCAAGCAGAGATAATTATCGGCTGATGCAGCGCGGCAGCCATCTTGTGATTACCGAGCATGATACTGAGAAGAGAAAATTTCAAGTATAGATATTAGTTCTTATGGATCTCCATAAGGAATAGAACTTACATAATTTTATAGGGATCTAAAGCTTAATTCAAGGAATCCTAATATATTTTAAAGCGGTAAAACTACTATTCACTAGGTAAGGGCGGGGACAGCTTTTTTAACTGGTGGTAAAGTGACTAACAAGTTCATGAAGAACTTTAAGGTGAGTTTGTGGCATACTTAAAATGTTCTATTGTGCCTGTGGCGCCACCGTTATGTATCTTGTTAAAACATTAGCCATAGTAGGGCGGGAGTGCCCTGGGCCCGTTTCGGCCTAAAAGATTATTCTTAAGCTTATGTTAAATGTATTTTAAAGGGTCTTTCAAAGGTCAAGAAGATTTCTGCCTAAATGTGACTTTAGCACACCTTCTATTGTGGCTGTGCTGGAGTGAAGCATTGTAATTAACAGTAGGTGGTCAGAGCAAAGGGGAGCGGTTGAGGGACTTTTGGGAAATTTTATCATATACTCAGGATGTATAAGAGAGCTATGTAATTCTTTTATAGTAGTATATTAGGGAGTCATGGGGGGGGGTCGCTTCCCAGCAAGGCTACCACAGTTTCCGGAGCAAATAGCAAGCAGCCTTGCCAGCATGCTAATTCAACCTAAGTCGGGGGGGGGGGGGGGGGGGGGGGGGCACACAGCAGCAGCCTTGCCAATATGCTGACCCGACCTAAGTGATAGTTAAAGGTCAAAAGCTCAAAACAGATCCTGGGGCCCTACCGGGTTGGACTCCTCCATATAAATACACTAAAAATCACCAACTTTTACACTTTGAATGTAAATTTTATATATGTGAATTATCTTTAAAAAGCAGAAGTATAACATGCAATATAATAAATGTTTTGAAATGTCATGAAGAAATCCACTAGATTAGAGAATTCAAAAAAATCAGGTACAAATTGAGCCATAAATCAGAATGTAGTATAGTAAACTACTGTGTTAATTTTCTTTCTCTCTTTTTTTAAGGATAAGTTCAACCTGGTTACAACTCTCCTGTCTCCTAATTGGGGCAGCAGGCACATACCATCATGCTTAGATTCTTTTTGTTGTTGTTGTTTATTTTTCCTATAGGGCTTGTGTGCTCACTGGAGAAAGACAGAGAAAAAGGAAGTGAGAAATCACCCCTTTAGGGGAATGGCCATGGCGCAATCCCTTCTCCTCTATTCTCCTCTTGGGATTTTGGGCACACACGCATACACACCTGGCATAATTTCCAAGCCTCAGGGTCCGGGACTTAAACTGCTCAGTTGGCCATGCGGGATCCGGTGCCTTAACCACCACAACACCTCCTGGCCCCACGACTGACTCTTTAAAGACAAAGCCTCGCTATGTTGGCCAGGCCAGCCTCAAGGCCCAGATGCAAGCTTGAGCTGTGGTCCTGTCTCTGACCTCCTCCCCTGATGCTCTTCCCCTGAGTCATGCCTCTCCAGACTCACCCTGGCCTTCTTGTTCATCTCCCAGTACATAAGCATTATTTTCACCCTGAAGACTTTATATCTAATATTTTCTCCATGTGAAAGTTCTTTGCTTATAACTGCACAATGTGTTTCCTCAAACCACGCCTGACCATCCTACCTACTATTCAATTCCTCACCACCCTCTTCCTTCCTATCCGCTCATCCTACATTATTTTTCTCCATAGACCTGGTCATTACCTGACGGCGGTTGTTTTTAACTTATTTTTTCCTCCATTGTCTTTCTCTCACACTAAAATATAAGTTCCATGAAGGGAAGGGAGAGGACTTTGCCTTTTACCTCCGTATCTCCATCCCTTACAGCAGTGCCTGACTCCCCTTAACCCTCAGGACATGTGTTAAATAAATGCATCAAATAGACTTGGTTACTTTTCTTTTATTAATACATTGAGATTTCATTTTTAGTATTATGGCAAAGGATGATTATTTTGTGTTATAAATTGTGTTAGTTGTTTGCACCCTAAAGCGGCAAGAAAAACAAAGTTAGATAGGATAAATTCCAGGAGATTTTTGATAATTACATTTCAAAAGGACTGACTCCAGCATTGGTTACTGAGAGCAACTGCAGAATCTCTACCTGTGCAGATGTTCATGAATAAATCAGAAGTATACCTGCATGCTTCTCAGTAGCTGATAAGAGGATGTTTTCAAAATCCCATGACATGCCATTAATCTGGTATATGTATTTTGACTCTTTCCCATAAATTAAGGTGACAGTGACAATGAAGTTATTAGACACACGAACAGTGCTTGATAGTTTCAAATAAGAGTAAACCAAACTATACCTTATTAAAGCATTCTATTATTCTCGAGGTTTTCCATAATGCATAGATGTCAAAATACTAATTAGAGTTACTGTTTTCTTATTGTGTAGTTGTCACAGCCGAGGTAATTTCACTGTTTATATGAGAGCAACAGGCTGTGCAATCTTTCTGTCAATTGTTTTTGCAATTAGTGACAAATTGGATTTTTTTCCTTTGGTTGGAATTAATTTGTTCCCTAGTCTGTTCCAACTGGACACATTTTATATAAATATGCTAGCACCAATTATGTATTGAAAAGAGATAAGTTTGCCCCTGTAAACTTAGCCAGAATATTCATTGAAAAATTGAGATGTTGATCAGTTTTGACCATAAATTGTGACTTTAGTTGAGGAATACCCGGAATCCCTCTTCAAAAAAGAAATAAATAAATAAATAAATATTACAATTCACTGACACTGACCATTTTCAAAAATTGTTTTCCAGATTTTTTTAAGTGCAGCATTTCATAAAATAGGTTATTGTTTATTATTAATTAGAAGTCATAAATTATTCTGAAACAAAAGAATTGGTTTGTATGAATCATACCTCTGGTAAAGACTGTCATTGGTGAGTTTAGAAGTGGAAATAGCAATACAAATGTATTAGTTTGTTAGGACTCTGCTGCCATAAACTGGCTTAAACAACAGGAATTTATATTCTCATAGTGCTGGGGACTAGAAGTCCAAAATCAAAGTGTCCATAGCCTTTCTGATGGCTTTGAGAGAAGGAAAGACTTGGTCTCTCTCTCTGTGGCTTGTAAATGGCTGTCTTCTTTCTGTTTCATCACATCATCATCTGTGTGTATCTACTTCCAAATTTCCCTGTTTTATAAAGACACCAGTCATATTGGATTAGGGGCCTATGACTTAATCTTTTTAAATTAATTAATTAAAATTTGACCAGAGAGGGACAGACTAAGAGCGAGAAAGACGGAAAGGAAGAAAGCAAGCCACCAGCTCCAGGACTCAAACCGTGTTTGGCCATGTGGGAGTCCAGCACCCTTAACCACCATGTCAGCCCCTTAATCTTAACTTATTATATCTGCAACAACCCTATCTCCAAATACAGTCACTCCTTCTATTCCCTTTTCAGTTAAAACTTATGTATCAAAAGCAATTCCTTGGGGACCAGCAGATGGTGTAATAATTATGTCGCTGGATTTCCACGTAGTCAACCACAGTTCTCAAACCATTGGCCCAGTGGCTGAAACTCACAATGGGGGCATGTGCATGTGTGCCCAAAATCCTGAGAAGAGAATGGAGGAGAAGGGATTCTGGCATGGCCATCCTTCCTTAGGAGTGATTTCTCGCTTTCTGTCTCTCTGGTGAATGCATGTGCCCTATACCAAAAATCTCTCTTAAAAAAAAAAAAAAATTGATCTTGATGGTTATTCTGGAATGCTTAATATCTTGAGTAATAAATAAACCTTATATTCTAGTTGGCATATTAGTAAGCAAAAATATATTAGAAGGATGGTATATGTGGAGAAGAGCGTGCCAAATTAAATGACTGTTCAGTACATGACAATGCTGTGCCCTGCTGTCAAACAAGCAGCTAACATATGTGCTAACCGAGATTGCTGGCTGGTGCGGTGTTGCTAGAAGAATGCAGTGTGACAGTGTAGTGTGACAGTGTGTTTTGCTTCCCAAACACATGCTGTGGAAATGAGAATTATTGAACTTCAAAAGCCAATTGTTGAGTGAAATATTTGCTGAGAAACTAGAACTGTTGGAAGAACGGCAGTTCATTAAGCCAAATATCTCATGCACTGAGAATGCATGTATGCAGTGGGGAAGAATTTCTGTGGCCAGATAGTCGATAGTAATAATTGTACACCAGAATCATTTTATCTCTTTCAAAGATAGGGGAACCCCAGTGTTTAACAAGGGAGCTGACCCTTTGGTTGCCCACTGTGCATGGCTCAAGGGGGACAGCTCTTCCTTAGGATGCTTATGCTCCTGGCTGGGTCAAAGCACTGCTCTCAGAAGAGAGGAATTTGTGTTATAAATCCAGGATTCTTCATCCTCATACTTGTATCAGCTTTGGAAAATAACTAGGTCTCTGTATTTGAGAAATAATGCCCATTTAGAGCCCTTTGAGGTTTCTCACTGGCCCTACGCGATGTCCGTCTTGCCTGCCTGTCCAACCCTAACCTGTCCTGTCTCTTTCTCACTCTGCCTCCGCCGCATCAGGCTCCATTTATTTCTTCAAATGGTCTATGCTCTTCCCATTTGCCAGTCTCCACACGTCTGAGTCTTTTCCGTCTAGAAGACTTTTCCTCTCTCTCTCTTTTTTTTTTTTTTTACTTTACATAAACTCTCATTTTTTAAACCTGAGCTTATTTAAGAACTCCTTAAGAAGGTTTCCCTAAAACCCCAAACTAGACTGTATGTCCCACAGTCCCATGATTCCATGCAACTCCTACATTACTCGTTGAGTTGGTAGCTTTTGCCCATCTTTCATAACTCCACGAGGACATAAAATGTTCCCGTCATGCTTAATGCCACATATCAGCCAGCTGGTTTACTATCTGTTAATACATAGATATATCCTGCCTCCTAAAACTTTGCATTCATGGGACCAGCATATGGCATAGTGGTTATGTTGCTGGACTCCTATGTGGCCCATCATGGTTCAAGCCCCGGACCCAGTAGTTTAAAAGTCATGCTGTGTGCATGTGCGTGCGTGTCCAAGATCCTGGGAGGAGAATGGAGGAGAAAGGATTGTGTTGTGGCAGTCCCCCTGGGGAGTAACTTCTCTCTCTCTTTCTCTCTCTCCACCCTCCCTCTCTCTCTCTTCCAGTGAGCACATACCCCCTATGGCAAAATAAATAAATAAATGAAATCTGTCAAAATTTATGTAAAACAAGTTAAATCAAATAGTCACCTTAAAATTGTATAGCTTAAAACTCTTTAATAGTAAATGTAAAAATAAATTTATGGAAATCTTGCAATAATTGCCCACTGATTGGGGCTAACAGGTGACATGGTAGTTAAGGCACTGGATTCCCAAGTGACTGACCACAGTTAGAGTCATAGACCCCCACAGCTTAAAACTCATGCCAGGTGCATGTGTGTGCATGTCCAAAATCCCTAGGGGAGAATGGAGAAGAGATTGTAACCTGACCATCCCCCCTTGGGGATGATTTCTCGCTTTCTGTCTCTCTGTCCCTCTCTGTCACTCCAGCGAGCACATGTGCCCTGTAGCAAAAATTTCTCTCAAAAATAAATAAGAAAATAAAATTGCCCACTGATTTATGAACACCTTTTGTATATAAAGCACAAGTAGTATTAGTATACAAACACCTCTCTTCTCTTTGAGAGCAGTGACCCTGGTTTTTTCCTCTCTATATTACTGGTACATAGTATTTGCCATACACTAGAAATAACTGAAGTAATAATTGTAAGTACTAATCACTTTATTATAGTCTGCAAAGATGAACTTCAAAATAGGTTGAATAAGTTTAATAACTACATAAAGAAACAGAGTTGTGAAAATTAAAAAATTTTTAAAATGCTGTAAATGTAGCTCTCTTTGCTCTCCATCCAAGTCCTGATACTTACTAAAGATTTAAAACGTACTTTAAGATTTTAGGGGGAGCAGCAGTTAGAGTAATGGTTATGTCGCTGGACTCCCACGTAGTCGACCGTGGTTTGTGTCCTGGACCTGGTGGCTTAAAACTCATGCCGGGCCACTGCTGGTGGGATTGTAAATTGGTACAACCACTGTGGAGAACAATTTGGAGATTCCTCCAAAATCTACAAATAGAACTACCATATGATCCAGCAATCCCACTCCTTGGTTATCTACCCAAAGGACAGAAGAATACTTAATCGAAAAAGTGCTTGCACATCAATGTTTATTGCGGTACTTTTCACAATTGCTAAGTCATGGAAACAACCTAAATGCTCACGAACTGATGAATGGTTAGAAAAACTGTGGCACATATACTCAATGGAACACTATTCATCCATAAAAAACAACAAAACCCTGGCTTTTGAAAGGAAGTGGATGAATATGGAAGACTTACTGCTGAGTGAAGCAAGCCATGCTATGAAGGAGAGGCATTGTATGTCCCCACTTAATATATACCGACTGTCTGCACTCTAAAATAAATAAATAAATAAATATATATATATATATATATATATATATATATATATATTTATATATTTGAAACCATACTGCTTCTGTTGTTACAGAGTTATAAAATTATACAAAATTGTAAGACATATTTTGAACATTATCTTTAAAATTCAGTATTTTGAAATTTTGAAAGTTTGTAAACTGTCAAAAATTATGGAGTATGAACTAAAATTTTTTGCTATGTAAAGTAAATGTTTGTGGAAAAATGTAAAAATAAATAAAGAAAAAAATTAAAAAAAAAAAAAACTCACGCCGGGTACGTGTGCGTGCGTGCCCAAGATCCCGAGAGGAAAATGGAGGAGAAGGGATTGCGGCATGGCCATCCCCCCTGGGGGGTGATTTCTCGCTTTCTGTCTCTCTGTCTCTCTCTGTCTGTCTGTCTGGCAAGCGCACGTGCCCTATAGCAAAAACCTCTCCAAAAAGAAAAGAGAGATTTTAGATTATGTTAAGTCAATGGAAATAAACCAAAAAATGTCAATAATGACAATCAGTGGTAACTCACTGGTTAAATAATAGAGCACATGGGACCAGCAGTTGGCATAATGGCTATGCCGCTGGACTCCCATGTAGTCGATCACAGTTTGAGTCCCGGTCCTGGTGGCTTAAATTCACGCTGGGCACAAGTGCATGCATGCCCAAGATCCTGAGAAGAGAATAGAGGAGAAGGGATTGTGGCGTGGCCATCACCGCTGAGGGGTGATTTCTCACTTTCTTTGTCTCTCTTCCTTTCAGGCAAGTGCACATGCCCTATAGCAAAAACCTCTCAAAAAAAAAATAAATAAATAAATAAAAGAGTACATTATTTAAAACTTACATATGGCTATAGCTAGTCTATCAATTAAGTCCTTAATATTAAAAAAATCCTATATAACATTGTGCACAATTTTATAAATTCTCCAATATGACTTTTCAATGCAACTTTCAACATATAATTTTAGATTGAAATGTGTTTTTGCACGTATAAAAATATGTTACACGCAACAAAAAAAATACTAAAAGTATGACTGGCGATGTGATATTTGATGTTTTATGGTATTTAAATTTTTCACTGTACAGACTGCAAAAAGTTATCGAGAGTAATGGGTAAGGATTGGAATGCCTCAAACTTTGTTCCAGAGAAAACTATCACCAATATCAGATCTGCACAGGGTGCTTAATAAAACTTCAGACATCTCAGCTCTTCCTAAGAACTATTAGGACAATATTATCTGGAGTAGAGCTTAGGAACTTTTTTTTTTTTTTTTTTTTTTTTCCACAAAGACTCCAGATGAATCTTACAAACACTAAAGTTTTAAAACTCACAATAATGAAATACAGCTGAGGATATAAGTAAAGGGACTATATTTTATCCATGATTCATATGACCAGATTTCTAAGGCAATGTAAAGAACTGAAGTAGTTTCATAAATCTAACATAAAAATATTATTTTTGAGTTATTGCTCCTGTGGCTGAAATAAGTTAAGGGTGTATGTGTATATGTATGTATGGGGGCAGGGAGTAGCACCTTAGTCACTAAGTAAAGGTTAGTTTAAAGCTAATGAAAAGACACATGAACTGCTTTGCTAATTCTGAGAGCCATCACATTTAAATAGGAAGTTAGCTTTTATCAAATGTTTAGCAAATGATTAAAAATGCCACATTACTGGAATTACAGAGTTGTAGAAATGGAAGGGACCTCAATACTCACCAAGTTCAACCCTTAAGTATTATTGAATCAGTATTACAAATCTTCATAGTATTGAAGTGTATTTGTTCAGTGATTGAAAATGTGCCCAACTCAGCTCGATTCCATACTCAAATGTGTTTGTAACAAATAGATTGATAGGAGGCAAGGAGGGAAGGGAGGGAGGAAGGAAAGAGCAAAGGACAGCCAGCCAGCCCAATTTCCTTTGGGTATTACTATGTATGAAAATTATTTCTTTGCTTTTTAAATGAATATAGAAAAGGATGAATTTTATAGGAAACTGGGAGGCACATCTGGCAAGCTATTTTTGATTTACTGAGCTAGGAATAGCTGCAAAAACACTTCCTCTTACAGACTTGCATAATCAATCATTTGCTCCTTTCCCTTGCACATCGGCATTAGCTTTACATTACTAAGCTCTTCCCCCATCTTCCAGCACTGAAGAAGGTCACAGAGCAATTCAGTTCATTTTAAAATTGAATAAAATTAACAGCATATTTATTAAACAGAGTAGTACTCTGTTAGTCCTTCCCTAGGTACTGAGGCAAAGCCAGTCTTTAACCTCCAGCAAGGATCTAATTTTATGGAAAGTCTCCTTCCCTTCCTCCAACCTCCTCCCTGCCTCCCCTACAATAATAGAGCACCCAAATAGGGCATTCTAGAATTTGGGCTGGAAGAAAATGACCATAAGAATTCATACTTAGGAGCGAGCTCTCATTATTCTAAGAAGAACAAGATTTTAATGGTGGAAATGGACCCATGAGTGAACTCAGGATTTGATAGGCATTTAGTAGCTCTTCACCATCTCTCAGGTGAAGAAATGGTGCAGGTTGGAATGAAGACGACTGTGCAGAGATCAGTGAAGGGGTAGCTTACATTTCACAAAAGTCTGTGAAGGCCAGGTTTTTGTATGCTGCAGTTGTTCTACAAGAATATAAGCCCCTTGAGCATAATAGAATTGTAAATGGAAAACTAAGGATTCTGAAGTTGGAAAAACCTCATTGGTGTCTAGTGGGGCCAGACAGTGGCACAGCAGTAAAACAAGATGCTCTGCAAGGCAGCCTCATGTGGGCAAGTTCCCGGTTCAGTTCTGAAGACTTCCCTGAGTACGCCATGCACGTGTGTGCCCATGATCTGGGGCTGGCTGGAGCCAATCATGACATCAGAAGGCTGTTGGAGGTGCTCTCTGTCTCTCCTTCATGGGAGAAAGAAACTTAAATAAATATATATTTATATGAAATATATAGATGCACAATATATTGTATATATACAATCCAGCAAATAATAAGCAGTCAAAAATATAAATTTTGGGGAGCCAAGAATACACCTGCACACGGTAAGGGTCATGGTATGTGTAATGTGGTTGGCAGGATGGTAATACTGTGGGTAGTAGGACATCATTGTATATTGTTTCCAGTGCGTTAGGTCCATCAATAAGACTGTGCAAGGAGAACATGTAGAGGGAAAAGTCAGTTAAGGGTAGACACACAGAAGCAAACACAACTCCAGAGTGAAAAGAGGGGAATCCCATCAGGAAGACAGACAACAGTGATCGGAAATGTAAAAGCACAAGCACTAGGGCATCAGGATAATAATGGCCAGCGAATGGAAACTATCAATAAGGAGTGTTCAAATGAGTCTAATGTGTCAAGGAAACCTGAACTTATAAGTATTATCAGTAGGAAGTTGCCCTTTGATGGAGGCCACTGTTAAGCTTAGCAAGAACAGCTTTGCCTACACCCTGGGGTACAGAGAGCAAACTGCAGGAGGTGGAGGACTGAATGGAAGCTGAAAAAGTGGAGACAGTGAATCCCACTGCCCTTCAAGACTTTGACAATAACAGAAAGCTAGGTAATAAGAAGAGATGTTGTGTTACAGTTGGAAGACAGCCAGGAGGAAACAAAAGTATGAACCGATCTCCATGGAGTGCCCTGGGAATGCTTAGAGAGAATGACAAAAAGTGAATGGGGGTGGGGGAGAAGAAATGGAAAGGAGCCACTTAAGTTTTAAATGTACACTGTTACAAAGTTTTCTAACTATATTTTCTACTCATCTCAGGTTATAAAACCAACAACATTGTCATCCAGGGAAAAGCTATGATAGTTCACATTGCTATGAAAAATAAAAGTTTGGGGATAGTGTCCAACGAGTAATATATTATCCAACAGAAATTAGGAAGAACCATAAAATATGGTAGAAAATTTGTCTAAATACTAAAATATACACAAACATTCCTAAAAATAAAAGAAAGGCCAAGGTGAAAGAGGAATCATATTTATAAGTCTTTTTTTGGGGGGGGAGGGAGGGGAAGAGGGAGGTTTTTGCTTTAGGGCGCGTGCCCTTGCCAGAAAGACAGAAACAGAGAGACAGAAAACAGGAAATCAGCCCACAGGGGTAATGGCCACTCTGCAATTCCTTCTCCATTCTCTTCACAAGATCTTGAACATGCACACACACGCGCCAGAGTGAGTTTAAGCCACTGCGCTCGGGACTCAAACCATGGTCGACTACGTGGGAGCCCAGTGACATAACCAGCTGCTGGTTGCCATATTTATAAGTTCTGTTGTGGTAAATGCAAAACAAGATTTCTGACCCTCCCTCACTCCTTCTTCTGCTTCCTGTCTTTGCTTCCTATCTTCCTTCCTTTTTAAATTTATTTTTTCAGTTGGTTAGAGGGTGCATGTACTCATTACACACACACAGAGAGAGAGAGAGAGAGAGAGAGAGAGAGAGAGAGAGAGAAGAAAGCCCTTGCAATTGAGTGTGATCACACTGCACTGCCTTCTCCATTCTGTTGGGATTTGGGGAACTCATGCACATGCGCCTAGCATGTTTTTCAAGCCACCACCAGGGCTGGGATTCAGACTACATGATCTATCACGTGGGATCTGGCTCCCTTAACCATTAGACCATAGGGCCAGCTTTCTGTTCATCCTTTTCTATTAAAGATCCACCATCCGCTTTTGCATGAGCAACGTAGACGTTGGACCTCAGGGAATTTTCCACTTTGATTTATCACATTCTGTTTTCCCAGTCACTAACTTTTATTCAAATGTATTCACTTCTGACATACCATGTTTTGCATTATGTTGATGTTCACTTGGAAATAGTTGTTTTCCTAGATTCTAATGATGTCTATGCCAGCAGCTGCAAGCTCACTGAGAACACAGCAAATGTGTATGCACAGTACAAAATTCTTCCAATTAGGAATGCTGCTTAATTGGCAAGACTGCTGTCAAGTAGCATGACCACTGCATTACATTTGAATCTGAATTCCATGTAAATGTAGATATTTAGAAGCTTACTGGAGAATTTGCATGGGAATGGAAAGAGAAAATCGTTTTTGTTTGAAGGAAACAAATCTCACTTGATATTCACATTGTTATTTCCTTTAACTGATCAGGATAGCAAACTAGTTAAGTGTATCAGTTCTGCAGTTACACATAGATGCAAATTCTACTTATACTCTTGACAAGCCTTATGAGCTTACAGAACATTCTTAACCCATTTGAGCCTCTGGATTTTTATATGTAAGATAGAGATAATTAAAACATCTACCTCCTAGTGTTGTTTAAAGCTTAAACTCAATGACGAAAGTCAATCACTTAAGTAACGTAGGGACTGTCAAATAGTAATTTCTCAGTGAATTCCAAGTACTATAATTATTTGCTTAATAAGGACAATATGAGAGAGAGAGAGTGTGTTCTAGGCTTCTTAACTTAGTGCTCTAAATAGCATCAATTTTTAAATTTTTTGTTAAAATTTTTTTCAATGGAATTGGATACTAGCTTAGAATAAAATATTTATTTTTAAGTGGGTGTATATGTATGTATTTTGTGCCTGACTACAGAATTTCTCCATTTGCAGCCCAGCCATGTGGTATAAGTAGTGGGGCACCTGCGCACAGTGCTGGCATCATGTAGGGACCTGGGTTCTGGTCTTGGATTAACCTGGACAAACCAAGCACACCCACAGATGCCAGGATCTAGGCTGGCCTAGAGGTGGGAAGAGAGTTGGGGGCTGTAAGAGTGGTGATTTGGTGAGAAAGGGGTACCTCTCGCTCTCCTGCAAATGAAACAAAAAAAATCAACAAATACTAAATAAAACTTTATAAATTTTTTTTTCCTACTTTCTCTGCAGTATAGCTTGAAGTTTTTTCTCTTCCCTTTCATGCTGACATCTCTCTGGGCCTTTGTATATGGAATGATGTTGATGGTAGTAAGGGTTTTTTGTTTTTAGGTTTTTTGTCATAGGGCGCATGCACTGGCTAAACGGAGACAGAGAGAAACAGAGGGAAAGAGAAAAATCACTCTCTGAGGGGATAGCCATGCTGCAATTCCTTGTCCTCCATTCTCCTCTCGGGATCGTGGGCATGCACACTCACATGCCTGGTGTGATTCTCAAGCTGCCACGTCCCATGCTTGTTTTCACAAACCCTGACTACCAGAGCCAACAGGTAGCATGGTGGTTAAGGTGCTGGACTCACACATGACTGACTGTGGTTCAAGTCCCAGACCTGGCAGCTTGTAAATCACACCAGGCTTGTATGCATGGGTGCCCAAGATCCTGAGAAGAGGATGGAGAAGAAGGGATTATGGCGTGGCCATCCCCCCAGGGGGTGATTTCTCACTTTCTTTCTGTCTCTCTCTGTCTCCCTCCACTGAGTACACCTGCCTTATGCCAAAAACCTTAGAAAAGACGGCACCATTTTCTCAAACACAACGCTGGTTTTTCTCGTAAATGATGATGAACAAACATCTGCTGCCACAAACCTGCTGTGGCCTGGTCTGACTTTACTAGCCTAACCAAGGGCTTGCTGCGCTTGTCGGCGCTCCTTCTCCCCCGAGGAGTTCAGAGGTCGAGGCAATCCGCTAAGCAGCACACCCGTAGTGAGACTTGATGGCACTTACCGTCAGCCCCTCTCAGCCCGGTGGCCACATCACCCTCCGGGACTTCTAGTGGCCACTGTTCCGATGCTTGCAGACCCACCACCCTAGGTACCCTTAGTAACTGGCGAGGGCAAATGCTAAGCTTACTCGACCCGGCCGCCACTGCCCCTGCCACACTTTCTACCACCCTCAGCATAGCAAGAGAAGACAGGCGGTAATCGGTGCTGCCTAAAATGAACACCCGCATTTGGTTATCCATGAACAAGATGAAAACCCACATTGTTTCTTGAGGCAGAACTTACCCCAACCATATAGCAAGACCAGACTCCTTGAGTGAATGTAACATTTCTCAGAGAATGTACAGAGGGACGCTCATTGTGTCTCATGAGCCTGGGACCATTTCTACCATCAATACTCGTGCTGATTTCTACAGAAATGAGATCGCGCCTGTGGATAGGCGCCTCTCCTGTCTCAGGTGCTATCACCCTGTGACCTGCATTGACTAAGCATAGGAAGGGCTCAGGGCCACCCCAGAAGCAGGGAAACAGGACCAGCCAGTGGTATTAAAGATCCTATGTGTGGGCCCCGTCATACAGTCGGCGTTTGCACACTAATCCCAAGGGAGCATGGCACTGGGAGACCTAGGGCACAAGAGGCTGCTCATCCCTTCTCTTCTGAAGAAATAGCAGCATGCTTTCATCAAGCCATGGGGACTTCATGCTAACAGGAAAGAAGCAAAGCCAATGTCACACACAGGCACCAATGCGTGCGCACACACATCCTGCCGACCAGTAGGCCCTTATGCCGGAAACCAGCAGAGAAAGGAGCAGACAGCCTTCTCGGTGAAGCCTTCTGTCACTTCCCAGAACCCCTGACCTGACAGACAGCTCCAGAAAAATTTTGTCTTCTTGTGGCTCAGCCCACACATCATCATATCTGATGGGGACTGTGGCCTCTTCTCCACCCCCTTTCCAGCAGGGTCCTATCTGACAGTTGCTGACGGGTGGAAGCAGGACCAGAGATACAGCATAGGATTTCGCTCTCTTCAACGGTTGTACCTTCAGGTGGGGCTGCGCTTCAGTCTGCAGAAGGGACTAGGTCAGTGCTGGGCCAGGCTAGGCCTGGAAGAACAAACCAGGCCTGTAAAAAACCGTGAAGTTACTGGTACCCAGGAGGACCTGAACCCAGAGGCAGAGCTTGGGACAGCTGTGTCTCAAGCATTGAGGCACCATTTTTGGCTACCCACATCCATGGCATAGCTAATTCGGTATATCTAGTCTCTTCCGCATTAAGATGATAAAAGCAGCCAGGTGTGGCTAGCATGAGATGCCCCTGTGGCAACTGGAAAGGGATGCTCAGGAATGTCAACTCCTTCGGAGGCCTTTTCCTTTAGGCTGAGGAGCACGTCACAGGTGCTTCCCGCTGTCTCGCACAGCGTGTCTGGAGGTACACTCCATGAGCCTGGTTGGGGACCCAGGGATAAAGGCCCCACAGGCACCCATCCGTGCTGATGCACCACCTCTTTCTACTTGCAGACAGGCACCGGAGGACAGCACACCCTGTCACATGGCCAGAATTGGGGCTGGGGCCACGTGGAAGGCCTGGGTTCAGATCCTTAATCTGAACAAGGCCAGGCTAGGCCCATATACCTGTACTTCTAACTAACTGGGAAGTTGGGGTAGAGGATCACAGCATTGAAAGCCTATCACATGTACCTATTGCTTTTTCTCTGTGTGTCTCCCTCATCTTTCTGCTTTCCGATTTTCTAACTCTATCTTTCTCTCTCAAAAATTTTTTTTTCCAACAAAAATACTGTCAGACATATAAATGACTTCAGTAAAATGACTGGATCAGTAGTGTTCTATATGCCAATAACGAACTTGCCGAGAAAACAGGATCAGGAATACAATGTCATTTACAATAGCTACGAAATAAACACAAAACAACCACCAGCAATAAATTTATCTAAGGAGATAAAAGATTTCCATAATAATAACTATGAAGCACTGGGACCAGCAGTTGGCAAAATGGCTATGTCGCTGGACTCCCATGTAGTCGACCGTGGTTCAAGTCTTGGACTTGGTGGCTTAAACAACACTTAAAAAAGGAATTGAAGACACAAATGGAAAGACATCTTATGCTATGGATGGGAAGAATTAATATCGCTAAAATATAAACATTACCCGATATAATCTACAGATTCAATGCAGTTTCTATCAAAACATCAAAATCTGCATGCAAATAGAAAAAAAAAAAAGTCATAAAATTTACATGGAACCACAAAAGACTCTGAGTAGCCAGTGGAATCTTGAGCAAAATACAGAGAGGAGTCATCACATTACTGTACTTCAAAATATACTACAAAGTTATAATAACCAAGACGGTATGTACTGGCATTCCACATCTGAGTTAGATTATACAGTACTAATCTGACTTCTTCCATTTCTCTTGACTAAATATTTCCTTTCTTTTTTTTTTCCCCCTTTGGAGAGGTTTTTGCTTTAGGGCATGTGCACTCACCAGAAAGACACAGAGAGACAGAGAGACAGAAAGCGAGAAATCACCCCCCTCCCGGGGGATGGCCAAGCCGCAATCCCTTTACCTCCATCCTCCTCAATGGATCTTGGGTCCAGGACTCGAACTGCGGTTGACTACATGGGAGTTCAGTGACATAGCCATTACACCAATTGCTGGTACCTTGATTAAATCTTTCTACAATGTATAGATAAAACACTAATTCTCAATTAAAAATTGATTTTAAAAGGGAATTCTGTTGTTTTTGACAACATGAATGAACCCTGAGGACATTATATGAAGTGAAATAATCAGAAATGGCAAATACTGTAGGATTCCACTTATATGAGTCATCTAAACAGTTAGAATCCATAAAAGCAGAGACTAGTGGTGGTTGCTAGGGACTAGAGGTAAAGTTAATGGGACATTATCCAAGGTTATTAAGTCCTAAGTGTGTCTTGTACAATTTTCCTGTATTAGCAATACTGTTCTGTACACTTATGTATATATTTGTTAAAAGGATAGATTTCATAGTATTTTTACCATTACCACAACAAAAATGCAGCCATTATAGCAAAGTTAGAGGAATCTTTTCTCAGTGATTGAATGCTTTAAACTGGATTGTTAAACTGCAACCACCATTGTGGTGGTTGCACAACTCTGTACATTTACAAAGAAATCAATGAGCTGTTTTTAAAAAGTTGAATATTATTATGTGTACATTATAGCCCAATAAAACTGTTTCAAATAATATTTAGCATGCCCTAACCCACAATTTCGACATGAAGGGCAGATAAAAACACATTTATGAAAACCACATGCAATTAAATAACCACAGTAGCTTTATCCTTACAAGCCCATATTTGAGCCAATCCAAATAGAAATATATTGGGTCATTGGAAAAGTCATATTTTTTTTTCTATGCAAAAATGCATCATGACTTTTCCAACAACTCAATATTATCATATACTCATACAATGTCAAATTACTCATACATGGCACAGTGAACCGTTTATCTACAGAAAAACCATATCAACTGTTGCTTTGGGCCAAAGAGACAGCTAATAAAGTGTACATTGTGACTTCTTTAATTCTATGATCTTCATGGTGAAACTGATTTACATGAGTAAAAACCAAAGTAGAGGTTACACATGATCATAGTGGATAGATATTGATATAAAAGTTACATGGAGTATTTCTATGCTAACGAACATGATTCATGTATTGATGGGGTGTTAGGTACTGCAGAGGGGTATAGAGGTTTAAAAAATTGTCAAGTCATAGACTTACAATTACACATTTCACAATATTTTTATATTGATATAAAAGCATCAGGATACACAGAAATAAAAATGACTCTGATATATAAATGGGGGTAAACATACTCAATTTTCCAAATACCCCTCCTCCCCACTCTTCTGCCCCCTCATTCAGAAAGTCAGTTGCTGGTTGGGTTCCAGGTGGAATGCTGAGATGTTCCCTAGGGCTTGTTGTGACTTTTGGATCCAGTTACTGGCCACAGTTCTTTCGTGGCTGCAGTGCCAGGCAGAGGCTGCGATCTTCTGTGAAGTGTGACTTTGGGCTGGTATTTGAGAAGCTGGATGAAGTAGTGAAGGAACTGTTGCCCGATAATCTGAGTCCAGGGCTCACTTCTCACTTTCCTGTGCGAGGCACAGGAGCGTCCAGCTCTCATCTGTTTACTGGTTGGCCTTTGATTTTTGCTCAGACTTGTTCGGTCTATTAGAAGTCTACTTTATGTAAGACAAGAAAAACAGTTTGCAGAAACCCTGGCTGCATGTATTGAGGAGTAAGGAACACTTGTCGGTAAGCTTAGTGCTGCTCAAAAGGACAGTACAGGGATTAGGCTATCTTTAGAGAGAGAGAGAGGCAAAAGAAAGTCTTTAAATATCCCAGTGTTACCAAAACTTAGAGAAAGGCAAAGAGGATCAACTTAATGCTGAGGGAGGAATTAAGTTCCCTGGATCTAAGAGGAGAGATCCAAATGCACCAAACCAGAAGAGATGGTGTCCCTGCTAAAATCGTTTGAGTCCTTCGAAGATGTGAGAATCACCACATCACAAGGAGCTTTTGAAAACCTACCAGGAGGCCAAGGCCCCAGCCTTGATCGTTTTCTAGGAGTGGGCCCGAATCCTAAAGCAGAGCTGTTCCCTCTCTTCCACTCAGGCCCCCAGCTGCCAGGCTGTGTTCACCCACCTTGACTCCATCTGAAGGTCACTGAGTTCAATGTACTCAGGGCAGCCCCCTCCCTAAGGGCTGGGATTCCCCAACCATTGCCTCCTGGAAATATCACTGAGCCTCTTGATGGTTGATTCCTCAAAATTGAAAGGGTAGTGGACTTAAGAAACACACCAAGAAATGTTGGGCTTCCATACTCCACAGAAAGCTTAGCTTATTGCTCATTAGCATTGAGAAAAAATAGTATATTTAACAGATTAGTCTTTTATTAAAATAAAATCTTTTTCAAGACTTTTATAACATATTTTTAAGTAAATGATTTACATTTCATGGCCTTTACAAATACTGTATTATAACTAGAAAAATAAACACATTAGTGATATTTTTAGACGTTACTAGCAATATTCTTTTTCTAGAGTTTTATTCCCAACAGTAAGTTCAAAGTAAAGACAACTTATTTTCCTAAGTATATTTTATTGAATAAAAAGGTAATAGACTTCTTTTATAATGCAGTTACATAGAATACTTAGCCAAAAAGTGTATATTCTAGTATAATATCAGATAATATTAAAATAAATTCATACTTGGAAAAATTTAGGACAACTAAGAGATCAGCTTTCATGTCCACCAAAGAGGGAGGAAACTACTTGCTGCCTCATTCTAACTCAAATATCTTTCTTGCCTCTCTAGACATTTATTGGGCCTATCTTAATTAAAAATGTAGAGAAATACAGATAAGGATAACTCCATATTACGGGGTTGTTGTCAGGAAAGTCATGATGCATTTTTGTATTGAAAAAAATATATCATGACTTTCCAAACAACCTTATAGAGAAGAGAAAAGAGCTAGAAAGTGGATCCCAAGCATTCGAGTGTTTCCTGCACAATCAGTCACGGGGTGGGGCTTACTGAATGCAAGGGTTGTTGAGGGATAATAGTGTTCCCTTCCTCTGTCAGCTAGGACACTTCCCAACTCTTTATGTGCTTAGCCTCAAGGATCTAAAACTGTTTATCTTTACAAAAATCAATGCCAGGGAGGAGTAGGATAAAAGATTAGGTAGAAAAGACATATTGGACTTAGATCCTAAAATTACTTCTGGTGGTGGCTATTGTTATAAAACTAATATGTAAATATAATAGGTGATGGATAAATTTGTAGACAGAGAGATGACAGACAGGGATGGAGAGGTAAGTAAGGATATACTAACTGGAAATGTTTTTGTTCGTGTGCAGCATTTTCAAAACTTAAATTTGCTTGTTAGTGTAAGTACTATTATTTTACCAAGTGGAAAGTGAACACGGTTGAGTAACAAAATTGAAAAACCATTTTTCAGTTAGTCAGTAGTAACCTGTAGTCTCTCAGACCTTTCTAGAAATGTCACCAGATAATGTTTTGAATGGCATATGCAAAATTTAGTCTTGTAGAGAATACCCTAGAATATCATGTGCTACTCTAACATGGTTCTGAGTTTATTATACTGTATATGCTAACTGACCTTTGGGATCTGAGTAATAGATTCTAATGCTTTGTATTGTTTCTTTATCAGATAAAATCTTATTATACATAATATACAGAAAAAATAAACAATGTTGGAGACAAAATTAGTTAAGACATTGTCCTGAAGTAAAATTCTTCCTTTTGTGCAATAATATTGCAGAACTCTAGAACTCAATGGAGTTCACTAAGCACCCAGATTTCACTTAGCTATCCACATTTTCCCCCACAAGAGTGAGGAAAGCATCTCATTTAAAACAAAGATAGGCACTAGCCCTGTGGCCTAGTGCTGCAGGGAGTCAGGTCCCGCATGACTGACCACATAGTTTGGTATCTAGCCCTGGTGCCTGAAAAACATGCCTGGGGAATGTGCACATGTGCCCCAAATCCCAATGGGATGGAGAAATGGACTAGAAGAAGCTGTAGTATGACCACACTTCATCAGGGTGTGCCTTCTCCCTCCCTCTGCTCTGGTGAGCACACGCATGCCCTGGCCAAAAAAAATAAAAGACAGTGGATCATATTCAGCCTGCAATAGTTATGGTCATCCACCTCTACTTTGCAGAGTAGGAGAGGGAAAATATTTTTCTCTCTGCCCTTCTTAGGTGGGACACCACTATAATGAAGAGCGATGTAAAGAGAAATTGAATAGCATGAATACCTCAGGTCTGCATGTGACATGCTCAACACAATGAATATATCTCAAAGAGGTGGCTTTAAATTCAGGCTTAAATACCAGTGTCCAGAAACAAAGAAAAAAGGTTATGGGGATGCACAGTAATAGAAGAGTGACCAGGGGAAAATAATAACAAACAACAAGGTGTTATTTTATTATTTTTTTTTAATGGAGATTTAAGTTGATGCCTTCTCCACTGCTTAAGTCTATAATGATTTGAAGTCATCCCTCTTCCTGGTACAGAGGCTGAAGACAGCTTTACAAATGAGAAGTTTCTTTATTCAGTAGTCACTCTTATCTATTTTTTTTTAACTTCTCCATTATCAATTACCTGCAGTCAACTACAGTTAAAAAAAATTAAATGGAAAATTCCCAAAATAAGCAATTCATAACTTTTAAGTTGCCCACCCTTCTGAGTAGCAGATAAAAACCTCATGACCTCCTGTTCCGTCCACTCTGACGTGAATTATTCCTTGTACCCACACATCCATGTTGCCATCTTAGTTATCAGACCAACTATCACAGGATTGCAGGGAGTGTGTTCTAGTAACTCTTATTTTATACATTCATTTAGTTTATAAATTAAACTTTATCTTAGTAATGTATATATAGGAAAAAAACAGTACAGATTATTTGCAGATGGTGTGTTCTGAGATGCCCATTGGATACCTGAAACGGTGGGTAGGATCAAGTTCTATATATGCTATTTTTTTCCTATACACACAAAATAATAAAATTTAATTTATAGTCCAGCCACAGTGACTCAAGCAGTAGCGTACCATTCTCTAGAAGAGAGAACTGGGTCCAGATCCCAGGTCTATCTGAACATGTAGGCATGATTCTGGCTCACCGGGAGGCTGGGGTAGGATCCCGTGTGGAAAACCCTACAGAGAGTCTCTCTCTCTTACTCTGTCTCAGTAATAAAATGACTTTTCAAATTTTTACTTTATAAATTAGTCACAGAGATTAACAATAACAATAAAATAGTAGGATGATTATTATAATATATTGAACAACATTTTAGTTATATGAATACAGTCTCTCTCTTTCTCAAAATGTCTTATTGTACTCCACTCAACTATTTTTGGACCACAGTTGACTGTGAGTAAGTAACATCTCAGAATGTGAAACTGCAGATGAGGGGGAATACTACATAAGAAGCATTCAATGCATTTTGAGGTTTCAGGCATCCACTGGAGGGTCTTGGAATGTCCCCTCTGAGGATAAGGGAGTACTGCTGTAGATATAATTATGGAGGGTAACTTCTACTCTGTGTTCTGAGCTTTTCCTGTGTCTGCAGTTTCTCAAAATAATCAGCTCAAAATAATCCTTATACTAATGAGGCATATTTTGGGGTGGCATATTCTGGTCTCCTATAATCATATTTTAGGGTGGTGTATTTTTGGTGCCCTGCAGCAATAATTGCTTTTGTATCGAGTACTATAATTCTGACCAATGAAATATAAGGACAAATCTGCAGGGAGAATGAGGAAAAGAATCCCCTACTGCTAATGGAGTTAGAGTGAGAGACAATCCTCCTTTATACCATAGGTGTCATAAAAGTCATGACAGAATTTTCATGTTTTTGAAGAGGTTTTTGCTATAGGGCACATGCGCTCACCAGACAGAGAGAGACAGAGAGACAGAAAGTGAGAAATCACCCTCCCCCCCAGAGGGGATGGCCACGCTGCAATCCCTTCTCCATTCTCCTCTCAGGATCTTGGGCACACACACACACACGCCCAGCGTGAGTTTAAGCCACTGGGTCTGGGACTCGAACCATGGTCGACTATGTGGGAGTCCAGCAACATAGCCATTACACTAACTGCTGGTCCCAATGACAGAATTTTCTATGCAACAATTTGTCATGATTTTCCCAACGACCCTATATATATGTGACATCTGCATTTCTGAAATCAACTAAAGGTAAAGCTATCTGTGATACTGTGGTTTATAATTAGAAATACATATTTGGGGATGGTTTGGTAGTGTAGCAGTAACATGCTGCTCAAGTAATCATGGGTTCATATGGAAGATCATGAGTTCAGTTCCCCAGTCAACCAGTACACAACACATTGTGTACAACACACCTGTCCACCCATGATCCTGACGGAGTAGGAAGGCTGGAGAGTGGGACAAGAGCTTAAGTCCCTGTTGGGAATGTTTCTCTCTCTCTCTCTCTGCCTCTCACTGTTATTAAAGAAATAAACTCTAAAAACTTTTAAAATAGAAATATACAGAGCTTCTAAAACCTTTAGAATTTGCTAAATTATAGAAACAAAGAAGATTAGACAAACATCTTTTCTTATTCACGACAGGCACTTTCACCCGTACCTAAGTTTAATTTAATAAGATGACTTTTGGGGAGCCCCCAGATAACTACAGGATAGGAGGGCTGGTTGTCAGGAGAACGAACCACAGAATTAGAGTTGGAACTTCTAGCCCCATCCCCAACCACTGGATAAAACAGAAGGGCTGAGGTTGACTTACCGATGGCTAATGATTTAACCAATCACATCTATGTATTGGAGCTTCCATGAAAACCCAAAAGCACAGATTTAGAGAGCTCCCAGGTTGGCGAACACTAGAGTGCTGGGAGGGTGGAATGCCCAGCGTGGGCATGGAAGCTCTGTATCCCTCCCTACAGGCCTTGCCACATGTCCCTCATTCAGCTGTTCCTGAGTTGTATCCTTTTATGGATACATAAAGAGGTGATCTACTAAATAAGCTATTTTCTTGAGTTCTATGAGCAAATGACCAAACCGGAGGAAGGGACAATGGGTCAGAAGCACAGGTAGCAACGCGGACTTGTGGCTGTCATCTAAAGGTAGAGGGAGGGGCATATTGTGTGACTGAGCATCTAAACTGTGGAATCTATGCTCACTCCTCATAGATCATGGTGTCAGATTAAATTAGACTGTAAGATACCCAGTTGGTGTTTAAAGAGAACTGGAGGATGGTTTAGTGTGGGGAAAATCCCCACCCATCTGGTGTCAAATGCTGTGAGTACAGAGAAGAAAATACAGGCTGAGCATCCCTAATCTGAACATCTGAAATTCAAAATGCTCCAAATTTGGAACTTTTTCAGTGCTGACATGATGTTACAACTGGAAATTTTCACATGAGACCTTGTGTACAGGTTGCAGTCAGAATGCTGCAATTTGAAAACATCGTATAAAATTACCGTCAAGCTGTGTGTATAAAAGGATAAGATGTAGAGGAGACATAGATGAGTTTCATATTAGACTTGGTACCATCCCCAAGATACCTCATTACATATATGCAAATGCTCCAAAATCTGGAAAAGTCCAAATTTCAGTATGCTCTGGTTTCAAGCATTTTGAATTTAAGAATACTCACCCTGTAGTTTCTTTTTCCTACAGACATCACATAGAGAAGGGTTGGATCTTGACACACTGGGCCTGGAGCACCCTTGTTCCCTGTGTGTTTCCTTTATGAGATCATTCATTTCTGCATTATTTAAAACACTTTCACATGGTTTTCTTTTATTATATTTAAAAAATCTAATTCTTCAACATTTACGTCACTAGAAAAGCTATCCAAATTGTAAATGCTCAAGAGATGATGTGCAGGTTATCAGCACCAAAAAAGTAAATTTGATTATGGACATGAACATTAGCTGTTATTTCTAGGGAGCCAAAATTTCTAGGGGCTAGATGGTGGTGTAGTGGTCAAACACAGTATTTTGTGAGGCAACACCACCAGGAGGTTAGTAGTTTAAATCTGTAGACCTACCTTAGTACCAAGCACAGACTTGCCCATGATTCAAGGCTGATGGAAGATGGGAGGTGGATCACAGTGTTAAAACTGTGTTGGAGGTTCTGTCTGTCTGTCTGTCTGTCTATCACTCATGGAAACAATAAATAAACTTAAAAAAATACTTAAAACTAACATTTTTAAGTGTTTATGTCACTCTTCAAGTTAAAACTTAAGAAGCTTCAGAAATACCTACATTTTGTTATGGTGACGATAAAAGCTATTATTTCTCTTAATCAAGGCTCATTTTAGCCTAATTCTAGTTGAATAGACTATATAAAAAATCAAAATAAGATAGGATTTAACATTCAGACAGGATTTACACAATACATTCCTAGCATTCAGGAACTTATAGTCTGGCTGGGGGAGACATGAACCATTCATTCAACACAGTAATAAACAAAATGCCCTCCAACAGTAATTATCCCAAGACGTGTCAATGATTATAAATGTCATGGGAGTACAGGTGTACAATGGGGAAGCAGAGATCTGTGAAAGTGACCTGCAGAGGGCGGATATTTGACAACGGACAGTGAAAATAAGATGAAATAGTATAGTATATGATGTAAAAGTAGAAAAATCATTATGTTGTGATTAAAATATCTCGTGGTGAGGGTATGCTCCTTACTAGGTCTAACAAAGTCAATATCCTCCCAGTCATATAGACTGGGAGTGACTTCTGTTGAGTCTTGGTTTTCTGTAGTTTGTCTACTGTTACATCATTTCTTCCTCCACTGTCTTTCATGTCTTCCTCTTTGTTTTTACCCCACTACAGAAAGTTTCCTAACTAGACTTCCTGCCTCCAATCTGGATGGGCCTTCTGTCCTTCCTCTGGTCAAACTTGAGAAAAAGTAAATATTGAAATACCAGGAGATAGGGCTAATGACAGCCATCATGGGATATTTTACCAAACAGTTCTCAGTAACTGACAGAATAAGTAGGCAAAAACTCAACAAAGATAATAGAAGTTTTTTTTTTTTTTTTTATCAAGATTAAACAGTGCAACAATTATGTATGAATCACTACATAAATGGACTATGGAAGATATTTATTTTTCAAGTACAAATAAGACATCTATGAAAAATGTAGGACCTCAAGACCAGCAGATAGTGTAATAGTTACATTGCTGGACTTACCACATAGTCGACTGCTGTTTGAGTCCCTGACCTGGTGGCTTAAAATTCAGGCCAGGCACGTGTGCATGCATGCCCAAGATCCTGAGAGGAGAATGGGGAAGGGATTGTGTGGTCACCCCGCTGGAGAGTGATTTCTCACTTTTTGTGTCTCTCTCTCTCTTTGTCTCTCCCATGAGTGCACAAGTACTATAGCAAAAATCTCTTTCTCTAGTAAAAAAAAAAGTATGACACTATAAAAATGTCTCATTAAATGTTATGAAGTTATATAGAATATGTTCACTGACCACAAAAAAATAGTTAGAAATTAATAACAAAGAGAGAATTAAAGATTTGTTTAAAAGGTAACTTCCAAGAGCCCATGACTCAAAAATATCACAATAAATATAGCAAATATTTTAGATGAACTGTCATAAAAATGTATCATATCAAAACCTATAGAATGCAGCTAAAACTCTTCCTGGAAGAATACTTTTCTACCTCAAAATACACATCCAAAAAAAAAGCCTACAAAAGCAACTACCTAAATATCCATCTTAAAATGTTAGGCATAGGGAGCAGCAAATGGTGTAACGGTTATGTCGCTGGACTCTCACATAGTTGACAGCAGTTCAAGTCCCAGACCCACCAGTGTAAAACTCACACCAGGCACATGAGTGTGTGTGCTCACAATCTTGAGAATGGACAAGAAGGGAATGTGGTGTGGCCATTTCCCCTGGGTAGTGATTTCTCACTTTCTGTCTCTCAATCTCCCATCTCTCTGGCAAGTGCACATGCCCTATAGCAAAAATCTGTCAGGAGAAAAAAAAAAGGCATAAAGCAGCACATTTAACAAAGTCAATAATGACACAGTAATCAAATGTAAAAAAGAAATGTAATAGAGCTATGTTTCAGTTCTTTGAAAAGTTAATAAAACGAATAAACTTTTTGTAACAGTAATACAGCAAAAAATAAGAAAGAATAGCCTACTTTAAGACAAGAGTAGAGGTCATCCCTTTAGGCATGGAAGTTGGGCCATTACCATAGCATCACTTTGGTGAGCCCAGGCTAACCTGGCAACAGCAGAGACTGTAATGTCTACTGGTTTCTGAAATCATTGTCTTCCTTTCACTGTTTTCTTGTCTCTGCCTATTTGCTACCATGAGGAAAAATACACAGCCAATCGCTGCCACAAACAGACCTGTGTTTCCCTCCAGCCTGGGCTCTTATTGAAACACACCTTTTATGGAATCAGAAGATGGTGTAATGGTTATGTTGTTGGATTTTTACGTAGTTGGTTCAAGTCCTGGACCTGCTGCCTTAAACTCACACCAGACCTGTGCACGTGCATGCCCAAGATTCTGAGAGGAGAATGAAAAAGGAGGGAATGCAGCATGGCCATTCCCCTCCGCTGGGGTGATTTCTCACTTTATGTCTCTCTGATCAGCGCCCTATAGCAAAAATATCTCTCTTTTAAAAAGAAAAGAAAATGACCTTTAAAGAGTGCAAGGTTTCTACAGAAACTTAAACCATAACATAAAATATATGACCTATTTTTTAATAAATTTTATAAAAACATACTATATGTCTACATCTGTGTTCAGAACACTATCTTTTCTTAAAAAAATAATTATTTTATTGAACTTTACTTATTTAATTAATTTATTTTAATTTGACCAGAGAGGGACAAAGTGGGAGAGAGAGAGAGAGGGAGGGAGGAAGGGAGCAAAGAAGGAAGGGAAAGTGAGAAAATATGCCCCCCAAGTCCAGGACTCAAACCATGGTTGACCATGAGGGAGTCCAGCTCTCTTAACCACCACACCATCTCCTGGACTCCAGAAGGTTCTCTTAAATCAGCTCATAATTAATCATAAGAAGGTATCCAAAATAAAACAGTTTAAAGGATATTTTATTTTAAGAATTTCAATTTTAAAAATGTATTTATTTATTCATTTTACTTTGACCAGAGACCAACAGAGCAGGAGTGAGAGTGAAAGCAAGAGAGAAAGAGAGAGAGAGAGTGAGAACACAAGCCTCCAGGTCCAGGAATCAAACTATGGTCAGCCATGTGGGAGCCAAGTGCTCTTAACCACCATGCCACCTACCGGCCCCAATAATTTTAATTTTTTAAAGTTATTTTTGTTTTGAGAATATCACAATTTACAAATTGGAACTCTCTGTAAAATTATCTGCTGATGATAATATTTTAATAGATAAAAAGAATATATGTGGAGGGCCAGCAGGTGACATAGTGGTTACATGACTGGACCCCCATTGGTCAACTGCAGTTCAAGTCCCAAACCTGGTGGCTTGATAGTTATGCAATGCGTGTGTGTGTGTGTGTGTGCATGCCCAAGATCCCAAAATGAGAATGGAGAAGGGATTGTAGTGTAGCTATCCCTCCTCACCCCAGGCAGGGATTGATTTCTCACTTTCCCTCTCACTGTCTCTGTCTCATCTCAAAAAAAAAAAAAAAAAAAAAAAAAAAAAAAAAAAAAAAAAAAAGAAAGAAAGAAAGAAAAAGAAAATGGGGAAATTTAACTATTTAACTATTAAGGCAGGCCAATTTTATATTTCATACCAAAATATGAAACAAATAGGACTACTGCCTCCCTCTACTCTGAAAATACAGTGTTCTTCCTCTATTCTGAAAAAATAGTGTTCTAATTTTTTCCTTAGGAAATATCTTAATATCTACAGTTCAGGTAATTAACTGATGTTAAGTGGTATCTAATTCAAGTTCTACAAGTGATTACAATTAAGCTAGTTTATAAGTTTAAAATAAAGAAATACGGACAGGAATAGAAATGAACGCAGCTCTGGGAGAGGTGAATGAGTTGGAGGACGGAAGAGGGTATTTCCCATTTCTACTCTGCTGAAGTTAAATTTGGAACTCAGATATGTACAGTGACCTCAGAAATTCCAGTAACATTGTAACAACTGTGTGAGGGGGAGAAATTTGATGTAATGATTCTTTTCCTGCAAAGCTAAAATTAATTTAAGCATAGCAGTTAGAAATTGTGGATGTTGTAAAGAAGTAAAACTGGCAAGGAAATTCCCATTAAAGAGGTAAAAGCAGGGCCAGCTCTAAAAACACAGCACAGAGGCCTAGTCATAACCTACCAGAAGAGAATCAGCCTCCAAATAGCAGCATCCGCTTATCTCAAACAGCAACTGCTTCTTTTATAAGTGACACACTTTCCTGAGAGGAACAACTTTTGAATGTAAATTTATGTAACTAGTGACATAACATGAAGTGTTTTTATCCCAGTGACAAACTTCCATGATCATCAGGCCTATCAGCATTCCTAGTTTAAATTTCCCGGTGGAAATATTTTAAAAACTTTAACTTTTTTTTTTTTGCCTAAATACAAGCCTGAGTCATGCTTCATTGAAATTCATTGAGTGAAAAAGCTGAACTATTGAAAACCAAACCCTAGAATTAACCCATTTTACAAAGCAAGTAATTGATTTTCAGCAAACAGGCACAGTGGGTGTGTGTAGAGCACCCAAGTGCCAAAAATAACGTCGTTTAAGATCTTAATCGGCTATCATTTGCCGTTCTGGAATTGGTCAACACCTCATTCTATAAAACAGAATAAATATTTCAATGAACTGAGCAGAGGAAATTGACTTTGTAGTCAGAAAATGCTAAAGAAAGCCGTAACAGAGAACAAAAAGCAGATTGATTGTAACCCATAAGTACATAGAACTATCATTGGTCAACGTACAATAAAAAACTAAAAGCAAGTTAATGGCTTCAGTTCCTTTCCTTGTATAGGTTAAAGTGGAAGTGACTTCCCTATCATGCTGGCTAAAACTGTCCAGTTTGGAGATTTAGTTTCTCTGTCTCTTTCAATCCCTTTCCTGATTTTGTAGAGGGTCAAATAAACACCGTCGGTCTGGCTGGGTGGCATGCAACCGCAGCAGGAGTAACTCCATTTTGCTTTAGTCCACTGGGGTGGGTGCAGGAGCTCAGTCCAAAACGATGGCCCACTGTAAGTTAACACAGATAAACAGGCTAATTTTCAGACGTTTGGTTTTCTGTGGAAGCACTAGAAACAAAAAAAAAAGAAAAAAAAAGTTTCCTTTAGTTTTTGATAGCTTCTGGGTCTCCAACACTTGAGGGACAACGTGAGTGATGAGCACACATTTTTCACAAAACTATCTTCTATTGATGTCAGTTGGCAGTCCCTCTACTGTGGAGCAAAGAACTCTTAGTAGACAAAATATGTCAGAGTTCAGCTTAATCTTTCTCTGTTTCTTCCTCATTGCTTTCATGAGTGTGATTATTTTCCCAGAGCCCCGGGGAAGAATGCATGTGAGGAATATGTACAGAAAGAGAAAATAATTACTGAAATAACCTAATTTGCATTCTGGTAAGACAGAAATATCCTAAAATTAGGTTTCAGAGATACCTATGTGTGTTTTAAAAATGATGTATTAATCAATCTTTTTGAGTGTTGTTTACTTTTTTAAGTGATGTTTACAAAACCACTATCCAAATAAATAAATGATTTCCTAAGAGGCAAATCCGCCAACAAAATTAAGCTAAATTAATTATCATACTTAAATATAATGACTAATGCCGCACCCAAGGCTTTCTCTGAATCTAAAAAGACTTTTGTAGGAAAGTTTATGAGGAGAAATGAAAAATGAGGTTTCAATGCTTTGTGAATTGATTTCAAAATCCAAAATATGTGCTAAAGTCACACTCTCATCTGTGTGCCTTTTAACAAAAGACATTTATAGTGCATTCATTTAAACAATACCTAAAACCAAATAGTGATCATTTATTTCACAGCCCTACAGCACATCAGTGCTAGAATGCTCACATTAAAAAATGGAATGCTATTTAAGACACAAAACTCACAGATACATAAAATAGAAAAATGCATACATATCTATTAAAAGTGCTTGACCTACAAAATAGTATATAGCTCAGGAGAAAAGCTGAGTCACTGATGGGTTGCATAATCTGTTTTGGGACGCAACACTACATGGTGCTGTAGCAACAAAATGCATAATTTCTCTATCAGTCACTCACATATTCAAAAGAAAATACACTTACCTCTCTGCAGCTATTTATTTGGAATAAGCAACCTAGTCATTGAAGCAGTATTCCCAGGAACACACATAAATCTATTTCTCACAATGTGGAAGCATTATTTTATTCTGGTTTAAAAACAATTAAGTATGAAATTATATGAAAAAGCAAAAGTGTAACCTTCGGCCAGAGTTACCACACCTATACAAATGAAATAACAATATCTATTTTTAAAAAGAATTATTTTAATTATATATTTATTTATTTATTATTTTAATTTGACCAGAAAGAGATGGGAAGTGACAAAGCAAGCTACCAGACCCAGGACTTTAACTTGGTGGTCAGCCATGTGAGAGTCCAGGGCCTTAACCACCACGCCACCTGCTGGCCACCAAACAATACCTATTAATACTTCATAAAACAATTATGAGAATTTGGGTGGGATAATGTATTTGATCTCACATTTTAATTTTTAAAGGATTATACAGAAGCCAGTAGGTGGTGTGGTAAATAAGGCACCAGGCCCCCACTGGCCGACCATGTTTCAAGTCTCAGACCCAGTGGCTTGAAAAAGCACACTGGGTGCATATACATGCTGTGCTCACAAGCCCAGGAAGGGAATGGAGGAGAAGAGATTGCAGTGTGGCCATTCTCCCCACCCCTAGGGAGTGACTTTTTACTTTCCCTGTTGCAGTTTTCCTCTCTGTCTCCCTCCAGCAAGCACATACACCCTATGAGAGGAAAAGAAATCCCCCCCAAAAAAAGTGTACAAGGTAATACCCATAATTATTGCGATTGTACTTTAACACCGATTCTCTTCAATCTTCCCAAAGGTCTGTGTAAAGTGTATGGAATCAAAATCGAGAGTATTTTGATGGTAGGAACAATGGTGCTTAGCCAGTTGTGTACAATATTACTCAAATTGGGAAGATAAATTATTTTGGTCACATATTCATTCCTGAGACTTTATGGCCATCATCTGTGTGATACCTGAGGCAATAAAAATATGATTTTTTAATAGATTTTTGCTATAGGGTGTGTGTGCTCACCAGAGAAACAGAATGACCCCCCACCCCCACCCCAGAGGTGATAGCCACACCACAATCCCTTCTCCTCCATTTTCCTCTCAGGGTTTTGGGCATGCACGATGCACATGAACCCAGTGTGAGTTTAAGCTGCTGGGTCTGGGACTTGAACCATGGTCGACTACGTGGGAGTCTAGTGATATAACCATTACACCATTTATAGGTCCCCCAAAATAGGACCTTTAAATTTGTGAGTTATGACGTCAGTTCAATGTACCATCCTGCCCAGTGTCCTGCTAGCAGCATTAGCTGAGAATGAATGGACCTCGAAGATTCAGACAGACAGTTGTGTACACTCAAATGAGGCTAACCTCTGAATTCCATAAATTTTCCTGAACCAATTTTCTATCAAAAGCAATTCCTCTCTATCCTGAGGGAATTAACTTACCCTTACGTAAAAACTGAGCCATGTCACCAGCTGGTGGTATGATGGTTAGGGCATTTGCACCCCATATAACTGAAGAGGTGAGGCCCAGACGTAGTAGCTTGAAAAACACTCCAGGTGTGTGTGTGTGTGTGTGTGCTTTGCCTAAATCCCAAAAAGGAAATGGAGAAGTAATTGCAGTGTGGCCATCCTTCCAAAAGATGGTTTTTTTCTTCTCTCTCCTCCCCGCTCTCCAGTAAGTGCATGCACCCTGTAGGGGGAAAAAAAACCCTAATAATCTAGTTATGAATTTGCTTGGGATATTTTCCTCATAAAAGAATATACGTTCTCTTCAGGATCCATCTGAATAAGGGTAAGATCCAATGTGGCCCAGACAGAAAATTATGAGCCATGCTATAGGAAGGAATGGTGTATATACATTGTAAACATTGCAAGACTGTACCATATTTGTATGACCTAAATATCCACAATGTATATCATTAACAAAGTACACTGCACATTATCCGCTGAGGTTTTAGATATTTATAATATCAGTAAGTAAATCAAGTCCAGAATGATACAAATATCTACATTTTTTTTCCATGCCTAAAGTTGCATAATTTTCAGTCTCTTAAGTGTTTAGAAACCTCTTCTGAGGTTTATTACTTAAATAGTAAAAGGCCAAAAAGCAACGCACCATCAGGGAAAAAAATGGTTTTCTACTACAATAAAAATGACTGAAATAAAACACTGAAAACAATCAAGTAGAAAATGCAGTGTTTTCTTTCCCATCTAACAATGCCAGAAATCTCACAGAAAAGATTCCTAAAAGTATGAAAACAAGATTTAGAAAATATACGCAACATGAAATTTTGCTACACAATTGGATGAAGGTATGGCATTTTTGACAATCTTTGCTTATCATATTTACTAGTTTCTGATTCACCAATGAAACAGAGCAAGAACAAATTGTGTGTGTGTGTGTGTGTGTGTGTGTGTGTGTAAACCTGCCAATCATATCAGGCCAAATGACACACATCAGGTGGCACATATACCAGGTTAAGACAGCATTTACTGAGAAAACGCATAAAGGCAAAAAGAAGTAGCAGGTGCAGAGGGGCCCTGCTGACCATTTTACTCTGAAGTAATAAAATGAGATACAGCAAAACTGAATGCCAAACTCTGGACGAGGAGCCCTGGTCCTTAGTCTATGCAGCTTATAAAATCTAAGGTTGAAGAAACAGCAGGCTCTTCTCTGGCAATGATTTGGGACCAGGCTCCATTGTAAACTTTTGGCTGTGTGGTAAGGCAGATCAGTGAGACCACTGGCCACCTTTGCCACTTTGACATTCTTAGTTTAGGATGCATCAAGCCCTCTGATGATATAATTAGAGTCTAGATTGCAAATGTTGTGAATGGAAATGTGTAAGGTGGGGAGCCAGTGTTTTTAAGCTCTGATCCTTCATCTCATCATTCTATTAGAACTGATTATTATATTTTTTTGAGAGGTTTTTGCTATAGGGCATGTGCAGTTGCCAGAAAGACAGACAGAGAGACAGAAAGCAAGAAATCACCCCTGAGAGGGGATGGCCATGTCGTAATCCCTTCTCTTCCATTCTCCTCTCGGGATCCTGGACATGCATATACACGTGCTCAGCGTGAGTCTAAGCCACCAGGTCCGGGACTTGAACTGTGATTGACTACCTGGGAGTCCAGCAACAGAGCCATTACACCAGCTTCTGGTCCCCACTGATTATTATCTTAAGCACTAGTTGTAGTGAGTTTTAATGGAGACGATTTTAGCTCACAGATAGTCTTGCTAATCAGGAAGGTAGCTTCTCTGGGATGACAGTACCAGACTTTATCAGTCATGGGCTAGATAACTTTCCCTCTCAAAACCACTACAGGAAAATATTTACTCAACAATAAATTACTTCTTTAAAGAGAAGTATTTAATGGTGAAGCTAATTTTCTCAATTGGTATGCCAGCTCCTTTAGCTGGAATCAGAAATATTCATGTTGGAAAATTCACTTTACAAGGTAAGTATTGTGCAGTGATTGAATGTATAAAAGTCATTAAAATAAAATAAAGAAAAGGTCAAGGTAAGCAACCTAGCATTTATAGACACTTTTCATTTCAACCTCTGTTGTAATCACTGGAAAATGAATAATTCATTTCTTGTCTATAAAGATATTGCAACTTTTTAAATGTTTTTTTTCTTTACTGTAAATGAACACACAAGAAAATCTTACCAAGTTTTTCTAATGAGCTAAGTACTGATTGTCAGTTGTTTTCTGCCGCACAAAGAATTGTTGGGTATCTTTTGGCCAAGTGTTTGTAGGCCGTGGTCACGTATTTGTCTTCTTCAAAGAGAAAACTGTTTGGGACCAGCAGATGGCATAATGTTTACATCACTGGACTCCCACATAGTCGACTGTGGTTCAAGTCCCGAACCCAGAGGCTTCAAAAAAATCTCACATAAGATGCATGTGCACACATACCCAAAATCCCAAAAAGGGACTGCAGCATGACCATCCCCCCAGGGGATGATTTCTCACTTTCTGTCTCTGTCTGGCAAGTACATACATGTACCCTATAGCAAAAAATCTCTCTTTAAAAAAACAAACAAACAAACTGTTCACAATTTTATAGTATATTTTTTGTGTTAATCAGTGTTTACCAACATTATGTCACTTGGTAGCTTCGGATGACTAAAATAATTGTGTAATTATTACTTTTAAATAACTGTTATCAGTACTTTAAAAATATATATCAGGACAGGGATCAGCAGTTGGCATAATGGCTACATCGCTGGATTCCCATGGAGTCGACCGTGGTTCGAGTCCAAGACCCAGTGGCTTAAACTCAAACTGGGGGTGTGTGCATGCCCAAGATCTCAAGAAGAGAATGGAGGAGAAGAGATTGTGGCATGGCCATCCTCCTGGGGGGTGATTTCTCATTTTCTGTCTCTCTGTCTCTCTCTGTCTTTCTGGCAAGCAAAAAAAACTCTTCAAAAAAAAAAAAAGAAAAAGAAAAAATATATATATCAGCACATAACTAATAATGAAAGAAATCATGGAAACAGAACATCTCGAAAGCATTTCTCTGTGCATAATTTTGTTTCTGAAATATATATCGACCTATAAAATTCTCAAATATACACTTCAAAAAAACTTTCTAAGGCAAACCTTTCTAACTTATACTGCATGCACAAATTAATTCAGAATAGAACAAAGGCCTAATTACAGGGCCAAAATTACAAGATTCCCCAGAGAAAATATTTGTGACTTTAGGTTTAGCAATAATTCCTTAGATATAGCACAAAAAAGTATAATCCTACAAAGCACAAAATGATTAAATGGGCTTTCTATAAGTTTTACTCTGAAGTGATAGTGTTAAGAAAACTGAAGACAGATACAAACTGGGAGAAAACATTTGCAAGTTATGTCTCTAGGTGTGTATATGTATTTTTTTTAATCTGTCAGAGTCTGCTTGCAGAGAGAGATGGAGGAAGGTAGAGAGAAAGAGAGAAAGAGGGAGAAAGCATCCCTCATGGGGAATGGTCATCTCATAATCCCTTCTCCTCCATTTTCTCCCTCATTCGTGGATTTGGGGCAGGCCCATACCCATGCCTAATGTGTTTTTCAGGCTGTCCAGCCCAGGACTCAAACCATGAGGTCAGCCATTTGGGATCCAGCCACCTTAACCACCAGACCATGGTTGGCTCAGCAAATTGTATTTTAAAAATACTTGTATCCAGAGTATAATTCAACATCAGGAAGGCAAAAATGCGTATCTGTAAAAACCTTTAGCTACAGTTTTTAACAAAAATTGTGTGGGTGTTTTGGAGGTTGAGTTTTATTATAGTTGATTCCATTTAGTGCATTGAACTATTTAATTTTAAGTATTACAATAGGTCAAATATTTGGAATATAAAAATATGTCATAATTAAAGAATATAATAGATGATGGTTAGGTTCTCAAATGAGACAAAAATGAAAACAAAAAATATTGTTAAAGGAAAAATGTGCTATTATATATAACATTTAGTTTAGTGCACTTGCCTTTTTTTTTTAATTTCTCCTTTCAAAATACATTCAAGGGTTAGTCACCAATTCTGTGTGAAAGCACACTTTGGAGAGTGTCTAGTGATATTATCAGAAAGGACATAGTGGCCCAGAATTTAGGAAATGCAGGGGCTGGCACTTACATTACTGGACTCCCACATGTCCTGCCAAGTTTGAAACCCGGATCTATGGCTTGAAAATCATGCTGGGCTCATGTGCATGCATGCCCAATATCCCAGGAAAAGAATGGAAGAGAAAGGATTGTGGCATGGCCATTGTTCTTGGGGTGTCATTTCTCACTTTTCCTCTCAACTGTCTCTGTCTTTCTCTGGCAAGTATACATGACCAATAGCAGAAACCTCTTAAAAAAATTAAAAATAATTTAGGAAATACATTTTCCTATGATCAGGATTCCATATTGGTGCACTAAAAATCCTGAAATAGAGAATGATGTCAACCCTTTTTATTAAAGGTAGAAGCAGGATAAGAAGGATTGTCATTTTCTTTTCCTTAGAGATGGTTTATAAAGAGAGAATATTGGGGCCAGCAGTTAGCGTAATGGCTATGTCGCTGGACTCCCATGTACTCGACCGCATTTCGCGTGCCGGACCCTGTGGCTTAAACTCATGCCAGGCGCGTGTGCGTACATGCCCAAGATTCTGAGAGGAGAATGGAGGAGAAGGGATTGAGGCGTGGCCATCCCCCCTGGGGGGCGATTTCTTGCTCTCTGTCTCTCTCTCTCTGTCTGGCGAGTGCATGCGGCCTATAGCAAAAAAAAAAAAAAAAAAAAAAAAAAAAAACTCTTCAAAAAAAATAAAATAAAGAGAGAATATTTACAGTCCAAGTATTTGTATATTCTATACTAAATATAGTCAGGGATTTGTCTTAATTTGCATAGGATAAATCTCAATAATTTGATGAACCATGTTTTACCATATGTGTGATTATCTTTGTACAAGTATTTTGAGAAACCTCTTCCTATAAATATAAAATAAAAATAAAATTTAACAACATGATTATTCTTCAGAAAATCAGAAGAAGCAAAGAAAAAATTAGAAAACTAGGGTAGGTAAGTTAAAAATAAAAATTTTAAATATTTAATATGTTTCAGTTTGAATTAATTTTAGGGGCTGTCAGGAATATAAAATGACAAGAACTGTCAAGAACTAATATTATTTCTATTGTTATGATTTTAAACATAGTCTGTTAGAAATCCATGAAATATCTAGGTGAGACATTTCTCAGTGACACAATTAGACACAGTTAAATAGAATGCTATGTTGTCATCTCATGGATCTCTAATGGAGTTTTAGGAAAGTGTTATGCCTTCTGTCCTTTGATTCTAAAAACATTCTCCCTACAAATTGGAACATTTCCTTTTACCAACCCAAGTATTTTTGAATCTAATTATTTTTAAACCTTCTAATAAAACTCTTAGATTATTATATTTTACATATGTCTATACTATTGGGTTTAGAAAAGACATCAGAATAAGACATGATCTTATTTATTTACTTATTTATTTGTGAGATACTTTTGCTATAGGGCACATGTAGTCGCCAGAAAGACACAGAGAGACAGGAAGTGAGAAATCACCTCCGGGAGGGATAGCTACACTGCAGTCCCTCTCCTCCAGTGATTTCGGGCATGCACGCACAAGCACCCAGTGTGAATTTTAACTCACTTTTTTCAGGACATAAACTGCCATTGACTGCATGGGAGTCCAATGTTGCCATCTGCTGGTCCCCGTCATGATGCATTTTTAAACAGAAAAATACGTCGTGACTTTTCCGACAACCCAATATTCACTACATGTTAGTCACTCATCAATATTTTAAAAAAATATTTAACTTTGTTTATTCATTTAGACCAGAGGGGGACAGCAAGAGAAAGTGAGAAAGCAAGCCACCAGGTCTGAAACTTGAACCGCGGTCAGCCATGTGGAAGTCCAGCGCCTTTAACCACCACACCACTCATCAATATTTTAAATTACTGTATATTTACTAGAATTTAAGACACTAGGAGCAAGAATGTAAACATTCCTTTTTGTTTATCATATTCATCTCTGTACATGTATTACATAGCACAGTACATGGAACACAATAGTCAAAGACACTTGTTATTGAGTGTGTAAATGAAGATAGAAAGATACATACGGACATCAAATTCAGAAAGAAAGCTTTAAACAAGTGCTGTTACATTAAAGTACTGTTTCCCCATCACTCTCTTTTTTTCTCTTTGTATTCATTTTTACCTAATATAACATAAATATAGATCTATTTATCTTGACAAGTAGATGATAAATAGATAAATCTACAGATATAAAATAAAAATACAGATTCCTGTTGTCCATCTTTCCCACTAGAACGCTTTGTCTCCTGAACGAGCTTTAAATAAAGAGAAAACCATGAAATTTCAGTGGTTTGAAAATGACTTATGGGCAGCAACCAATCTTCTTTTCACATTTAATTATAGGAAATGCTAGAAGGTGACATCTCTGTAAGGGTAAATGAAGATTACAAGTGAATAAAAATAGAAATTATGTTCGAAAATATATTAAAATATTCTTAAACGTTGATAAAATAACTCTTTGATTATGTCTGCATTATAAAAATAATAACTACCTTAAATCAATTTAAAGATTATTTAATTTTCTGAGTATTGCTAGTAAGAATAAATGTCTAGAGAGGTGTATTAAATATATATGGTTGTAAAATATTTAGGATTCAAAGTTTATGCTGTCTTTAAATACATCATCCTTATTATAGAATGTCACTCAGTGGCATTTTCTTTTTTTTCGGTGAGGTTTTTGCTATAGGGCGTGTGCGCTTGCCAGAAAGACAGAGAGAGAGAGACAGAAAATGAGAAATCACCCCTTGAGGGGGGGATGGCCATGCTGCAATCCCTTCTCTTCCATTCTCTTCTCAGGATCTTGGACTTGCACGCACACACGCCCGGTGTGAGCTTAAGCCACTGGGTGCGAGACTTGAACCACAGTCGACTACATGGGAGTCCAATGTCATAACCATTATGTTAACTGCTGGTTCCAATATATTTTCAATGAGGTTTCTGAACACACTGATACAAAATAGGGTTGAATATCAAAGTTTTTTTTTTTTAAGTTTATTTCTTCATAAGCAAGAGAGAGAGACAGAAAGAGACAGAGACAGCACCATCAACAAAATTTCAATGCCAGGATCCACTCCCAGCCTCAGCTAGCTGTAGATCCTGGGCATGAGTATACTCAGCATGTACAGGGAAGTCTCTGAACATGAACTGGGAACCCTCCCATGTGGGTCAGCCTTATAGAGGCTTTACCGTTTTACAGTGGCACCATCATTGGACATCCAGATCTCATATATTTTTAAAAAGTCTTGGGCCAGCCAGCCACATGGTGGTTAAAAGGGTTGGATTCTACATGGCTGACTGCACAATTGGAGTCCTGGACCTGGCAGCTTGAGAAAGGCTCTGGATGTGTGTGCATGCATGCCCCAGATCCCACAAGTAGGGAGAAATGGAGAAGAGGTTGTATCATCACTATCCCCCACAAGGGGGTGTTTTTACACTTTCCCACTCTGTCTCAAGAGCAAAAAATTGTTTAAAGTATTAATATACAATATATATGTCTATATATATATATATATATATATACAATATATCTCTTTATATATGCATATATGTTTATTTGTGAAACCATGCACAATTATAATACAAATATACATGGACCTACTTTATTTTCTAAAGTAGTTTCTTTCTACTGCTATTCATCATCTTTAACTGTGGGTTAGTACACAACACAGTAATAATGAAAAGCATAATCAAATACCCAATATTTGTTGAGTGCTTACTAAATATTCTTTTTTTTTTTAAAGAGGTTTTTGCTATAGGGTGCGTGTGCTCGCCAGACAGAGAGAGATAGAGAGACAGAAAGTGAGAAATCACCCCCCAGGGGGGATGGCCTTGTTGCAATCCCTTCTCCTCCATTCTCCTCTTGGGATCTTAGGCACGCACGCACATGCACCCAGTGTGAGTTTTAAGCCACCGGGTCTGGGATGTGAACCGCGGTCGACTATGTGGGAGTCCAGCGACATAGCCATTACGCTAACTGCTGGTCCCAATATTCTTTTGAATATATCCCAACTATAAGTCTATGGCAGAAGTACTGTTAATATTTTTATGTTATAAATAAAAAAAGCCCAGAAGGGTTAAGTAATCTGCCCGTGATTACACAGTAGGAGGAAAATGGGATTTCAGCCCACGCAATCTGGTTTCAGTTTGTGCTCCAGCAAATAAGCACTCAAGATGAGAGAGTTCAATGAAGGACAAAGTATTTGCAGATTAGCTGAAAATCTAATAGCAATAACATGATCTCAAACAAGATTATCATTTTTCAGGCTCTCTAAAATATATATAGAATTGATCTGCATATCAAATTTTCTTTGTCATTGATTTTACTTGAATAAGTAAATTAACTATAGTATAAAATAAAATTTTTTCCACCTGGCGATGGAGTGAAAGGTGTGCTGTTTTTCTAAAGAACAACTGTTTAAGTTTTTCCTCATATATAAATGTATTACTTTTGTTTTAAACAGTTTTATACTAATACAACCTTTTTTCATTTCATTATGTGTCACCTGGGATTAGTTTAGTCCTTTTTAGCGTGTTTTCATTTCGGCTTGATCATCACACATACTTTTCACTTCTTGAAAAAAATGTGATATACAATTTATAAATTTCTTTAAAATCTAACATAGAATAACCAAAAATTAGCTTTATAATTCATCTTATTATAATATAATTTTTATTAAATTGTATGTGTACAAGTTCTTTTTGAAATCCGTATTGCTCAATATCATACTCTTAGAGGAAATTTTAGGAAGTTAAATAAAAATAAACACAAATTTTTTTACCAAGTGTTTTTTTGCCAGTACTGCAAGTTTTTAAATGTATTACATAGTGGGGCCAGCAGGTGTTGTAGTGGATAACACACTGGACTCCCACGCATTTGAGCATAGTTTGTGACCTGGGTGTGATGGTGTGAAAGCCATGCCACGCACGTGTGCACATGTGCCCAAAATCCCAAAAGGAGAATGGAAGAGAAGGGATTATGGCATGGCCATACCCCCTTGAGGGGTGATTTCTCACTTTCTCTGTCTCTTCAGCAAGCGTGCACACCCTACAGAAAAAATCCCTTAAAAAAGAAAAGTATAAATTAAAAAAAAGTATACACAGTGATTTTTTTTCAGAAACATAAGTATATTCTAACAGATTTGTGTTTGTACTTAAAATTGTATTTTACACAAGTAATTAGCAGATCTTAATGAAAAATATTTCTCTTCCAACAAATTGTCTGATATTAACTCAACATTTAATGAATGTTGTATTTTATTTTGTATTTAAAAAGTAACACACAATGCGACAAATGTCCCTTGAAGAAGATTCTGAATACTTTTTGGAGATACTCTGCACTTAAGGAGGTGGAACTTACTCCTCCTCCCTAGTGTGAGTTGCACATGGAGACTTCCTTCCAGAACATAGGAAGACGGGATAAAGTGGCAAGTGACTCCACAGAGAGGGAACCTGAAAAACACTACTTCTTCCAGGTGATCCAGGTCAACGGCAACAGTGATCAATCCTGGTGGTAGTATGTTCCATTTATAAAAGGTGATTTAAAAACAAAGCAAAAAAGCAAACATAAAAACAGCGACCGCCAGTTAGCATAATGGTTACATCACTGGACTCCCACATAGTTGACCGCAGTTTCCTGAATCGGGGGCTTCAAACTCACACAAGGCACGGGTGTGTGCTTATGCAAGATCCCGAGAGGGGAACGGAGGAGAAACAGTTGTGGCATGGCCATCCCCCATAGAGGGTGATGTCTCGCTTTCTATTTCTCTGTCTCTATAGCGAGCTCACATACCCTATAGCAAAAATTCTCTTAAAAACAAAACCAAAACACTTCAGCAGCATGACAGCGGTGGAGCAGTATAAAGCATCACCTCTATAGCTGACCCACATGGGAAGGTATCTAATCAGGTTCAGAGATCTCCTGGAGCATGCAGGTCCACATATGCCTATGTTCTGGGATTGGCTGAGGCTGGGGTGGATTACTGTCATGTTGGTGGCAGTGCTGTTTCTCTGTCTCTGTTTTTCTCTCTCTCTGATGTCTCTCTCTGATTAGACACTTTAAAAGTTACCTTGTTCTTAACGGAGACTTGTTATCCCCTTGACAAAGTTTCTATGTATGTATATATATATATATATATATACACACATACATACATACATATATGTGTATATATATATACAAACACACACACACACACACACACACACACACACTATATATATATTTCTATATATATAGTGTGTGTTTCCTAATTGGTGGTATAATGGTCATCCTAGGATATTAAAAAAATATATAAATATGTAAAGACAAAAAATAGGGACCAGCAGTTGGCATAATGGCTATGTTGCTGGACTCCCATGTAGTTGACCACAGTTGGAGTCCCAGTCCTGATGGCTTAAACTCACACTAGGCACGTGTGCGTGCGTGCCCAAGATCCCAAGAGGAGAATGGAGAAGAAGGGATTGCAGCATGGCCATCCCCACTGGGGGGAGGGGGGGTGATTTCTCTGTCTCTCTGTCTGTCTCTGTCTTTCTGGCGAGTGCATGCGCCCTATAGCAACAAACCTCTCAAAAAAAAAAAAAAAAAAAAAAAAAAAGACAAAGCAAAACTAAACACCCATCAGACCATCACATAGAGAAACCACATCTAGCAGTCTGTCAGCCTTATTTCCCGGCTCTCGTGCTCTTAACTCACTTTCTTTTGTTATCTCCCAAACTTGTCTTCTTTTAGAAAAAATATCAGCATTATATAATAACATTTTCTCATCGTTAAAGTCATTCATAAATGCCATTCTAAAGCTTCATAATACTGGGTTGTAGGAAGAGTCATGAAGCATTTTTGCACAGAAAAAATAGAAAAAAAAAGTCGCGACTTTTCTAGTAACCCATTGCGCACTTGAGCTAACCTATAATAATTTCCCTAACCATTAAGCATTGGGATGATTTTTTTCCAGTATTTTTGTCACAAAATAGAAAAGTATTTCCCTATATAAAGTACATTGAATTTCTGATTATTTATCTTCTGTAAAAGAGAATAAGGATCACACAAAAGGGGAATAAACTAATGAATGATTTAGAAAGTTAAACTGGTTATTTGCTCTCTAGTGATATATTTGTCTCATCATAAAATCACCAGTATTACATATTAAATTTAAAATATGTGCTAATTTTATGAGTATGAAAAAACTTTGCCAGTTTTATTTGCATTCGTTTTATTACTTGGGGAATAAAGCATTTTTATTTTTTATTTGTATATTTGCCTGCATTTATTATGCATATGTGCTACTGGGACAATGCATTTTTATTATCTATAGAGGCCTCTATACATTTCGATTTTTTGTTTTAAAGTTGCAAGTATTTACCCCAGATAAACTGTTCCTTAAGAGGGTTATTTTCTATACGATTAACTGATCTCATTTATATTACACTGATAATTTGGAAGAAGTTAATTTCCATAATTCATACAGAGTTATTTCCTGAACATTTTCTGGAAATAGCACTGTTAGAAATGGATTATAGTATCCTAAGAACTGATTATAATAGACCTATAATAAATATTTTGATTGACTTACTGAAATATTCAAGTGAGTATTTTTTCAAATCATATATTTTCACTACATGTGACTGTTACACTGTTTTACAGATCTGAAGTCATTTATAAAGTTGCCAAACACTATATATTTCTATCAAAAGCATAAGTTTATTGATTATATTTATAAATAAATTGGATTAGACTAATACCTATAAAGTAACATACAAATAATAGGAGCAAGGCTTTAGTGTGACATAAATATATTTTGGTTACTGTTACTGGCTGACAGTTGTAGGACTTAGTTTATGCACAGAAAGGTGTAATCTATGTTTTTTCCAATCCTCTGTATAAAGAACTATAGAAAAGAAATGAAGAGTATAATATATAATTGTTCATATAAGAAGATTAAATTCATTATCTTGAGGTTGGTTCAGGGCCTTTTTTGGTGTTTTGGCTCCTTCTAGTGAGATCATTTCTCATGTTTCACTCAATAAATCTCAAATCTCAGACCCTTATACAGCTAAACTTTCAACATCACTGGCCTCATATAAGGAGAAAAATAGCAACTAAAGAATATAAGCATTCTAATCAATAGTCTATTTTACATCCAGTTATTAAAATGTTTAATACATTGAATCATTCTGCTTTATAATGTCAGAAAAATGAAATTCTAATAAAGTTTTTATTATCAACTTCAAATTTCATAAGGAATTTTGCCCTGATCATTCTTTAAAGAATTTTGAAGTAAATCTACTTATGAAGTAGTTTCAAAATTTTAATAAAGTAGCCTTAACATAAATGAAACTTTTTAAAAATAATTATTTAATTTAATTTAATTTGACCAGAAAAAGACAAGAGTTGGGGGTGGGGTTGGGGAGTGAGAAAGCAAGTCACTGGGTCCAGGACTCAAACCGCAGTCGGCTATGTGGGAGTCCAGTGCCACCTGCTGGCCCCACATAAATGAAACTTTTCAAATAGAATCAAATATTTAGTTTATATATATATATAAATTTAATTTATAACTTAAATATTAAACCAATTTATTTGCCAATGAGATTTCAAACAATATATACATTTATACATATACCTGGCATTATAGGGTATCCTAGGTAGGTGTACATTTTTAATCGTGGACATAGTTAATGACCACAAAAATATTAAAATTTTAGTGAGATTAGATAGCTCATATAGGAAATTTAAAAATAGTATTAAGGTCAATAAGTACTATTAGTACAATAACACAACGGGACTTACATGAGAAAAGTTCTAGGTTTGTGTCACAGGATCTCTCTGAGCATGCCAGGCATACATGCATGTGCGTGTGTCCATACTCTGGATCAGTTGAAACTGGGGTTAAAGATGGAGAAAAATCATGGCATGCAGACTTCATTGGGGGTCCCTGTCTCTATCTCTCTCAGAATAAACAATAAAATAAATTTGGGACCAGCAGAGGGTATAATGGTTATGTCACTGGACTGCCACATAGTCAGTTACAGATTTGAGTCCCCGACCTGGTGACTTGAAACTACACTGGGTGCTTGTGAGTGCATGCTCAGGATCCCCAGACGAGAGTGGAGGAGAAGGGATTGCAGTGTGACCATCCTCCCTGGGGGTGACTTCTCTCTATTTTTCTGTCTTTCCAGTTAGTGCACGTGCCCTATAGCAAAAATCTCTCTCTAAAAAAATGTTTTTAAAAATATTTTATTATAATAAATCTCATGTTAGGAAGCAAACTATCACAGTATAGGAACTTTCCTCTGGTACTTAAATCCTTCTGCATCATTCTTACAAAGTAATTATCCAGTCCATTTTCAAATATCTCACGTTACAAAAAGGTGAGTACTTCTCAAGGTAGAACACTTTTCTCTGGATGGCTCTGCATATAGCAATGCACACTGCTGTATTCAAGAAAACACTTGACACATTGACATATTTTCTAGAAAATGGTGAGGTCATTCTATAAAATATCTCTCCCATCCAAATCATTAGCTTCTCCTATCCAACAGTCATCATTTTTATGGACTAATCATTACTTAATATGCATCTGCTCATAATTTTTTCCTATTTCTACACACAAAAAATCATCTCAGTGTCTCTCTTTTGAACATATTTAGAGAGTATTTATATATAATCTTGAATATGAAGCAATATTGCACCACATTTACTTTTTTAAAATCAATTTTATTGTATATATTTAAAGTGTACAAAATGATGTTTTGATATACAAATATATACTGAAATAATCAATACAGACAAAATAGTCATCACCTTCCATAGTTATCTTTTGTAAGTATATTTTATTAGACCACCTAAAACCTAGTCTCCTAGCAAATTATCAGTTTAAATATAATATTATTAACTATGGTCTTTACACTGTATATTACAACTAGAGACATACTCATAACATACTACAGATTTACACCCTTTGACCTACACTTGAAGAAGAAAAAAACAAATGGAAAGATATTCTATGTTCATGGATTGGAAGAATTAATACTGTTATGTCCATACTACCCAAAGCAATCTACAGATTCAATGTAATCCCTAGCAAAGTTCCAATGACACTTTTCACAGAAATAGAAAAACTTAAAATTTGTAGGAAAACACAGAAGACCTTGTATAGTTCCAAAAAAAAGAGAAAAGAATCTTGAGTAATAAAAGCAAAGTTGGCAGTATCACATCTCCTTATTTAAAATCATACTACAAAGCTGTAGTCAATAATGTAATATGATATTGGACAGAAATACTGAATTTGTGGTTCCTGAATTGCACTTCCTCCAGGACCCAAATGAAGATTTTTATTCTTTATAGATTTGTGTTTGAATTGCATTGACACACTGAATGGTTTATCTTCCCCCAAATTCATGTGATGAAGTGCCAGCCCCCAGTGTGACTGTATTTGAAGATCAGGCCTTTCTGGAGATAGTTAAGGTTAAAGATTAAATGAGGTCATGAAAGTGTGGCCTAGATCCAATTCAGTGTCTTTCTGAGAAGAGACAGGAGAGAGCTCAAATTTGATCTCTTTCTCTCAGCCAGCTCTTTAAATTTGGACTTACCAGTCTCTAACTGAGGAAATAATTTTCTGTTTGTTTGAGCTTCTCAACCTATGGGATTTTGTTATAGCAATCCAAGCAGACTAAGACTATAAACTGTTTGACTTCACCTAAGTATTCTAAGGTACTGGAATTTTGAGACTCAGTCACATCAAATAGTTATTTCTGTCAAGTTACTGTCACAAGAAACCTTCTATTCAGGCCATCCTGTGGCCTAGAAGGATCACACAGTTTGTCTTGGACCTGGTGAATTGAGAGACACGTGGGCATGCATGCATTCCTAAAACCCCCAAAAAGGGAGAAATGGAGGAGGAGGGATTGTGGTGTAACCATGGCCTCATGCTTTCTCTCTCTCTCAGCCTCTCTTTCTCTTTCTCTTGGCAAGTGCATGTGCCCTCTGACAAGTTAAAACAAAACAAAACAAAACAAACCTTACCTTTAAATTAGTACCACACATATTACTCTTAAGTTGTGTCTGCTCTTTTTTGAATCGATATTTATTTATTTCATTTGGAGAGCTTTGCGGGTACTGATTTTTCATGCTGCCTTGTGCTATCTTTCTTATCTTCTTGTTATCCACAAGCTAATTAATATTTCTTTGCTTTATTCAAGTTATTGGTGAACATGTTTAATAAACTTGAGACCAGAGCTTTCTGGCATACCAGTAAAGATTTTCCATCAGTTAGATATGAATTGATTAACCAATTTTTTAATGTTAAGTGTGAAGAGGATTCTTATGGTTTATAGCTCTTAGTAACTCGGCTTACTTTTAGCCTATTTTATAGTGTTTTATCAGGATATGTCATGGTAGAAAGATGTACCATTGCTACTATTGATAATACTATTGATATCACTATTTGGAAAGGCCCTTACAAAAAAATTTTTTTAAGAATTATCTTATTCAACTTTATTTACTGTTACTTCTTAATTTGACCAGAGAAAGACAGAAGAAAGAGAAGGAAAGTGAGAAAGCAAACCACCAGCTCTGAGATTCAAACCAGACAATCATATGGGAGTTCTGCATCCTTAATCATATGCCACCTGCTGGGCCCCCAAAGTTTTTCTATATGTGATACATTATCATAAGAAAAAAGTCATAATTTGTTAACCCATAAAGCATCCAGTGCCAGAAAGTTCATATTGTACATTTATACCATCATTAGCTGTTTTTTAAACTAAAATATGTGTGGACCTCCCTGATGGTGCTCCAATAGCTATCTAATAGGAAGAGCTAGTATTTTTATAATTATAGACATGCAGCAATGGTGGTGGTGGGGGCTCTGCCAATTGTTTCATAAGAATTTTAAGCTAACCTCTTTATCCACTTAGCTAAGATTCTTGTAAGTATTCTATTTTACTTGCTACCATTTTATTGGAAAATCAGTAAATTCATTAAAGTGTTAAAATTTAATTTACATTCATTATCTCTTTTATGCCACACATTCTTTCTTTTTTTTCTTTGTAAGGTTTTTGCCACAGGGTGTGTACTCTTGCCAGAGAGACAGAGAGAGACAATGAGAGGGAAAGTGAAAAATAACTCCTGGGGTTGGCCATGCCACAATCTCTTCTCTTCCTTTCTCCTCCTGGAATTTTGAGTCACACGAACACACGCCTGGCGTGACTTTTTGAAGTCTAGGACTTGAACCACGGTCAACCATATGGAGCCCAGGACATTAAACTACAAAACCACCTGCTGGTCCCATCCATATATTATTTTTAAAAATTACTAAGATGGGTTATAAGAATACTAACAATTAAGAAAGACATAACATACATTGAAAACAAACAAGAAGGGCCAACTCCTTAAGCTCAAGGGTATGACTTTTTCATAGCCAGATCCCAGGTGGTAACTGTAGTTCAAATCCCTGGTCTAGTCAGCCTGAAGCACACCAGGTACATGTGTGAGTACCAAAGATCCAATGGGCTGGAGGCATGGACAACGGAACTCACAGTGTGACCAGATTCCATGGAGGGTATTTCTCTCTGTGTCTTTCTCATGCTCACATGCATGCACACGCATGCTATCATAAAAATAAAGAAAGAAAAATGAAGAAAAAACAAAATTTGCAAAGATAGATGGAGCGAAGAATGAGGTTGGTACACAAAAATGCATGCCCTCAAGTGTTATATATTGTTGGAACTGGGTTTTTAATATTTGAGCAATCAACAGAAATAGAAGAACTTGATACATAATAGACTTTTTAGCAGAGTATTAAATGCTTCTGCTCTTAAGGTTTGGAAACAACCATCCATTCAGTTTGACACACTAGCACAGGAAGCACTTGTGAAACCTCAAGCATAATCTCCATATCCATTCCCATCACCTATTGATTTTTGTATTCTAAATATTAATCAGAAATAATACTTTCTCTTAAAACATCACTTTCCAACCTGTACAAATGCAGAAACCATGAAACTGGTTTTTCGATACCCCTGAATACATCCATTCCATTAATATTAATAATATTTCATGTATTTCAAACTGTGGCAGAGTGATTTTTTTAAGATATAAATTGAAGGGCCAGCAGGTGGCGTGGTGGTTAAGGTGCTGGACTCCAACATGGCTGACCATGGTTCAAGTTCTGCACCCAGCAGCTTGAAACTCAGACTGGACACATGTGCATGTGTGCCCAAAATCCTGAGAGGAGAATAAAGGAGATGGGATTGCAGTGTGGCTGTCCCCACTGGGATGATGATTTCTTGCTTTCTGTCTCTCTGTCTCTCTGGTGAGTGCATGCACCCTAAAAGTAAAGCTTTCTCTCAAAAAAAAAAAATCAAGTTGAATTTTATTAGGTTTTGCTTAATACCTCAAAAATTTCTTCATTTCCCCCCTAAAATAAGCCTTAATATGGCATCCAAAGTTTTATGTGATATCTTTCCTCCACTCCCTCCCCAACATCCACACTGTATGTATGTTTAGGGGCCGGGGAGGGAGGGGAGCACATAGATAAATGGGCCTTAATTTAGTTACATACCTCAGGCCTATTGCTGGACCTCTTTTTTATTTCCATTATACAGTTGGTGATATCTAGAAACATTTAATATAAACAGACATTAGAACATTCATCTGAAGTGTGTATTTATCTGTATATATGCTATAAAACATATAGCATAAAAAAACCTCTTTTTTAAAAAAAGAGAGTTATTTTGGCATAGGGCAGGTGCACTCACCAGAGACAAAGAGAGATAGAAAGCAAGAAATCACTTCCCAGGGGGATGATTATGTTGTAATCCCTTCTCTTCCATTCTCTCCTCTTAGAGTCTTAGGCATACATGTACATGCACCTGGCGTGAGCTTTAAGCCACCCGGTCTGGGACTTGAACTACAGTTGACTATGTGGGAGTCCAGTGATGTAACCATTATGCCACCTGCTGGTCCCCCCAAGACTTCTTTTAGTATATAGGATAAATTTTATTAAATCTGCAAATGAATTAGATTGTCTAAATAAAACTAACTTTCCAGGGCTATTATTTTACATATATACTAGCAATTCAAACAGTTTTCTTTTTCCTTAGAATAGGCAAAATGAATATGTTCTATGTGAATTATTTTTACTTGGCTCAGTGAAAATGTTATGTTTCTAGGATCAGCCGGTGGCATGGTAAAGGTACTAAATTCCCACATGGCTGACCATGATTCAAGTCCCAGACCTGGAGACTTGGTTTCTGACTTTCCTCTTCTCTCTCTCTCTGCCTGGCCAAATTAATAATAATAATAATAATAATAATAATAATAATAATAATAATAATAATAAAATAAACAATTATTTTTTTTAATGTTATGTTTCACATTGAAATATTGAGCATTTGAAATAATAGTGTAGCCTTAAAAAATATTAAGGATCCAAAAGGCAATTTGGGACTTGAAGAAAATGAATCTAATGTTAGATAAAATTTATCATTTATTGATGCTGGCAAGTGGCATGGTGTTTAAGGCTCTGGGTTCCCATATGGCTCACCACAGTTAGAGTCTGAGACCTGGCAGCTTGTTTTCTCACTTCCTCTCTCTCTTTCTTGTCAAATTTAAAAAAATAGTAATAAATAAAATTAAAGAAATAATTCTTTAAAGAAAATTATAATTTATTTAACAATAACTTTTTGTGTTGCTTATTCTGAAGTATTAGAATTCAAATTTTCTATTTCATTTCTTATCTTTACAAAGTAATTATTTAAAGACACTGTGAAAAAGACAAATTGTAAAGTCTAAATATTTTTTAAATGATACTATTAATCCCAGGATAAAACTACTTTTAGTCACCACATAGAAAGAGCATATAAAATACTATGGTAGTAATAGCACATTGTGTTTGGTAGATTAAATTGTAAATGTTAATAATAATAATCCCTCTAGGAGCCAGCAGGTGGTGTAGAGGTTAAGGCACTGAATTCTCAGGTGGCTGAACTTGGTTCATTTTCTGGCCCCAGTGGCTTGAAACTCCTATCAGGCATATATGGGTGTGTGCGCAAAATTCTGAGATGAGAATGGAGGCAAAGGGATTCTAGCATGATCATTCCCCCAGAGGATAATTTCTTGCTTTCTGTCTCTCTACCTCTTTCTGTCTCTCTGATGATTTCATGTGCCTGTAGCAAAAATTTCTAAAAAATAAATAAATAAAAATAATCATCTTTTTAAATTATATTTTTAACTTTTTATAACTATATTTATAAATAAATCATTTATAATTATGTTCTTATCACTTATGGAAAATACATTAAATTATAATGATAGGGCATTTTTTTTCTCTCTCTCTTTTTTTTTTTTTTTTTTTTTTGGAGAGGTTTTTGCTATAGGGTGCGTGCGCTTGCCAGACAGAGAGAGACAGAAAGCGAGAAATCGCCCCCCGGGGGGGTGGCCACGCCGCAATCCCTTCTCCTCCGTTCTCCTCTCGGGATCTTGGGCACGCACGCACATGTGCCCGGCGTGAGTTTTAAGCCACCGGTTCCGGGACGCGACCCGTGGTCGACTACATGGGAGTCCAGTGACATAGCCATTATGCTAACTGCTGGTCCCATGATAGGGCATTTTTGAAATACTAAAAGTGAGGATGAAATGCCAATTAGGAAAGATATTTTTTTTAAGGATGAAAAAAAGAGTGATGTTTCTTTTTTTTAGTAACTATTTAATTTTATTTATTCATTAATTTTATTTTAATTTAAATGGAGAGAGACACACAGAGAGAGGAAAAGTAAGAAAACAAGCCACCAGGTCCAGGATTCAAACCATGGTCAGCCATGTGGGAGTGTCCAGTGCCTTAACCACCATACCACCTGCTGGTCCCAAGAGTGACATTTCTTAAATCAAAATCAGGTGTTAACACAATAGTTTTTCTTATAATATTTTATTTATTTTTTAGAAGAATTATTTTATTTTACTTTGTTTATTTTAATTTGATGAGATAAAGAGAGAGGAAGTGAGGGAGAGAGAAGGAAGTGAGAAAGAGGCCATCAGGTCCAGGACTTGAACCGCAGTCAGCCATGTGGGTGTCGGCAAGCACTTTCTGACTGAATGGTAGATACCTTTCCTTTGGGTAGATACCCAGGAGTGGAGTTGCTGAGCACACGGTAATTCTATTTCTAGGTCTTTGAGGAACCTAATTACTATTTCTTTTGGTGACAAGAAGCTTTTTAGCTTTTTAAAATAAACCCACTTGTGTATTTTTGGGATTATTGTCTATGTTTTAGAGGTCTTATTTAAGAAGTCTTTGCCTGCTCTGACGTCTCCAAAAATTTCCTGTCTTATCCACTAGTAGTTTCATAGTTTGAGGCGTTTGGTTTAAATCGTTGATCCATTTTAAGTTTTGCTAACAGTGAGAGATAGGCATCCAGTTTCATTCTTCTGCAAGTGGATACCCAGTTTTTCCAGCACAATTTTGAAAAAAAGAGATTTTCTTTTCCCCATTGGACTGACTGATGCTCTTTGTCAAACATCAATTGGCTGTATGTTTTGAATTTATTTTGGGAGTTTCTGTTTGGTTCCACTGGTCCACACGTCTGTTTTTGTGCCAATACCATGACGGCAGAATATCTTAAATTATAATGGTCTTAATGATTGTTGTTCAGAAACATATAGAAAAGACTGAAAAATAATATGCTAGAATAAGAAGTATTTCACTCTGAGTATAGTATGCTATTTGTGATTCTTTTCCCTTTCCAGATTAAAATATAATCATATCACAGTTTCTGTATGCCTTAAAAGAAAGAAAAAAAAAAACTAATCCAATTTATCATTACTTGGACACTTACAGGGGTTTCACTGGTTTGGAGAATTCAGTTTAGATATCTCTGTCATCAAGGAGGCAATAAAAGTAGTGAACTCTTAGCAGTGGTAGTTAGCGACTTTAAAGCTAACTAAAGTAGGAATTAGCAGATTTCATTTTATGTGAGAATAGATAACCAAGCTGGGCTAAAATGGAGAGGTTTTTGGTGCTTAGCATTTACTAACACTCTGTCATGTTTTTCTTGATGGCTAGAGTTCTTTATTCTGTGCCTTAGATTTATCTATTTCTTAATTGTTCTCTGCTCCACGGGGTCTCCAGTGAATCCTTGAATAATTGAAAAGCATTTATCTCCCCAGTGGTTGAGCTTTGGTCACTGTGGGACTGAAACAGCTCAGGAAGCTGATCATCGTATTCATGTAAGGTGTCAGATTTTAAGATGGAATGGCACAGCCTCGACACTGCAGCCCCTTTCACTTAGTTAATTACTCTAAATCATTTTTATATTGCATTGTTTTGTTATCCAGTGTGGATTATGATAGCACAGGCATTAAAATCCAACATGGATCTGATCTGCTGTCATAGCAATAATTCTCTCTCCCCAAATACAGAAACCATCTCTTTACCCCTTTACTTAGCAGTGTGCAGTTAAAACAGATGGCACATTTGAAATGTACCATTGTCAGGAGGGTGACTTTGGAGCATATTTCAAAGGAAACAGATAAAATGAAACATTAGCAATCAAAATCATGACTCTGACAGAGGCATTTGTACGTCAGGGTTAAACACTATACAGTACATAAAAGTAGTAAATTATAGCAAGACAAGAAATCAACCATTCATATTTTCATGTGCACCTTTATTCCCAAAGATAGTCTACCATTCCCTGGTTAACAATATCAAAATTTGAGACCAGTCCATGGCCTACTGGTTACTTGATTGAGCTCCATCTCACATAGCCAATCATGTTTTGGAGTCCCAGATCTGGAGGCTTGAAAAGCATGCTAGTGTGTGTGTGAGTATGTGTGTTTGGGGACAAAATCTCAAAAGGAGGGAGAGATGGAGGAGAAGGGATTGTGGAGTGACCGTGTCCTATGGGAGGGGATGCTTTCTTGCTTTCTCTCTGTCTCTCTCAGGCATACACATATGCCCTCTGGCACTGTTTTATTTATTTATTTTTTTAGATATCAAATTTGAAAACATGTTTAGTTTATTTTCTAATAACTAATGAAATAGCAAGAGTTGTAATATTGAAATACACTGTAAAGAACAAGTTGATTTTTTAATGGTAGTGCATGCACTTAAAATAGGTAGAATCATTTTTACCAGTTTTACCATTTGAAGAAAATTATTAATTTGGATAATTTTTCTTCCTCAATTCTTTAACATACACATTATAAACGCAAAGGTTAATAAGAAACCTACATTATAGAAACATTTGCCACATTATAAAACTAGGAGGTAATTGTTTAAAGCTATAAAATGCTGCACAATGTCAATGAATCAACAGAGGAAACCAAGTAGATAAATAAAATTATTTTATTTGTAATTTTTTATTATGAAACACCTATTACTAGTATAATCTGTAAAGAACAACAATAAAATATTGGCCATATAATCTAAAAGTTTAAAAAATTGTCCATGATAACCAGAAAAATCAAAGTATAAATTGAGTGATATTCAGGTAGTTGCAAATGTATTAAAATACAACTCTTGCACTCATTCATTATTTTTGCAATTAAAATTACCTTTGTAAAAATTATAAACAAATATACTTTTTGTAAACAACTTACACAACATTCAAAAACATAAGGAAATATCTTTTAAAATTAGACTATCCTTGAGATAATAATCAATGCTTAGTATCTCTCCCAAAATCACTTTATGAATTATATGTAAGCATGTAATTTTAAATACATATTATATATGCTATTTTTATTATGACACTTAAATTGGAGCATCAGAAAAGTCATAATGCATTTTTGCTGAGAGAAACATAGATTTATATGTCATGACTTTTCAGATGACCCAATATTTTGCATTTTTTCTTTGTTCTTTTCTTTGTTTCTTTTCTTTGTTCTTCCTCTTATGCCTTTTGAACTTTCTACCCCAAGATAATAATTATTAATTACTTGATGTACACACTTCAGATACTCATTTGATTATACATACACATAATACACATATGTGAACATTATATATGTGTACAAGTATAATGTATATGTCCCACAATATATATGTATGTGTACATATATACCCACATATGTATATACCCACATAGAGGCATTTTTCACAGTTTGTGTTACAGAAACGATATAAAAATAAATTCATTTCTACATTTCCTTTGTCTCCATTTACAAAACAGACTAGAAATCCTGCCATGTTTTTCTTTCTAGTGATTACATCATAGTCCAAGGGATGGATGTGCCACAATTTATACAGCCATTTTCTTTATAGCTCTTTTTTCCCCTCCCTCTTTGCTCCCTTCCTTCTTTCCTTCCTTCCTTCCATTCTGGTACCTTTTGTTAATACTAAAAATGCTCCAGTTGGGCCAGCAGGTGGTGTGGTGATTAAGGTGCTAAGCTCCCACATGGCCCCCTGAGGTTCAAGCCCCAGACCTGGCGGCTTGTTTTCTCACTTACTCACTCTCTCTCTCTCTCTCTCTCTCTCTCTCGAGCACCACATGCCCTGTAGCAAATTTAAAAATAATAATGATAAGTAAAACTCAATAAATAATTCTTTAAGAAGATAAAGTGCTACCATTTGTATCTTCCTATATATCATCTAATGTATTTATGATTTTTTCCTATGAGGAACTTCCACAGAACTTTGATTGCTGTATCATATTATATGTAAGCTTTTAATTTTAATATATGTAGTGGAGCTGCTGTTGAAAATAGTTGCAATAATATCTAACTTCACAATTAATGTGTAAGAGTACTGTGTCAGTACAAAGTGCTATCACTGTTTAATTTTTGTCAAACTGCTGAATGTAGATGTTATACTATTAGGTTATATCTCATGGTTACTTTAATTTTTTGCCCTACAGCTGGGCAGTAGAGCACTTCACTATATATTTTGGTACTGCTTTGTTTACTCTTCCCAATTTTTATTCATACCATTTTCCTTCTACTCCACTAAAATTATCAATTATAAGAACTTTTAAAATATTATAGATATTATCCTTTAAGGAGCTTATACAGTTTAAACATTTTCTCAGACTTATATGTATTCTCACTTTGTTCATAGCATTTTGCTCTGAGAAATATTTGCTATGTGATAGACATTTTTTAACTTTTTTATTTTAGTTTATAGGTTTATTGTCTCTAGGACTTTTCTAAGTCCTACATGGTAGAATAGATTATTATAAATTTTATTTCAGTTGACCAAAATATAGTAATTATAGATGGATACCATCATAGTAGATAAATAAAACAGGAGCCAACTATGTGCTTTCTTTTTTTTAAATAATTATTTTATTTTTTAACTTTATTTATCCATTTATTATTTATTTTAATTTGACCAGAGAATGATAGTGAGAGAGAAAGAAAGCATGAGAAAGCAAGCCACCACGTCTGGGACTCGAACTGTGGTCGACCATGTGGGAGTCCAGCGCCCTTAACCACCATGCCACCTGCTAGTCCCCCCAACTACGTGCTTTCTACAAGAAACTGTTTATAGACACTGACAGGTTAACAATAAAGAGGTAGAGAAAGATATGTCATGGTAACAGCCAATCAAAAGAAAGTGAGATTGGATATATTAATATCAGACAAAGAGGATCTTAGGACAAGGAAAATGATCAGGGATAAAAAAGGGACTGTACATAATGATGAATGTGTAAAAATCCTGTGTGTGTTTGTACATAACAACAAAACATCAAAATATATGAGGCAGGAATCATAAGGTGGAGTAACGGTTAAAGCCTTGGACTCCCACACGGTCAACTGTAGTTCCAGTTCAGGACCAGTGGCTTGAAACTCATGGCAGGTGTATGTGCATGCGTGCCCAAAACCCCAAGAGGAGAATGGAGAAGAGATTGTGGCATGGCCTTCTCATCTGGGGTGATGTCTTGCTTTCTGTCTGTCTCTTTTTCTCCAATGAGTACACATGGCCTATAGCAAAAATCTCTCAAAAAAAAAAAAAAGAAAATACATGAAGCAAATATTTATGGAACTGCAAAGAGAAATAGATAAACTTACCATTATAATTAAAGCCTTAACACCCTCTGTCAGTCATTAATAGATCCCACAAGAAAATCAGTGAGACTATATGCCAACTCAATCTAATTGACATTTTAAAAAAATAATTTATTCAACAATAGCAGAATAAACTTTCTTTTCAGGCTCAAATGGAACATTCACCAAGATAGACCACAATGTACTATACCAATGCAAGATGTCAGTAAAGGGGGAAACTGGGAATGGACTTTATGGGAATTATCTGTATTATATTTATAATTATTTATAAATCTAAGACTCTTCTAAAATAATTACATTAAAATATAGCTGAGACTGCTAAGTGCACTTAGAATTGTTAATATTTATATTTAAATAATTATACATGGAAAAATCAAAACACTGAATTTTAAATTTCTAGAAAATAAGGTTTTAAATTTGTTACATATATAGAAAGAAATGTAATTGAGTTATAAAATAAGAAAATATTTGTCTACATCAGCCCTGATATTCAATAATTAGCAAAGCAGACAGATTTTTTTTTTCAAAGAGAGATTGCTACTATAGGGCTTTGCTTTCACTGGAGAGATAGAGTCAGAGAGAGGGAAATCATTACCTCCCCCCAAGAGGCATGGCCACATCACAGTCCCTTCTCCTCCATTCTCTTCTTAGGATTTGGGCATGCACACACAAGTACTCGACATGAGTTTCAAGTCTCTGGCTCTAGGTCTTGAACTGCAGTCGGTCATGTGGTAGTCCAGTGCCTTAACTACTATGCTACCTGCTGGCCCTGACAGTTTTACCCAGTGGGTTGCCAGAAAAGTCATGACATATTTTTTCTATGTTTTTCTATGCAAAAATACATTATGACTTTTCCACCAACCCAATATATCCAATGTTACCATTTATTATTATGTAATATATTTCAACATTTAGCGTATTACTTAATTATAAATAAAATGAATAATCTGAGAAAATATTTTGCTACCTCTTTTGTGTCTTAAAATTTTCTTTAAAAATATATCTTAGGATCAGCAGGTTGTGTGGTGGTTAAGCTGCTGGACTCTCATATGGCCAACTGCAGTTCAAGTACCCAACTCAGAGACTTGAAAATCACATTATTAAACAGATAAATACATAAATTTTTAAAACAAAAAGAGGAGAGATCTTAAAGGTTAATATCAATGTTCATGGATAGTCACAGGCAGTTTCATGAGTATCAAACACTATTATGAAGGGTTATGAAAGAGTTAATGTTTTGTATTAAAATGCATTTGATAACAAAAAAAAAATCACTACATAAAATGTCACCTAACATTTCAAATTATAATTTGTTGCAAGTCATTAAGAGACCAGTCTAGGGACCAGTAGATGGAATAATGGTTACATCGCTGGACTCCCACATGGCTGACTGCGGTTTGACTCCCAGACTTGGAGGCTTGAGACTCAGGCCGGGCATGTGTGTTCATGTACAAAATCCCTAAAGGAGAATGGGAGATTCAGGATTGTGATGTGGCCATCTTCCCTGGGGAGTGAGGGGGTGATTTCGTGCTTTCTGTCTCTCTGGTGAGCACACATCATATAGCAAAAATCTCTCTAAAAAAAAATTTTTTTAATGAAAAAAAATCTACCTGCTTTTAAATATGAACAACTTTCTGTAAAGTTCACATTCCTTCATGCAGATAGCATGATTTATTTACTTATTAGAACTTATTCTTACTTAGAACCTAGCATTTGTTAAAAAAATATTAATATTAAGTAATATGAGGCAATTTACAGTCTTCTGATACAATATAAATCTACTTAGAATACTTCAAAGTATATGAATTATTGAATAATCTCAATCTTTGCATGCTTTTACAAACCAGTACAAGAATTAAAAATTGTCTCATAAATCAGACACATAAGATTGTTATACAGAGCATATAAGCAAATTAGTGAAAATGATCAAAAGACTTTTTTCTGTATCAGAAGACAACACAGTATACTTTCATTTTCAGCCATGGCTTTACTCTTTGTCATTTTTCTTTCTTTCTTGTTTTAATTTGCTCATGGAGAGAGACAGAGAGAGAGAGAGAAAGTGAGACAGCATCCCCAGAGGGATGATCAAGATGCAATCCCTTTTCTTCCATTTCTCCCTCTTTTCAGGATTTCAGATAAGCATGCACACATGCACAGCATGGTTTTAAGCCGCCAGGTCCAGGACTCAAAACACACAGTAGGCCATGTGGGATCCGGGTACCTTAGCCACCAAACCACCAACTGAAACCATTTATCTTTCATAAATGAAATTTGTTGGTTATTTGGAAATTTTATTTTTTTGTGCTCATTATACTTACTGTGCTCTGTCTTATGTTATAGTCTCATGAGACACATACATCACCAGGCAGAGTATTTCTAAGCATTTGATGCCTTCCCCCCAAAACACAGCATCTCAGCACTATAGGTGTTCAACTTCTATGATTCTCTTGAATTCTTTTTTCTTTTCCTTCCCTTTCCCTATCCTTTTATTTCCCCTTTTCTTTCCCTTTCTTCTTCCACGAATAAGACATTTTGCTATGTGCAACAGAGCAGAGCTTCCTAGCAATGCAAGGGTATTCTGAAAGTCAGGCATACAGATGTGTCATAAGATACTAAACTCAGTTCTTGGGATAGATGGGAGGCCTGGAATTTCTAGAAATTCTTTGGCAAGCCACTTCTATGTTATAAGAGATTGTTGCTCAGCTCCTCTAAGAGGAATCTCGATGAAATGGAGTCCATTTCTGTTGTCTTGCAGGCACTTAGCACTCTGAAGCATAGTGAGCATTCACTGCTCATCTACAAGGAAAGGAGGGTAGTCACAAGGTGATCTACTGGGTGGCTGATCGGCTACATGGCCACTTTCCACTTGCAGAAGGGGTCTGTGGAATTTCTGACCATTTATCTTCTGGGTGCCCATGAAATTTGTCACTCAATCCAAAGTGCTGGCAACAAGGAGCTAGAGAAAAAGGAAGCCGCGTAGGGGTCCTGACAGGTGACTCTTCAGGTGGCACCCTACATTCTTCCTGCACAGATACTGATACCTCAGTCCCTTGACAGTTGATGGCCTTATATTGCCTTCACATTGACTGTGGGTGACTGCTCCCATATTGCATGTGAGTTCTATAAATCAAGAATCATCATTTTTAATACTTCATATTAAAACCTTGAATATACCCCAAATCCATATCCATTGTCACAGAAAGTTTAATTCAAAGTGTCAATTAAAAGAGACAAATCACTTAATAATCTCAGCTCTGAAAAAGTATTAAATAATTATTAAAAAGTTGACATTTTATCACCAATTTCTGCGAACAGTTTCTTGTACATGAAAACCAACAAAATCACGAATAAGTCATTAATTAAAAAGTAATGAAGAATATCATTTAGCCATTTAAAGTGTTAAATCCTGACTTGAATAAGAAATAAAAACTTACCTGTGTGGTAAGGTCAAGTTTCTCCTTAAAAACGGAAAAAAAAAAAAAAATTATTTATAAACTTGCTACGAATGTATCACTTGTTATTTTTCTTACAACTTTGAAGTTTATTATTATTATTCAATATATCAAATATGATTAGCCTTTTCACCAAGCCTGTTACAGATGCCTTCAAATGTGCTTCAATTTAAACGCACTGTTCCATAATCTGGGAAAGGTAGAAAGCCCTGCTTCAGTGAGACAGGATCCAACGCAGATGCTCCACCAGCTCTAAAGGAGTTTCACCTCTCACATATTAGATGAATCATAACTGAAAAGTCTTCAGTGAAGAACAAAGCCCTAGTCCCTGCCTGCTCCGTAGAGGCAGGACACTGAGTAGTTGCATTTAGCTGAAGAATCACAGAAAGAGTGGATACGAGAGGATTGCAGAGGACAGGTGGATGTCAAAAGAGAATAAAAAAGGCATGTTTCAGAAAAAGGGAATGGTATGCTCAAAAAACACAGGATCAAGGTGTTTCACTGGTTTTCAAGTCCTCATCTCCTATTCTCTCTCAACCACTAAAACTGTTTTCTGTCACTCACTGATATGATGAAATCACCTTTGGACTCTATCAATAGCTTTTCATGAGTAATGACTAGTTGTCAGACTACTTGATTTAAGGATATTATTTATTTATTTCTTAAAAAAACAAATTTTAGGGAGTATATTTGAGGTTTAGTAAATATGATGGTTGCCAAGAGTAGGGGACGTAAGTGGAAACTGGAAGATACAGCTCACATGATGCAAAGTAGCAGATATGGAGGATGGACAAGTCTAAAGATCCAACACAACGCAAGGTCTGTCACTAGGAAAATTGTTTATTGTCTCAGCCAACATTTCGTTTGATTTATATACTATTTCACATTCTGGATACTGGATACCCACTTTCCACCTGAAATCCTTTATACCATTTTTCCCTGGCTGCCCACTTGGCCTTTCTTCTGTTCATCCTTGAGGAGCTTCTGCCTTTGCTCACCCCCTTCTCCAGGGTAAGTCCTAGGTCCCCTTTGCTCATCCTGTCCCCTCTTCCTGAGTTTCCTGTCTCTTCTACAGTGCGAATGACATAGTTTGTAGTCAGAAGTCTCTTAGATTTACACATCTGGTTCACATCTCTCAGCTGAGCCTTGCATCCATATATATATTGCTAACTGGACATTTCTATTATGTTTCCCTCAAGATCATCAACAAGTCATAAGTGGAGCTGACTTCTTACCCCACATATTTTCATTTTATAATGCCTACATTGCATCACATTCTCACCAGCCCATTCACTCATGCTATAAACCCAACAGCCATCTTTCCTTCTCTTAATTCTTAAATCCCCCCTTATTCTAGCCTGTCATTCTACCTCTGAAATCCATCTAATTTCTATGAGCCACTTCTTTATCTAAAAATGAGAAAGATACACTTTATAAAGGATTACTGTATAAATTTACCTTTTAAGGCAAGAACCCCATCCATATGTTAGCCAGCCATAAGTCCATCCATAGGATACAGGCTTTTCACAGAAAACAGTGGGATTTATACAGTCCAAAAGGGTGAATAATGATGCTGTGAATCAGTACTTTACTCTCAGTATTTCCAAGCAGCTTATAAACTACAAGATGCCTTTACTATGAACAATTTTATAAAAAACAAGTTCTCTCTCTCTCTTTAAATGAGATCTTTGCAATAGGGCATGTGCATTTGCCAGAGAAAGTCAGAAAAGAGGATGTGAGAAATAACCCCCAGGGGGCACAGCCTTGCCACATCTATCTCTTCTCCCTCTTGGGATTTTGGGCATGCATGCACTCGCCCGGCATAATTTTCAAGTTACTGGGTCTGAAACTCAAACTATGGTTGACCATGTAGGAGTCCATCACATCACTTCCGGGCCCCAAAACAAGGTCTTTCCAATCCTAGGATATTTTTAATTCTATGTCAAAAGGAGACTGACTATGAAAATCTCATGTATAATACACACAGAAGTTTGCTATTTACCTTAGGCAAATTACATAAAAGAGTTAGCCAGCTTAAAAAAACAGTGTTTCAAATGGGCTGACTTGTTGGGAAAGTAGTTGTCGGTAGGATAGGATATAGCAGATTTTTAAATAAATGTGTATAGTTTTGTAGCAGGTATTAGTTACAAGTAATTAGTTCCTTTAAAGCAGAGGTGACATTTTAGTCATTGAGAAAAATCAGTTCTTTTTGGAAAAATAATTCATATCATAGGAAAATCATTTTTAGAATGAATGCCTGGACTATTCCATCATCGTGAGGCTTAGTTGCTGAGGAAAATGTGCATGGGCTTCTTACAAAACCAACCCACAGACTTGAAAAGTTCAGGACTATAATAGTAAAACAAACAGTACCCATATATTTTAAACCTATTATTAAGTGAGTGGGTTTCTAATAAAAGTACAGAAATAATTGAAAAAAAATTTTTAATGTATTAACTTTGACGAAGTAGTACATATGATTCAAAAATAAATATGGTGACCAGGTAAACACAATAAAGTGAACTTGTTCTGTTTAGATCTATAAATCTTTACATACATATCTGTGCATGGTGTATTTTTTAACTCTCATAGTCATTAAAATCATTTGAAAAAAACATTGAAATTATAAACAGATCTTCAAATACCTGTATCATAAACTATTAAAGTAAAATAGAAAAACTAATGAAGCACATTTGTTCACATTGCACCGACAGAAATATCAATACATAAAATATACAGTAATATGAAAAATATAATGTTATAGACCTTATTAAGAAATTATGAAAACAATAATTTAAAGAAAATCAAGGATTTACTCTTTTCAAAATAAAATGTACTTGAGATATTTTTATTTTCTACTTCTTAATTTTCATATTTGCATGATGTCATGGTTAGTACATATTAATATGTTATAGTGGTAACAGATAAGTGTATAACTTATAAATGCCACTAAGTATATATTAGGGTGTATGCTCAGTTTTATTTTACTAATAAAATGATTTGTTACACAGTTTGGATTTGACTATTGTCGCTATGCAATGTTAAAAGTCCTTCATAAGACACAGGTACACACTGGATGCCTTGTGCTTTCTTTCCCTACAATCATTTTACTCAGGTTCTAGCTTACCCAATGCATCTGCTATAAACAACCTAGCAATGCGTGTGAAATCTACCATTAGAAAGCATACAATCACTCTTCAGTGCATTTTTATAGCCTGTCTGATACTCAAATTTCCTTTTTTTTTTTTTTTGCGAGGTTTTTGCTATAGGGCGTGTGCGCTCGCCAGAAAGACAGAGAGATAGAAAGCGAGAAATCACCCCCCAGCGGGGATGGCCACACCGCAATCCCTTCTCCTCCATTCTCTTCTAGGGATCTTGGGTACACATGCACACGCACCCAGCATGAGTTTAAGCCAGTTCCGGGACTCAAACCACGGTGGATTACATGGGAGTCCAGTGACATAGCCATTATGCCAACTGCTGATCCCATGATGCTCAAATTTCTCTACTCATTTAGTGAGTTTGTTCTATGTTCATCTTACCAGTGATTTCACATATTTGATATAGATTCTACCTTTGACAAAGACTATGTGCATGCTTTTATGCTTGCCATATATGCTATTTATTTTTTTAGGTTTTTGTGTTAGGGAGCGTGCCCTCACTGGAGAGACAGAAGCAGTGTGAGGGAAAATGAGAAATCATGTCCCACGGGAGGGATGATTGTGGCCATACCACAATCCCTTTTCCTCCATTCTCCTCTCAGGAAATTGGGCACACATGCATGTATCCTGCATGATTTTCATGCCACCGGGTTCAGGACTTGAAAAGTGGTTGGCCACGGGACCAGCAGTTAGTGTAATGGCTATGTTGCTGGACTCCCACGTAGTTGACCACAGTTCGCGTCCCAGACCTGGTGGCTTAAACTCACGCCAGGCGCATATGCATGCATGCCCAAGATCCCGAGAGGAGAATGGAGGAGAAGAGATTGAGGCGTGGCCAACCCCCCGGGGGGTTATTTCTCGCTTTATGTCTCTGTCTGTCTGTCTGGCGAACGCATGCGCCCTATAGCCAAAACGTCTATTAAAAAAAAAAAGTGGTTGGCCACATGGGAGTCCAGCACCTTAACCACCAAGCCACCTGCTAGCCCTTGTATAAGCAGTTTGGTTTGATGGTTTTGTAAATCCTATTTTCTCCAATTACACAGCAAGCTTCACTCACTTTTTTCCATCAATCTATGGACCTTTACATTTGGTATGAAAGTAACATCCCTTGTTACATACACAGTATTTATTTTGTTAGGATATACTTTATCTTGACTTATTTGTGGCTTTATAACCATATCTCTTACATAATATTTACATTTGTGCAGAACAATCAAATATATTACTTAGTACTGTATGTCCCTACTCATATGACTCTATGAGGAATCTGTCAACCTAATTTGTATCCGCACTTCATCTACTATTTCAGACATACAGCAAGAATCAGCAGATATCATTCATCTATTCTTTAATAGCAATATATAAACTAACTTGTAGATGAGCCAGCTGGCAGTATGGTAGTTAAGGCCGCAGTGTCTCCCATGACCACTACACAGTGTGAGTCCTGGACCCAGAGACTTGGAAAAGTGAGCCAGCGACCTGTGCATGCATTCCCAAAATCCCTAGAGGAGAGTGGGGGAGAAGTGATTGTTTTTTACTTTCCTTATCTCTCTCTCATTCTCTCCTTGTATCTCTCTGGCAAGTGTATGTGCCTCATAGAAAATTTTTTAAAAAATAAAAAATAAAATATCACCAATATGATGTAGCATTCATATGCAACAGGTTAAAATTCACTCATTTTTAAAAAGATCTATATCTACCAAAAGAAAATCTGACGATTTTACACACCACAGAAGTCTAGCAGCCCCACTACTGCAAGAGCAAACTGATTAAAGTGGTGTTGTGCAAGATAAACGTGTGAAAAAGAAACTAAAAATGCCCATGATCCCACATTTTCCCAGGAAAAAAAAAACAAAAACACAACTAATGTTTGCTTCGATATGCTCTGATTTTATATGTAGAATTATATCTCATTCATATAATTTCGTAGTATGTTTTCTTACTATTTTTTTATTCTTCTATGATAAAAGAAAGATTTTCAGATAATGCTCAGCTTTCAACAGTATACTTGGAGATGGGAGTTATTGAGCGCTTTTATAAATGGCTTATCTGTAACTCTACATCAGACTCCAAGGTGTGCTTGGAAAACGGACATTGCACAGTGCTCTGAAGAGTCAGGAAGGCAGAGAGGATTGTGAGTTAAACCATCTTGAAAGTAAAGTTATTATAGTTCCATGTTATTTTTGTTAAAAATGCTATTCAAAATACAATCAGTCCCAGCCAAGGATATTTTCAAGGGAAGGCCATAGGATAGGGTGTGACTAAACACATGCAACTCAACCTTCTTAGGTGCTAAAAAAGGAACAGGGGGAAAGAATCAGAAAACAGAAGCCAGAATATTTAGAATAGGACTCAAGCCCAACGATGTGGTATGCATGTGATTAATAACGGGCACTTCAGGATGGAGGTATGTTGTGGTAAAAATCAATGATTTGAGTGGTTTCAAGTACCAAGGTAGTTACATATCTAGAGTTTCTGGTTTTATTTTCCTTTCTTTGTTTTTCTTTTTCCCAACCAACCAAATATTTCCATTTGTAAAAGTGAAGTAAATAGTACTCTTGATACCATACGATACCATAGCATTTCTGTCATCTCAGTCATTACTAATATTTGTACAGAAACATAAATGTACGTATTTTTTCTTTAGTATGTATTAGCTTCAGCTTACATCAGAGCCAAGGCACAGAACTGGTATAGTAAACCAGACACTTAGTTTTTCTTTATTTATATATATATATATATATATATATATATATATATATATATATATATATTTTTTTTTTTTTTTTTTTTTTTTTTTTTTTTTTAAATTTGCTACAGGGTGATTGCATTCACTGCAGAGATTGGGAGTGAGAAGTCACTCCCCCACCCCAGGGGAGATATCCAAGCCACAGTCCCTTCTCCATTCCTCTTCTCAAGATTTTGGGCACACACACATATGTACCCAGAGTGTTTCTCAAGCTGTCAGGTCTGGAGGTCAAACTGCTCAGTCAGCCATATGGGATTCAGTTGCCTTAACCACCACACCACAGACTGACCCATATATATACATACATACACATGTGCATATGTATATATGTGTGTATGTATATGTATGTATGTGTGTGTGTGTATATACATACACACATGTATATACACACACACACACATATATATATGTGTGTATGTGTGTGTGTATATGTGTATATATATATATATTTAAACTGGATGCTATATGCCAGAATCTTTAGAGTCTGGCTTTAATCAAACTCCTGAGACTTTTTGGCTACTAATCTTAACTATGACCTCTTCCCTTTGTCTGGAATGCTCCTCTAATCCTTAACTAATGAAAACCTCTTTTATAATCAAATTTAAATACTAATTTTCCCATGATGCTTGACCACTTCCTTACTGGAACAGGTATTGATCTGAGAATCCAGTCCTGGGGTAGGAGTACGGTCATGTTTAATGTAGCATGACCCCTGCCTTCAGAGAGATCACATCAGATTTCTACCAGTAATGTGGAGTTTGAAATGAGTTTTGTGGTACTCACTTGTGCATATGTGTTTATGCACATGTACCTACTTAATTGTCAGGAACAAATGTCATGATGGATGAAACGTTTTTCCATTCCCTTATGATACCATGGTCTATGGAAAATGTTCCAGAAATAAGCGATGAACGAATGGGTGGATGAGGAACTATCAAATTCTACTCAGTGACCCCTTTCAATTACAGTGACTCTGGAGAGGGAAGAGGAGCATAAAACAAGAAAAGTAATCTTTTTGGGTAATGAGGATTCTGTGGTCCCAAAAGAAAGATAATTTGTTAGCCATTAAAATCAGGCACAATGTCAATCAGTTTCATGGACAGACTATGTGAGGTAGATAGACTACAAAAGTTTAATCTAGCAACTGTTATAGGGCAAGATTAGTGTACTGATTTCAAGGAAGGCTGACAGATAAAAAGCTAAAGCAAGGTATTCCACGAGGCTCTAGGTATTATTCCCGTTGCTGGAAAATCACAACATTAAAACATATGAAAATCAAAAATACCAGCTTAACTAGAGAAAGATACATAGATATTGAAAAACTAGGTCCAGTCAAGAAATGACTCAGCTAATAAATAGATACATGAATTTACTGAATTGTAGTATAAGTCTGGATAATGCGCTGGCCTCTTATAGGAAAGTGTATCATAAACAATGCCACCAGTATATTTAAATATCTGAGGAAGTCAATGTTTTCCAGGAATGTAGAAACTGACAAAAATAGACTGGGTTTTCAGAAAAACCAGTATCTAAAAACAAAACATGGAATCAAAAATTCAGTCATTGGGCCAGCAGATGGTGTGGCTTTTGGGATGCTGGACTTCAATATGGCAGACCGGGGTTTGAGTCCTGAACCGGGCGGCTTGCTTTTTCACTCTCTCTCTTTCTCTCTCCCTCTGGTGAATGCATATGCCCTATAGCAAATTAAAAATATCAATGATCTTTTGCATAACTTAAGTTTAGCTGTAATATCATAAGTAAATATATTTTACTTGATTATAGGAACCAGGTTCCCAAATGTTGGAGAGAGAAAAAGAAGGGAGACTAGAATGAATGTTAGAGTACAGGATTTGGGTTGGGGACATTAATATGTTTAGCTTCGTACATGTAAAGATGAATACATAGATAGGACTAGCAGATGGCATAGTGATTAAGATACTGTACTCCCACATGGCCAACTACAGTTTGAGTCCTGGACCTGACAGCTTGAAAATTACACCAGGTGCACGTGAGTGTGTGTCTAAAATCCCAAGAGGAGAATGAAGGAGAAGGGACAATGGCGTGGCCATCCTCTCTGAGAGATGATTTCTCACTTTCCTTCTCTATGTCTCTCTGGCAAGCACACATGACCTATGGCAAATACCCTAAAAAATACGTAGAAAAACAATTATAGGTATGTACATAACACATGGGTGGATACACACACACACACGCTTATATATATGTGCATACACACACACACATATATATATACACACACATATACATATATATACACACACACACATGATATATATATATATATATAGATAGATAGATAGATATATGTATATATCTTCAACAATTTATGGAAATGTGTATTATAAAAAAAAGTGCTTGGATTTCAATTGTTTTGGCACCAAAATTAATTTTTAACTAAATTTCATTTTTCCACAAATTTTTTGAAGTCTGTGTGTGTGTGTTTACTGAATGTATTTCCTGACATTGTTTTATGTGAGAACTTGGAAGGAATGACATTCCAGTAACACTGAGTAATCCCATCACCGAGATCTTGGATTTTAAATATCATTTCCAAATAAAAGGAAATAGGACTTCTACGAGAAATGGCTTATACTAAGGCTAGAACAGGGAAATACAAGATGATCCTGGAGCATCGTGTAGTGATAAGCATGGAAGTCTTCAAAAACATCCTTCTGTTAGCTTCTAGTGACCAAAGCTGGATTGATTTCAGTAACAAAATGAACAACAAATAATTTGATATCAGACTATAACCCAAAGTGTAAAATAAATATATGTGAACACAAACTGATATAAATAAATGATTAAATAAAAAATGAAGAAGAAACAAATCATCAATCTTCATTACAGAATTATAAATGATGTATATAGATGGTCTCCACTCCTGTAGTGTGGATTATACCATTTTTTTTAGAGAGAGAGATTTTTGCTATAGGGTATGTTCGCTCATTGGAGAAACAGAGAGATAGAAAGAGAAAAATCACCCACGGGAGTGGGGGGGAGGGGTAGGGGAGGGGCACACCACAATCGCTTCTCTTCTATTCACCCCTTGGGATTTTGAGCATGCAGGCACATGCACCCACTGTGAGTTTTAAGCTTCTGGGTCCAGGACTCAAACTGTGATCAACTACATGGAAGTCCAGAGATGTAACCATTATGCTATCTCTGGTCCTGTATGGGTTATACTTAGTTACTCCCTTCCGAAGAATGGAGTATATATGGTGAGGAAAGTATTGGGTCATCAGAAAAGTCTGTGCATTTTGGCATAGGAAAATATGTCATGACTTTTCTGATGACCCAGTATTCGTTCCACAAATCTATACAGATTTGTATCAGATGAATCTAAATAGGCATTCTGCAAAACACCTGACCGGTAGTCATCAAACTATCAACTCATGAAAAACAAGTACGACTGAACTATCACAGAACAGAACATGAAGATATGATGACTAGAAGATATGAGATGACCTGAATTGAACCTCAGACTAGTAAAATATAGTAATGCAAAAATTGATAAAATTCGTATGTAGTCTGGAGTTTTATTAATAGCAACATACTAGTGTCATTTTCTTTTGGTTTAACAAATGCACCAGAGTAATGGAAGATGATAGTATTAAGGAAAACTTAACCTAGGTGAAGGTATAATTTTTGTAAATCAAAAGTTATTATAAAATGTTTATTTTAATGGAAAGTATAAGTTTGTTTCATAGCATCTTATAAAGGAAACCAATGAGGATAATATCTCTCTTAAAAGACTCAGTATAATCACATAGATTAAAAATTGATGTATTGTAATACATTATACCCATTATCCCTTTTGAGATTTAAATTTTCTAGTTAGCTCCTGAAGTCTTTTGACTTGCTCTAAGTGATTATAATAGTTGCCTTGCTTTCTGTCATGACAAAATGGTCCAGGTTCATCTGTACCATTCTCTTCCTAGGCTTTGAATGAGGTACTTCTTCAAGAATATGCTACCTTTAGAGAAAAATGATGTTAGACACTATAAATCATGTACCAGAGGTGCTAATTTTGAACAGTTTGGTCATCATTTCTAAGCCTTATTTATTGTGTGAAACAAGAAAATACTTATTTTATTAAAAAGACAAACCATTAAGAGACCAGCAGGTGGCATGGTGGTTAAGGCACTGGACACTCTCACATGGCCAACCACAGTTTGAGTCCCGGACCTGGTAGCTTTTTTTCTCACTTTGCCCCTCTCTCTCTGTGTCTCTCGCTGGTCAAATTAAAGTGAATGAATGAATGAATAAATTAACAATAATAAAAATAAAAAATAAAACATAAACTATTAATGCATACTGAAACATCTAGTTTACCTTCAAAACTACCGCATTTTTTGCTTATCCTCTTTGACCTTAAACATGTATCACTTTATTCCAATCTTTTCCCAGCCACAGTAGCACAATAATTTCTTTACTTTGTGTGATAATATATATACACAACATTCTGAGAATAGCAATATTAATGTTAGTGTCAGTGATGATCAGTGAAGGCAATGAAATTTTTTGCAATTGTTATTGTCTGTTTTTACATATTTTACATGTATTATTTTTTTTACATATTTTACATTATAAAATATACATGGTAATGCTGCTAGAAAGCTGAGTATTTGTTATCTGTACCCAGCTGTTAAATATTCTTCTGAAAACCTGAGGTCCTTTAAGTAGCCCACACTACCTTTCTCAATGGTAGGGATCCCTCTCATTTTCTTTTCGGCTCCCAGACCTCTCATTGCATGGTAAACCATTAACTCCACAGGTTTTAATGAAGACAGCACAGTCTCTGTGATCAGATATCCTGAATTCTATTCCTAGCTCTTGGCTTTATAATTTAGTAGGAATATAGCCTTGAAGAAGAATTTTAACCTTTAGATGGGTTTCCTAATCAATATCCTACTAGAAAGAATTATCTGTTCTAAAATGCATTGACATAGTACAGCTCTGAGTAGCTTTGGAAGGCTTACTTGCTTCTTTTCCCACATCCTCTTCTCTCTATCCCTAGAGGAAATACTCGTTTTAGATAAATGCTGTGTATTACATACTCATCTCCACCACGCTTTTTTCACATGTATCTTTTTTTTTTTTTTTTGAGAGGTTTTTGCTATAGGGCACGTGCGCTCGCCAGACAGACAGAGAGAGACAGAGAGATAGAAAGCAGGAAATCACCCCCCAGGGGGGATGGCCACGCTGCAATACCTTCTCCTCCATTCTCCTCTCGGGATCTTGGGCACGCACGCACACGCGCCCGGCATGAGTTTAAGCCACCGGCTCCGGGACTTGAACTGCGGTCGACTACATGGGAGTCCAGCGACATAGCCATTACGCTAACTGCTGGTCCCACTCACATGTATCTTGGAGATTGCTCAAGATTGGTAATTAGAGACAGTTCTTGTTCAATGTGTGACTCTATGATTCCCCATTCTACAGAAGGACCACAGTTTACTACGTCAGCCTCCTATCAGTGGACATTTCACTTGTTTAATTGCTTTACTAAGACAAATAGTACTATGATAAATATCTTTGTGCATACAAATTTTATAATTCTTCTAGTGTATAATTAGGCTCGAAACCTAAAAGTTTGATTTCATGGTCCAGTGAAAAACTTGCTGTTACTAGTTTAGTTAACATAGTCATTTCTCCCCTACACTATTTCTATAGCTTCCACATTTCTCTCCCCGCCTTCAGTCTTACTGTACAGCATTTACCACACCTATCCCAGGATTTCAGGTCTGAAAATGCCAATCTGATTGCCTTATTCCTTTGCTTATAACCTCTCACTGTGTCTATCTTTATGAGATGAGGACAAAACTTCTGAGTGAGACAGTTCATAACCATCCCTTGCTTTGCTTTCTGGTCTCACTTCTAGTACTTTGTTTCTCCAACCTATAATCTACTTATACTAAACTTTTAGCCATGTACAGAAAGGTATGTGTTCTCTCATACCTAGCACGTAATTTTTCCCTACCTATTAATCTCTCTAAATCCATAAAAATTAAATTTAGATCCTTTCTCTCTTAGTTCTTCCCAAATTCCCTGTAGTCAAAGTTGGACATCTTGAATTACTTGCATGGCACTCTGTAACCCCCTCTACTGGAGACTTGATTACTTATTTTGGCAACTTTTTATTCATAAAAATTGCCTATTTTGTGCCAGAACTCTGGTGAAAGTTCATACATATTATTTGAGAACAGAGAAGGTAAGTAACATATCCATGGTAATGCAGCTAGAAAGTAGGGGTTTGTTATCTGTACCCAGACATTAAGTATTCTTCTGAAAGCCCAAGGTCTTTTAGTAGCCCACACTACCTTTCTCAAGGACATGGACTCTTTCGGTTTTCTTTTCGGCTCCCAGACCTCTCACTGCACGGTAAACCATTAACTTTGCAGGTTTTAATGAAGACAGCAGAGTCTCTGAGATCAGATATCCTGAATTCTACTCCTAGCTCTTGGCTTTGTCATTTAGTGGGAATATAGTCTTGAAGAAGAATTTTAACCTCTAAGTGTGTTTTCTAATCAATATAATGATACTGATTTTCAGATGATGTACTGCCCTAGCCCGGCATCTGATGAGCATTCATACACTTCAGGAATCTTCCAATAACAGCAGAAATTTTAGTTTTTTTTACCTTTAAATCTCAAGCACTTGAACAGCATGGTAGGGGCTCAGTATATGATAAAACTATTTGATATATATATGTATACACACATACCATACAGAGAAAAATGTATTTGGTACATAGGAAAGTATATATATTTGAAGTTGATCTCTCTCTCTCGAGATCTATAGAGAGAGATCAATCTATTTGTGTATCTATGATTGTGTGTGTGTGTGTGTGTGTATGCATATCATATATAAAGAATTTAGATTCATATAGTAAAATAAAGGTTTAAATATTGAGAAAATAAGACATTTTTTAAAACCACTTTATTATTTTGTGAAAACATAGGTGTGTCATCGGTGGCCTTATGAGTCCAGATGTCATCCTGGCAGATGAAAAGTAGAACTTGTCCTACATCCATATCAGTGGTGCAGTTACATCACATGAAAGTCGAAATCTTTCAATTTTGAGAAGAATAAAAGTTAATAATTGCCTTTGTGTATCAGGCAGAGCTTCACCAGGTGCCCAAGTAAGTGATGAATTTAACGGTTTGGTGGGTTTTGAAATTTTAATTTAACTTGCATTTTATGTGGCCTATTTTATTATCTTCTTGTAAGAGAAATAGAATGCTGTTATTTATAGCGTTTATTTCTATACAGGCAAAAAAGATAAAAAAAAATTCAAATATCACTCAACTTCCAAGACTAAAACTTCATAAACACAAATGACAAATATATGATTTGTGTAATCTAATTACTCACAATTAGGTTGTTTTTGTCACAACAGCCTGTGATAACAAGAACATAGATAAGTTAAAAAAAGTGATTTTTAAAAGCAAAATTCAGAACTTAGAAAATAAAAAAGCACTGAAGTTTAAACAGAAATTTTTTTAGATGTCATTTACCAACTATAAATACAGGTAATTAATGACAACTAATACAAGGAGGCTAGAAGGGGTGAAGGTAATACATATTTCAAAAGTCTATCAAGTGGGACGTTTGTAAGAATTTTACATTCATCATTCCATTCTCCTTTTTTCTCAAATATCACATCAGACAAATGTAGACACTATATTCTTTTAAAAATATATAATGGGAGAAGCAAACCTTTGTAAGAATTTTACATTAATCATTCCATTCTCCTTTATTCTCAAATATTACATCAGACAAATGTAGACACTATATTCTTTTAAAAAATATAATGGGAGAAGCAAACCTAGATTTCCTGATCTTCACAGAGAATCTCTAATGACTGTCTTACACAGCTTGCTGCAATCAGGGGATTGCATTTAGTACTTACACTGGGAGATCTCACACTACACAGAGATAATCAGATCCCTGTCATTCACTGCCCCTGGGTGTGACACAGGCTGCCTGGACAGCTAGATGAAATGACAGTTTTAACAGTGACTCTGGAGAGGAGGTGACACCAGAGACCTAAACCTTTTAGGATCATTCATTTTCATTTTTATTTTCTTTTACTTGGTCAGAACAACTATTGACATCATCAGCGAAGTGTTCTAGTCTTCCTGGAGGTGACCGAGAGTGAGTCCAGTGAACCTTCCAGAGCCCCAGCCAAGCAGGGTATGCATGAGAAATACTCTTGTTTTCCTACCAGACACCTGTGCCCACTTCCACAAGCATCACCAACCCCTGTCATGTCCCTCCTGCTCAGAAATAGGACACAGAACACAGGAAAAGGGTCCTCTGGAACGAGTGACAGGAAAGCAGGGCTCATTTAATCACTTTCTACTTTCCACTCCGCATGATTCTTACTCCTAGCTTTGCATCATGCCTTTCAGAGAACCTATCAGAAATCCCATTTGGTTTTCATTTCTGTTTCTCCCATGCACCCCTAGCCCCTACCACCACCTCCCAGTTTAGTGTCCTTAACTTTATCCACAATTTAGATGAACCTTTTCTTCCCTCCTCGTCCTCGGATGTTTCAACTTCTGACTCTCTTCCCCACCTTACCTCCTCCAATTCTTTCCTCTTGGGACCCAGCATCTTAGACTCCCCTGGAGTTGCCCTCTGCCCCTCTTTTCTCCTCCTCTCCCTCGCTGAGCTCCTTCACCTCATCCATTCCCGTCTCAGGCTCTCCAGATTCCCGGGTTGTTTGCTGGTGAGAAATCTTTGCTGCAGCAAGGACTGGAGTCCCCCGCGCGCAGCCCAGTGGCAGAAGAGGGCTAGGCTGGGAGGGAAGGCGCGGACCAGAAGGGAGGGAGGCCGGGAGGCAGCCAGTCCTCCCGCCGAGCCTGCAAGGATGCGGCAGGGGCCCGGGGGCACAGGGAGGTACTGACCTCCGGAGCCCCTGATCCGGGCTTGCACACCTGGCCCACGGGCCAGTTTCCTGCGAAGCGCTGCTGAGAAGCCGAGGCGCCTGGAAAGCCGAGAGGGGCCCTGGGGGTGCCCATCCCCAGAGTCGGTACCTCTGGGAACCAGAGAAGAAGAGAAGAGGCAGTCAGAGAGTGGAAAGGAGAAGGAAAAACCTGTCTCCGGACTGGCTCCGAGCGTTGGAGAGCCTGGGGCGCTCCGGTGAGCACCCAGGGGGTGAAGGCTGCGGAGCGGTGGGCGAGGGGCATGCGGAGGGAGTGCGCGCTCAGGGAGGGGACGCGAGGAGGACAGCAGCGGGGCCTGGCTGGTGCAGGCTTGGGGGGGGCGGGGGAGCGATGTCGGCGGGTGGGAGCCGGGGAGCGCGTGCAGCAGCCACGGCCAGTGTTTGTGTGTATGTGAGAAAGCGAGGGGCGAGCGCGAGTGCGAGTGAGGCACAGACAGAGCGCATGTCTCATCCTGCGAGCAGCCACTAGACGCTCCACCACCATCTTCTGCATGTGCAACATTTGCAGCCGGACAGAAAACCCCTGCCAGGGCTATGGAGACTGCGGGCAAAATCTGGCGGCTCGCAATGGACTGCTAAAGGAAAATAGTCACAAACATAAAACACCCAAACCTCTCTCCTTTTTTTTCTCTCCCCCCCCCCTTTTTTTTTTGGTTGTTTTTAATTTTAGCGCCTTCGTCTTCAATGCCTCTCTGAACAGCCTTTAGGAAGAGTGTGAGAGAAAGAGAGAGCGCGCGCTGGGGAGAGGAGAAAAGAAGATGAGGATTATTTGCAGACAGATTGTCTTATTATTTTCTGGATTTTGGGGACTCGCCATGGGAGCCTTTCCGAGCAGCGTGCAAATAGGTAAGCTCTGCGCGGGTGGGGTGTACATGTGGCGGAAAGTGAGTTAAATGAGTTGCTGACAAGCGATTCAGGGAAACCTTGGTCGGCTCCCTTCCCCTTACGGCTTTCTCTCCTCTCTGAAAAGCCTGCCTCTTTGGTGCAGGTTCTGTCACTATACTCGGGACAGGCCACGCATCCTCCCTCAGCCTGGTCCCCTCTTCCTTCCTTTGGTTCAAGTCGCTTAAGTAGGATTGAAATAAGTTGAGGGGAAAAAAACCTTTGTGGGATTTTTATTGTGTTTTATACTGCCTTTCATTTTTATTCCTTTCTCCAGAGCAGGTAGGGATGTTGAGTTTGTTTTAAAAAAAATAATGAAATCACTTCTTCCACAGTTTTCTCACTATTACAGAAAGACACTGGTTGGGGGAATAAAAGCATTTCCACCCTTACCTCCTGTCTTTTCTTGCTACCAGTTAGCAGATTCCAAAGTTAGATCCATTTCCAGAAATGTTTTCTTGTTTCATTTTGTTTTCCTCTTGAAGCTTTTGCCTTTATTCCTACACTGCGACTCTATTTGCAGGGACCCCCTCATCCTTGTCTGTTCTAGTTGCTCTCCCTCCCCTGCCTTTTCATGGGACGCAGCTATTGAATTTCTTCCAGCGAAGCCCAGCCTCAACACTGCATCATTTCTCATAGACCGTACACAAAACGGAGCTAATTAGGCTGTGCCCACGAGCCGCAGGAAAACAAAGTTCATTTCTCTGGTCTCATTTCTCCTTCCCCGCATGTGATCACATCCTTTCATCTGTGTATTTTAATGTCCATCTCTTTACATCCATCTATCTGCATGCATCTCATGGAGAGATGCCTGATGTAGCAGTGTGCTGGGGATCGTGGGGAGGGCAAGAGAAAAAAGAAAACACTGAATGGCCTCAGAGGTCATCTTGATCATGACACATTCAGAACCCCCCCCCCCCCCAAAAAAAAAAAGAAAAAAGGCTGAGCTGTCCTGAAGACTGAAATACTAAGCATGCACCTTAGGGACAAAGGGCAGACTCCTAAGATGTGACAAGGGTAGCTCCTTAATTGTATGTGCTTGTGAATGACAGTGCTTGGACTGGGGTATAACATTTGCAAGAGGAAACATTATGCTTTTTCTGCTGTTTTTAATAGGTGGTCTCTTCATCCGAAACACAGATCAGGAATACACTGCTTTTCGATTAGCAATTTTTCTTCACAACACCAGCCCCAATGCGTCGGAAGCTCCTTTTAATTTGGTACCTCATGTGGACAACATTGAGACAGCCAACAGTTTTGCTGTAACAAATGCCTGTAAGTAAAACATAAGTAATGGATAAATTAGAAGAGAAGTTGAATGAAGCCATGGAGGCCTTTCCTCTTTGTTATTATGATTTTTTTTTTTTTTTTTACAAAGGAATTCAAGATTCCCACAGTTGCCTAGTTCCAGAGCAAATCAGAGTTAAATACAAGCTTTAGTCTTAGGGATATTCAGCTGGTTTCTTTCTTCTCTCCTTTCCTTCTCGCCCCTTCTCTCCCTTCCTTCCTTCTTTCCTTCATTTCTTCTTTCCTTACTCTTCATTTCTTGTCTGGATAATTCAAGTGAAATAGTCCGCTAACATTTTAGTATTTCAGTATTATTGCTGTCGTTGAACAACAGTTTAGTGAAGATTGTACTTGGTGTATTTTGGGGCTTCTGTTCTTTTATTATTTCTTGATTTTTTACTTGAATAAGCTTGTATCTTGCTTTTTAAAGAAGATGCATGGTCTTTTACACTGGTGAAAGTGATGGAAGATTTGCTAATAGTGAGAGAGGGGAGTGGTGCTGTGGAGGGTATATATTTGAGTCGGTTGGTTGACGCTGCAGATGATCTGGTGATGTCACTTGAGGCTGCCCTGCTCTTATATTCTGGGTTGTAAATGTCTCATACTATCACGTAATGCATATATCCCGTGGATATAACTCCACGAATCCTTACCTTGGTGCCAAGTCACGTTAGTCTCTGATCCACCTGAATTCACAAACCAACCTAGCTGGATCAGAATGAAACGGAAGGGGTGATCTCACCTAATACTGTGAAGAAGCAGTGGCACAGTTCTCACCCACCAAGATGCTATGTAACTTCATGTAAGAAAAAACACAATTACCTCTGCATTAATTTAAAACATTGTACAACATGATCAGTCAATAGCAATAGCATTTACATTGCCTTTTCCTTCTTGAAGGAAGTACCTGTTTCAAATAACTCCTGAGTTTTATATGATAATTTACCAGTGTTTGAAACTTATAGAGTAAGATAATGGCTATAGATTATATAAGACATATGAGAATACTTTCTATATAAAATTCTGCATGTTTTCACAGCAATAACAAAATGTTAAGTCTGAATTATGGAGCATTTTTGTTATGTTAAATTGGGTCTATTTTAAAGTCAGAAATCTTTTTAGTACAAGAAAGTATACTGAACAAAGAAACAAGTAAAATTAAAAATGAAGAGATTTTAATATTTAAAAGATAGTTATTTTATTACCTTAAATATTTTAATTCATAATTATTTGACATTTTTTCACCTTTCAGCTAACATGATCACTGTTTCATAGTTTTTGGTGTTTATTATTTTTTTAAGATTTCGTGTCATAAGGAAATTGAACTATTTGGCAGTTTAGTTCCGTTGAGTACTACCTTACTTTTAAAAAGTATATTTATTGTATCTAGTGATGTGATAAATATGATGGTAAAACAGAAGGAGTTATTTTTAAGCTAAAATGCATATAAATTGTAGCTAGGTTTGTAGATAGTCATTTTTTTACTCGAAATTTAGTGCATAGGTCTTGAAATTTGGTAAACAGTTATTTTTTTGGGCAGGGATAAATTATATATTACTAATTGTATGTGCCCAGTTTTAAAAGTGATATCGGTATTTCAAGTAGTTTTAGGGAAAATATTCTTTTCAACATATGAATATTATTTATTTATGTAGTTTTTTTTATGGTTTCCCCAAAATGCTGTCAACACAAGTTTACTAACTTTAAAACTAATCTGTGATCAAAATACATATAAAGATACTTAGTCAACATCAAATTATTTTAAAAATATCATTATAATTATTAAATTTTGAATTATTTTTAAATGACAGATAAATTTGTTTTATTTTCATAAATTGACATCTTAAATACCTCAAACTTTCTATTATGACTTCTGCTATGTCACTATAAAGTGCTAATTTCTCCTCCTCCTACATCAGTTGTTCATCTTGTTTGGTATTACTTTAATTGGTATTATTTATGTAATAAAAATATGTATGATATGGAGTTTTACTGGTAAAGTACCTTTAAACATGAGAATTATTAGGAAGCTTCATACAGGATGAAAAAGTAGAAAAAGTATAAAATATAGAGAGTATGCTCTTCTTTAGCATATTAGGATTCAGAAAGTTGAAACAACTAAACTTAGACTTTAATTTTGTTTATTTTGAACCCAGGCATAATACAATGTGATGTAATATTTTCATAATCACATGATTGATTTTTAGTAGATGTTTAAAAATGTTTTAAAAACTGATTATAAATAAGGAAAATATGTTTTCTAGTGAAGAAAAGGAAAATTATTTTGACAAATGAGTATGCTGAGGGTCCTTAGGCGGATCTAAGCGGAAATTGGGGAAAATCAATACAGTGTGGATCAGGTGATTGATGTATGCTGAATGGATTGATGGAGACATACACAGGCATGATTTTCCAGCCTAATTAAAGGTGAAAACGTAAGCAGCAAGTATAAGGTAACCTCGTCTATCAAACTCCATGCCAGTGGGTACAGAAAGGTAAAAATAGGTCTTAAAATTTAGTATTCAGGGGAATTAACATGGAATTTATTTCTCAACATGATACAGAATGGGTTTTTAAGATTTGTCACATTGGATTAAATACCAAGATATGTGGTTGGTTGGGTTTATTCTAATCATTATTTTCCCACAGTGACTCCTTATAAAACCACAGGACTTAGTCTGTTTGAGAAAAAGAGCCATTAAATAAAATATTAAATTATTTTATGAAATGTGTACTAGGAAAAGATATTAAAACAATTAAGTGTACTGGTCATTTGGTGGACAGATATAATCTAATGTTGGTTCTTCTGCAAAATTAAATTAGAGTTCTAAGGAAGCTTTCAGCACTCTAAACTCTACTATGTATTCATGTGTTTACACACTTACATGCCTAAACCCAATCAACCCAAACATCATTTTTAGTGTAAATCCCAAGTTCTGGCAGGGAGTTTGGTTTTGGGCTTATAATTTTATTTTATTTTCAACATTATTTATATAAGATAAAATTTAAAATATTTTTCCTTTTTAAATATTTACATTCTTAGAAAGTCACTCTTAAATGAAAATTAGACTGAAATTATAAGAAGAAACACAGATAATATAAAATTATGACCTATTTCAATAACAAAATGTGTAAATGTAATAAAAACCAATTGTAGTCAAATCCCAGAATCTAATTAAGGTTATACATTTGTTCACTGTGATCTATCCAAAGTACAGAGGATGACAAAATGAATATTTTAAAAATAACCTCTACAGGGTCAATTTTTCTTTAATTAAAATCTCATACCCCTGTATTTCAGATAGATACCAAATAGCTATCTAGTTAAATTGGTTATAGCTTTTGCAAAACATTTTATACAACTTAAAAGGAGGCTTTTTTATTTTAATTTTCCAATGTTATAAAAGAGAGAGATATTTCAGTTTGGTAGATGATGTATACTAAATCTGGGCAAGGTAAAATCCAAAATACTAAATAACTGTATCACCACATTTTATAAAAAAGTAGAAATATTTGAGACACGGCTATTAATTTAGTCCAGCTACATTAGAAATTCTGCAAAAAACCATCCTTTAATAAGGCAGTCCCTCTGGATGTAATCCACAAATATTCAATTCCTAAAATGACCCTTTTAAATTTCAGATGGGCAATAGGAAGTACATAATAAAACATATCAGTATTCATGTATTGTCACCTTGGTGAAACAATAAAAGAATTTTATAGGCTATTTCCAACTTTTTAAACTTTGATAGAAAGGACTATTAGTATTTTTCCTTTCTTCTGTTTAAAGTTGTGTTTATCTTGGCTTACCTTTTCAGTATGTAATCTTTCTATTCAATTGTTTAAAAGATGATAGATTAAGAAGTTGTAGCAATCACAAATAGAATGGGTATTATACCTTTGTAATGATGATGAAGTTCTTTTCTAAGTTAAAAATTAACATTGTTTGTGGTTGATTTACTTGTCAAGTCTAAATATCATAGATGACTGGTACTTGTAAAGGTATTTTGGTATGTAAAATAGAGCAGTTTGGTTCATTAAAATACATTAAACTTATGATATTATATCCAGCAGGCTCTGCATGAATTCCCACTTATCTAATAGATTAAAAGAAAAAAAAGCAAAAAACAAAACTCATCGAATTTAAGTGTACTAAGTAGCAAGGTGTTTGGGGGGGGGGGTTGATTCAATAGTGTTAAATTTCGTTGTACGTTTTCTCATCCAGTAACATGAAGCCCTAAAAAGGAATTCAAAGAATTTATATTGAGCTAATATAATTAATCGTAAACATGTTCAAGATAAAATTCAGATGGTTTACTTGCAAAGTAGTTAGTAAAGCTATGTTAGAATTAAATACTATTTGACTTTTGCTTAGTTTTAGGAAAATGTTTGACATAATTCAATTGTGACTCTCAGGTTTCCTTATTTTCAACTGATAGCAAGATTGTTTGCTGATTTTAAATTATTCTTTTTATCATTTTTTCTCCCTGTTAATTTTTGCCCTTAGACTAATAACAAAGATATGAGTTGCATTCCTATGGTTTTCCCATTTTTTAAATTACAGGATGATGCAGGTTCTATTGATACATTTCAGAATTGTTACAGGATTAAGTTTTCCAAAAACCAACAGAAAAACTAACTCTTTTTTTTTCAGTCCAGATTTCTTCCAATTGTTTATTTCCCAAAGTGGAAAAATGTTGGTTCCTGGAATTGTTATGTATACAAATATACACTTGAAAACACACACACACTCACACACATACATGAGGGAATGTCTAAAGTTCACGGAAAAATGAAATTAAAGCCTGAACTTATTTGGGTACAAAAACATTTTGAAATCCATGGATAGTTTCTTCACAGTATGCATTTTCTATGAACATTCTGAGGACCTCATGCATGTATATATACTATATAATATATTTATACATTTATCTTCTTCACAGAGTAATATTATCGTACTAGATTTCAAAATGAAGATATTCAATACAGTATATCTTATTATGATGACACGTAGTTTTTAACTACTTTCATATGCATTATTTTTTAACCTTAAGTTTAATCTTTCCATGATGATGGTCTGAGAAGGCAGTCACTATTTTGTAGTTAAGCCAGCTTTGTCTCAAAGTAGGTACTTTACTTGTCAAAGATTATATAGTAATTAACTGCAAAGTCAGGGTTTAAACCAAGTCTTCCAAGTACTCTGTTAGTATTTTTACCCAAAGGCGCTAAGAGTGTGAACAATATAACGTCTATTGAATTGTCGGGAAAGTCACGATGCATTTTTCCATAGAAAAATATGTCATGATTTTCCCAATGACCTAATATATCGAGATTGCTCACATTAAAGAAAAATAGTCATGTATCTTTTCTCTAATTGCAATATTTTGAAGAAAATAGGGCAAGACCCGTCTTGGCGACTTATTCATTAATCATATGACAGTGAGTGATACTGTAAAGGCTGAAGTCATATTATGTAATAAAGTCATCCATCCATTCATTAGATTAGATAATGAATTTATCCACATAATATTTATCAAGAGCAGCTCTATTCAAGATACTATGGTAGGAACTGAGAATAAAAAGTATTTAGAAAAGTAGTTGCTGCTGTCAAGGAGTTGATAAACCCCTGGGAAAGACAGACAAGTTCGTTACTATAGCACAGATTATGGTACAGTACTATAAAGAGCCATGATAGAGAAACTAAGTGCTGTGACAGAGATGAACACTGGAAGGATGATTATAACACACTTTCCATCACCTACTAAAGATGGTGTGGTGTGATCTGTGTGTTAAGGCTTTAGCTATGAGTTAGGTGAAAAAAGGAGGAAAAGAGGGCATTCCTGGCCACAGGATCAGTATTCAAAAAGACAACAGAGTGTGGGGGAGTCAGGTACATTTGGGGCACTGAATATGGCTTAGGCTCACTGAAGCACCGAGTGTGAGAAGGAAAGGTGTCCTGAAGGATGAAGCTTTGTAGATCTATAAAGGATCCATAGCTGTTGCGAGGAGTCTCATTCGACTCAAAAAGGGTGTCCATAAATTATTTGAGCACAATGACATGATCAGATTTCTATTTTATAAAGAACAGGTTGGCTGCAAGAGAGAGAACAGGTTGGAAGGAGATAAAATGGAAAGAAAAGACCAGTTAGTTGAGCACTGAAGGAATACAACTTAGAATGATGAATGCTTGGTTTAAGGTAGAAGCACCAAAGAGAGGAAAAAAAGCACATAGATCCAAGAATACCAGCCTTCTAATAGAACTTTAGTGATTGAATATTTGTTTGTGTGGGAAGGTAGGAAAGGAGTATGGTAAGAATAAATGATAGCTTTTCAGATTTATAGCATGGGTAAATATTTAAGATGGTGCTACTATTGACTAAGGGAAAGACAAAGGGGAAGGAGTTGAGTGGGGAAGGTAAGATAAATGTGGATGTACTGTTTTTGAACTGTTTAAGACATCCAAAGGGAGATATACTAGAGAGTTGAACATGTATGTCTGTGGCTCTTGGGTTTAGATTGAGGTTAAGACAGGTGACCAGTGATGGTTCGAGTGATGGAAATGTATCACTTGGAGAAGGCATGAGTAGGGCGAAACTGCCCAGGACCAAACCCTAGCAAGTACAAACACTTGACCAGGGAGACAAAAAGAATACAAGAACAGATATGAAAAAAAATGGGTCAGAGAGTTCAGAAGAAAATAAGCCAAGAGTAATTTCATAGGAGCCAAGAGATGGGGAGAATTTCAAGTAAATAGAGATCAACCTTGTCAAAGTCTTCAGAGTTTAAGTAATGAATAGCCAGGATAATTGTAGTCTCTTTAACATAGCTGTTTTCTTCTCCCTTCTTTCTTTAGAGTGTTCTTTTATATTTTGGCCAGAGGAAAGCAAAGCAAAACAAAACAAAACAAAAAAGCCTTTATTAGCTTTACATAGGTTTTGTTAATACATAATCTTTTGCATATATTGGCTCAGAATATTTTTATCTTGTATTTGGCAGTAGAAACAGTCTTCTGTTTTTTTGAGCCAGGTAGTTTTGAATTTGCAACCTGATAGAGGACGGGTTACTTCTTACTTTGGAGCCTTAGTTTATTCATCTATTAACTCAAGGAAATCACACCTACCACTTTTGAATTTCATGACTATTAGAAAAGAGTTTGGAAAATATCCTGCATATAGTTAGAACTCAAGTAATTTTAGCCATGTTACATTTTCCATGCCATGTTAATCATTTATTTCTGAGCCAGTCTAAACAATCTAAGTTATTATATATTTTATATTTATATTATAAAAAAGCAATTTATGTTCTGAATATATTTTATTGATATTTCACAGAAATCTTCTTGAGCATTCACTACATAGTTCATTTTAATTTATGTATGTGAGTCTAAAACCATATTTGTCAAAATTATTTCTAAGACCCAAGGGAGGGTCATTTTCTGAGATCTTTGGACTATTCAGAGAGAAGATTGGTTCTCTGATGGATTAAAAGAACTCAGTGAATTCTTCTAACAAAAGTGTGTGTGCTTGTGTGCACAGTGTATGTGCATGTGTTTACAGAGAGTCTTAAATTTTTGAATAACTGTTAAATGAGTTTCAGCCCCCAAAAAAGACTCCATATCGCAGTCTTAGAAGAACCACCCATAAATTAGATTAGCAAACAGTTCTTCATTTCCTACCCTCATCATTTTAGAAGCAGAATAAGACTTTATCTTTGAAATCAATCAGGAATTTTTTTATGAAATCCATCTCCACTAGTTTTTTCCAGACGTGGAAAATCATCAGCTTGTCCTAACTGGAAAAATCCTTGGCTCAGTCCTATGTCTCTCACACTGTTGTCTTATGATTTTTTTTCTCTCTCTTACTATAAGAAATTATCTCATTCTACATCTGTTTCTTCTATTTTTCTCTCTTCTTACCTGTTCCCTTTCTATCACCACTCCTGGAGCACCATGTTCTTGGAGGTCAGCAGTGACATTCAGATTAGTGAATCCAGCTGCTGTTTCTCAGTCCTGGCCCTCCTCATTTTCTGTCTGTAGTTTGCAGGATTCAACATTGCTGACAACTCCCTGCCCTTCGAAACTCATTTCTCCTCTAATAATAGTAAGAGCTACTATAATGGAGTACTCTGTGCCTGGATTCTGTGTTACCTTGGTTTTTACACAGTTCTGAAAAGTAGGCATTGTCGTCATCATACTGTAAGAGGAGAAACTGAGGATTTATATATCTAAGAAAATTTGCCTGAGAACGCAAAATACACATGACGTCAGATTATTCACCAATGCACGATTAGCCCGCCATTTAAACTACAGTATCTTGATCAATACGGAATCTGTGAAACAGCCATCCACAAAGTACTACCTCACCACGGTGAAGTTGTATTTAGATAAGAGCATTTAGATAAGCTCATAATTTGCTTATCAAGATGTTTGTTTCAAAGCTACCTGTTTAATAACTTTGTTTTACCCCAGTATGTATGGTTATTAGCTTTTTTTTTTTTATTGGGCATTGATTCTTCTATGTGATTTGTAATGCAACACAAAAATTTCAGAATCATAAGTGATGACACTCCCATTACTTTATATTGCCAAATTCATGTCATAAATACCACCATGTGTAAAAATGACTAAATGACTCTTTAAACTGTTATGAAAACAGTGTTGGATGCTTCATTAGTTGGCCAGCCTACATATTTTTTTATAGGAACATTATTTAATTTCAGAATAACTACAGATAGTCAAAGTTATTTTCCCAAGTGTTTTACTCTAAGACTTGCTAGCTCTAAGGCATTTTCTTTCAGGTTTTATTTGACATATCTTCAGATTCCAAATAAATGTGGTGATGACTGTTTCAAAAAACATCACCCTAAGTCAAAATCACTCCAATCTTTATAGCATCTTCACTTGCTTCTGACTTAATAAAACTTCCGATATTGACAATAAAAAGGTCAATGTTGTATTAGAAATAAAACGTAAAAAATATTTGAGATTTATACCTTCTTTCAATGTTATTTTTCCAGGTAGAGCAAAAATTGCATCGTAAGCTATAATCAGAGTTTGCTGAATTTTATTGTTTATATACTTGTTCCAAAATAAACAATTGATCTTCAGTAACTTTAAATAAATTCAGCCCTGCATTTTATCCAGTTTTATATAAATATAAATATAAATATATAAAGAATATATATTATATGTATATTTAGGTTTGTTGTAGGGCAGGTGTACTAGCAGAGAGAGAGACAGGGAGAGACAGAGAAAGAGAGAAAGAGAAAGTGAGAAATCCCCCCAGTGGAGATGGCCACACTGCAGTCTCTTCTCCTCCAGTCTTGGGATTTGAAGTGTGCTGCCCACACACTCACCTGGTGTGATTTTCAAGTCTCCAGGTGTAGGACTAGAACTGCATCGTTGGCCATGCAGGATCCAGCACCTTAACCTCCACACACAACACCTGCTGGCCCTATCTTATGATTTTATTTAAAACTAACACAGAAAAAATTCAAATAATTCAGAAATCTTAAAAACTCAGTAGATTCTGTAACTACCATTTGGGGATAATCAGAGTAAACAGTTTCCTATAGATCTTTGCAGATATTTTTCTATATATACCTACAGAAATTAAGAGTTCTGTAAACGCAAGTTTCTAATAGATATCTAGAGATAAAAATGGTTAATAAAAATAAAACCCTTTGTACCTATATTTTATTAATGGTTTATTTCATGTAAACATAAAGAGTGTTCCATTTGTATATAAGAACTATCTCATTTTTCTTTTACCGTACATGACACTGTGCTAAATTTCTATGATTAATGTACTCAATCCCCTCTGGTTTAACGTTTGCATTGTCACCCAGGTTTTTTGTTTGTTTGTTTTAAAGAGATTTTGTTACAGGGCACGTGTCCTTACTGGAGCGACAGAGAGACAGAAAGTGGCAAATCACCCCCCTACCACCACCTCCAGGGGATGGCTATGCCACAACACCTTCTCCATTCTCCTCTCTGGATTTTGGGCACACATGCACACACACGCAGTATGAGTTTTTATGCTGGGTTCAGGACTCTAACTGTGGTCAACTACGTGGGAGTTCAGAGACATAACCTTATGCCATCTGCTGGCCCCTGCTGAACAGTTTTTATATTATAAAGAAAATAGTAGTAAAAGCAATTGTGTGCCTGTGTGAATATTCCTGGTAGGATCAATTCCTGAAGGTAAATTACTTTATCATATAATGTAGATTTTTGCTTTTAATAGATGTTACCATATCTTTTCCAAAAAAGTGATTTAAATTTACAATCATTGTGTGAGAACAGTTTTTCTAAAACCTGCCAAAACTAGCTGTTATCAGTCTCTTGACTTTTCACTTGTCCTGTGGGTGAAAATGACATCTAATTGCTGCTTTAATTGGCTTTTTTTTTTTTTTTATTAATAGCAAGGCTGAGGAAAATTTTCTGTATTTATAAGACAGGTTTACTTCTTTCTCTGTGAACTGACTGTTCTTTTTCTTTGCCAATGTTTTCTTCTTAGTTTTCAGGAGTATTTCATATTCTACAGAAATTAACCCTTTGCCGTATACGTTGCAAATTATTTTTTAACTTTGCTTTGACTTCCAGCTTCATGTATGATGTCTTTTGCTACACAGACGTAAAAAGAAATTTATCTAGTGAAATCGTTCAGTCATTCTTTATGGCTTCTGGGTTTTATATTAAGCTTATGAAAGTATTTCTATTCTTTAAATGATAAAAATATGATTCTATATTTTTCCTCATATCTTTATGGCTTTAGTTATTTGTATATTTGTAACAGTAACACTTCTGGAATTTATTTTCTTATGCATGTGATGGATCAATTTTGTGGGTTTTTTTCCTGCATTTTTTATTTGAATTAGCTGTTCTAAGTGTTTTGAATTGCTATGTTTGTGCAAAACCAATGCCCTTTCTTTTTTTTTTTTTTTTTAACTTTATTTACTTTAAGTTTGAATAATGAGAGAGAGAGCGAGAACGAGAAAGCAAGCCACCAAGTCCGGGATTCAAACCGTGGCTGGCCACGTGGGAGTCCAGTGCCCCAACACCCTTTCTTAACTAGATTTGAGTTTCAGCAGAAATCAAATATTTATCTCTTTGGAAGTTTTCCTTTTTGCTGTTCTTCTCCAGCTTACCCTTTTCTGATAGTTCCTCATTGTCGTCCTGCTGGTTTTGATATTTTTATCATCAGTTTCTTACCCCTTCTTTTACTTCATAAATCTTACTTTTTCTTTCTTTCTTTTGATTATCACTAACTAACTGACCGAGTCCCATCCTCTACGGCCACATCGATGGTACTACTGTAAACATTTTGTAATTAATCTCATGCTTTTGCTGCTTACCTTTGTCCATCTACTTCACCTACTAGAGCCAGGGGTGCCCCTCTGAATTTATAATCAGAGATTCTCTCTTCCTTACTTAAAACCCTTCAATGGCTTTTTCTTTCTCTTAGGGGAAAATTCCAACTCTTTACCATGATCCTGCATGACACGACTTTGGCCTGCCTTTTTCCCTGCTTCACCACGTGGGGGTCCTAGCCGATCTGCCTCACTCTGTGTCCTTGCGCTTGGCATTGCCTTTCATTGGCATGCTCCATCCTGTTACTTAGTCAGCTAGTTTTCTGAACCTTTGAGACTCAGGTCAGATGTCACCAGCTCAGAAAACCTCTCTGACTAACCTCTCTCACTCCAAAACTTCAATTACTCACTATTGTATTAATAACCTAAGGATCATCTTTGGTTTTATCACAATCTTTCATTATTGTTTACTTATTTATCATTTATTTTTCCCCACAAGGATAATAACTTTCAGAACAAAAGGCTGTGTCTGACTCATTAAACAATATGGCATCACAACCTCTCACAGTGCCAGGTACAAAGTAGGAATCAGTAAAGATCTTGGAATAAATAAATGGCAAATATGCCATGAGTTTTTTGCTCACTTGCTTTTGGGGCATCCTTAAAATGTCTAATATTTTCCATGTGTTATCCTAGAGAAAATCAAGCAGAGGTTATGAGGACAGAGGTAGTAGATCCAAAACGAAGGTTTTACGTTTTCTTTATCTTAAGCTTTTGTTTTCTTATTTGTTTCTATTAGATTGGATTTATGTGATGAGTTAAGTAAGGTGGAAAGTTAAGTCCTGGAAAGAAGAAGTGAGTCTATTAATACAGATTGATGGACATAGTGTCCCCGAGAAAGCACTTTGATAGCCTTAAATCTGGGAGAAGAGAACTTCTAGGAGCTTGTAACATTTGGTGTCTGCTGACAAAAGAACTTGAAAATGCTGATGCAAACTATTTATAAAGTGGGAGAAAACCCATTTGGGAGGCCCATGTGAGCTAAGAAGCTCACTCAGGAGAATCCCATCTGTTCAGATATTGGCTGCTTTCTCAGCATTCCTTTCTTTTCACTCTCTTCTTTCTTTGAAGTTTATTTATTCCATGAACGAGAAAGAGAGAGAAAGAGACAGACAGACAGACGGAGATATGGCACCCTGCAAGGTATCAGTGTACTGGTCCACCTTCAGCCTCAGCAAGCCTGGGTCATGGGCACTCACCAGATGTACTCAGGGAGGTTTCCAGATGCCAACGGGTAACCCTCCCACGCAGGTCAGAGCTTCACGTTTTAATGCTGTGCCACCATCGGACCCCTCAGCAGTACGTAAAGTTCATAGAAGTAGAAGACTTTGGAAAGGACAATTGGGGATAAATGTATGTTAATTCTATCGCTTCTTGATTATCTATATTATATGTGTGTGTTCTATAGTAAATTTCACGTAGTTTTAGTTTCTATAACCCATTGATCTTCCCTCTTTTGAAAGATCTTTTTCTTAACTACCTACTTAATTTTTAATTATGTAACAGTCTTACTTAGATAAGCTTGAAAGGCATTTCATCTCTTTGCTTCTCCAAAGATTTAGAATCAAGAGAAAGAGATGCTTCTCTTGAAAAATTGGCGTGTTTCCAGCTTTCTTAATGGAAAAGTTGTAAGTCAAAATGTTTCTCTTTTGGTTCTGACAACCATGAAACTCAATTCTGTATTTTGCTATTCAATAACAACATTACTATCCATTTTTCACATTTTTGTTTTTGTCTTCTTCATTTTCCTAAAAAATAATATAAATACTGCATGTTAAGCATTTGGACTTTATAAGACTATGTTCATCATTTTTAGAAAGTAGAAAGAGGGACCAGCAGTTAGCGTAATGGCTATTACCAGGACTCGAAACGCTGAACTCCCATGTAGTTGACTGCGGTTTGAGTCCTGGACCTGGCGGCTTAAACTCACGCCAGGCGTGTGTGCATGCGTGCCCAAGAGGAGAGTGGAGGAGAAGGGATTGCATCATGGCCATCCCTCCAGGGGGTTGATTTCTCATTTTCTATCTCTCCGCCTCTCTCTGTCTTTCTGGCAAGCACACGCACCCTATAGCAAAAACCTCTCCAAAAAAAAAAAAAAAAAAAAAAAGAAAGAGAAGAGAAGAAAGTAGAAACAGAGGTATTCTGGTTATAAATAAAAAAGTCTAGGTGGTATCCAAATCAACACAGATGTTGATTAGATTCAGCTTGAATATTCAAATTTCCATTTGGGAGGCCAACAGGTGGCGTAGAGGTTAGGGTGCTGGACTCCCAGCTGGCTGACTGCAGTTCGAGTCCAGGATCTGGGGACTTGAGAATTATGCCAGACATGTGTGCGAGTGTGCCTAAAATCCCAGGAGGAGAATGTAAAAGAGACTGCAGGGTAGCCTAAGGCATGATTCCTCATTTGCCCTCTCACTGTCTCTCTCTCCTGTGAGCACACGTGCTTATTTGGGTTTGATTAGTCTGTTCACATCACTGTTAATATATGTTAAGTTTGTAGTCAATAAAACTCACACTCTGCTGTTTTTCCCTCATGAATTGCTACAAATTATCTACCCCATAGAACATAAAAAAAAATTACAGTGAAAGGTTTTATATGTCTATTCTCATATTTCAGCTTGTTTGGAAACATCAATATTATTCTCAATCTTCATTCAGTTGGCTATAAACTTGCAAAATTCTATGTGACTTGGGACCAGCAGATGGCATGAAGGTTAAATCGCTGGACTTCCACATAGTCAACAGCAGTTCTAGTCCCAGACCCAGTGGTTTAAAACTCACAATGAGCACATGTGCATGCATGCCCAAGTTCCTGAGAGGAGAATGGAGGAGAAGGGATTCTGGTGTGTCCATTCCCCCTGCAGGATAATTTCTCACTTTCTGTCTCTCTGTCTCTTCAGTGAGTGCACACGCCCTATTGGAAAAAATCTCTCTAAAAACAAGGAAAGAAAAAAAAAAACCCTGCATGACTCTTTTATGATTACCCATATTACTGGTTGAAATTTAGAATAAGCTGGGATATATTGGGTCATTGGAAAAGTCATGATGCATTTTTGCTTAGAAAAATATGTCATGACTTTTTTTTTCTTTTCTTTTTTTAAAGAAAGAGTTTTGCAGGGCCAGCAGGTAGCATGGTGGTTAAGGGCACTGGACTCCCACATGGATGACCACAGTTCAAGTCCCAGATCTGGCAGCTGGCTTCTCACTTTCCCTTCCTCTCTCTCTCTCTCTGGTCAAATTAAAAAATAGTAATAACAAATGAAATTAAATAAATAAACCTTTTAAAAAGAGTGAGAGAGATTTGCTACAGGGCGTGTGTACTCTCTAGAAAGACAGAGAGACAAAAAGTGAGAAATCACCCCACACACACCCCAGGGGAGATGGCCATGGTGCAATCTCCTCTTCTCCAGTCTCCTCTCAGGATTTTAGGCATGTACGCACACAGGCCTGGAATGACTTTTAAGCCACCAGTCCAGAACTCAAACCATGGTTGACTATGTGGGAATCCAGCGATGTAACCATTACGCCATCTGCTGGTCGCTTGTCATGACTTTTCTGACAACCTTCTAGAATACATACTAGATGATACCAGGACATGGATCAATACATTTTTAGGTATGTGTTAAATGTGCATTTCCCTAAAAATAATTAATTTTGATCAAATTTCTCTGTCTTGACCAAAAAATTACCATCTCACTGCTGCATTTGTACTTTTTACACTCTGAAACAAACAAAAAAATAGGAAATATATTGAATAAAAAGTAACACACACAGAGAGACATAGAAATTTATCATTCAGACTGAAAGAATGGACAAGAGATACACAACAGATAATTCACACTGGAATAATTAATTTTAGTAAACAAATTATAAAGCATATTTTACCTTAATAATCAGAGAAAAGCAAGTTGAAATTACATATATGCTTTTACATGATAAATTAGCTGATTTTGGCAGTAAAAAGAATTTTAAGTTACTCAGGATGGTTGAGACATTTAAAATTAATACAAAACCTTTGAAAATAAAGTCATTATAATTTATCAAAAAAGATTAAATGTGTGACTCATCTCAGGATTGACTGCTGCATAGCAATACTTAGTGGGGGGATGGTTAAATGAATTCAAATCCAGCTGGATTGTTCAAGGAAGAATTTTCTTACTAGTGCCAATAGTTCTGAATTCAAGAATTTCTTCTATGTAGGGGCTAGCTCTGTGGCCTGGTAGTTAAAGGAGCCTGATCATACATGGGTGGTTGTATGGTTTGAGACCCTGACTCAGTGGCTTGAAAATATGCCAGATATGGGACCAGCAGGTGGTGTAATGGTTATGTTGCTGGACTTCCATGTAGTTGACCATGGTTTGAGTCCTGGACCTGGAAGCTTAAAACACTCAGGGTGCATGTGCATGCATGCCCAAAATCCCAAGAGGAGAAAGGAAGAGAAGGGAATGCATGCCCTATACCAAAAAAAAAAATAAAAATAAAAAAAAAACAAACAAACAACAGAAACTTTAATTAAAAGAAAATATGTCAGATACGTGTATGTGCGCCCCAAATCCCAACAGGATGGAAATAGGGAAGAAAAGGAACTACAGTGTGACCACATCCCTTTAGTGGAATGCATTCCTTCACTCCTTCCCTCTTTGTCACTCTGTCTGTCTCTGGTCAGTGCATGCATCTTCTAGCAATTTTTTTTAAAAAAGAATTTTTTTGTGTATATAGAGACTATACATGTTTTTAATTTATTTATATAATTTTATATAAACATACCTTTTGTTTTGTTTTGTTATAGAAGTTATGGTAGAAAAAAATGCTTAATAATGATTTATGGAGTCAGTAGAACTATTAGGTAGTTTTTTAAAGCATCAATTGTTCAGAGGAGCATAGGTTTTCTACACAATTCCTGGCCAAAGCCCAGGATTTGATAGTAGGCACATTACTTGTCCTGAAGGTAGTGTACCTCAGGGTATTTGTAAATTCCAGTCGATGACTGATACGGGAAATTACTGTCATTTACTTTGTCCTACTCTGTCCTCTATCTCCTTCCTCTCACCTCATCCTCCCAAGTGCATAAAATGTTGGGACAAGATTTAGAAATTATGTGACAGTTTACTTGTGTCTTGAAAGATGCATGAGATTTTGTTTTGCTATGGAGAGAGATGAAAATATTACAGGCAGACAAACAGCATCACAGAAAACATATAAAAGTGCATGGATGATCTGGGGGACAGTAATGCACCCAGAGAATGTAGGAGGGTTGACAGATGGTGACCAGAGGATGGACAGGAGGATGGGGACAGCACTGCAGAGGCAGGGAGGGGGCTTGCAAACTGCCCCCTAGACCTGGATAAGGATTCTATATTCTAGGACAGAAGACAGCAAGAATGATTTGAAGCAGTCTATATCATAATTGTATTTGTGTTTTAGAAAGACATCCCACAGCATTGTTCATCACTCTTGTATATTGCAAAACACTGTTCCTTTTCCATACCAAATGCACTAGAAAATCATTTCCTAGACTAGAAATGCTATTTTGTTACTTCAATTGTTGTTTGTAGAACCCATTATTGTATGTAATTCTCCTCACTATTTCCAGCAAGAACTATTATTTCTAGTGACAAATACTTAGTGTATCACCTGAACCACGTATCTGCAGAACTGCAAACTAGATCTTGAATGACATTAAGCAGGTCAGGAAAGAGCTGGCATGGATTCAAGGAAAAAGAAGCTATTTAGCATCATTTACAGTAGGTGCAAAGACAATTAAATCTCCTTACTAGTGAGTCAAGATGCTGATAGAACACTGCACATTCCGTCCTGGTTAAATGTCAAACCATCCTCCCCTTTTAAAGTTATTGTTCTTGATAGAAGTTAATTACTTAATTTTATTGGCACAAGTAAGAATCTGCTCTTTAATTGTGACTTGCCACTCAATCATATATCATAGAGTAGTAAGAATATGCTTTAATAAATGACTTAAACAATCTTAAAATTAAAATAGTCATTAGTACAGACACGGTCATGTCTGCATGGTACACACAGACACATGCACACAGAACCCACCAAAGGAGAACATGCAGTAAGAGCGTAACATATACCATTTGCAAGATATGATTATTCCTCCCCTTAAAAATAAAGAATTATATGGTCCAGCCACGTAGTGTGGTGGTTACGCACTGTGCATAAGGAGCTGAATCCCATGTAGACAACTGCAGTTCAAATCCCTACCCCTGTGATATGAAAAACATGCCAGGTACATGCATACCGAAATCTTGACAGGATGGAGAAATGGAATAAAAAGGACTGTAGAATGAACACGCTCCAGGGGAGGCTCTCTCTCTCTCGCTCTCTGTCTGGCAAGTGTGTTTGCCCTCTAGCAATGATCATAAATGTAGTAATAAATTATGAGCTTTCATGTGCTTACGTTTACTGAACATTAATTACAAATTTATTTATTTATTGAAAATAGAATACAGAAACATATATATATATATATGGTTCAGAGTAACATTTTTTTTTGAAAGGTTTTAGCTATAGGGTACGTGCACTCGCCAAAAAGACAGAGAGAGACAGAGAGACAGAAAGCTAGAAGTCACCCCCCCAGGGGGGATGGCCACACTGCAGTCCCTTCTCCTCTCAGGATCTTGGGCACACACGCACATGTGCCTGGCATGAGTTTAAGTTGCCAGGTCCGAGACTCAAATCATGGTTGACTACATGGGAGTCCAGTGACATAGCCATTACGCCAACTGCTTGTCTCGAGATTCAGAGTAATTTTATAAATAATTTATCTGTTATACTTATCATATAGCAACACTGCCATATATATATGGCACACACACACACATACACACACTTCTTACATGCCTTTAGTACTTGATTCTTGTTTTCACAAAATTTGGTAATGATTATATGTTATGAAAAAACAAGTGACTGTAAAAATAAACCTTGTTTTACGGAAGTGATAAAAATCACAGATTAGAAACCAAGTGTGAATATTTTTATTGCAGGAACTGTTGCTAATAGTGTATTTTATTTTCAAAATACCAATGTCTTAACCTCTTCTCCACTTTATTTTATTTCAAAGGGAAATTTTCCATTTACTGAAGTAACACTAATGCATTAAAATGATTACACTGTTACTAATGTGCTGTCTATTTAGCAGAGTCAAATGTAGCTGTTAAATACCATGAGGTCGAGAATTTAATACATAGGAAATATGGAGATATAATGATAAATTGAAAAGATAAGTTCTCTTTTCATTGTAAACCCTCTAACCCACTCCCGGTCTCAGCCAGCCTACATGCTTGTGTACCCAGCATTCTCAGGGCGGTCCCAGGACATAAACCCTGGACCTTTCCCATGTGGGTTAATTTGCATTACTGTTGTACCACCTCTTGGTCCCAAAATTTCCATTTTTAATATACATATTTTATTGTAGTTTTTAACATATTTGCAAAGAGTACATATTTACACTTTTTCCGATTAACTTTATCTAAATTTTTTAAAATGTTGCCACTAAGTGCGTTATGTCGCTGGACTCTCATGTAGTCAACCGCGGTTCAAGTCCTGGACCCAGTGGTGCATATATAAATATATATATACACACACACACAAACACACAAACACACAAATATACATACATACACATACCAGAGTAGAAGAATAACTTGTTGCTAACTATTGCACTGCATGGTACCCACAGTTAATAATAATATATTACATATTTTTAAATTGCAAAAACAGATTTTCAATGTTCTCAGCACAAAAATAAAATAATAAATCGGTATCATTCTGGATATGTTAATTAGGTTGATTGAATCATCCTATGATGTATACATAGATCAAAACACACATCGTACTCCATAAATATATTAATTTTTTAAAAGGACAGCTTTTTCTTTCTACTCTGGGGACACAGTCCGCTTAGCTCCCAAGAGGCGCACAGTCTAGTGAAGACCACCAACCTCAGTTCTGTGTGACAGAAGCTCTGATTACTTTGGGAAGAGGGCAGCCCACTGCCTTGGGTTTTCACATACATGTATAATGTACTTCAAAGGTATTTTCTCTTTTCCCCCCTCTTGGGCCAGTAGGATAGCTGGGCTTTCTCTTACAAACCCAAGGGATCAGACTCAAGAAAAGAACTCTACATTAGCCAGACTTATTTTATTAATGAAGCAAGACTAGAATAATTTACTTAGATACCAGAATTTATATGGAGAGAAATAAAAATTATTCTTTGGCAGTCCCAAACTAGACTCACCTCTCATGAATCTGATCCATTTACATTGTCTCAGAGACTATGTCACTTCTATATTGCTGTCACTTCTATATTCCATATACATCTGTGTGTGTTTGCTGCCAAGTTACTCTACCCCTGTTAAAATGCGACTTTTTAAATGTTGAATTGTCACTTTAATGAACTGAATGTTCACTTGGCAACTGTCATGCTTTCACCAGTGTGCAACACAGTTTACTGAAAAGAAATAGTAGATGTACTACTGAACCTTGAAAAGCTTATAACTGGGCTGACAGGTGGTGTGGAAGTTAAGGTGGCTGGATCCCATGTAGCCAACTGATCTGATGGCTTGAAAAACACACCAGGAGCATGTGTATGTGCCCAAAACCAGGAAGAGAATGGAAGAGAGAATGGAGCATGCCCAGCCCTGGGGAAGGTGATTTCTCACTTTCTCCCTCTCTCTGTGTCAGAAGCCCTATAACAAACTTAAAAAATAGATTAAAAAATAGACAAATTTATAATCTGCTGGAGAGACAAAAATATGAAATAAAGTGGTGTTAAATTAGAAGAGCTATGTACTGTATGATAACCACTATGGATGGAATATCAGAAGAGGCCAGACTTATAAAGTTCCAGGGGCCAGCAGTTGGCATAATGGCTATGTCACTGGACTCCTATGTAGTTGACCGCGGTCCGAGTCCCAGACCCGGTGGCTTAAACTCACACTGGGCATGTGTGCATGCGTGCCCAATATCCCAAGAGGAGAATGGAGGAGAAGGGGTTGTGGCGTGGCCATCCCCCCTGGATGGTGATTTCTCACTTTCTGTCTCTCTCTCTGTCTTTCTGGCAAGTGCACGTGCCCTATAGCAACGACCTCACCAAAAAAAGAACACATAAAGCTCCATAAAGTGACAGTTGATTTTGAATCAATGAAGAGGAAAGGAGACATAAAAGAGGGTGGCACAGAGTAGGCTTCCATCCCAGCAGGGAAAGAGGGTGAAATGGTACAAGAATAGGTCTCACTGGGTCTCAGCATGGTTACAACAAGAGAGACAGGAGACCTCGTTACAAATTCAAGAGTTTACAGCTAGGAAAAGAAAAAAATGACTCTGACATCGGGATATCTGAAAGTTTGGGCAGGGGTTGTATTATGAAAAGGAGAATTGAAGGACCTTTATTCTGTCGTGTGTACATGCTAACAACACAGAATAAAGAGAATAGACACAGAAAGTGAAATGAGCCAAATTACAGTCTCACTCTGCTCTCCTCTCTGTCCCTCCTTCTTGTTCTGGAATCTCTTCAGTCTGGAGTGTTGACTGGCAACTTGTCTGACCTTCACATGAGAACCCCTCCTTGAGACGCTCTCTTTATTTACATGTGCGTTTTCTGACCTTTGCTCTTTTGCACATAACAGTTTCAAAGACAGCAGCACTAATTTGGATGTTTT